>OX422215.1:333496900-334696900 GCA_949130495.1 Sambucus nigra
AGGTTGGCCTTTATTCAATTTCATATCTCCAGGTTTCACAATGATCCTCATCTCTTATGTTCATGAAATGATATGCCACTAAAAATCTTCTCCCAAAGCAATCGGTGTCTTAGGATGGATGGTTCATTGACAATATGGAACAAGTTCTTATCCTTATAAAGTGACATTCTTATCTAATATATGTGTGTACTTATGCTTAGCTTGTATATATTGTATACATATATATGATATTTTGTTTATGTCTTTGCCATGTTTCGCTAGTCCATTTATGCTTCAATTCATAATTGGTACCTTGTTTGTCGCGTAGTTTATTTGATATCACATTCTTAGAATCTTATTTGTCAATTTGGTTTCATTTGTTTTCGTATCATAGTTGGTATTCATTTACGTTGGATTAGTTATGATTTTAGTTGCCCATGTGCTTTAATGTTCTCATCACTTTATGCACAACTACATGCTTTTAGCTTGTTATCCCATTCTATTTATCCCTTGCTTAGTTTAGAGGGTGTATATGCTTTAATTGGGAAGATAAGTTAATTTTTAATTCTTTAGCCTTTATCTATTCCTGAATAAAAAGGGGGAGAATGATAGGGGGAGAAATGGTATCTAATCCTATTGTAATCGTATCTTAGTTTGGGGGAGATTTAACTTAGGGGGAGAGCGCTATCTTCTTAGGTTGATCATAGTTGATAAAGGGGAGAACTAATTTAGGGGGATTAATTATTTAATTGCATTTAATATTTTGATATTCCCTATGCATTTAATGTGTTTTCTTAAGTGTGCAGGAATTATTCTATTCTAAGTGGCAACTTTCACCGGCAAAAATTTTGATCCTTGGGTTGTTTGAGTCAAGCATTGTATTTTATTTTGGGTGGGACATTTTGTGTCAGTTTAGTAGAGCTTGACGTCCCTTTATGATTTTTGTTGGTTTTTGTCCCGGAATAGCCAAAGGGGGAGATTTGTAAGGACACAAATTTACAATTGAGTCCTTTGTAGTTTTGGCTGAATTCCGGACAAAAATGTTTAAAACATAGGATAGATTTATTGATCATTCTTCAAGCCTATGACATACTAAAGTTGAAGATGTCGAGGCCAAGTTCATAAAGGTTCATCAAATATCATGTTTGTAGTGCCTCGTTTCTACATCATCAACAATGTTCCATTTACTCCTAAGGTATGAATGCATTTTAATATATATATATATATATATATATATATATATATATATATATATATATATATATATATATAGGACCTTGGAACAATTTATATTGGGTGTAATTTGTTTTTAAAACAGTTGTTTATTTTCAGAAAGATTTTATTAAAACTTTAAAATAAAGTATACAAAGTTTCTGGGCTAAAATTCAATTTTTTAGACTTTCTGGAAGTTCATTCGAAGTGTCGTTAGAACGAGTTTGTCGTTCGAACAATATATCATTCGAACGAGTTTGCCAATGAGTTCCCCGAAAGGTCACTGGAATGTCCTTTGAAGTGTCGTTCAAACAATATTTCCAATGATATTTCTAACGAGTTCACACTGGAACTTCGTTAGAACCCTCGTTCGAACGAGACTTCGTTCGAACGTAAATGTCGTTTGAACGAGTTTTGGCGGGAACGGTTAATTGGCAATTTTGAGCAGTTTTTTCCCTCATTCCCATTACTTTTTCCACTAACTCGTTTCCTGAATATCTAAGTGCGGGAACCAAGTTTTTTAACTTAACTTTTCATACTATTACAAATCCTAGAGAGAGTTTTTGAGTGTTCATCTTTCCAAAGAAAAGTTCATTGTTTAAGTGTATATTTTTCAAAGAAAAATCTTTTAAAAACTTATTTCACACACAAAGTTTGTTTATCCAAGTTCATCCATATATATATACTTTTCTTGGAGTTTGGCACCGATTTATCTCTACAATATTGAAGAGGAGATTGTTTGGGTTTGCTTCTAAATCCCACAACGAAGAAGAAATTTACGTTGATTTACCCACTTATAGAAAGGCTCCTTGTTCGAGTGGCGGTGACCATAAAAAGTCCGATCGGTGGATTCCGAGATCGCGGTGGAGCTCCATGGTTATTCTCTAGGCGGAGGTGCATACAAGAAGGAGCGTCGGGGATTGAGAGGGATCGAGTCGAGTGTTGTAAGTCTACTGTCTTGTATTTGTAAAACCATACTTAATGGATTTGAGGCTAGCGCCGTCCGAGGTTTTTTTCCGTTATGGGTTTTTCCTCGTACATCGCGGTGTAGTGATTCATTGTTTATTTTATCTTTCGCAATACACACCTAGAAAGCATGCTTAGATAAAAAGATAAAATTTGGTTTATATCACTACTTGTTTAATTTGGTGCAAATTAATTTTGGGTAATGTTTATGTTAATTTAATTCAAGTCGTTGTTTAATTTGTTAAAATTGGTTTGGCTTAATTTGGTAATATGGAAAATATGACATAGGCAAATTTCTATGACTTGGGTTTAAGTGAAATTAAATTGTATGTGTGTTTCATCTTAATTTCACTTGGTTTAATTTTTATTTAGAAGAAATTAAAATTTGTTGTTTTTGTGTGAACCATCTCGCTTCCGCATCTATAAAAGGAAATAATTTTTGATAAGATTTTAAAATTGGGGGCCTCGCGTACCTTCAAGTGGTACCAGAGCCGGAGCACTAATTTATCGCGTCAAAGATTCATTTTTTGGCTTTTATAATTTTTGTGTTCCTTGCATTTTTAAGTGGTTCAATTTTTACTCACTCTCAATTTTTGTATCTCTCGATGGGACACCTTAATGATAATTTGTCCATTTCAATGATAATGATGTTTTTACTATTCGAGAGGAATTTAATGAGCTTAATAAGTGTAATGAAAAATTAAGAGAATTAAATTTGAGATTTGCAAAAAGAATTAAATTTCTTGAAAATGAAAATTCTTGTTTTAAAACTAAAGTTGAGTTTTTGGAAATCTCCCTAACTCAAAAAGATATTTTTCGTAAAAACCTCATGGACATAAATCACAATTTTAATATTTTAGAAAAGTCCAAGAAAGAGAGTGATTGTCAAGAAAAGACTCTTAGGGACAAGTTATCTCACATTGAGGGGGAGCGTGATAACCTTCTAGGTGTAATTGAAAATTTAAAGAAGGAGCCCCGTAAAATTGAGGAGTCTAATTTATTACTTGAGTCCAAAATTATAAAAATGAAAACTGATTTACAAGGCTCGAGTAGTTGTGATAATGGTTCTAGCACATCTTGCTCAAATGCTTCCGTTGCTAAAGCTAAAACCATTGTTTGTTTTAGAGGGTCGACTTTATCCAAGGACTTTAGAAAAGGTCACACCGTATGTATCATTCCTCGTGTTTTCATATTCTTGCATTGTGGTAGGAAAGGTCACCTTAGGTCATTTTGGTTTGATCTTAAAAGAAGTCCTAGGTAGTCTATGTCTAGCATTTCATTTGTTTCCAAATCCCATTATTTTAAATATACATCTATACGGGTTCGGAAATCATTTTCAGACGCGCTAGAAATTAGATTTGTTGATTCTCATCTGCTTTCACATGAAACCTCCCTTGCTAAATTCAAAGGTTGAATGTGTTAGTTTTGTTTGCATACACTAGCTTTTTATGCTTCATATTATATATCATTGCTAGGTGTATGCATGTTTAGTCATTTTCTAGTCATTACTTTATTTCATATCTAATGCTAGAAATCATGACTTGTTTATCTTTTGTATTATATTTCTTTTGTTTGCATTAAATGAAAACTACAAAAAGATTTTTGTTTATCATTTGGGTTTTTATCTCTTGGTAATTTCAGCTTAATGAAAAAATTCAAATGATTTTTGTTTGTCTTTTGAGTATATATTTTTATTTTTGGTTAAAAATTTCAAAAACTCAAAAACATCCTTTTTGTGTGTATTTTAGTTTGACACACTTGATGTGGCATATACTTGTGTTAGAATCTCATATTTTACGCTCCCATGTGGCTAGAACTTTTAGTTTAGATTGTCAATTCTTATTATGTTCTTTACCATGCTTACATGGAGTAGTTGGATTTTGTGTTGATTAAATGGATTCTATTTTTATATGCCTCTTTTCACACATGCACGAGCTCTTTTGAAATTTTAACTTCATATGTATATTTGAGCTTTGTGAGGTGTTCTCCTACCAATCTCATCATCTACATATTTGTGACCTAGGAGGACTAGTGCATGTCAAAATTCGTTGCATGTGAGATTTGTGAGAAATAAAAAATAATAAATATGAATGTGCACGGGGAAGGGCTCTGAAAGGATTTATTATCCTTTACGAATAGTAAGCCACCATTTGTTTGGACCTAAAAGAAATACGTGGTCCAAAGGCAAAAAATAAATTGAATTATGGCATTAAAAAGAAAAATAATTGCCAAGGCCTATGCTTGATTGATATATTCCTTCAAAATTAATATATGCTTATTGAGGGAGATTGGATGGTATATCAATGGTTTGCACAATGTCCGTTTATCCTAGTTGCATTGTCAATGTCATGACTCTATTGGTTTGTAGAATCATCAACATTCTAGGCTTATATGCAATGTGTAGGTTTGTTCATTGAGTTCAATCTATATTGTCACATGAGGTTATATTCAAATGTGATGAAGTTTGCAATCAATTGAGAACTCCGTGAACATATTTTAAGTGACTAGGTCTAAATTGAATTGTTACTAGTTCACACCCCAACATATCCGTTTCCACATGACACATTTTTGCCATACGAGTGTGAAAAGCTTATCTTGTGTTGTGTCATTTTTGTGTTTATATCTATATGTGTGTACTTATGCTTAGCTTGTATCTATTGTATACATATATATATGATATTTTGCTTATGTCTTTGCCATGTTTCGCTAGTCCATTTATTCTTCAATTCATAATTGGTACCTTGTTTGTTGCGTAGTTTGTTTGATATCACATTCTTAGAATCTTATTTGTCAATTTGGTTTCATTTGTTTTGGCATCACAGTTGGTATTCATTTACGTTGGATTAGTTATGATTTTAGTTGCCCATGTGCTTTAATGTTATCATCACTTTATGCACGACTTCATGCTTTTAGCTTGTTATCCCATTCTATTTATCCCTTGCTTAGTTTAGAGGGTGTATATGCTTTAATTGGGAAGATAAGTTAATTTTTAATTCTTTAGCCTTTATCTATTCCTGAATAAAAAGGGGGAGAATGATAGGGGGAGAAATGGTATCTAATCCTATTGTAATCGTATCTTAGTTTGGGGGAGATTTAACTTAGGGGGAGAGCGCTATCTTCTTAGGTTGATCATAGTTGATAAAGGGGAGAATTAATTTAGGGGGAATAATTATTTAATTGCATTTAATATTTTGATATTCCCTATGCGTTTAATGTGTTTGCTTAAGTGTGCAGGAATAATTATATTCTAAGTGGCAACTTTCACCGGCAAAGATTTTGATCCTTGGGTTGTTTGAGTCAAGCATTGTATTTTATTTTGGGTGGGACATTTTGTGTTAGTTTAGTAGAGCTTGACGTCCCTTTAAGATTTTTGTTGGTTTTTGTCCCGGAATAGCCAAAGGGGGAGATTTGTAAGGACACAAATTTCCAATTGAGTCCTTTGTAGTTTTGGCTGAATTTCGGACAAAAATGTTTGAGTTATAGGATAGAGTTATTGATCATCCTTCAAGACAATGACATACTAAAGTTGAAGATGTAGTGGACAAGTTCATAAAGCTTCATCACATGTTGTGTTTGTAGTGCCTCGTTTCTACGTCATCAATAATGTTCCGTTTACTCCTAAGGTATGAATGCATTTTAATATATATATATATATATATATATATATATATATATATATATATAGGAGTTTGGAACAATTTATATTGGGTGTACTTTGTTTTTAAAACTGTTGTTTATTTTTAGAAAGATATTTCTAAAACTTTAAAATAAAGTATATAAAATTGTTGGGATAAAATTCCATTTTTTAGACTTTCTGGAAGTTTGTTCAAAGTGTCGTTCGAACGAGTTTGTCGTTCGAATAATATGTTATTCGAACGAGTTTGCCAACGAGTTCCCCAAAAGGCCACTGGAATGTCATTCGAAGTGTCATTCAAACGAGATTTCCAACGAGATTTCTAACGAGTTCACACTGTAACTTTGTTAGAAGCCTCGTTCGAACGAGACTTCGTTCGAACAAAAATGTCGTTCGAACGAGTTTTGGCGGGAACAGTTAATTGGCAGTTTTGAGCAGTTTTTTCCCTCATTCCCATTACTTTTTCCACTAACTCTTTTCCTGAATATCTAAGTGAGGGAACCAAGTTTTTTAACTTAACTTTTCATACTATTAAAACTCCTAGAGAGAGTTTTTGAGTGTTCATCTTTCAAAGAAAAGTTCATCGTTTAAGTGTATATTTTTCAAATAAAAATCTTTTTAACACTTATTTCACACCCAAAGTTTGTTTATCCTAGTTCATCCATATATATATATTTTTCTTGGATTTTGGCACGATTTTACCTCTACAATATTGAAGAAGAGATTGTTTGGGTTTGGTTCTAAATCCCACAAAGAAGAAGAAGTTTGCATTGATTTACCCACTTGGAGAAAGGCTCCTTGTTCGGGTGGAGGTGACCATAAAAAGTCCGATCGATGGATTCTGAGACCGCGGTACAGATCCATGGTTATTTGCTCGGCGGAGGTGTATACAAGAAGGAGCGTCGGGTCTTGAGAGGGATCGAGCCGAGTGTTGTAAGTCTACTATCTTGTATTTGTAAAACCATACTTAGTGAATTTGAGGCTAGGGCCATCCAAGGTTTTTTCCCGTTGTGAGTTTTTCCTCGTACATCGCGGCATAGTGATTCATTGTTTATTTTATCTTTCATATTACACACTTAGAAAGCATGCTTAGGTAAAAATATAAAATTTGTTTTATATCACTACATATTTAATTTGGTGCAAATTTTGGGTAATGTTTATGTTAATTTAACTCAAGTCGTTGTTTAATTTGTTAAAATTGGTTTGGCCTAATTTGGTAATATGGAAAATATGACTTAGGCAAATTTTTAGGACTTCGGTTAAATTAATTGGGTTTAAGTGAAATTAAATTGTGTGAGTGTTTCATCTTAATCTCACTTGATTTAATTTTTATTTAGAAGAAATTAAAATTTGTTGTTTTTGTGTGAACCTTCTCGCTTCCGCATCTATAAAAGGAAATAATTTTTGATAAGATTTTAAAATTGGGGGCCTCACGCACCTTCAAGTGGTATCAGAGCCGAAGCGCTAATTTATCGCGTCAAAGATTCGTTTTTCAGTTTTTACAATTTTTGTGTTCCTTGCATTTTTAGTTGGTTCAATTTTTACTCACTCTCAATTTTTGTATCTCTCGATGGGACACCTTAATGATAATTTATCTATTTCTAATGATAATGATGTTTTTGCTATTCGAGAGGAATTTAATGAGCTTAATAAGTGTAATGAACAATTAAGAGAATTAAATTTGAGATATGCAAAAAGAAATAAATTTCTTGAAAATGAAAATTCTTGTTTTAAAACTAAAGTTGAGTTTTTACAAATCTGCCTAACTCAAAAAGATATTTTTTGTAAAAAGCTCATGGACTTAAATCACAATTTTAATATTTTAGAAAAGTCCAAGAAAGAGAGTGATTGTTGAGAAAATACTCTTAGGGACAAGTTTTCTCACATTGAGCGGGAGCGTGATAACCTTCTAGGTGTAATTGAAAATTTAAAGAAGGAGTCCCATAAAATTGAGGAGTCTAATTTATTACTTGAGTCCAAAATTATAAAAATGAAAAATGATTTACAAGACTCGAGTAGTTGTGATAATGGTTCTAGCACATCTTGCTCAAATGCTTCCGTTGCTAAAGCTAAAACCATTGTTTGTTTTAGAGGGTCGACTTTATCCAAGGACTTTAGAAAAGGTCACACAGTAGGTATCATTCCTCGGGTTTTCACATGCTTGCATTGTGGTAGGAAAGGTCACCTTAGGTCATTTTGTTTTGATCTTAAAAGAAGTCCTAGGAAGTCTATGTCTAGCATTTCATTTGTTTCCAAGTCCCATCATTTTAAATATACATCTATATGGGTTCGAAAATCATTTTTAGACGCACTAGATATTAGATTTATTGATTCTCATTTGCTTTCACATGAAACCTCCCTTGCTAAATTCAAAGGTTGAATGTGTTAGTTTTGTTTGCATACACTAGATTTTTGTGCTTCATATTATATATCATTGCTAGGTGTATGCATGTTTAGTCATTTTCTAGTCATTACTTTATTTCATATCTAATGACATAAATCATGACTTGTTTATCTTTTGTATTATATTTCTTTTGTTTGCATTAAATGAAAAATACAAAAAGATTTTTGTTTATCATTTGGGTTTTTATCTCTTGGTAATTTCAGCTTAATGAAAAAATGCAAATGACTTTTGTTTCTCTTTTGAGTATATATTTTTATTTTTGGTTAAAAATTTCAAAAATTCAAAAAGATCCTTTTTGTGTGTATTTTAGTTTGACACACTTTATGAGGCATATACTTGTGTTAGAATCCCTCTTTTACGCTCCCATGTGGCTAGAACTTTTAGTTTAGATTGTCAATTCTTATTATGTTCTTTACCATGCTTACATGGAGTAGTTGGATTTTGTGTTGATTAAATTGATTCTATTTTTATATGCCTCTTTCACACATGCACGAGCTCTTTTGAAATTTTAACTTCATATGTATATTTGAGCTTTGTGAGGTGTTCTCCTACCAATATTGATATCTACATATTTGTGACCTAGGAGGACTAGTGCATGTCAAAATTTGTTGCATGTGAGATTTGTGAGAAATAAAAAATGATAAATATAAATGTGCGTGGGGAAGGGCTCCCAAAGGATTTATTATCCTTTGCGAATAGTAAGCCACCATTTGTTTTGGCCTAAAAGATATACGTGGTCTAAAGGCAAAAAATAAATAGAATTATGGCATTAAAAAGAAAAATAATTTCCAAGGCCTATGTGTGATTGCTATATTTCTTCAAAATTAGTATATGCTTATTCGAGAATAGGAAAAGGCGACGCGCTACCAAGAAGAGAGAATGGTCGGCTCAAGAGGGGAGTAGAAATAATGGAGAGAGATCTCTCGAAAAACACAAGGCGACGTCAAGACAGGACCCCTAGTCCTCAGGGGGAAATTCCCTTAGCCTAGGAAGGAGCCCTAGGCATGACCAGGAGAGAACTGAATGAGCATGATAAGAGCATGGTAACTAGGAAAGGCTCAATTGGTACAATGACTGGCCAAGTGAAGATTTAAGGATTCTGGTCCATAGGGATATGGACCAACATCCAGCACACCAAAGAGCCAGATCGATGAGAGAGCTTGGTAAAAAAGCTCGAAATTCTCAGATGAAGACCCCTTTCTGAAGGGAAATATAATGCGATGAGCCCCCCAAGAAATTTGCTGTCCCTAGATTCAAGATGTATGACGGGAAAATAGATCCCATAGATCATGTTAGGCAATATCGTCAGGCAATGACCTTATGGAGCCACAATGACGCACTAATATGCAAGATATTCCCTTATATCCTTCACAATATAGAACATAAATGGTTTGGGAGGCTCCCCTACAGGTCGATCAAGAACTTCACAACATTGACAGAGGCTTTCATGGCACGGTACATAATGAGCAGCTCCCATCCTAAGCGGATGGATGCATTGCTCACTATGAAGAAAAGGCCTCAGGAAAACCTTAGAGATTACGCCAATAGATACTGGGATATCTTTAACGAGATCGAGAACTTCTCGAAGCAAGTTGTCGTAGCATCCTTCAAAATTGGCTTGCCTACCACCTCCTTGCTGCACCAATCTCTCACCAAGAAGGAAGTCGTAAACATCGATGATCTTATGGCCCGTATCGAGGAATACTCCAAGGTCAAGGATAAGGTCCATCATAATAGGGGAGATAATGGTCAAGCAAAGGTAAACAAGGGGACATAGAAGAATGACACCCATAAAAGGGAAGAAAGAACTGGGGCAAGGATAGTTACAAATGTGGAGGTAAGAATGACTCCTCTAAGGCGTTCCAGGCTGTTAACACAGTCTTTAAGGAACCCATTTATAATATTCTCAGCAAGATCAAGGATGAGCCCTTCGTCAAATGGCCCAAGAAGATGGGCGAAGATTCGACCAAGAGAAATAATGCACTAAGGAGGGTGGTCATCAAACTGAAAATTGCTGAAGTGACATCTAGAAGAGCTAGTTCAGGCAGGGTATCTTAATGAGTACATTGCCAAGAGAATAGAGAAGGTCACAACCAATGGCGAACAAAAGTTTGATAATGTCCTCGATAATGACCAAGGAAATGAGTTTGCAATCATTCATGGGGCGTCAAACCTCAAAGAGATTTAGGGCAATGCCATTAGAATGGAACTCAAGAAGGTGACTACCATGGTGGAAGCTTTTTAGATCGGCCCAACCAAGACTTAAGTTGGAAAACATCAGCGACTAGAAGATGTTGATTACATGAAGCACATCGTGTTCACCGAAGAGGATTTGGTCGGGGTAAGGACCCCTCATTATGACGCATTGTAATCACGCTCAGGATTGCTAGCTTGGATGTCGACAAGCTACTGTTGAACCATCGGAGTTCATCTAAAGTGATGTATCTGGACCTATTCCATAAGATAAAAATGAATATAGCTGACCTCAAAGAAGCCACTGTTCCATTAGTTGGCTTAGCAGGAAGGATCACCATGTCACTGGGAAAGATCACCTTGATAGTCAAGGTAGGGAACATCTCAAAGTTAATCGAGTTCTTAGTTGGGTACATCGAGTCCCCATTCCACACTATTTTGGACAGAGGTTGTCTCCATGCCATAAAGGCCGTACCATCCACATATCATCAAAAGCTGAAGTGCATCACGGATCATGCAGTGGTCGAGATCTGCGGTGACCAGGCTTCAGCCCAAAGGTGCTTTATTACAGCCATCAGCCCGAAGAAATAGAAAAAAGAAGGAGCCCAAAAATGCCCAGGAGAAATCCCAGGAAGGGTCCGTTCTCTCCAAATAGTAACTACGGTATAGTGGAACAGGGGTGGAAGAAACCGGGGTCCGCCCCACAGACAGGGTCGTCGAAAGCCTAAAAGAAGTTATAGACGATGACAACTTGATAGAAAGAAAGTTTTTGATTAGATTTTCTCTCACGAATAAGGTTAAAAGGGAATTGGTTTCCCTCCTTAAAAGAAATATAAATGTTTCTTCATGGGAGCCTTACGCGTTGCCTGGGAGTGACCCCATCTTGGCATGTCACCGTCTACATATCGATCTTACTTTTAAACCTATTACTTAAAAAGGCTATCCGAACGTCATCCGGGAAATCTAATGCAGTGGAGAAAGAGGTAGGGAAGTTACTGGATGGACGATCCATCAAGGAAGTTCAATTCCCTATATGGCTATCCAACCCAGTGGTAGTACCCAAAAGCAATGGCAGTTGGAGGGTGTGCATTAATTTTACCGAACTCAATCGGGCATATCCTAAAGATAGCTTCCCTCCGCCAAAGATAGATCAACTGGTCGATGCCACAATGACTCATGACATGGTGAGATTCCTTGATGCTTAATCAGGATATCATCAGATCTTGCTATACGGGCCCAACCATGACAAAACCTCCTTTATAACCTTAGTTGGTTTGTTCTGCTATAAGGTCATGCCTTTTGGACTCAAGAATGCAGGGGAAACTTACTAAAGATTGGTAACCAAGATGTTTAGTAAACAGATGGGAGAGACGATGGAAGTGTACATCAATGGCATGCTTGTTAAAAGAAAGAATAAGGTCGATCACCTATCTGACCTAGCAATAACCTTTGAAATCCTCAGGAAGTATTGAATGAAGCTTAATGGAAGTAAGTGTTCATTCGGGGTCCACTAAGGAAAATTCTTAGGCTACCTGGTGAGTAAAAGGGGAATTGAGGCCAACCTAGAAATAATCGATGCTATCACCAAGATCCAGCTTCCTCAGACACTGAGAGATGTTAAGAAGATTACTAGAATACTCGTTGCGCTTAATCACTTCATATCCAAGTCTTTGAAGCTCTACCGACCATTCTTCCAGCTCTTAAAGAAAGGTAAAGGCTAGTTTGGAATGAAGACTACTCATAAGATTTGGAAGAGGTCAAGTCTTACCTTATTAATCCCCCACTATTAGTAATTCTAGATGATGGAGAACGACTGTACCTTTACATCACAGTATCAAATCATGCTGTGAGATCAACCTCAGTTTGTGAAAAAGAGGGAGAATAACTTCCAGATTACTATGCCAGCAAGGCACTACTAGCTGATGAACAATGGTACTTGCCTCTGAAAAATCTCACCTATGCCCTGGTAATCACTTCGAGCAAGTTAAAGCACTACTTCGAATCCCATTCCATAAAAGTAATCACCTCTCACTCACTTAAAGCCGTTCTATGAAAATCTGACCTCTCTGGACGTCTTTTGAAGTGGCCGATCGAGCTCGAAAGATTCGATATCCACTTCAAGCCCAGAATGGCGATCAAGGGACATATCCTTGCAAATTTTATTATTGATTTAATAGGAGATCGACTAAAATATCATCTAAACGAAGAGCAATTTGTCATGTGTGATGCAATATCCAAAGACTGGACACTGTATGTTGATGGAGCCTTAAATTCCAAGGGGCTAGGAGTGGGGATTGATCTCGTTACCCCCTAAGACACAATAATCGAATAGTGAATTAGAGTGGGATTTTAAGCCTGTAATAACAAAGATAAGTATGAAGTGTTGATCATCGATTTGTGAAAAGCCAAACTACTAAGGGCACGATGCCTCAACATATTTGGTGATTTCAATCTGGTCTCCAAATAGGTAAATGGATATTTCAATGCCAAAGACAATCTAATGGTAACATACCTAAAAGTAGTATGACGACTCATGAGAGACTTTGAGCAGGTGGAGATTTGACAGTTACCGCGAGGGTAGAATAGTCGTGCTGATGTCTTAGCAGCACTAAGCTGAGTAATTGACTCTGACCTGAAAATAATAATACAGTTTGAGTTCCTCATACAGCCCAGTATCAATCATACAGTCATAGCCGAGCAAGTCCTCCTCACAGATAAAGACCCAAGTTGGATGGATCCCATCATTAATTATCTACGGAGCGAAATACTGCCAGATGACAAGAGGTCAACACACCAAATCAAAGTCAAGGATTCTCATTTCTACCTTAGCCTAGAAGGTAAACTCTGTAATATGTCATTCACATGCCCCTACCTCTAGTGCGTCCACCCACAAAATGAAAAGCAAGTATTTAGCTTCATGAAGGCATACATGGGATTCACACGGGTGGAAGATCATTAGCCTTTCGAGTGGTCAAGGAAGGATATTGGTGGCCTCACATGCAAAAAGATGCTCAATTGTTTGCAAATGTGAAAAGTACTAAAACAAATCATCTATGGTTCACCAACTAGCCAATGACCTAAAATATTTAACAAGTCCACGGCCTTTCGTACAATGGGGATTAGACATCGTGGGACCATTACCTACTATTTTGGGAAATTACAGGTACCTACTAGTCATCACTCATTATTTAACTAAACGAGTTGAGGCCGAACCATTAGTGAACATTCGAGACTCTGACATAAACAAGTTCATATGGAGAAATATCATAACTCGCTTTGGGATACCATAAACCATCATTACCGATAATGGTACACTATTCAAAAGTGGTTTTTTCCAAGATTTCTTCCATGAGCACGACATCAAGCACCACTTTAGTTTCGTGGTGTATCCCCAAAGCAATAGGCAAGACGAGGCTTCCAACAAAACCATGATCGATGGGATGAAAAAATGATTGGAAAAAGCTAAGGGTGCTTAGGTGGATGAACTCCCTCATGTTCTATGGGCCAATCACATGACTCCTAGGAAACCAACTAGGGAAACACCAGTTGCCCTCGCTTATGGCATGGAGGTTATTCTCAATTTGAAAGTAGGCTTCTCCACTATGAGAACTACACTGGTCAACCAAGTCCTTAATCATGAAGCCTTATGCACTGAGATCGACCTAGAAGATGAGAGATGAGAGATAGCCTTGATCAAGTTGGCCTCCTACAAATAACAACTAGCCAAGCAGTATAACAAAAGGGTCAACCCGAGGAAGTTTTCAATAGGAGATTATGTCCTGTAAAAATTCCCCAGAAGATGGAAAACTAGGACCAAAATGGGACGGGCCATTCAGAGTGATCAAAGATGATCTTTAAGGAGCATATCATCTGGAGCATGGAACACTACCAATCTCAAGAAGTTATACTTTTAGATCTTTTTTTTAATCTTTTTAATTAGCAAAATTTTTAGTTTTTTTCAGTTTTTGTTACATGATAAGAAAATTTGCAGTGATAAAGGCTGGACTGGCCCATCTATTCTCAAAGTTTACGTTGGCTTCTTAACTCTTCTCATCTCATTAATTTTCACCTTTTCCAATGATATATCCTATGTGCATACTTTGAATGTTTAACAAACATGGTTAACAAGTGAAATACTAACACTTGGAATTACCCTCAGACCCTTGTTATTAACATAAGAGGCCTCATGAGTTGCCCCAGCAACAAAAAAGCCCTACTGGGGATCCTTTGGTAATAAAGCCAACTTTGGTTGGTCGCCAACATCTATTGGTCATAAATAACCCGCTCGGGTGGATTTCCTAATAACCACATACACTCTCGCCATCATCTCACTTAGGCCTAAGGAAGTGTAACGATACAACCTAAAAGGCAAAGTGAATGGAATGATACTGCTTAGGCATATTGGACTAAGAGAATGCTCAAAGATATGAAAGGCATAATGCCAACACTTAAACATCATTTAGTCGGTGGCCAAAGCCCAAAACTATTCAAACTAAGTATGAGCCTACCTAAAGCTTACGATTGGTCAATTAATATCATTTTGGTTAATAAAGTGCTAAGTAACCTATGAACATGTAAAATCAAAATATGTTTAGTCAGGACACACCCAAAATATAAGAAAATTCTTTATTAAGAATACAAGGTTATAATCACAAAACTAAAAATAAATACACAAAAGCCTAAGAAGGGCTAGGGTGACGAGAAAGATATTCTTCTTCAACTGCCCTCTGACTATCGTCTGGCTTTGGAGCAAATTCTTTAACATCTTTATCGAGATCCTGATATAAGAGTTGAGGAGGAATAACATCGGATGAAATCCTTACATCATCTTTCGAAAAAGGATTATGACTATAGGCAGGACATTTGACCTGGTACATATTCCAAAGCTCGTATTCCTTTGGGGTTCTCGCCTCTTTAAGAGCGCTCAACCATCCCTGAGAAAAAGCAATGGTTTTAGCCTCCTTAAGTTTTGCTGGGGCATCTGCCCAATCGGCATTATAACCTTCCCCCATACCTCTCTAGGTCCAACCTTAAAGGAGTATCTCAACTTCTTGACATTTTCTTTTAATACTCCTATAAAATATTTTAAGCTCGCCACCTCCTTTCGTAGACCATCATTTTCAGACTGCAGGACCTCGCCCAATTAGTCGACCTTAGTCCTCTCCAGAAGCTGGGCCCTCAAGGAATCAACTTCCTCTTGAATGGAGGCCCATATCTCCTCCATATCTTGGAGGTCTTCCTTCAGCTTTACAATCACTTTAATCTGGTTTTTATATTGTTCGTTCCTAGCTCTTAGTGACTTTTAGATATTTATGAAGGCTTTGTGAGCTTGTAAGCTGATATCAGGTCCAAGAATTCTCCCCAGTCGTGAATTGGGAGAAATGTAGCAATCTAAATTGGCATACTACAAATAATACATATCAAACTAGAATCAAGCATTAGCATAAACGCAAATAGATGCACACATGAACCAAGGGATAAATTTTATTATCACATAAAAATAAAAGAAGGACACTAGCCAGTACATGAAGTTTACAAAATAAGGGTAAAGACCAATGAAAACTAAAAATTGTATAAGGAAAATGGGAACTCATAGTCTACAAGAGCCTTAGTCTTTCAATGGTCTTCCTCAACTTTGGTCTTCCCCTTGTCGACCACCTGCTGTTGCTGGCCAGCTCCATCACACTCGCCAACCACAACGGGAATGATCTTAGTGTTTCCAGTAGCTTGGTCATCACCCTCTTCTTCTTCCTCTTAAATATAAGGGTCAGGATCAGGAGAATGAAGGCCTAAGAGTTCAGAACCTATAGGAGTTCTAGCAACATTCAAATCCTGGTCCTATCCCCTCTTAAAGGAGACCTTTCAAGCATAATCCATTTGGTGTTCAACATCTTCATAAGCTTTATAAAAACCTTCATGATAGCTATCATCCTTGGCTTGAGAGAAGTCTCCCTATAACGTGGCCACTTTGCCAGTCAGCTCTTTATTGGCCTCCACTAACTCGGAATTTTCAGTAATAATCACCTTCTGAGAAGCCCCCAAAGCATCATAGGCCTTAGATATATCACTCTTTTCACACTCCCATGATTGGCGAGCATTGGAAAAAGGCCACTTTCTTGGACTCTAGGTCCTTCTTTAACTCTTCCTTTATTCTGAAGCTGTCAGAGTGATTATCCAGAAGGGTGGTGAAGTCAGACAACATCTGTAGAGAAAACATAATGATAAGGAATCAGAACATAAATAGGAAATAGCAAAGAAAAAAGACAAGTAGGAGAGACTTATAAGAGCCATCCCTTGTACGATCTTGATGGCGAGTTAAGATGGCCTCAGGCTCGAGGATGGCTCGTGATCAGTGATGAGCACTGACCTCTTCAGTAGGTTTGGGTCCAAAAAGGGGGAATCACCCATACGAGCCCCCTCAAGACTAGGGATAGTGGGCCCTTCAACGGACTGTAAGGCTAACTTTTTAGACTCAACTTTATCTTTCTATCTATCTTTTTTCTTTTCTTTATCTTTTTTCCTCTCTCTCCCTCTTCTTCTCTATTCTTCTCTCTCTTCTTCTTTTTCTCTTTCCCTTTATCGGACGGGCCAGTACCACTGTCATTGGGAGAATCTATCGTAAAATTATTTAAAGAAGGAATCTTATCAGACACGACTACATGGTCAGCTTCATTATCAGGAAACCTTAACCTCATATTCTTGACTAGAGGATCCATGTATTCTTCTTCCTCTGTTTGCACCCCGTCTCTTCTCTCTTCTCTCTTCCTCGCTCTCTTTCTCTTCTTCTTCTTCTTCTTCTTTTTAAAAACTTCTCTCTTCCTCTTCCTCACTTGAGTTCATAAAGGATTATCAGTTTGATATCTAATACCACCCTGGGAAAGCTAATGTGGTAGCAGACGCGTTGAGACGTAGGCCAGTAGGTGAGGACGTCAAGGTGTGGAAGGAATTGGGTCATCAGGACCTAGTGGCTCGATCTTTCATGTCTATAATGATAGTTACACCCTAGATCATTACAAAAGTAGTACAGTCTCAGCCAGTGTATCCATTCTGTAAAAGTCAGATAGTACAACTTCTAGCAGAGGGGGTCGAGCCTTATACTATTGGTTCAGATGGGGGCTTACGATTCAATGGGAGGTTGGTTGTCTCGGAGGGGGGAAAATTGCAACACGAGATGATGACAGAGTTGCACAACTCGTGATTTATGATACATACTGATGGGGATAAGATGTACCAGGATATGAGGAGATAGTACTGGTGGAGAGGGATGAAGATGGATATTGCTGAGTTCGTGTAAAAATGTGCCACTTGTCATCTAGTAAAGATGGACCATTAGAGATCGGCGGGATTTCTACATCCATTAGAGGTTCCTATTTGGAAATTGGAGAGCATTTCCATGGACTTCATCACGGGATTACCCACATCGCAAAAGGGTCATGATTCCATATGGGTGATTGTGAATCGGTTGACTAAGGTTTCTCACTTTTTGTCAGCCCCGATAGACTACACTATAGGATAGTACGCCCAGATCTTCATAGTTGAGATAGTGAGACTCCACAGGGGCCCTCTCAATATCATGTCTGACAAGGACAAGATATTTGTGTCACAATTTTGGGAGAGTTTCCAGGAAGCTATGGGTACGGAGTCGCAGTTGAGTATAGCCTATCATCCACAGACAGATGGGAAGAGGGAGCGGACGAATCAGATGCTAGAGGACATGTTATGTATGTGCATCCTCGACTTTGGCAGCGATTGGGAGAAGTATATTCCACTGGTGAAGTTTGCTTATAATAACTCCTACCGGTTTATTATTGGTATGGCTCCATTAGAGGCGTTGTACGGTCGACCTTGTCATTCCCCAGCATGTTGTCTAGAGGTGGGGGAAAATAAGCTACTTAGTTCGGAGGTGATTCAGGATACTTAGGCAAGGATAGATATGATACGGAGCCATATTCGGGTTGCTCAGGACCGACAGAAGAGTTACGCCGATGCCAAGAGGTTCTTTCGAGAGTTCAAGGTGGGGGACTAAGTGCTGCTCCGTGTGTCTCCTATGAAGGGGATTACGCATTTTGGGAAGAAGGGTAAGTTGTCATCTAGATATGTGGGGTCATTCCCTATTATAGATAGGATTCGACCGATTGCGTATAGACTTGGTTTACCGGAATACTTACATAGGATCCATGACGTGTTCCACATTTCCTCCATGAGGAGATATCTTCGAGATGATTTGGCCCATACTCACATTGCTTTAGAGGAGATTAATCTGCAGCCTGAAAGTTCCTATGAGGAGGGTTAGATTGCTATCCTAGACCGTAGCGAGAGGAAACTGAGGTCGAAGATAGTACCTCTAGTGCGTGTTCAGTGGCGGCATCATAATACCGAGGAATATACCTGTGAGCACGAGGATGAGATGCGCGAGTGTTATCTAGAGTTATTCTTGCCAGGTATATTTTATTTCCCAATTTTGGGACGAAATTCTATTATTAGGGGGGAAGTATGTAATACCCTGTATTTTTATTGATTTTATTTGTTGGGATTCATTAAATTAAATGGGATAATTAATTGGAAATTAATCCGGATTTAAATACTAGCGAGACGAGAGTTAGTATTTGATTATGATAATTATGTTAATTAATGTGTTAATATGGTAATATATGATTATTGAATTTATTTATATTGGCACGAGTTATAATTATGGCTATTTCAGAAATTAAGTTGGGACGCGCGTGCCAATTGTGTCAGGAACTAATTTAAATGAATTTAAAAGTATATTATTTTTACGTCATCGGTATGGTCATTTTGAGTGTTCCAATGTGTCTGTAAGGGTCAAGATAGTCAGAAAACACTATACGGAGGTTTAGTTTGGGTCCCTAGACATTTTAGGCCTAACTAGTTGCCTGGGAGGTTATTTTAATCATTTTGACTTTTTAAGGAATTATAACCCCCCAATTTTAGGCATAATATATCAGCCAACACTTAGGACTCTTAGGTTATCACGACCAAAAATCACCAACGACAATTACAGAGGAAGAGAGGGAAGTTCCCAAAGGAGAAACCACCCTTAGAGGCTATTGCACCACCATCATCGCCACCGATTAGATCGGTAAGAGAGGATACCTCTCGTACCATCTGCTCCAAAGGATCAAAACATGAAATTTTCCAGGCAAGTGATTTAATTCGTTAAGATCCAGCAAATACTTTATCCATGATAGTATAGGATTTGATGATAACCATGACAAGATTGAAACTCAAGAAATTGGAGACAAAAACCTTAACCTGGGTAGGATTTATATGTAGATTCATTTATGGAAATATCTCATTAACGAAATTGTAATCCATGCATAGCTAATTATGAATTTATGAGGAGTTGTATGATGATTCTTGGAGAAAATAGAAAAATAGGTTTTTTATGACAATTAGATGATTTGATCCAAGAAAAGTGTGATTATTGATAATTAAAGAATTTTGGAATGTTAAGAATCATGTATTTAGGTTGTTAGATTACCCAATACATTTAATTTAGAATTTATCATCTTGTAATGGAAATTTGGGAAAAATCTAGGGCTGAAAACGCATAAAACCGTGACTGCAACTGTTCGATCAATCGATCGACATTCGTAGGTCGATAGATCGACCTCCCCAGAAATTGTGATATTTTCCCTTTTTGGATTTAAGCAATTCCGACCCTTAAAAGTTATAGGTGGGGACTAAGTGAACACATTGAGACTTAAGGAGGACCAATAGGGGTGTATATGGAGACCGGAATATACTAGAATTGAATTGGGACATAATGTTAAACCTACGTGTGTTCGACGAGTGAGTTACTATTAGAAATTGCGAGCAGATGAATTAAATCCATATATGTGATAACTTAAGGTTAGAGAAGATAATATGGACCTTAAAGTACTGCATTGATATTATGGATACGTGGGAGACTTAATAACCTTTTTGGGATAGGTTTAAGTACTCGAAACTATATGATGTGAGAGTTATCGGCTATACATATTATGTATGATATGGGATGATGTTAGAGCACGAATAAGACTTATGGTATAGGGTTAGAGATATACCTTTAATAATGTGATAATTACCTAAGTTTTGTGAATGCTTAGTATATGGACTATTGTGTGTATGACATACCTACCATACTTTCTATCACGGGAGGTTGGCTTTCGAAAAAGGACCATGTTATCTTTCTATGCCTACAAGGGGATTTAGATTGGTACCTTAAGGACATATGACTGTGAATGACTTATTTTTGAGTTGATAAGTCAGCTGACCATGGGAGCATAGGTATGTGCGTGAGCCATGGGTATGTGAACTATGTTCACCTCAAATATGTGTGATTTTTTTTATTTAAATGGTTCCTGAGTGATTCGGAATGTGTAGTCCTTATGTACATGATCTATTGGTATTCGATATCAGAGTTTGTGTGCACCGCAGCTTAGCCTAGGGGTGCCATATATGTATATATGTGCTGAGAATGATATACTTGTACTTGTAACTAGTTCACCATTGAATTGTGAATGCGAATAATTGAGATATTTGAATGGGATTGAAAATGTGAGAATCTATGCAATAGTTGATGAAAATAATTTGATTAATGTAAAGGTGAGTTATACGTAGAATATATTAGAATGATACGAATAGACCCTCCTATAGTATAGTATGAAGATAGGAAGTGGTACAGACTAGTTAGTTAGCGGCATAACTAGGATGGGTTAAAGGTATATGTTAGGTGTGCACATTAGTTGAGGGGTGACGAACTCATGCAAGAGCATGTAACTAAAATGTATATAATATTTACTGTTTAATGCAATTAAACACTTGTTGTATTTTTAAACTGTTTTAACCTCGGGCTCTGACCTGTTTGGTTCCAAATCTACTTTTCTGTAAGACATTTTCGGTGCCCAGCCACAGGGACGCCAAGCTAAGGAGTTCCATTCCAATGACGTGCTGTAGCTGTTGTGGAAGTTACATGATTTCATTACTAGATGCCTCCACATCTATCATTGCTTCTTTTGGGAGTCATTTATTCCAGTTAGGGCCTGTTGCCCATTTCATTCAGTGACAACAGTTTTAGACTTTCATTTTATTTCAGTCTTGGGATTTTATTCATTCAGACTTTTGTATTTAGTTTATTTATATTACTGCTACTTTATTGGAGTGGTTACTCCAGACATCAATTATTTCATTCCGTTGATTACCTTATGAGATAGTTCATGTGATTGTTGGATGATGATTTAAATGGTTTAGTTGATGGTTAATTTAATATTAGAATTTAACACTTCATTATTTTAAATATTAGGTGGTTAGTAATTAATTTAAATATTTTTGACAGTGATGCTATGAACTGAACCAACTTGACATTTTGTATTAATTTAAATAAAGGAGTAGCTACCCGGTATTTAATTAGTCGGGGTGTCACAGGTGCCCAGTTTTTAACCAAAATTTCTTAAAAATTCTGAGTCTAACACGCCCTATATACTAAATGCACGAATTTTGAGGTGATGACTCGTTCGAACAAAAACAAAAGTCGTTCGAACAAGAATTACATTTCGTTTGAACAATATCTCCACTTCGTTCGAATGAAAATGCAATCTCGTTTGAATCAACTTTTAACGAGCGAGGTGTGATATCCTTGGCAGGGGAACCTCATTTGATGTTTGTTTGATAGTCATTCTAATGAGTTCAGAATGTCGTTTGAACAAAATATAAAATCATTCGAACGAAACCAGTGAATTCGTTCTAATGCACCTTATTCTCGCTCAAACAAAATAAAACCATTTTTTTTTCTTTGAAAAATAATAATTAAAAATTGTTCGAAACATTTTTTACACAAAAACAAACACCCTAAAATATTTACAAGGACTCATAATTAATACGCATTCATACCAGCGAGATCCTTGTAAATGAGAAGACAATTTTGGCTCTAAACATGGCACGATATATCCAATTTTTGAAACTTGTCTCCCACGTCTGCATCAAACAACATCATAGGCTCATGGGATCAAAAATACAAAGTCTATCCTATAACTTTAACATTTTGTCCTGAATAATGCCAATTACATACAAATTGACTCGATTGGAAATTTGTCCTCACAAATCTCCCCTTTTGGTTATTCAGGGATAAAACCAAAATAAAAATCCTATGGGCCATCAAGATCTCTAAAAAACCTCCTTCCCCAATCCCAAAAAAGTCAAAGAGAACGTACACTTAAGAGACACAAAAACACGAGTAGCTTTGATTTGCTTGAAAACTTTTTCGCATTGATGTAAACCTGTAATCCTACACATTTAAATATATCTTCAAATGCAAAGAGAATATAACAAATCTAAATCTGCAAATGAATAACATCTAATCTACGTAAAACAATCTCAACCTAGGTAAGACGTCTCCCCTATGGGTAAAGATCTCTTAATCTTGCAAAGGAAAGATACCATTTCTCCCCCTTTTTGTTCAGGAATAGACAAAGCAAGATAACATAACATAATTACTCCCCTAGAACAAAATTTCCTCCTAAATACATGATCGTAACATACCAATTTAAGAAAATTTGATACCACAAGTTTTACATAGGGAGAAGGGAATAAATCATTCAACAATGTTAAGTGTAACAAACACAAAACACGGCGACTCAAGCATAAATAATCCAAATGATCAAGCATATGGTAATCATGAACTAAATGTAAACTGCAAAAACTCAAAACACGATACCGTATATAATATATGCAAAATATGTCAATGAAAATCCGGCACATATATATTAGGTATAAATGACCACAAAACTTGACACAAAACACATAAGCTTTACACACTAATAAAGTATCGATATGTCTAAACATGTGGGATGAAATGAATGGGCGTGAACTAGATTCAAATTAATTATAACCCAAACAATTAAATATGTTGAAGAAGTTATAATTGATCACAAAACTTTATCAAATTAAGATTTAGCTTCAAGTGATAAGATAGGGTGAACTTAATGAACAAACAAGCACAATGGACACAAGCTTACAAATCAATAACGTCATGACAAAATAAGCACAACAAAGATTCATTGTGCGAACCTGTTGATCTTCAACTAAATACCCTTAAAAGATAAACAAATAACATATTTTCTCTTCTTTTCTCAATTCGTTTGAAGCTATTTCTTTTAAAAGATCAAACAAACTAAACTCTGTTTGCCTCTTGGAATTTTTTTTTCTTTTATTGCCTTTAATCTTTTCATTAGGCTCTTTCCAACGGTGGTTTTCTCATAAATGAGATTTTCTCTTTTTGTAGCCCTTTCCTGTGCACCCTCTTATTTTTTTTATTACGAATCAAAATCGCTCAAGAGCGATGATTATTACATGCACAAATTTTCCATAGTCACAAAATATGTAGATGACAAAATTGATTGGAGAACATCTCACAAAGCTCAAATATACATGTGAAGTTAAAATCCAAAACTCTCATTCATGTATGTGCGAAGGCATATACAAGGTTGAATCCATAAAGCTAATCAAGATGGAAACAACTCCATAAATCATAACCAAATGTTCTAGCCGCATGGAAAGTAGGGAGTGAATTGGATTCCAACACACCAATATGCTACACCAAATGTGTAAAACATAAATACATAAAATCTTTTTGTATTTTTCAATATGACTCAATACAAGAAAAATATAATACAAAAGATACACATGTCATAACACTAGCAAACATATATCACGAAGCACAAACTAGTGTATGACAAATAAAAATATATAAGCAATCACTCGTAAGATATAACATGTGAAGAGTAATAAGAAATCAAATGAGAATCAAGCAATCAAACATGTAGCACCTCTAAAATAGATTTCCTAACCCAAATAGATGTATACTTAACGCGTTTGGTTTCGAGAACCATAGGGACACTAGACTTCAACTTCCTACGGTCTTTTTTAAGATCATAGAAAAATGCCTAAGGTGACCTTTCCTACCGAAATATGTGCTCGTGTAGACATGACGAGGAAGGAGACCTTCAGGTGGACCTTTTATAACACTCTGGGATGTGGTTGAACCTCTAAAACAAATAATGATGTTGACTTTAGCAACGGAAGCATTAGGATCATGGAATCTAGTACCACCACTACTCAAGTTTCTTAGATAATCTTTCAACCTCAAAATTTTAGACTCAAGTAAAGAATTTGACTCTTCAAGTTTTAGGGACTCCCTCAAATTTTCAGTCCTTCCTAAAAGGTTATATTGCCTCCTCTCAATGCAAGCGAATCTATTTCTAAGAGTCTTCTCACGTGGCCTCAAAACATTATTCAATTCATCATTATCATCAATGGCATGTATACTAACCCTAGAAAATTTTGAGTCCCCTAATTCTTTCTCTAAAGCTTGGACTCTTTCCTTACTCTCTTTT
The DNA here is from genome assembly GCA_949130495.1 of Sambucus nigra. Lineage (NCBI taxonomy): Eukaryota > Viridiplantae > Streptophyta > Magnoliopsida > Dipsacales > Adoxaceae > Sambucus > Sambucus nigra. The sequence continues at coordinate 333,521,682 of OX422215.1, forward strand.
TTGGACACTTCTAATTTTTAAAATCACGGTCCATGTCCACAAGCTTCTCACAAAAGAAATATTTATGAGTTTGAAATGTTTGAAAAAGTTCCATAACAACTTTAAAACCAAAATTTTATTTTTCAAGAATTTTAATTATTTTTAAAAACTTCAAATTCAAAAAAGTTAAATGTTCAACACGGTTATGAAGCTCATTATAATCCTCTCGAATATCAAAATTTTCATTACTAAACACATTAGACAAATTTTCATTATGGTAATCCATAATGATATTATTTTATTTAATTGAGAAAGCCCCTACAATGTGTGCTTAAGCAAGGATGGTCAGAATAAACACAAATCTAATATTTTTATATTTTTTCAAATTTTAAAAGATTGAAACTTTAAACAAAATTAACCCAATTAAACTAAGCATCGATTTGAAACTTTCTTGTGGAAAACCGATTTACCCAATTTTATATTTTCACCCTAAAGTATGCATCTAAGGTGATAAGTAGATAAAATAAAGAAAACATCCACAAGACGTCGATGTACGAGGAAACCCATAAAGGAAAAAATCTCGGATGGTCCAGCCAAATAGTTCACTATGATGCGATTTTACGAAGAATAGATAATAGACTTACATAATGACTCGATCCCCCACAAGACTTGATGCTCTTCTATCTTCGAACGCTTCTCTACAGTGCAATGTAAGAGTCTACCCATGACAGCTGCCACTATGCATGAGACACTGCAAATGGATTGTACGGAGTCCACTGCACAAAACAAGTTCTCTCCCGATGAAAGAAATAATCTTTAATGCCCAATTTCAAGATCTCAAAGAATACGAATTATGTAACTTGGATGTTTAAACATATAAGGTGAAACTTAGGGTTTAGAACTTTCGTAAACAGGTTAGAAAATGTCTTTTGCCAAAAGTTCTTAAAAATTCTGAGTCCAACACGCCTTAAATATTGAATGCACAAAAATGCATTGTCGTTTGAACCAACTTCTAATGAGCTTCTAACGAGGTGTGATACCCTTGGAAGAGGAACTCATTTGATGTTCGTTTGATAATCATTCGAATCAGGTCAAAATGTCGGTTGAACGAAACATCAAATTGTTCGAATGAAACATCAAGTTGTTCGAATGAAACCATTGAATTCGTTCTAACAAGCCTTATTTTCGTTCAAACCAAAAATTATTTTTCTTTAAAAAATCATAACAAAAAATAGTTCCAAACGTTTTTAATTAAAAACAAACACCTTAAAATATGGGAGTGCGCTATGGCGATCTCAATGGATAATTTCTATAACTAAGTGTCCAACACACACAATTCGAAATTTTATCTTTTTAACGCTAAGACATACATCTAAGTGATAAAATAGATAAAGTAAATCATGAAAAACACCACAAGGAAAATTTAGAAAAAAACCCTTTAAGGAAAAACCTTTTATTCAACACTTCCAAAAGTTTACAAGACAGTCAAATTACAGACTACTTAATAACCGCCATAATTATAATGAATTGTCTTCATAAATCTCAGAAGAATACTACTTGGTGAGGAGGAGTCCACACGCGACCTTCCACGCTCGGTATCCACCGATCATCCTTTGTCGTCAGTAGTGAGTTCCCTTGAGAATCACAAGTTTAGTCGTGATGAAACTTTCTCCATAAGAATTGTATGCTAGATACAAGCTATAGGGTTGAAACTTGATTCACTCAAATAAATTCTGGGAATGTGATTTGTGAATAAAAAAGGTTTTTCAAACTCAAAAGGTTAAATTTTTTTACTAAAAATATACATAATTAGATCTGGCAAAAGTCACAGTGAAAAAAAAACACAAAACAGGTAGTTATAAGACGAAAACTAATTTCAAGGTGGAGACATCGTCCGAACGAGAAAGAAAGCTCATTTGAACGAGAAAAGAACCTCGTTAGAATGACAACTAGGTTGTTACAATGAAGCCCTAATCTCATTTGAATGATCTTTAAATGATCTTAGAACAGCGTAAAACAATATGCCCTCATTTAATTCTCGATTGAAGTATACTATAAATGACACTTCGAATGAAATTAGGATCTCGTTAGAATGAGATACCAATATTGTTTGATTGAGATATGCGTGCTTTGAAAATTTTTAAATAAAGAAAAACTACCGCGATTTTTAAAGAAAAAAAATATTGTTTCCAGTTTCAATAAAAATAAACATCCCAAAATAAATTCAAGGAATAAATTTAAACTTAATAGCATTATACCTTCATAGAGTGGAGATGCTTGAAAGTTGGAGATGTTGGATCTTCGGACTTCGTGTCGGCTCGAATAAAATGGTAGAGGAATATGCCAAAAACTAAGTTAGCCTAAGCTATGAGGAAATTATGCTCTTACAAAATATTTCCAAGGACTCAAAATTAATACGCCTTCATATCTGCGAGATCCTCAGTAAATGATAAGATAATTTTGGCACTATACACGACAAGTTAAATCCAATTTTTGAAGCTTCGTCACTACGTCTTCATCAAACAATGTCATAGTTGTGACACCCCGCCTAATTAAATACCGGGCGATCACTCCTTTATTAAATTAAAATCAAGGTGAACAGTTGGATCATTCTTAGCATCACTGTCATTCCAATTTAAACACCCAAATTAATTAAGCTAAGTGTCAAAACCATTTTTAACATTCCTTTCAAGTTTTATTTATTTATTTTATTAAACAATCAATCCAATAATTTAACATTTAACAACTGGCTACTAACAATAAAACTTAAAGTAAACCATCCAGAATATAATAAATCCCAAAGTGACAATACTAGAAATAGATGAAGTACAATATCCAAATAACAACTGAAAAATGGAAAGGGCTACACATGCCCCAATAATGAACATGCTAGGAGTAGAATCAAATGGATGAAGTCGTTTAAATAACAGGCCTGCAACTCCCACCTAAGCTGCAGCGCGTTACTGCCAAAGGACCCTATGCAAGATGCCCCTGTGACTGGGCACCTGTAATATATACATATATATATATACAAGAGAGAAAGAGAAATGGAAACGGGTCAGAGCCCAATAGTGTATATGATTTAAAAATTCGTTTAGCAAGTATTTAAATAGATACAGGCCAATGCAACAACATATTAGTGCGACACTCTCTTGAGAAATTCTCACCTCTCTTCTAATGTACACTCCTATCGAACTAACCTCCCCAAGGGTTTATCTCATCATATATCACACTATCTTTCCCCAAGGATTTAACTTATCTTAGGTGACTCTCAAGATTTAAGATTTAACAACATCATGGTTTAAAAGGATAATTTTATTTAGTACCAAAATGCTCATTTTAACTTTATTGATTCATAAAGTTTTACAATATCATATTATACTTTTCAAAACAAGTATTTCCAATTTGAGTCATTATACATGTCTTACTTACCATAACACAGTAGGCAGTTTCCCATATTTCAGAAGTTCATATATATATATTAAATACTCGTATAATATATATATTCTAACAGAACCCCACATAAAAATTATGGTGCGAGCATACTCTGCTATCCAATCCCCGTATCAATCGTACTAAAGGGAATACAAGTTCGGGATCACTCTCGAACTGTATAAATACATACACAAACAATATTGAGGCGAAGCATAGTTTCCAAGTCCAAGAGGTCAGTACATACCCTCACGTCTCTTAGGACCGTGAGTACCGATTCGATAGCCTGCACCTAGGATTTCTATCTTCTAGGGTATGAGTCAATATCCCCCATAAGGCACACGAGATAAGATCGTCCCAGCGTGGAAACCTCAGGGATAGCAAGTAGCGCAGGCATGATTTTCACAAGTATATAATATATGCATACACAATCATATAAATATACCAATTTTATTATATCAATTTAGGTTTATCCAATAACCCTCATTCACAACATTTATCCTTATTTTCCCATTATTATTTATCAAGTATAATGGTTCGTTTCTAACTTTAATTCGAAGGGTTTTTCCAACTTACTACGTAACCCTCATGGACTCTATTCTTCCAAATGTACAATTCAGTAGATATCCATTTATGTTCCAACGTAACTCTCTCTTACGTGTCTCTCCCCTTTAATATATAATTACATTATCCCTTATGCAAAATATCCCAAAAATATAGATTTCGCCTGACATTAAAGGATTTTGAATTTTATTTTCAAAGATGAGAATTTCAAACGGTTTCAAAATCGGAATTAGAATGGAGTTTTAATTGAATTTTTATTATCTCTAAGAGTCCTCAAAACATAAACTGTCTAGAAAAAAAAATATGAAAAAATATTGAACGGTCCGATTGAGCTGAATTTTTTTTTTCTAGCTTCCTCTCGTCTTCAGCTAATTCTCTGTAAAATTTCATCTAATTCCAACGGTCCGATCGTCCGAAATAATTTTTTTAGTGTTTGTATCTGATTAGAACTCTTTTCTTAATCAAACTCTTAATCCTTTACATGACAAAGGGTTTCCAGAATATCATATAAATCATCACTACATGAAAATTTCCCATCTCAAATTGGGTTTTTCGTCCATAAATCTCATCCTAATAACTCCTAAACTAATATGGATGACGCGTCAACGAAATAAGCAAGATAAACACTTGCCTGGGATTTTCAGAAATCTGGTTTGGTGTTGAGTTTGGTGTGGTTGCATTCCCCGTCTCGCGATCTACGCGTTGGCGGTGGCGGCGGTGCAAACGGGTGAGTTTTGAGCCTTGGAATGCCTTGAGAGCTCTCTCCTCTCCTCTCCAATGGCCGTTATAGTGTTTTGAGTTATCTAACCCTAGGAGATAACCTAAACATCTAATATAACCCCTTTAATTTTCGTGGGTTTAATTACCCAAAAATACAAAATGAGTAAAATGCCCTCCCGGGGTACTAATTAGGCCTAAAAACGTCCCGAGACCCAAATCAAACTCCCGGGTATATTTTTCTGACTATCTCGACCCTTCCGGATGCGTTGGCGCACTCAAAATGACCCTACGAACAACTTATAAAATATTTACTTTTATTTATCAATATTTAGTTCCGACGCGACACGGGCGCGTCCCGACTCAAATTTCTAAAATTGTTATATTATTCACTCGTGACATTTAATATGGCCACTATTATATTTTACTTTGCTCATTAGTAATATTCAAAAAAATTTCCCATAATTACTAACTCTCATCATGTTAATAATTATAACATAATTAATTTCCGAATTTTTATTAAATAATTAATTCACATTAATATTAATAAATCCCCAAATTAATATAGCATAAAAATACGGGGTATTACATACTTCCCCCCTAATAACGGAATTTCGTCCCGAAATTCAAAAAATAAGGCATACCTGGTAAGAACAAATCTGGATATCTTTCGCGCATATCGGCCTCGCGCTCCCTAGTGGATTCCTCCACGTTATGATGCTCCCACTGGACCCGTACAAGTGGAACTATCTTCGACCTCAATCTCCTCTCATTATAGTCTAGGATAGCCACCGGTCTCTCCTCGTAAGAGTTGTCAGGCTGTAAGTCTATCTCATATATCGCAATGTGAGTATGGGCCATATCATCCCGAAGATACCGTCTCAACGACGAGATGTGGAATACATCGTGAATGAGATGTAAATGCTCTGGTAGTCCTAATCTGTATGCTACCGGCCCAATCCTCTCGATAATGGGAAATGGTATCATGTACCTCGGGGACAATTTCCCTTTCTTCCCGAACCTTATAACTCCCTTCATATGAGATACACGCAGTAACACTTGGTCCCCCACATTAAACTCCCGGAAGAACCATTTCGCATCGGCGTAGCTCTTCTGCCTATCCTGGGCTACTCGAATGCGACTCCTAATTATCTCAATCATCGAGGAGGTTTCCTGAATTACCTCTGTTCCTAGCAACTTGTTATCCCCCACCTCGAGCCAATAAGTTGGAGAATGACAAGGCCGACCATACAAAGACTCAAATGGAGCCATACCAATCGTAAACTGATAAGAGTTATTGTAAGCAAACTCTACCAGTGGAAGATGTGGTTCCCAACCTCCTCCAAAATTAAGAACACACATGCGTAGCATATCCTCGAACATCTGATTAGTACGCTCTGTCTGTCCATCTGTCTGTCGGTGATAAGCTGAACTCAGCCTCAACTCAGTACCCATAGCCTCCTGAAAGCTTTCCCAGAAACGTGACACGAAAATCTTGTCTCTATCTGACACAATATTCAGGGGCACCCCATGTAATCTGACAATCTAAGAAATGAACAACTGAGCATACTGACTCGTGGTATAATCTGTCTGCACCGACAGAAAATGAGCCACCTTGGTCAAACGGTCTACAATCACCCAGATAGAGTCGTGCCCCCGCTGTGATGTAGGCAACCCTGAATAAAATCCATGGAAATACTCTCCCACTTCCACGCGGGTACTTCCAATGGCTGAAGCAATCCTGACGGCTGCTGATGGTCCACCTTCACCAGCTGGAAGGTAAAACACTTGGACACGAACTCAGCAACGTCCTTCTTCATCCCACTCCACCAGTATTGCCTCCTCATAGGATGTACCGCAAATCGGGACCCGTGAGATTGGGTCATCCCTACATGACGCAATTCTGCACCTTCTGGAACCACTAACCTCCCATTAAACCTCAAACCCCCATCAGAACTAACATAATATGACTCAGCACCCTCGGCTAAAAGTCGTACAATTTGCTCCTGGCAAAACGGGTCTGTGGTTTGGGCCTGTATTACCCTCGTAACAATCTCGGGTGTGACTGTCATAACAGATATGAAGGAATGGGCTACTGCGTCCTGGTGACCCAACTCCTTCCACTTCGCTTTCCAGACGTCCGCTACCTCATTTACCGGTCTTAGGCTCAACGCATCAGCAACTACATTGGCTTTCCCTGGATGATACTGTATGTCGAACTGATAGTCCTTCACAAACTCTAACCATCTGCGCTGACGCATATTCAGCTCTCGCTGAGTGAACAGGTACTGCAGTGATTTGTAATCTGTGAACAAACAGAACTTCTCCCCCAATAAATAGTGTCTCCATATCGTCAATGCAAAGGTGACCGCTGCTAACTCCAGGTCGTGGGTGGGGTAATTCTTCTCATGCGGCTTAAGCTTGCGGGAGGCAAAAGCTATAGCCTTCTCTTCCTGCTGAAGTACTCCCCTAAATCCCCGTAAAGAGGCATCGGTGTAAACTAGGTACTCCACACCTGGCTTCGGTAAAGCAAGGACTGGTGCTGAAGTATGCTTGTCTTTCAGCTCGTCGAAAGCCAATTGACAAGCTTTATCCCAAACATATGGTACCCCTTTGCGAGTCAGGTTCGTCAATGGACCCGCTATTTTGGAGAATCCCCGAATGAATCTCCTGTAGTATCCGGCTAACCCCAAGAAACTACGCACTTCCGTCGGTGTCGTGGGCTGTCCCCACTCCCTCACCGCTGACACTTTACTCGGGTTAACGGCTATCCCCTGTTCAGAAACAACATGTCCCAAGAACTGTACGTCTTGCAACCAGAATCCACACTTCTCGTACTTAGCATACAACTGATGCTCTCGTAAAGTCTGAAGAACCTGCCTCAAGTTCTCGGCATGCTCCTCCTCGGAGTGTGAATATATCAAAATGTCATCTATGAAGACGATGACAAACTGATCCAAGAACTCTCTGAATAATCGGTTCATTAAGTCCATGAATACGGCTGGAGCATTTGTGAGACCAAATGGCATCACTCTGAACTCGTAAGACCCATATCTCGTCAAGAAGGAAGTCTTTGAAACGTTCTGCTCTCTAATACGTAGCTGATGGTACCCCGACCTCAGATCTATCTTCGAAAAGAAAGTTTCTCCCCTCAGCTGGTCTAACAGATCATCGATTCGAGGCAACGGATACTTATTCCGTATCGTGACCTTGTTCAACTCCCGCTAGTCCACACATAACATCAGTGAACCATCTCTCTTCTTCACAAATAAGACTGGAGCGCCCCAAGGTGAGGTACTCCTGCGAATGAAGCCCTGACCTAACAGCTGCTCTTTCTGATCTCGTAACTCTCGCATCTCCACCGGAGCCATACGGTATGGAGCGCGTGCTATAGGTATCGTATGGCAATAAATCTATGACAAAGTCTATCTCTCGACTGGAGGGTAGGCCTGGTATCTCCTGGAATACATCGGAATACTCACGAACGACTGGGATCGAGTCTAAAGGAATCACAACCTCCTTAGAGGCATCCTCCTCTATATAATACAAATGAGCGGTCGAACCTCCCTCTGGGCGAGGCATCGCCACTACAAACATCTCTTGCCCCTGAATGGCAAAAACAATGCTCCCACCGAAGCAATCAATCATGGCTTTATAAGCTGCGAGCCAATCCATACCGATAATAACATCATGCTCATGCATATCTAAGACTAACATGTCTGCAGGTAATACCAAACTACCAATCTCTACCCCCACTCCTCGGCATATAAATAAGATAAGCGACCCACTCCCCAGTGGTGAGTCTACACACGTCACTGTGCTCTCTGCTATGGCTAACAACCCTAAGGCCTTCGCAAAATGCGTAGCTATAAAATAATGCGTCTCCCCAGTATCAAACAAAACCCGACCCATAGTACCATGGATAGGAAACATACCCTCAATCGCGGGTGGTGCCTGTGGAGCTGCTGCCTGGTGGACGTTATAGACACGTCCGTACTGTAACTACCCCTGCTGCACTGGAGCTACTGGAATGGATGGTAGGGCTGTCACCTGGGCTGGAGCTGGGAGGGCAGCTGGAAAAAGTGGTCTCTGTGGCTCATTACGGGCACCCTGCTACTGTGGGGCCCTATTACCCTCTGGGAAATCCTGGCTCTTATGACCATGCTTGCCACATACAAAACACCGACCTCTGAAGTTACCTCCCCTCTGACCCTACTGACCACGGCCCTGCTGGCCGTTACCTCCCCGCCACTCCCTGATTAGCACGCTGTTGGCCCTGTTGGCCCTGTTGATTAGGCTGGCCCTGCCTATAACCCCCAAATCCCTGCCTGGAATCACCTGAACGGAATCTCTTAGCAGGGTCCCCCTGATGGGAACTCTGCTCGTGTTGACGAGTCTGTCCATGAGATGGTGCCCCACTAGCACTACTACCCCCGGTCATGCCCTGCTGGCTGGACTCTCCTGCTTCCCTGCAGATGGAAGCGATGATCCTGGCAATGTAGTAACGCATCATTGAGTACATCAGTGAAAGTAATCAGAGATACATTCCCTATAAGATGCTGATGGATCCTCCAAGCTAACCCGTCCACAAACAACATTATCTTCTTACTATCAGTAGGTGCCTCATCTGGCACTATGGTGATAAGTCTCGTGAACTCCTCCTCATACTCAGCAACGATAGAGTTCTCCTGTTTCAAATTCAGTAATTTCCGCCTCATCTCAGTCTGCACGGCGGGTGGAAAGTACTTGCGGTCAAACCGCTCCCAAAACGACCGAATAGGGACCGTGTCCCTCTCCTTCAAGGTGGTAGTGGACTCCCACCACTGCAAAGCGGCCCCCACAACTTAAAGTAAGCCAATAACTGCCTTTGCACGTCGGTGCACTCATGCATACGAAGATGTCGCTAGATGTCTTTCTTCCATTGGCTGACTGTGACGATATCTGAGATACCAGAGAACTCAGGGGGATGCGCCTTCTGAAAAGCATCCCTAACCCTCTCCCATGCAGATGGAAGTTGTGCTGTTACTGGCGCCACTTCCGGAATCTGGCTGGAGCCTGCTAAACCACCGCTAGCGCGACATTCATCGTCTGAGCAACAATGGTGGCTACTTCATTAGCATTCATAGTGCCTTGTGCCGGAGTTGCTGGATGCTCGGCCTGGGCACACCTATCCTTCGGTGCACGTCTCAGAGGCATTTAAAATGTGAAGTAGTTTATTAGTCTACAGTCATTATCAAATCTCAAATAGCTAAAGACGTAACATAAAAGCAGGAATACAACAATCCTAAAAATAGGGCTCTATAGCAAAAACGTTAAGCTGAAAGCGAAAATAAGCCGTACAGATCCTATGGACACTAGAAACTGATGCTCTGATACCACCTGTGACACCCCGCCTAATTAAATACCGGGCGGTCACTCCTTTATTAAATTAAAATCAAGGTGAACAGTTGGATCATTCTTAGCATCACTATCGTTCCAATTTAAACACCCTAATTAATTAAGCTAAGTGTCAAAACCATTTTTAACATTCCTTTTAAGTTTTATTTATTTATTTTATTAAACAATCAATCCAATAATTTAACATTCAACAACTGGCTACTAACAATAAAACTTAAAGTAAACCATCCAGAATACAATAAATCCCAAAGCGACAATACTAGAAATAGATGAAGTACAATATCCAAATAACAACTGAAAAATGGAAAGGGAGACACATGCCCCAATAATGAACATGCTAGGAGTAGAATCAAATGGATGAAGTCGTCTAAACAATAGGCCTGCAACTCCCACCTAAGCTGCAGCGCGTTCCTACCAAAGGACATTATGCAAGACGCCCCTATGACTGGGCACCTGTAATATATACATATATATATACAAGAGAGAAAGAGAAATGGAAATGGGTCAGAGCCCGATAGTGTATATGATTTAAAAATTCGTTTAGCAAGTATTTAAATTGATACAGGCCAATGCAACAACATATTAGTGCGACACTCTCTTGAGAAATTCTCACCTCTCTTCTAATGTGCACTCCTATCACACTAACCTCCCCAAGGGTTTATCTCATCATATATCACACTATCTTTCCCCAAGGATTTAACTTATCTTAGGTGACTCTCAGTATTTAAGATTTAACAACATCATGGTTTAAAAGGATAATTTCATTTAGTACCAAAACGCTCATTTTAACTTTATTGATTCATAAAGTTTTACAATATCATATTATACTTTTCAAAACAAGTATTTCCAATTTGAGTCATTATACATGTCTTACTTACCATAACACAGCAGGCAGTTTCCCATATTTCAGAAGTTCATATATATATTAAATACTCGTATAATATATATATTCTAACAACACCCCACATAAAAATTATGGTGCGGGCATACTCTGCTATCCAATCCCCGTATCAATCGTACTAAAGGGAATACAAGTTCGGGATCACTCTCGAACTGTATAAATACATACACAAACAATATTGAGGCAAAGCATAGTTTCCAAGTCCAAGAGGTCAGTACATACCCTCACGTCTCTTAGGACCGTGACTACCGATTCTATAGCCTGTACCCAGGATTTCTATCTTCTAGGGTACGAGTCAATATCCCCCATAAGGCACACGAGATAAGATCGTCCCAGCGCGGAAACCTCAGGGATAGCAAGTAGCGCGGGCATGATTTTCACAAGTATATAATATATGCATACACAATCATATAAATATATCACTTTTATTATATCAATTTAGGTTTATCCAATAACCCACATTCACAACATTTATCCTTATTTTCCCATTATTATTTATCAAGTATAATGGTTCGTTTCTAACTTTAATTCGAAGGGTTTTTCCAACTTACTACGTAACCCTCATGGACTCTATTCTTCCAAATGTACAATTCAGTAGATATCCATTTATGTTCCAACGCAACTCTCTCTTACGTGTCTCTCCCCTTTAATATATACTTACATTATCCCTTATGCAAAATATCCCAAAAATATAGATTTCGCCTTACATTAAAGGATTTTGAATTTTATTTTCAAAGATGAGAATTTAAAACGGTTTTGAAATCGGAATTAAAATGGAGTTTTAATTGAATTTTTATTATCTCTAAGAGTCCTCAAAACGTAAAACTTTCTAGCAAAAAAAATATTAAAAAATATTGAACGGTCCGATCGAGCTAAATTTTTTTTCTGTAGCTTCCTCTCGTCTTCAGTTAATTCTCTGTAATATTTCATCCAATTCCAACGGTCCGATCGTCCGGAATAATTTTTTTTAGTGTTTGTATCTGATTAGAACTCTTTTCTTAATCAAACTCTTAATCCTTTACATGACAAAGGGTTTCCAGAATATCATATAAATCATCACTACATGAAAATTTCCCATCTCAAATTGGGTTTTTCTTCCAAAAATCTCATCCTAATAACTCCTAAACTAATATGGATGATGCATCAATGAAATAAGCAAGATAAACACTTGGCTGGGATTTTCAGAAATCTGGTTTGGTGTTGAATTTGGTGTGGTTGCATTCCCCGTCTCGCGATCTACGCGTTGGCGGTGGCGACGGTGCAAACGGGTGAGTTTTGAGCTTTGGAATGCCTTGAGAGCTCTCTCCTCTCCTCTCCTCTCCAATGGACGCTCTAGTGTTTTGAGTTATCTAACCCTAGGAGATAACCTAAACATCTGATATAACCCCTTTAATTTTCGTGGGTTTAATTACCCAAAAATACAAAATGACTAAAATGCCCTCCCGGGGTACTAATTAGGCCTAAAAATGCCCCGAGACCCAAATCAAACTCCCGGGTATACTTTTCTGACTATCTCGACCCTTCCGGACGCGTTGGCCTACTCAAAACGACCATAAGAATAACTTATAAAATATTTACTTTTATTTATCAATATTTAGTCCCGACGTGACACGGGCGCGTCCCGACTCAAATTTCTAAAATTGTCATTTGATTCACTTGTGACATTTAATATGGCCACTATTATATTTTACTTTGCTCATTAGTAATATTCAAAAAAAATTCCCATAATTACTAACTCTCATCACGTTAATAATTATAACATAATTAATTTCTGGATTTTTATTAAATAATTAATTCACATTAATATTAATAAATCCCCAAATTAATATAGCATAAAAATACGGGGTATTACAATAGTCTCATGGGATTAACAAGACAAAGTCCATCCTATGACTCAAACGTTTTGTCCGGAATAATGCCAATTACATATAAATTAACTCGATTGAAAATTTGTCCCAACATTAATTAAAATTCTTGTTTGTAAAGTTCTTTAACACTTAATATAATTCCTTACATAAAGCTATAAATATCCTCTTACTAAGATTTAAATACTGACAATTTAATTTCACTAACATCTAATTACCAAATTAACAAACTTAACGTATTTGATTTTTTCTGAGAAGAGGGACGGTTCCCCTAGATTTATTATTTATTAGGAATAAATAATTCACTAATTAGGTTTACTGGTAGAATCAAAATGTATACATTCATCAAAAGGTACTACAATTCAGGATTGAAAATTCCTAAATATGGGTTCCTCTGGAATATAATACTCATAATGTCCCTATAATTATTTACTCAACTTACAAGGTTTTTTTATCCTCTGTGTAAAATATCACCCATAAACAAGTCATAGTAATAACATTGTTAACATTTTAATATTCGGTATTTCTCAAGATTAAGAATCTATACACCGTTTTTAGATTTGTGAAATAGTGAAAGTCGATTTGAGTCACCACAAAAAATAAATTTCATTAGTGGTTAGTACATTTCTTGTCTACTAATACAATCTCCTTTGAACCACTAGACAAGTTCCTAAACCATCAGACATATTCTCATATTTAGGAACAACTCTTAATATTGCACATGGCTCTATACCATTGGAATTCCAATTTTATCTAGGGTTTGAATTATTCAATTATACTATAACTAAAATTATGATATTTTGTGAGTAAGACAAACCCTAGTCACTATAATTCCTACTAAGTATAATTGACTAACATAAAAATATTTTTAACAATAATAGAAGGCGCTCCCATATTTAGATTCACAATAAAATGAACCACGTGATTTTAAGGACTAAAACCTAACATTGAATTCATATCCCACTTGAGAACAAACCCTTGAAATAGGCAAAACTGGACATAGCGGAAGTGCCATATAGAGCCGAATTTAGGGTTGAATTGTGACGGGAGAAAAACTACGTCATTTCGTTGCGATTCTAATCATCGCAAAACCAATGCAAACAACCTCCAAACATGAGAATAAAGTCACAAAAATGTAAAACCATTTCCTTTGATCTAACCTATTAAAACATAGGATTTTAACAATAAAAAACTATTACATCACCTAATAATCTCCGCCAAATACATGATTTATATAAAACTAAAATTATACAATCAATTCAAAGAAAATCCACTACTAATATACCACCATATGATCCACGTACATAAAACATATAAATATATGACCATAATGGATTGAATAATCGTTAAAACCCTAAAAACAATGTTACTACATTTCCATACTCAAACAAGCATATACATACAAACATACAAAACTAACCCTTTATGGTGGATAACATGGATCCTCCAAAACATGATGAATACTTTACCATGGTGCTATAATACCAATTAGTGGAATTGATTTTAATATTTTTCCCAATTATCTTTGATTCATCACGTATCAGATAAAATTAACATAAGCTAGATCTATGAGATTGATTCTAGGATTTGATCGCCATACCTTTGCGGATCTTGTAGGTGATCCACCAAATATGACAAAGGTTAATGAATATGATATAGATTATGTAACATCACTATGAATCCTTCCATAGAAGAGAAAAATATTTCTATCTTCAAGTATATGATCCATCTATATAAAGCTGTGTGTGGACACTCGGGGAGATGAAAAGTTGGTAAGAATAGGGAAAGAAATATTTTCTCTCTCCTCATCCCTCACAAAAATTATAATAGTGTTTTCTCTAACACTCTATTACCCGTAGAAGTGTATTATACCACTTAAGCTCCTCCCCTAGACCTATATATATAGGTTCATGAATCGGACTTGGGTCAATCAGGGTTTTAAAGAGTTTTGAGATTGCTACTTAGAATATGGGCTATATCGGAGACTCAAGGCAAATAATTAAATTGAATTCTAAATAAAAATATGAAATTATAACTTAGACCCACAATATATTTCCTTTTATATTTGAATATAAATAATCCCACTAAATAATTAATATTTTAGTTTAATTTAATTATTTTAAAACTACCCGAATAACAATGCCTTGTTTTCAAAGTTAGATATCACATAATACGATTTTCCATTGTAACAATCCACATATTTTTCCATTAAGACGATTAAAATTAAAATACCACTCTTAGCATGTGACATAAATATGAGACATTTAAACCTTTTTTCCCAACATAATATGTAATGAGATATCCAACCATAAATAATCCATTCACCACAATTAAATCCATCACCATGTTAAAACTCTAATGTTAAGATGTCATCGACAAAATCTCTAAACCAAAACCATAAACAATTGTGGTGTCTAAGGACCCCCAATATCCAAATGTAATTGTCTCATAAATAAACATTTCGAAGGAAAATACTATCTAAAGCTATAAAGTAAAATCCAATTGTAGTCACGCTAATCCAAATCATACAGTTAACAATAATCTAACCTGAAATATTAGTCAACAATAATGGGACATATCCTACTTCAAGAATACCGACTACGTCTTACAAATAGGGTTACATATACCCAGTCATATTTAGTAGAAGAGATAAATATCACAATATCAATTCAAAATATTTTAATTAATGATAAGAAATTTAAATAGAAAATAAAATAAAGTAAGCTCTCTAAATTTTCATTTAAGTATCTTTCAGTATTTATTTATTTTTTCAATATCGTTTATCTCAATGCTACACTTCTATAGCCAGATAGTCTCCTATACGGTGCACATACTACGGTGCGCCACCCATGTCATCTCAACAATAATCACTACATCATTATAGCCTAATATCCCATAATGTCACCTACACATATTGTGATGTATGTCTACAAATAATTCCATCATTATAGCCAAATTTACCTAGGTCCCACACAAACTATGGTAGCTAGATATAACACCCCTATTTTCCATCCCTAGTAAATCAGGTTGCACGCCGAAAACAGGGAGCGCTAAGAAATTTATATAATTCTCAGTATCAACGATAAATAAAAATGAAAGTATATAAAAGCCATCCATGACATAAATAGTGATAAAGGATTAAAATAAAAAAAACTATTGAATTGAGATAAAATGAAACTCCAATTTGAATCCACTAATATAAATCTCATTTATACAAAAGTCTCAATGGACATATGAGTACAACTATAACCATCTATAAATAAAAAACTCCTGAGTACAAGTGACTACCGAATGGAACAATAGCTCCTACTCTAAGGATGATATGTTGAATATCCAAACATAGCAATTCTGACTGCTTATCACTATTATTCCAGTATATAACAATAATAATACCTATTGGTGTGGGGGAGGGTTTTCATATTTGGGTCAGTACCCTAAAGTTTCAAAAAATAACTTACAGTATCAAAGCAGTAATTATCATGCGGTTCATTTAGGATAAGCATACCATCCCGTCGACACTCACATACAAGAGATACCTCACGCCTCATAATAAGTGAAATAATATACGAGTGTCCCAACCAAAGGCATATATCACTAGACTAGCAAGTACTATTACATACCAAAATACTAACATGGGATGAAACTAACTACTCATGTACTAAATACACCCCCAAAACCATTTTTAACTAATCTAGATACACATGATGTCAGAATATAACATTATCCATTGTTTAATATCTTTTAACTAACCGTAACCATCACCAAACTATAATACACGTACATAATACGATCCCTAACAAACCCCCACTCATATCATCCGCACAATAAGATATACATAATATCATAAAAAAAATACATAAATGTGAAATAAAGTTTAAATCAAATTGTCCATTACATGACTAATATCATATACATATAAATAAGTCTCATAAAAACCACACGAATGCATCTACCTTCGTGGTAACTTATGCTTCTATTGGGGAACTCGTAGGAGTCACTCACCTAACAAATTTGAAAACATTCACACACACACACACACACACACACACACATACACACACACATGAGAATTGGGGATCACTATGAAATCATACCACCGAGGAGTCCCATACTAAAACTCGATCGATGGATTGGATCATCCGACTCTCTTATCACGAAGCATAAACCCACTAAACGTATGATTAAAACATATCACCACACAATCCTATACCACCAGCTATACCAAAAATCTTCTAATAGATCAGGTTGGTATGTCTCCATCATGAACGACAAACGACTGAATGTGTGATATCGACTGAACGTGTGATTGGTATATTTGTATCTTAGATGTTGGTTCCACAGGCTTTCTCGGGCATAGGGTTGGAATAACCAGATTATATATTTTCTCTAGTGCGATCTGAGGAGGTTTCACGATGTGGGTGAATCCCCTGGCTTGAGGAGCAGGGAAAGTATATCCTCAGGTCATATCTTCCTGTGTACGAGTGCGATTTGTGTACTCCACTTGCAGAGGGAACATAACCGCCTACACCATTGGGTATTGTTTTACCATAACCATGAGTGAGTCTGGCTTGGTACCGTGGTTGAGTGAGCAAACTCGGATTCAGATAGGCATTATTACACTGTATCCTCGAGTTATAGCTCGGTGGGATGGTTATCATGCTCATGTTTGTTATAGGTATAGTTATACTTGTTGTGTATAGTATATTACTTGTATATGAAGACGAGATATTATATAATTGAGACTTGAGTAAAGTGAGAATAATGATAAGGTGTTATTCCCCTTCCGGGAGATTTATATTCGGATCTATATGAATATGAATCATAAGTTTTAGTGAGAACTATATATATATATATATATGCGTTATGTGCTAAGGGACTAATTAATCTCGACGATCAACATTGCAAGGTAGTAGTGTATCGGGGGGTTCCTTGTTTGGATTTCTCTTCGCAAGACACCCCACGCATGAAACGTAGTGCAATGTTAGGAATGGGGAGAAGTTTAGTCCTTAGTACTTGGGTTTATGAGGACTTTTAAAAAATGGGTGAAACAGATTAGTTAGGCAGGGTAACTTAACTAGGTTGTTTAAAAGGTATGAGATATGTGCGCACTATTAGAAGAGGGGCGAGGGGTATCTCATGAGAGTGGGATACCAATTTAAATATGAGAGATTTCATATTTTAAAAATATGGCATTTATGCACTTGCTAAATATTTTTAAACTAGGGCTCTGACCCGTTTCTCTATTTTCCTCTCTTGCTATACATGTATATATATATTAGGTGTCCAGACACAGGGACGCATGGATGATGATTCTTTCGAGTCAGACGTTTGCTGCAGCATCTGTGGATGCATGCAGGTTTATTTTAGATGCTTATATCTTTGAGATCTAGATATTAGGTATTATTAAAGCATTCGGGCCGATAGATCAACTG
Source organism: Sambucus nigra (assembly GCA_949130495.1). Lineage (NCBI taxonomy): Eukaryota > Viridiplantae > Streptophyta > Magnoliopsida > Dipsacales > Adoxaceae > Sambucus > Sambucus nigra. The sequence goes on from OX422215.1 coordinate 333,539,969, forward strand.
TATTTATTTATTCTTTTACCGCCTTTTAGTGCGTTATTTGATTTGGTTGTATTATGTTACCGAGTGTTCGATTATTTTATTTCAGTTCAGTTTTGTGTATATAAACTACGTGGATGTTTTATTTGAATGGTTTGGTTAAAAGACTAGTTAATATAAAATTTTGATGCCAGCCTAATATGTTATTAGTAATTAAATTAGTTTTCAAGATTAATGCTGAGAATGAACCATATGAGACTCCTCTTTTAATTTGGTATATGATTGATCTCCTAATATTTTATTAGGCAGGGTGTCAGAGATGGTATCAGAGCATCAGGTTCTAGTTTCCTTAGGAATCTGTACGGACATACTACGCTTTCAGCATTGATTTTGATTTGATATAGAGCCTTATGATTATGATTGTTGATTCCTCTTGTGAGATTTTGTTCTCCTATTATTATGTAAGATTATAGTAAATCTTTTGCGCACTCGTTAGGGACTCGTGTGCTGATTGAGGAAGGGCGACCAAGGAAGGCCGTTATGAGGATAGCAGGAGGTGTGGCTTAGATGGAGCTATAAGTTTAGGTCGGGGATGAAGGCCGCAGTCGAGGTCACTCCCTTTGTGGAATTGTTAAGGATTACTGCAACGACTACTAGTATATTAGTTACAATTATCCATGTACCGATGTAGTAGAGAGTGGTGCTAAATTTGTATTACCCAGTGAAGTTAAATTGGGAAAAGGTTCGAAAGGTCTTCGATAAGGACCATACGTCAAAGTTAAGTTATACGGAGCCTGCGTAACATGATTTAGCCAAAGTAGAAGGCTCAGAAGCTTTGGCTTAGAGCAGGGTATGGAAATGCCCAGATGTGAAAATTTGAGGAAATTTTTTCACTCGTTGGAGCAATGTCGAAATGGTGGAAACGGTAGTCACCATATTTGGGGGAGAAGGATGTTTTGCTAATCAAGGAATCTTACGGATGGATTTAACTGTTAGTTCCTTTAGTTTATCAGGAATAAAAGGAATGCAGTTTCTGGGATATTCGCATAAGGATCGGTTAGAGTCCGACAGTGAATAAAGAGTTACATGGAGAAGTGAACCTTGTACCAAATTGAGGTAGGTACAATGAGGAGAGAGTCATTCAAAGGAATGATAGGCTCACTAGAAAAGTGTTTCTAACACTTATGGAGAATGTGTGTTCGTGTAAACCCATTGGTGGACATCCACCCGGGGAGTTCATTGAAACAGGGTAGTTGAGGTCAGTAGCGTGAAGAGCTAAGGGAACTACGAAGGTGGTTATTAGGATCTAGGCTATAGATTACGAGATATGGATAACCTTAACATGGTCAGTGTGGCCAAAAATGGGGAATGTTGCAAGGTGGAGTGTAGAACTACACGGTTAGTCCTTGCCCGACAGGAGTTAAAGGACAAGAATAGGGTGTCGAGATGGGACATCGATTTAAGTAGTTTTGGTTCAGTTAAGGCAAGTGTACCATGTCCGGGAACCACTGGGAGTAGCCAAGGGAAATTGGCAAGAATGTTGTTATGAGTTTCACCTCGGTTGAAGGAGGTGTACTTTGTGTGGTAAGATTGAGTCACAGTATTTTATTTGCCCAAGATTCGTGTGTGATTCGAGTTTACTGTCATTATCGATAACATTATATAGTGTATGTTTATATGTTTTTCCACGGTAACGGGGTTCTATTTTTCTTCATTCGCTGTGAAAAGAGGGTGTTAGTATTTTGAATTTATATCTGGGTTGAATTGTTCATTTTGTGTGTGTTATACGAGTATGGTACTATTGTAAGTTTAATGTATTTGTGGATTATCGGAGTGATAATAGGCTAATGATTACAAGACTATCATATCCGTGGTTCTAGGGTGTAACTGGTTGTTTTTGCGATATCTCACCTGGATACAGGTTGACCTCGCATTTATTATAAGTATAAATATAACTTCAATGAGTAGATGTTTCATTATCATGATTCGAGTGTGTGATGACCTTATATATATGATTCAAGGCATGCAAGGTTTATTGTTAAGTTGTGAGTTAAAGTTTATTGCTGTTTATGCAAGGACTTAGTGTTAGTACAAGCTCCTTGTCGTATGGCTCCTGGAAAGAAGTAGGAGTCCTGAACACAATTTGTTAATTGATGGGATGGGATTATCCCAGTGGCATATTTGAAGCCAACGGACCTCCATGACAGACAAAGTTAAGTAGTAATGTATAGGAGGGGTTCCTTATTTGGATTTTGCTTGCGAGACACTCCACGCATGAACCTTAACGACGTCGGGAGTGAAGAGATGTTATGGGATGAAAAGATGTTGGTTTTGACGATAAGTTACCTAGTGTGCGGAAAACACTATAAACTGAGGGTCGTGTAATGATCACATGCCTATGGAAATATAAGTGTTGTGGAGAAGCACTGGGAAAGGTTTCTCTCACAGCAAGTATATGGGGGAGGCAAGGTAAAGGAAGTCGAGTTGAGGCTTAAATCCAAGCCCTGAATAGAAGGAAAATTCAGAGGAAATATGTTTGGAACATAAGGTTCGTATCACTTTTGCAGAGGGTAAGCGCCCCGATTAGTGAGACTTTCCATTTATCCAAGATGGAAGGAAATAGTGGTAGAAGTACGTTACTAGGTTAATGAGGTAGGATTTAAAACATCCCAATGGTGTGCCTTGGGCCGTTATATCTCGATGATCGATGATGCGAGGAAGTAGTGTAACGGGAGGGTTCTTTATCTGGATTTTACTTTGCGAGACGTCCCACGCATGAAACTGAGCAAATGTTAGAAATTGAGGGAGGTCTTGGGCACGAGGGACATAGTTAGTATAGTATGGCATTCATTTTATGTGTGTAGGAAACACATTGATCGTAGAATTATTGGGAAGTAAGTCCAATAGGAATACTGGAGCCGATATAGAGAGATTGTTATGAGTGAACCACAAGGAGATTGGTGGGTTGACTTTAAGACGAATTGGAATTCCATGTACAAGAAGAATTAAATTTTGAGTTGTATGGGTTGGGAGTACCCAGGTGTTAGTACCAGATCGAGAAAGTGTGACGTTTGAAATAGTTGTGCCGATGTGCATAAGTAAAAGGTGTATGGGCACCTTGGTAAGTTGATTTTATATATCGCTTGAGGAATAAGAGCCATATTATATAAGCTGAAGGATATGATGTCGGGAAGTTATAAGTGAGATTGGAGTTTGTTAGAGGGAATGTTGCAGGATCCACGTGATAATCCAATTATATAGGTGCAATAAGAGTTTGCACACCTAAGATAAGCGAGAAGACTGATGGGAGTAGTGAAGCCTTAGTGTAATTTCCTTTTTGAGGGAGATCAGATGTCCTGTGGTATATGAATGGATGCTTAGAGTGTTAGCTAGAGTATTGACTTTTCGAGACGTTAGAGCGACAGTTATAGTCTCATTTTCTTTATGTGCATTTATAGAAGCACTAGGTGCGATGCGTCATTGTTAGAGTTAACTTTACGACTGAGGTAGTGTTGTAGCATATAGAGATATATTTAAGCTTATGGTTAAGCTAGTGCGTTAAAATATAAGCCTTGAGATAGGTGGTTACCATGAACGAGTATACGGTAGGGTACCATTTGAGTTAGTACCTTTCGACTTGTGTGTGAAGGATGAAGCGTGAGTAGGAATCCTAGCTTGGTAGTAATGGTCGTATCCGAATTTTGGGGACGAAATTCCTTTGTAAGGGTGGGAGAATGTAATACCCTGTACTTTTATGAATATTTAAATTACATAAGTGAGTGTGATTTGGAAATTTGAGTAATTTCGGTGAATAATAATTTTTGGAGTTTATGAGTGTTAGAAGATTTCTGATGTGGGTTACATTTACTTTTGGGACTAAGTAAATAAGTCGAATTATTTTAATTACATGTCGTAGTTGGGTAAAGCGACAGAGCACAATATTTTAATTGAAAAACCCGTATTAAGATGTGTTGGGTTTAATTAGTTAATTGTAGTGAAGTGACTCGGATGGATATTTTGAGTGCGCGATTGGTTTTGAAATGGCTGAGATAGTCAGAATAGAGTATCCGGGGGCAGTGTGCAGGTTCATGGGGGGTTTTTGGACTAGTAGGGACTCACAATTGAGTAAATGAGTCATTTTTGGGTTTATAAGGGATAAACCCTTATTTCTCTCTATATATGGCACAAGAGAGTGAAAGAAAAGAAAGAAAAGAGAGAAAAGAAAGATGAGAAGAGAGGAAAGAGGATAGGAAGAAGAAAAGGAGATTCCGGCCAAACTCCGCGGGATTCGACTCGAGGTCGTCGGATTTTATCCATGAGGCAAGTGTTTACTTGCTTTATTCTTTTAAGCATAAATATCACATTATAATTTGTGTGTAAAAACCATAAAGATTTTTGGGTTGGGTTTTCGTGAATCAAAACGGGTTTTTCGGAAGTTTTACGAATAAACCGTGGATAATATCCAAATCGAGGAACTTAGGAATTAATTGAAATTAGTTTTTGGTTATGGGTTCTAGGATGATTATAACCCCTATTATGTGTGTATATATTGTTGTTGGAGGTTGGATGATGATTGGAGAGGAGATAAAAAGCTTGGGGTTTGTTAATGGCTGAAACAAAGTCTTCGGAGAAGAAGATGCCCTGATCGATCGATCGATCGATGGCCAAGGGTCTATCGATCGACCCTTCAAAAATTTTGACAATTTCGGCTTGTTAAATTTAAATGGCATAAATTCCTAGATTAATGATTTCTATGTTATTTATTTGAGGAAATAAATATCCAAATAGGGGAATTCATACCTAGCCATTTAAGGGAATTAATTGGGTCTAGGAAGGTGCAAAATGGCGTGTCGCTTGATATATAGTTTTGAGAAAAATAAATTATGGAGTTAAATATTTGAGTGAGGTGTATACATTGGGTTAGTTGGGGGTAAAACCCAGGGCTTACCAGTTTAGGTGTGTTCGAGATGAGTAACCCTTAGGGTAGTATTTCGGCGGGAGATTAAATATATTATGTGTGTAGAAAATATATTTATACCTCCTATATGTTGGAGTGAATCCTAGGATGTGAATATGACGCAAATTTAGGATAGGGGCTAGAAATTATTGAGTGGCTATCCGATATGTCTATTGAAGATGATTATTATAGGTGGTGCGATACCTATGTAATTAAGAAAAGTTGATAGTATACTTATCTAGTTAGTACGAATTTGTATATTTGGGTTTATCTATAAATCCTTAAATGTGACTAAGTTGCGAGTCGTATATGTAAAGTAAGAGTTATGGATTTAATATTTTAAGTGTGTAAATACTTATATGCTATTACGAATGGGAGCATTTAGGTTTTTCTATCTCTATGAGTGTTTGACAATTATAGCCATATGTATTGAGAAGTGATATAGATTATATATACGACGTTTTTACAGTATATATAAAATATGATACGAAAATACATATATATATATATATCTGTGTGTCATTGGTATATTTGTATTATAGAGGCTGGTTCCACAGACTTTCCCGAGCATAGGGTTGGAACATCCAGATTATATATTTTCTCTGGTGCGATCCTTGGAGGTCACGCGATGTGGGATCCTTGAGGACTAGGGAGAGTATATCCCCAGGTCATATTGTCCTGTGTACGAGTGCGATGTGTGTACTCCACTTGCAGAGGGAACATGACTGCCTCCACCATTGTGTATTGTTTTACCATAACCATGAGTGAGTCTGGCTTAGTACCATGGTTGAGTGAGTAAACCCGAATTCGGATAGGCACTATGAGACCACATCCTCGAGTTTTAACTCGGTGGGATGGTTATTATGCTTATGATTGTTATAGGTATAGTTATACTTGTTATGTATAGTATATTATTTGTATATGAAGACGAGATATTATATAATTGAGACTTGAGTAAAGTGATAAGAATGATAAGGTGTTATTCCCCTTCCAGGAGATTTATATCCAGATCTATATGGATATGAATCATAAGTTCTAGTGAGAACTATATATATGCGTTTTAATATGCGTTATGTGCTGAGGGACTAATGAATCTCGATGATCAACATTTCTAGGTAGTAGTGTATCGAGGGGGTTCCTTGTTTGGATTTTGCTTCGCGAGACACCTCACGCACGAAACGTAGCGCAATGTTGGGAATGGGGAGAATTTTAGTCCTTATTACTTAGGCTTATGAGGATTTTTAAAATATGGGTGAAACAGATTAGTTAGGCAGGGTAGCTTAACTAGGTTGTTTAAAAGGTATGCGATAGGGGAGAGGGGCGAGGGGTATCTCATGAGAGTGCGATACCAATTGAAATATGAGAGATTTCATATTTTAAAAATATGACATTTATGCACTTGCTAAATATTTTCAAACTCGGGCTCTTACCTGTTTCTCTATTTTCCTCTCTTGCTATACATGTATATATATTAGGTGTCCAGACATAGGGACGCCTGGATGATGATTCTTTCGAGTAAGACGTTTACTGTAGTAGCTGTGGATACATGCAAGTTTATTTTTTATGATTATATCCTTGAGATCTAGATAGGAGGTATTGTAAAAGCATTCGGGCCGATATCCCAACTGTATTTATTTATTCTTTTACCGCCCTGTAGTGCGGCATTCTATTTGGTCGTATTATGTTATCGAGTGCTCGATTATTTTATTTCAGTTCAGTTTCGTGTATATAAACTATGTGGATGTTTTATTTGAATGGTTTGGTTAAAAATATTAGTTAATATAAAATTTTGACTCCAGACTAATAGATTATTAGTAATTAAATTGGTTTTCAACACTGATGCTGAGAATGAACCATATGAGCCTTATGTTTTAATTTGGTATAGGATTGATCACCCGATATTTTATTAGGCGGGGTGTCACAATTTCTTACCTGAATGATACTAAATTTATTCCTCTTCTTGATCCCTTGTTCTTCTTCTTTAAAGCTCTTCCTAAATTTTTTCAAATCTATATGGCAGTAAGGGTTTATGTTGTGTGTAATGTGTTCAACTAATAAGGGTTAACACCCATAAAATAACTATAAATTCGTAGGTATCTAAAAGTCCTAAGTTTGTACATCTAAATGATACCAAAATACTAACTACACTACTACAAATCTTAGTCCAAATGTATACCTACCCTATAAGCCCAATTCAAACTACTAAAAATATATATACGGGCCTCTGTGATACTCCCTATTCCAATCCAAATGGTAATACCTCATAATACATCCTAATACCTCACGGTATAAATAAAATACACACGTAATTATTTTATGCGTAACACATTGTCCAATTTCATATAAATATTATTACCAATTAATGATTTATAGCATGCGATACAAAAGTCACATCACACGAAAAGTTTAATTATCGTCTAAATTATGTATTTTATTATTACCAATTAATGCATGTAATAATTAATCCCATTTATTGATTTATTTCTCAATTAATAAATAAATAATAAATAGAAGCCATAAAACTATGGGGTATTACACCAGACAACTACTATGACACACACATAAAATATTACTATAGCTACTTTTTCGAAGCCCTTCACATATTATCATAGCCAGACAAAAGTAGATACTACAAATACCATAACACCCATATAAAACCTGTCAAGGTAGCAAGACGATGTAGCTCCCGCATATATAATATAATCAACCAACGTACACCCCGCACATACAATGACCCCACAAGTGCATTAATATTTAATACTTATTATTTTTAAGGTATTTATCATATTTTTCATCAACTACCACTTCCCTTCAAAACCCTCGAGCGTCACAAACTATCCATCCCTAGTCTCATACCTAGAGATTTAAACAAAACCATACGTATCTCTTAGTTCCATACCTAGAAAATACCCAAAACCACCTACGATTCCTAGTCCCATACCTAGGAAAAATTAACGGGGAGAGTAATTATCTAATGTACATAAATAGATAATCCCCATGATATTATTTATTTTAATATATGATAAGTAAAACATTATTTAAAAATTTAGGCCAAAGTCATATTACTTTATTTCACATGCATGCAAGCTCAATTAAATTTGAATTATATCAATTTAATCTAATGAGTTTCAAGTTCAACATAATATCCAAACAAGTTGTCAAACTCCATTATTCTAACCCATGTGTTTTTTAACCAAATTAAAGCATCTAATGGTTTGAACATGCAAAAAAAAAAAAAAAAAACAATTCTAAAGAGTGTATTCCAAGATTCGAACTAATTTTCCATAAATTATTTGATTTCATAAGTCTTATCGTATTTTCAAAATTCATAAAAAATTAACTTGTAATCTAATTCAATTCTAAGATTAACAAAGATAATTTATTCTACAAGCAGTATTTCAAGTAATAAATCCATCATATAAAGTTCATAAAATATATTTTTAATTAGTTTATTACTTTCCCTAATTAGGTTCCTAACCATATACATAAAAACACATATAATTAACATTTAGGCAACATTTAAGTCAAATAGTAATTAAGGAGAAATTTGAGATATTCTTGCCTCTTAATAGTATTATAAAGATATAATGGGAGAAACGTGTTCCCCCTGCAAAAATCTTCAAAAGTTGGTCTTTGATCTTTTTACAATTTCAAGTTCAAAGATCCCAAAATAAGGGTTGGAGGTTTTTAATGGGGTTTATAATTGGTATAAATAGGGCTCTGTAGGCTTCCAGTTTGATAAACAACGTGTAGAAGTAAAAGAAAATTTGGCCACAATGTTCGTTAAATAACATATTTCCTCACCATCTCACTTTTTAAGGCCTATATAGAGACCCAACCCTCCTGATATAACGACTCCTTCCTTTGGGCCACAATCTCTCCTTATACCAGGGGTTGAATGCCCTGCTAGTCTAATTGAAGTTAAACTCTTCACATGCGAGTAATGAAATTATGATTAACTCTTTATAAACCACATCTAGGAGCCCAAGGAAGTTCAAAAAAACTAAATACAACAAGGGTTTCCACTCAAATTTAAATTATCAATTAATTAAAAAAAATGTCAATTTTATTCATTTAATTAACCAAAAATTCATCAAATTCAATTCAATCTAATTAAATATTTTTCTCATTTAATTCATATTCCATTCCAACCATTATTTTAATTAATTAATTTATTCAGTTAATTAATCTAGGTTCTCAAAATTATGGGGTATTACATTGAGTTAAGTACTAAATAACCTCTTAGTGAAATTTAATATTTCATGAATCAATTTTTATCAAAATCTTAAAATATTTAATTGTCAAACTTAACTTCTTTGATACTCTTACGTAGTATAAAATAATCCACTAATCATATTATTGGTAGAATTAAAATATTAATCAAGGGGGTATCACAATCCAAAATATTTATTCTAGAAGCAGATTCCTCCAAAACTTGATCTTAAACATATTCACATAATGATTACCTAACATAAAAAGATTTTCGATCCAATTAAATTGAATATCAACCATAGCAAGTCAAATAAATAACTAAATGAATATTTTGAATCTCATATCCATCATCATTAAGAATCTATATGCCCTTTGTAAGCCGTGAGAGTGTGCAAGTCTAATCTGTAATAACCCTTACTTTTGAGTAATTTATTTTATACAATTTTGCCATGTGAGATAATTATATAATATAATGGAAGTTAGAGTAAATATTATTTTAAGTGATTTAAGAGATAATATTTATTGAGTTTTGCATATTTACTGTTGAGAGAAGGTGAATATCATCATGTTGTGTTTTATTGTGTCGTTGTGCTTTAAGCGACGGTTATGGAATATATTTCAATTGGATAATTATTAATGAATTAATATAACGTTGGAACATGAAGTATTGTACGATATTCCAGATGCCAATTTTGAGGGTGCTATTAGTCCTGAAATAGTCGAGATAGTCAAAATAAGTGCCATAGTGTATTTTTGAGTTTCGGGCACTTTGGACAGGTTATGAATCAATTACGTAGTTACGAGTCATTTTAATGGTGTATTAACATTTAAAGATGGAAACAAATATTAAATGAACGGTTAAGTCTCCCAAACCCTCTTATTTCCCAATTACATGCTTTACACTTAGAGAGAGTTAGAGAGAGCTTGGGACAAAATGGAGAGAAAAGAGAAAATTGGAGATTTGGAACTGGAAATCATTCCTATGGGAAGAGAATCCGAGACTACAAACTTGAGGAAAGTTTCTAACTTGCTAGTGTATGATTTAATGTGAATAATCTGCATATATAGTTGTGTTTTTGGAGTTTTAACCATTAATGGGTTTTTGATGATTTTAGTGTTTAAACCCATAATCTTTGATTTAAATTTTATTTGAGTTGGAAATATTAGTTAGTTGTTGGGTAGAAATGAATTGGGTAAGTTATTAGTTGATGATGTTGAGATTGGATGGAAGATTTAAGATTGGGGGAAATTTAGGGTTCATAACCCGTAGCCCCAACCTGGGCATTTCTGCCAGGCCGAATCGAATCGCCTCCCAAGCCGAATCGATTCAGGCTGAGACAGGAGGTTGGGTTTCTCAACCGAATCGATTCGCATTTGGGCAAATGAATTCTCAATCAGGGGTGAATCGATTTGGCCTTAGACGAATTGATTCGAAAACCCTGCTGTTTTATAGGATTTTTCCAACTTAGTTTCTAGTCCTTTTTTTTTAGGTTTAAGGATTAGGTACCTTCTCTTGGGAAGTAATACAGAGTATTAGAGGTTTATATTAGGGATATTATTACCTTATTTTAGTATGGGGGTAAAGTGAGCTCAATTCGGGGGGGGGGGGGGTATTCAATAGGAGTTAGCATCGTTTCATCTAGTGAGCTAACTTAGGACTAAGGGAGAGTTAAGTGATACGGTTTGGGATCTTTGGGAGACTAGTATTGAGGGAAAATTACCATTGATGGCTTATGGTATGTGACACCCCGACTAATTAAATACCGGGTAGCTACTCCTTTATTAAATTAATTCAAAATGCCAAGTTGGTTCAGTTAATAGCATCACTGTCGAAAACATTTAATGATTACTAACCACCTAGTATTTAAAAAGTAAGTTGTCAAATTTTAAATTAAATCTGATTAACATGCAATAAAAGAATTATGAAATAATAACATAACCATTCACCATAAAGAAGCAATAGAATAACCAACAATTATTAATAAGTCTGGAGGAAATACTCCTCACAACAATCCCACAACTGAAATAAATAGAACAGTGTACCCTCGATTAATTACATGCCAAAATCTGAATAACTGAAATATGAAATGTCTCTAAATAGAAATGGGCGACATGCCCTACAAATGATGGAACTGAATATGGAGTCAAAACCAAAGGAAGCGTCTACTAGCAAGGCCCTGTAACTTCCACAACAGCTACAGCTCGTCACCTGAATTGAAATCCTATGCATGGTGTCCTTGTGGCTGGGCACCTAAAAGGTTTTTACAAAAATAGATTTGAAAGCAAATGGGTCAGAGCTCGAAAGTGGAGAGTATTTTAAAAATAGCAAGTGCTTTAATAACATTAAAACAATGAATGCAAAATACATGTTAGGACATGCACTCACTTGAAATACTCACCTCTCGACTAATTGTGCACTCCTAACGTACCGTACCCATCTAAGTGACATTCATATCTAACTAAACTGTCATAAGTTCTACCCCTTTCTACTCGATTCCCATTATACATTCCAATGTCATCAATTAAATAGAGGCTTTACTTTACAATTCACTACAGGTTATCCTTTTTTATTTTCTCAAAGGGTTACCATAATTATACCTACATGAAAGTTATCATTATTTAAGCGTATATCATTCACGTCATGAATATAAAATATAAGCACCCGAGACTAAGCTGCGGTGCACACATACTCTGCTATCCATCCCGATACATCACGTACATAAGGATCACGCATTCCGAATCTCTCAGGAATCGTTCTCAGATAACAACAATCACAAATAATGGAGGCGAACACAGTCACATCACATGGGTCATGCACATACCTACGCTCCCACGATCAGCAGTCTTATTAACTTCCCAATAAGTCCTTCTCTGACCTATGTTCTCGAGGTACCAATCTAAATCCCCCCGTAGGCACACAAAGAGTAGATGTCCCTAAGCAAACGCAAACCTCCCGTGATAGCAAGTATGGTAGGTATGTCATACACATAAAATCATATACATATACTAAGCATGCACACATCTTAGTAATTACCATAATTTATTAGTGGTATACTTCTCATTCTTATACCAACTTATAATGTACGCAATACACATATCCCCGGTTAATACTGACATTTACATCGTCAATTATTCTCACATCGTAATTAGTCACTCAGGTCCTAATCCACAATTTTCATTTGGTTCCAATCACACTTCTATGTTTTACTCCTCAATATATCCCAAATATCCCAACTATATTAATTAGTCATCAAGGAAATGTTATCTCTACAATTAAACGAGGTTACGGGACATTAGAAATCAAATCAGGCCAAAAAGGCCAATATGTCAACTCGTTAGAAGTCTCGTTCGAACGAGGTCGTTCGAACGAGAGTTTGTTCGAATGAAGTGGCCATCTAACGAGATATCATTCGAACGAAAGGCATCGAATGAACATCCCACTCATTAGAAGTCAAACTGTCAACTCGTTAGAAGCTCGTTCGAACGACCTGGGCAGGTCTTCTAACGAGGTGACAGTTTCAAGCCCAGACTTTCTAAATTCGTTTTTCCTCCAACTTTCTCTTCTCAAAACTCATCCAAACATTATCCCAACAGTGTTTTAAGGTTCCTAATCATTCCTAAACATACTTAGGTCGTATTTTAACATATTTATGGGGTCAAGTGTCCCTAAACAACACCCAATTATCAAATCTCCCAATATTCACCCAACCCTTATGAATATCAACCCTAGAAAATTAAAGTCATCAATATCCACAATTAAATCCGTTTTTGTAATATACAAGATGTATTTCTAACAATATAATCGTCCAAACATAATTTTACATGCAATCTCTTTATCAAAACATGAATTTATAACTCCAATTACATGGGTTTTTATAAGTCTCCCAATACAATGCAATTATATCAATTTCTAAGCATGGAAGAAGCATTCGCTTGAAATTAACGTAATTAAACCACTTGCCTTGGATTATTCTCTGAATTTGGTTTTGAATTGATGAAGGTTGTTCTCTCTCCTTTTCTCCCAAGGTTGAAGGTTGAAGATGAAGGTTAAGGTTTTCTCTTTTGGGAACTTCTCTTAACTTCTCATGAAACCCCCGTAGCCCTCTAATCAGTTAAGTGTTGGTAATGGGTTAGTGGGTAAAGACTAAATCAGATATTAACTTCTAATTTTCGTGGGTTTTAATTCCCAAAATTCCTAAATTACCACACTACCCTTTTGGGTTGCCGGTATGGCCTAAAAATGCCCCGTGACCCAAACTAAACCCCCGACTAGTGTTTTCTGACTATTTCGATCCTTCCGGACTCGTTGGCGCACTGAAAATGACCATACGGTTGATAAAAATAAAATTCACTTTTTAATTAAAATAATTACATTCCTGACGCGACTGTCACGTGCGTCCCAACTAAAATTTTCAAATTGCCGTATTTCAGCCTCGCGACAATTTCAATATTTTGAATATTCATATATTGCCATATACACACATTATAATCAAATACCAACTCACATCTCGTTAGTATTTTATTCGGATTAATTCTTAATTAATTCACATTTAATTTAATTAATCCCATAAATAAATATCTATAAAAGTACGGGGTATTACATACTTCCCCCCTAATAACAGAATTTCATCCCGAAATTCATAACTAGAAAGTACCTGGTAAAAACAACTCTGGATAACATTCGTGCATCTCATCCTCGCTCTCCCATGTGGACTCCTCGACATTATGATGCCGCCACTGCACACGTACTAACGGGACTATCTTTGACCGCAGTTTCCGCTCACTTCGGTCCAAAATAGCAATCGGCCCCTCCTCGTAGGAGCTATCAGGCTGGAGATCGATGTCCTCCCAAGCAATGTGAGTATAAGCCAAATCGTCTCTAAGATATTTAATTAATCCCATAAATAAATATCTATAAAAGTACGGGGTATTACATACTTCCCCCCTAATAACAGAATTTCGTCCCGAAATTCGGAACTAGAAAGTACCTGGTAAAAACAACTCTGGATAACGTTCGCTCATCTCATCCTCGCGCTCCCATGTGGACTCCTTGGCATTATGATGCCGCCACTGCACACGTACTAACGGGACTATCTTTGATCGCAGTTTCCGCTCACTTGGATCCAAAATAGCAATCGGCCCCTCCTCGTAGGAGCTATCAGGCTGGAGATCGATGTCCTCCCAAGCAATGTGAGTATAAGCCAAATCGTCTCTAAGATATTTCCTTAGCGAGGAAATATGAAACACATCATGAATCCTGTGAAAATGCTCCGATAACCCAAGTCTATATGCAACAGACCCAATTTGCTCGATGATAGGAAATGGCCCCACATATCTCGGTGCCAACTTCCCCTTCTTCCCAAATCGCATAATCCCCTTCATAGGAGATACTCTGAGTAAAACCTGGTCCCCCACTTGGAACTCCCTAAAGAACTCTTTCGCATCAGCATAGCTCTTCTGCCAATCCTGAGCTACCCGAATGCGACTCCGTATCATTTTTATCCTCAATGAAGTATCCTGAATCACTTCCGACCCAAGTAGTTTGTTGTCCCCCACCTCCAACCAACATGCTGGGGAACGACATGGTCTACCGTACAATGCCTCAAATGGAGCCATGCCAATGGTGAACTGGTAGGAGTTGTTGTAAGCAAACTCCACCAGTGGAAGATACTGCTCCCATCCACCCCCAAAATCAATGATGCACATACGCAACATGTCCTCCAACATCTGGTTTGTACGCTCGGTTTTCCCATTGGTCTGCGGGTGATATGCCGTACTCAACCGCAATTCCGTGCCCATGGCCTCCTGAAAACTCTCCCAAAACCGTGAAACAAATATATTGTCTCTGTCAGACACGATATTTAGGGGCACACCGTGAAGTCTTACTATCTCTGAAATAAAAAGATGGGCATACTGTCCCGTAGTGTAGTCCGTCCTTACGGGTAGAAAATGGGCGACTTTGGTCAACCTGTCCATAATTACCCAAATAGAGTCGTGACCCCTCTGTGACATAGGAAACCCCGTGATAAAGTCCATGGAGATGCTCTTCCACATCCACATCGGGACCTCTAATGGCTGTAGAAGTCCTGTCGGTCTCTGATGATCCACTTTTACCAGCTGACAAGTGGCGCATTTAGAAACAAACACGGTGATATCTCTCTTCATCCCGCTCCACCAATACTGACGTCTCATGTCTTGGTACATTTTGTCCCCACCGGGATGTACCGCGAACCGTGAGCCGTGCGACTCTGCCATCACCTCATGTCGCAATTCCTCCCCTTACGGAACCACCAATCTCCCATTGAAGCGTAATCTCCCGTCTAAGCTAACGGTATAGGACTCGGCTCCCTCTACTAATAATCGAACTATCTTTTCCTGACAGAACGGGTCATCTGCTTATGCCTTTACCACTCTCGTGACAATCTGCGGTGTAATAGTCATCACAGACATGAATGATCTGGCCACTGCATCCTGGTGTCCTAACTCTTTCCACTTTGCCTTCCACACCCCTGCCACCTCATCTACTGGCCTACAGCTCAACGCGTCGGCTACCACATTAGCCTTCCTCGGGTGATATTGGATATCAAACTGATAGTCCTTCACAAACTCAAGCCACCTCCGTTGCCGCATATTCAACTCCTTCTGCGTGAACAGGTATTGTAAGGACTTGTGGTCCGTGAACAATCGAAACTTCTCCCCCAAAAGATAATGTCTCCAAATCTGAAGGGTAAATACCACTGCCGCCAACTCCAAATCATGAGTGGGGTAATTCTTCTCGTGAGTCTTAAGCTTACGGGAAGCATAAGCTATGGCCTGATTATCCTGATGCAATACACCTCCAAGTCCTTGTAAGGACGCATCGGTGTAAACTAGATACTCAACTCCCAATTTCAGCAATGCTAACACAGGTGCTGAGGTCAACTTGTCCTTCAACTCATCGAATGCCAACTGACAGGCATCACTCCAAATGAACGGCACACCTTTACGAGTTAGATGTGTCAAAGGACCCGCTATCTTTGAGAAACCCTGAATAAACTTCCTGTAGTATCCTGCTAGGCCCAAGAAACTACGGATCTCAGTCGGTGTCGTGGCCTATCCCCACTCCCTCACCGCGGATACCTTTCCCGGATCAACAGATATCCCCCGGTTGGAAATAATATGCCCCAAAAATTGAACCTCCTTCAGCCAAAACCCACACTTCTCATACTTTGCATACAACTCGTTCTGACGTAGCTTCTGCAAAACCTGCCACAAATGCTCGGCGTGCTCCTCTTCTGTCTAGGAGTAAAATAGAATGTCATCAATGAAAATAATGACGAACTGGTCCAGGAACTCTCTGAACACCCTATTCATCAAGTCCATAAACACGGCTAGAGCGTTGGTCAAGCCAAAAGGCATAACCCGAAACTCGTAGGAACCATATCTAGTTAAGAAAGCAGCTGATACGCAACTGATGGTATCCTGATCGCAAATCAATCTTTGAGAAGAAAGAAGCTCCTCTCAGCTGGTCAAATAAGTCATCGATTCGGGGCAACGGATACTTATTCCGTATCGTGACTTTATTCAACTCTCGGTAATCTGTACACAACCTCAACGATCCATCCCTCTTCTTTACAAATAACACAGGGGCACCCCACGACGAAGTACTCCTCCGTATAAACCCCTGACTCAATAACTGCTCAATCTGATCCCGTAACTCTCTCATCTTAGCTGGAGCCATACGGTAAGGTGCGCGGGTAATAGGCCGAGTTCCCGGCATCAAATCGATCACAAAATCTATCTCTCTACTCGGAGGTAATCCAGGTATATCCTGAAATACATCGGCAAACTCTCGAACAATCGGAATCGAATCAAGTGGTATCACCACTTCCTTAGAGGTCTCCTCCTCTATATAGTACAAGTGAGTGGACGATCCTCCCTCAGGACGAGGCATCACCACCAAAAACATCTCCTGCCCTGGAATGGTGAAGATAATACTCCTACTAAAATAGCCAATCATGGCTCGGTATGCAACTAGCCAATCCATACCAATAATGGCATCATACTCGGTCATCTCTAACACTAACATATCAGCGGGTAAAGTAAACCTCCCGATCTCTATACCCACACCTCTACACATAAGTGAAATCATGGAACCCCTACTCAGAGGTGAATCTACACAGGTAACCGTGCTCTTGGCGGTGTCTAACAACCCAATGGTGCGTGAAAATCTCATTGAAATGAAATAATGTGTAGCCCCTGTGTCAAATAAAATACGCCCCAGAGTCCCCTGAATAGAGAACATACCCTCAATAACTGGTGGATCCTGTGGGGCTGCGACCTGCTGGAGCTGATACACTCCCATACTGAAGTTGTCCCTGCTAAACTAGGACTGCTGGAATGGGTGGTAATGCTTCCATCTGTGGTGGTGCTGGTAGGGCGGCGGGAAACATAGGCCTCTGCGGCTCCTGTCGGGCACCCTGCTGCTGCTGCTGTGGGACCCTGCCTCTATCAAGACAATCCTGGAATTTGTGGTCAGTCTTGCCACAACCATAACACCTCCCCGGGAAGTTTCCCCCTCGCTGCCCCGGCTGTCCTCGGCCCTGGTGGCCGTTACCATTTCTCCCCTGGCCATGCTGGCCCTGCTGAAACTGCTGTTGACCATTCTGACCCTGTTGGCCCTGATGGCCGTTCGGACCTTGATGGCCCTGCTTGAAACCTCCCTGTCCGCTTCTGAAATTCCCCGTTCTGAACCTCTTATGATCCCCCTGCTGGGAACCCTGGTCACCCTGCCTCTGCCCCTGAGTAGTTTGTGCCCCACTGGCACCATTTCCCCTAGTCCTGCCCTGATGGCTGGACTCTCCTGATCTCTTGCTCTCAGCCATGTGAAAGCGGTGATCCTGGTAGTGTAACAGTGCAATGTTAACCACGTCAGAATAAGTGGCCAATGAGAGGTTCCCCAACAAATGCTGACGGATCCTCCATGTCAATCCATCGGTAAATTTCTGAATCTTCTTCTACTCTGTCGGTATTTTGATCCGGAACAATGTTCAGCAGATTAGTGAACTCTGCCTCATACTCCGCTACAGTTCTCCCCTCCTGCTTGAGGTTCATTAGCTTCCTCCTCATTTCCGTGTGAACAGCTGACGAAAAATACTTGCGGTCAAACCGCACCCAAAACTCCTGTATCGTGAGAGTATCTCTCTCCTCCACGGTGGTAATAGACTCCCACCACTACAGTGCAGATCCCACTAGCTTAAAAGTAGCTAGTACTTTCTTCTGAACATCGGTGCACTCATACATCCTCAAGTGCCTCTGAATGTCTTTCCTCCACTGACTTGAAACCATAACATCGGAGCTACCTGCGAACTCCGGCGGGTGTGCTTTCTGAAAAGCATCACGTACGCGTTCCCAAGCAGACGGGAATGCATGTGCCTGAACCGGTGCGGCTACTGGCGCCTGAGGTGGTGCCTGCTGTACAACGACGAGAGCGGCATTTACCGCTTGGGCTACAATGGCTACAACCTCGGCGGCATTCATGGTGCCCTATACTGGAGCTGGATGGGGCTCCGGCTGTGCATTCCTAGGAACCCGTGGTGCACGTCGTGGAGACATCTGAAATAAGAGTAAAGTCTATCATTTTGCAGTTATAAACTCAAAATAGCTGAAGAGCGAAGCATACATAAAAGAATACAACAGTCGTAAAACATAGGGCGCTACATCAAAGAAAGCTCAGCGGAAACATAATAAGCCGTACAGATCCTAAAGGACACTAGAACCTGATGCTCTGATACCACCTGTGACACCCCGACTAATTAAATACCGGGTAGCTACTCCTTTATTAAATTAATTCAAAATGCCAGGTTGGTTCAGTTAATAGCATCACTGTCGAAAACATTTAATGATTACTAACCACCTAGTATTTAAAAAGTAAGTTGTCAAATTTTAAATTAAATCTGATTAACATGCAATAAAAGAATTATGAAAGAATAACATAACCATTCACCATAAAGAATCAATAGAATAACCAACAATTAATAATAAGTCTGGAGGAAATACTCCTCACAACAATCCCACAACTGAAGTAAATAGAACAGTGTACCCTCGATTAATTACATGCCAAAATCTGAATAGCTGAAATATGAAATGTCTCTAAATAGAAATGGGCGACATGCCCTACAAATGATGGAACTGAATATGGAGTCAAAACCAAAGGAAGCGTC
The DNA here is from genome assembly GCA_949130495.1 of Sambucus nigra. NCBI lineage: Eukaryota > Viridiplantae > Streptophyta > Magnoliopsida > Dipsacales > Adoxaceae > Sambucus > Sambucus nigra. The sequence continues at coordinate 333,559,316 of OX422215.1, forward strand.
TACTAGCAAGGCCCTGTAACTTCCACAACAGCTACAGCTCGTCACCTGAATGGAAATCCTATGCATGGTGTCCTTGTGGCTGGGCACCTAAAAGGTTTTTAAAAAAATAGATTTGAAAGCAAACGGGTCAGAGCTCGAAAGTGGAGAGTATTTAAAAAATAGCAAGTGCTTTAATAACATTAAAACAATGAATGCAAAATACGTGTTAGGACGTGCACTCACATGAAATACTCACCTCTCGACTAACTGTGCACTCCTAACGTACCGTACCCATCTAAGTGACATTCATATCTAACTAAACCGTCATAAGTTCTACCCCTTTCTACTCGATTCCCATTATACATTCCAATGTCATCAATTAAATAGAGGCTTTACTTAAACTCGGATTCTCAATTATTAGCAATACAATTCACTACAGGTTATCCCTTTTTATTTTCTCAAAGGGTTACCATAATTATACCAACATGAAAGTTCTCATTATTTAAGCCTATATTATTCACGTCATGAATATACAATATAAGCACCCGAGACTAAGCTGCGGTGCACACATACTCTGCTATCCATCCCGGTACATCACGTACATAAGGATCACGCATTCCGAATCTCTCAGGAATCGTTCTCAGATAACAACAATCACAAATAATGGAGGCGAACACAGTCACATCATATGGGTCACGCACATACCTACGCTCCCACGATCAGCAGTCTTATTAACTTCCCAATAAGTCCTTCTCTGACCTATGTTCTCGAGGTACCAATCTAAATCCCCCCGTAGGCACACAAAGAGTAGATGTCCTTAAGCGAACGCAAACCTCCCGTGATAGCAAGTATGGTAGGTATGTCATACACATAAAATCATATACATATACTAAGCATGCACACATCTTATTAATTACCATAATTTATTAGTGGTATACTTCTCATTCTTATACCAACTTATAATGTACGCAATACACATATCCCCGGTTAATACTAACATTTAAATCGTCAATTATTCTCACATCGTAATTAGTCACTCACGTCCTAATCCACAATTTTCATTTGGTTCCAATCACACTTATTTGTTTTACTACTCAATATATCCCAAATATCCCAACTATATTAATTAGTCATCAAGGAAATGTTATCTCTACAATTAAACGAGGTTACGGGACATTAGAAATCAAATCAGGCCAAAAAGGCCAATATGTTAACTCATTAGAAGTCTCGTTCGAACGAGAGTTCGTTCGAATGAAGTGGCCATCTAACGAGATCTCATTCGAACGAAAGGCATCGAACGAACATCCCACTCGTTAGAAGTCAAACTGTCAACTCGTTAGAAGCTCGTTCGAACGACCTGGGCAGGTCTTCTAACGAGGTGACAATTTCGAGCCCAGAATTTCTAAATTCGTTTTTCCTCCAACTTTCTCTTCTCAAAACTCATCCAAACATTATCCCAACAGTGTTTTAAGGTTCCCAATCATTCCTAAACATACTTATGTCATGTTTTAACATATTTATGGGGTCAAGTCTCCCTAAATAACACCCAATTATCAAATCTCCCAATATTCCCCCAACCCTTATGAATATGAGCCCTAGAAAATTAAAGTCATCAATATCCACAATTAAATCCGTTGTTGTAATATACAAGATGTGTTTCTAACAATATATTCGTCCAAACATAATTCTACATGCAATCTCTTTATCAAAACATGAATTTATAACTTCAATTATATGGGTTTTTATAAGTCTCCCAATACAATGCAATTATATCAATTTTTTAGCATGGAAGAAGCATTGGCTTGAAATTAATGTAATTAAACCACTTGCCTTGGATTATTCTCTGAATTTGGTTTTGAATTGATGAAGGTTGTTCTCTCTCCTTTTCTCCCAAGGTTGGAGGTTGAAGATGAAGGTTAAGGTTTTCTCTTTTGGGAACTTCTCTTAACTTCTCATGAAACCCCCGTAGCCCTCTAATCAGTTAAGTGTTGGTAATGGGTTAGTGGGTAAAGACTAAATCAGATTTTAACTTCTAATTTTCGTGGGTTTTAATTCCCAAAATTCTGAAATTACCAAACTACCCTTTTGGGTTGCCGGTATGGCCTAAAAATGCCCCGGGACCCAAGCTAAACCCCCGACTAGTGTTTTCTGACTATTTCAATCCTTTCGGACTCGTTGGCGCACTCAAAATGACCATACAGTTGATAAAAATAAAATTCACTTTTTAATTAAAATAATTACATTCCTGACGCGACTGTCACGTGCGTCCCAACTAAAATTTTCAAATTGCCGTATTTCAGCCTCGCGACAATTTCAATATTTTCAATATTCATATATTGCCATATATACACATTATAATCAAATACCAACTCACATCTCGTTAGTATTTTATCCGGATTAATTCTCAATTAATTCACATTTAATTTAATTAATCCCATAAATAAATATCTATAAAAGTACAGGGTATTACATTGTATTACTTTGAACTCTTGGAGACTAGTGTGAGGATAACTGTACTTCGTGGCCTATATCATTAATAAGATATGACTTCGTGAATAATAAATGTATATTTTAAATTGGCACAAAATGGCTAATGATGAATGATTTTTGAGAATGTAAAAAGTGAATTTTTTAAATGGGCATAACTTGTAAATGATAATTTGCATATACACACCTCTCTAAATCTATATCATAAGGGAAGTTACACGCATGAGGTGAAGTCCCCTGGCTAGGGAATATAGTCCTCCGCCATAGGACTGATTATTATATATTGTGTGATTATTGTTCTAAGTGAGGTAATTCCAGGTGTGGTTATGACTCACTATCGAAGGTCTATGGTAGCTTCCCGACGTCACGCGATGTAGGATGCCCAGGTTGTCTTGGTGATAGGCCCTGGAAGATTATATCCATTTAGGGGAACATCCAGTGGGGGTACCCATAAGGATGGTCTTAGAATCGTTATATGATGTGATTATAACTATTCTCATTAAAATGGAATTTTATTGATGGTAAAGCATTTTGTGAGATAAACTGCTTTGAATATGTTTCCTAGAGAGAAAAGGGGAACTATGAAGTTAAATGGTGTAATACTAAATTAGTGAAGCATTTTGTGTAATAAATAACTTTAAATATGTTTCCTGAAGAGAAATAGGAACTGTGCATTTAAGTTGTGTAAAACTGAAATGAAATCTAAATAAGTGAAACTTAGATATTATTTCATGCGAAAACGAATATTGTTCATTGTTATTGCTATTGCTCTAGGTTGTGCTTTTTGACTGAGAGGTGAGAAATCGTATCTTTATTTGTGAGAGAAAGTTAAGTTTATGATTGATGATAAAATATTTATAACTGTCATGCATTTTATTCACATGGTGATCATATCAAATCGGGCCCTGACTCGTCTATATCTCCTTGTTTTGAATAAATTCTATTTTTGCCTAGGTGCTCCACCGCAAGGACGCTCGTATTGACCTCTCCGTCACAGTTGTCCTAGAGTTATAACATTTTGTGAATGTTGTAGGATATTCGTTGTAGATGCTTTTATTTCTTTGTACTCTAGCTATAATCAGTTTATATATTCTGGTTTGTTGCCCAAGTTTTGCACCTGTTGAATATAATGTGGTATTTAATTTTAATACTTGAAGTAACTTGCTTGTAATAGTCTGTTAACCGACAACTTATTCAGTTATTACATTGTGCATTATCGTTATACAGTTACCCGCTTATTTTTATATCCACCTTCTTTTCAAATTGGATTGTCCAAATAATTTTCTTTAAACTTATAAATTAAATTTTGACCCTCCGTTTTCTAAAATAATTGGTGGTTATCTCGTATTATTATTTTAACGACAGTGATTCTAAGAATGGTCCATCTATGATTCCTGTAATTATTAAAGTATCGGGTTGGCCACCTCTTATTTTAATAAGTGGGTTGTTATAGATGGTATCAAAGAATCAAGTTCTAGTGTCCTTAGGAATATGTGCGGACGTACTACGCCTTCAGCGTTGCCTTTGAATTGATGTAGAGCCTTCGGATTAAGATCATTGATTTCTCTTGTGAGATTTCATTCTCCTGCCATAATGTAAGATGTCAGTAAATCTTTTGTGCGATCATTCGATATTCGTGTGTTGAATGATGAAGGGCGACCACGGAAGGCCGTTCCGAGGGAACCAGGAGACGGGGCTTAGTTACAATTATAAATTGAAGTCGGGGATGAGGATAACATTGAAGGTTATCCCTCTGTGGCATTTTCTCAGATTGCTACAACGACTATAAGGATACAGTAGCTAAAATTTCCCAAGTACCTCTATAAGAAGAAAGTGGTACTAAACTTGGATTATTTAGCGAAGTTAAATTGGGAAGATGTTTCAAATGTCCTTGATAAGGACCATACGGTTAAGTTAAGTCATGCGGAGGTAGTGTATCTTTATTCAGTGGAAGTATTGGGCTCAGAAGCTTTGGTTTAGAGAGGGGTATAGGAATAACTAGATGTGAAAATTTCAGTAAAAGTTTTCCACCGATTGGAGCAATATTGGAAGGGTAAGAACGGTAGTCCCCATATTTAAAGGAGCAGGATGTTTTGCTCTTAGAGAAACTTTATGAAGGGTTCTAATATCGAGTTCCTTTGATATATTAGAACTGAAGAGAAGGCAACTTTTCAAGTATTCCCAAGAGTATCGGTCAGAGGCCGACACTAAAGGAAGAGATATATGGTTAAGGAAACCTTGCACCAAAGTAAGGTAGGTACATGGAGGAAAGAGTCCTTTAATGTAATGATGGGCTCTCTAGTAAATGTTGTTAACACTTATTGACAAGCCGTGTTAGTGAAACCTCATTGGTGGACTTCCACCCAAGGAAATTCATGGAAATAAGGCAGTTGAGGCTGGTAGCATGTTTTCCTTTGCTGAGGGAGTTAAGGGAACTACGGGGGTGATTGTCAGGATCGAGGCTATAAAGTCTGAGATACTGAAAACTTTAACATGGTCAGGGTGGCCAGAGATGGGGAATGATTGTGATGAGGAACGTAGAACCACATGCTTTGATGTTATCCGGTAGGAGCTAAAGGACAAGAATAGGGTGCCTAGATAGGGCATTGATTGAAGTAGTTTTTGGTATAGATAAAATAAGGGTATTGTATCTCGGAGCTCTTTGGAGCAGCCAGGGTAATTGGAAAGAATGTTGTTGTGAGTTTCACCTCGGACAAGGGTAGTGTGTTTCGTAGGGCAAGATTGAGCCTCATTATTTTATTAACCCTAGACTCGGGTGTGTAATTCAAGATTTGTGGTAATATTGATATTAATATAGAGGCTATATCTATATGTTTTCCTTGGTGGTGAGGTTCTATTTTATGTCATTCATTATGAATGGATGATGATATTTTAAAATTTTGTTTGGATTGTGCTACTCGTTCTGTTTGTGTTATACATGTATAAAAATATTCTGATTTGAGATATAACATGCTTATGATTGTGAGACTATCATATCTGCGGTTCCAGGGTGCAACTAGTTATTCTATAATATCTCTCCTGGATACGGGTTGAGAATGTATAGTGATGATTCAAGGTATGTATGCATTATTATTTTACTTGTTTTATGTTACCATATCTCCATGACCAACAAAGTTAAGTAGTAGGGTATAAGAGGGGTTCCTTTTTTGGATTTCTCTTGCGAGACACTCCACGCATGAACCTTAACGACGTTGGGAGTGGAGAGATGTTACTTTATGTTAGGATGTTGGTTTTGGTGGAATTAGTCGAGAGTCACATGGTTGATTAAAGGGATAAAAGTTAATGTGCGGTGCAGAAGCACTGGAAATAGTTCTCTCACCTGATAGATGTGGGCGAGACAAAGATAAGAAAGTTGAATTAAGTCTTATAGCCAGGTCATGATTAAAAGGCAAATCAAAAGTATATATATATATATATATATATATATATATATATTTAGGAAAAGATTCGCAACACTTTGCAGAAAGTAGGGACCCGAGTAGTTAGCTTTTTCATTTCTCCGAAACGGTAGGACATAGAAGTAGAAGCGCGTTAGTAGGGTTATGAGTTAGGATTTTTAGTTGTCCCGATTTGGGTGCCTTAGGCCGTTATATCTTGATGACTAACGAAGCGAGGTAGTAGTGAAATGGGAGGGTTTCTTGTTTGGATTTCTCTTTGCGAGACGTCCCACACATGAAACTGAGCGAATCTCAGAAATTGAGAAAGGTCTTGGGCACTAGGGACATATTTAGTATAGTACTTATTTCACGTGGGTAGGAAAATCTTAAACCGTAAGATTATTAGGATGTAAGGCCAATGGGGCATGTGGTATTGTTTTAGAAATAATGTAGTGAGTTAACCACGAGAAGATTGGTGGGTTTATTTTTAAGAAGGATTTGGGTTTCTAGGAATAAAGAATATGAAATCTTGAGTAACTTGGGCCACCATCCCGAGAAGAATGGGAGACCTATATCTAGTGAAATTGTTACATCTATGACTTAGCTTTTGATTAGCTGAAGGACAAGTTTACTCCTACTCCTAGATTAGCGTTGCCAAGTTCGAAAGTGGACTATTTGGTTATTACATACATGTCTCCGCAAGAATGGGGCGGTGTATTACTACAGGAACATAGGACCATTGCATATGTATTTTGTGGCTTGAACACCACGAGGAGAACTATCCCATGCAAGACTAAGAGCATGCCGAAATAGTGTTCACCTTAAAGATGTGGAGGCACTATCTCCTAGGAGTGTAATTAAGTCTTTTCATGGACCAAAAGTTGATACAATGTTTGTTCTCCTAGAAAGAATAAATTGTGCAGCAAATCGGTGATTGAATTCGTAAAAGACTATCAATTTGTCAGTCATTATAACCCAGGAAAAACAAAGGTGATACCAGATACTGAATATAAAATCCGTGGGGGAACTAGCAATGGCAAGGAAATCCAAGTGGGAGGAGCTTAACTATAAAGATATTGTTATTATGGTGCCTATATCAGTGTTCACTGTTATACCTGCTATTAAGATGAGAGTCATGGAAGATCAAGGAAGGGACATTTTTGAGTTCGTCTCTCTATGAACCACTTGTCAATTTGTGAGTGTAGACCACCGAAAACCGATTGGATTATTGCAATCGTTAGAAATACTGGTGCGAGAATAGGAGAGTGTATCCATGGATTTTTATCACTGGATTACCGATGTTGTAAAGCAGTCATGAGTACGGATGGAGGATAATATGGAGTTTATGAAACCTTATAAGGTACCTATCAATATAGTGTCGAACCGAGACAATATTTTCGTATCCCATTTCTGAAGAAGTTTCCAGGAAACAATAGGGACCATTTAAGGTTGAGTACCTTCTATCACCCGAAAAAAAATGGTCAAAATGGGGAGAAACAACATATGTTGGAGGACGTACTTCTGATGTGCATACTTACTTTTTGGTGGATGGGAGAAAAACATTCTTCCGGTAGAAATTGTGTATCATAATTCATACCAATCCATAATGGGTATGGCAGCGTAGGTGGCGTTGTGTAGTAAGCCGCGTAGATCACCTGCTTGTTGGTTGGAAGTAGAGACAATAAGATTATTGGACCTAGAATGATCCAAGATATATTTTCAACAATAAGTTCATTCGAAACCGCATACGAATTGCCCAAGATTATTAGAAGGGCTATACCGATGCGAATAAAAGCCTTGTAAAATTTGAGGAAGAGAATCAAATTTAATGCGGGCATTTTTTTTATGAAGGGTATAACACGCTTTGTGATGAAAGATAAGCTTGCACCGGGTTAAGTAGATTTTTCCCATTGTTGTAAAGGTAGGCCCGATAGTTCATGTGAGAAACAAGAGGTTATTAAGTTTAGATCATGGAGAGTATAGATGAATTTACTTGGAACGAGTGAATGATATTTGAGAAATGTACCCCTAGACTTTTTATGAGTTACGCTTGAATTTTGAGGCCAAAATTCCCTAATAAAGGGGGAGGGGGAGTATGTAATAACCCTTACTTTTGAGTAATTGATTTTATACAATTTTGCCACGTGAGATAATTATATAAAATAATGGAAGTTAGAGTAAATATTATTTTAAGTGCTTTAAGAGATAATACTTACCGAGCTTTGCATATTTACCGTTGAGAGAAGGTGAATAGCATCATGTTATGTTTTATTGCGTCGTTGTGCTTTAAGCGACAGTTATGGTATATATTTCAAATGGATCATTATTAATGAATTAATATAACGTTGGAACATGAAGTATTGTACGATATTCCAGATGCCAATTTTGAGGGGGCGGTTAGTCCTCAAATAGTCGAGATAGTCAAAATAAGTGCCTTAGTGTATTTTTGAGTTTCGAGCACTTTTGACAGGTTATGACTCAATTATGCAGTTATGAGTCATTTTAATGGTGTATTAACATTTAAAGATGGAAACAAATGTTAGATGCACGGTTAAGTCTCCCAAACCCTCTTATTTCCCCAATTACATGTTTTACACTTAGAGAGAGTTAGAGAGAAGAGAGAGAGCTTGGGAGAAAATGGAGCGAAAAGAGAAAATTGGAGATTTAGAACTGGAAATCATTGCTACGGGAAGAGAATCCGAGACTAAAAACTTGAGGAAAATTTCTAACTTGCTAGTGTATGATTTAATGTGAATAATATTCATATATAGTTGTGTTTTTGGAGTTTTAACCATTAATGGGTTTTTGATGATTTTAGTGTTTAAACCCTTAGCTTTGATTTAAATTTGATTTGAGTTGGAAATACTAGTTAGTTGTTGGGTAGGAATGAATTGGGTAGTTATTAGTTGATGATGTTGAGATTGGATGGAAGATTTGAGATTGGGGGAAATTTAGGGTTCATAACCCGTAGCCCCAAACTAGGCATTTCTGCCAGGTCGAATCGATTCGCCTCCCAATCCGAATCGATTCGGGCTGAGATAGGAGGTTGGGTTTCTCAGCCAAATCAATTCGCATTTAGGTGAATCGATTTGCTATCAGGGGCGAATCGATTCGGCCCTAGGCAAATTGATTCGATAACCTTGTTGTTTTATAGGATTTTTCCAACTTAGTTTCTAGTCTTTTTTTTAGGTTTAAGGCTTAGGAACCGTCTCTTGGGAAGTAATAAAGAGTATTAGACGTTTATATTAGGGATATTATTACCTTATTTTATAATGGGGGTAAAGTGAGATCAATTCGGGGGGCTATTCAATAGGAGTTAGCGTCGTTTCATCTAGTGAGCTAACTTTGGACTAAGGGAGATTTAAGTGATATGGTTTGGGATCTTTGGGAGACTAGTATTGTGGGAAAATTACCATTGATGGCTTATGGTATTACTTTGAACTCTTGAAGACTAGTGTGTGGATAACTGTACTTTGTGGCATATATCATTAATAAGATATGACTTCGTGAATAAGAAATGTATATTTTAAATTGGCACAAAATGGCTAAGCATGAATGATTTTTGAGAATGTAAAAAGTGAATGTTTTAAATGGGCATAACTTGTAAATGATAATTTCCATATGCACACCTCTCTAAATCTCTATCATAAGGGAAGTTACACGCATGAGGTGAAGTCCCCTGGCTAGTGATTGCAGGGTGAAAATAGTCCTCTGCCATAGGACCATTTAATATATATTGTGTGATTATTGTTCGAAGTGAGGTCATTTCGGGTGTGGTTTTGACTCATTGTCGAAGGTATATGGCCGCTTCCCACGGTCACACGATGTAGGATGCCCAGGTTGTCTTGGTGATAGGCCCTGGAAGATAATAGCCATTTAGGGGCGCATCCAGTGGGGGTACCCGGAAGGATGGTCTTAAAATCATTATATGATGTGATTATAACTATTCTCATTAAATTAGAATTTTATTTTTGGTAAAGCATTTTGTGAGATAAACTGCTTTGAATATGTTTTCTAGGGAGAAAAGGGGAACTGTGAAGTTAAAAGGTGTAAAACTACATTGGTGAAGCATTTTGTGAAATAAATTGCTTTAGATATGTTTCCTAAAGAGAAGAAGGAACTATGCATTGAAGTTGTCTAAAACTGAAATGAAATCTAAATAAGTGAAACTTAGATATTATGTCATGTGAAAACGAATATTGTTCATTGTTATTGCTATTGCGCTAGGTTATGCTTTCAGAGCGCTAGGTTATGCTTTCAGACTGAGAGGTGAGAAATCTTTTCTTTATTTGTGAGAGAAAGTTAAGTTTATGATTGATGATAAAATATTCATAACTTTCATGCATTTTATTCACATGGTGATCATATCAAATCGGGCCCTGACCCGTCTATATCTCCTTATTTTGTATGAATTCTATTTTTGCCCAGGTGATCCACCGCAAGGATTCCCATATTGACCTCTACATCACAATTGTCTTAGAGCTATAACATTTTGCGGTTGTTATAGGATATTCGTTGTATATGCTTCAATTTCTTTGTACTCTAGCTATGATCAGTTTATATATTTGGGTGTGTTGCCCAAGTTTTGTACCTGTTGAATATAATGTGGTATCTAATTTTAATGCTTGGCATAACCTGCTTGTAATAGTCTATTAACCGATAGCTTATTCGGTTATTACATTGTGCATTATCGTTATACAGTTACCTGTTTGTTTTTATATCCACATTCTTTTCAAATTCAATTGTCTAAATAATTTTTTTTAAACTTATAAATTAAATTTTGACCCTCCCTTTTCTAAAATAATTGGTTGTTATCTCATATTATTATTTTAACGACAGTGATGCTAAGAATGGTCCATCTATGATTCCTATAATTATTGGAGTATCGGGTTGGCCACCTCTTATTTTAATAAGCGGGTTGTCACATAATCTAGTTAGCACCTAGACTTAAGTCTCACCCTTGGTTCTATTAAAAACATTCCTAATGTACCAGTAAAATCTTCCTTTAACTATTAGACAATCTACCAAACCATTTATAGGTTCCCATAGTCAAATTAAACTATTAAGATTCTACACACAACTTTAACAATTGGATGTCAACCCCCTATCTAGGATGTGAACAATTAAGTCATAATAGAATTGGAATTCCGACACTATGTGATCGATCTAAACCCAACTCACTAGAATTTCTATTGAGTATAATTGATCAACATATATTGTGGGTACCCAGAATTTAGAACCATGGGCCTGGACGAGTAGCCCAGTCCTGGCGGCCCAAAGTCCAGGCCCTTTATCTTTTATATTGATCCAGTCTCCTCTCACGATCCCATAAAGGGAAGTTATAGGGGATATGGGAAACGTGGAGGAACCCATCACCTCCACTCACCTACATGTAATTGTATATATTAAACCCTAGGTCCGTGGCAAAAGGACAAGTTGTATTCTCTGTAATCACTCTCCGGAGTATATAGAAATAACATCGACTGCACCACCATGGACGTAGGCACATTTTGGCTGAACCACATACATCATTTGTTGTGTGGTTGGCCTCTTCTATTCCTTGTTATTTTCTTGATAATCTTTCTCTCATCTTTATTTGTGTTGCATAACAATTGCATCCACAATTGGCCCCGTCTGTGGGAAACGTTCATCTTTCTCTGAGAAGAGCCCACATCAAGAAAAGAGTTTAGGATGTCTGGTCACAGCAGCAATGCCCCCCAAGCAGGAGATATCCAAGAGCCACCTACTCCTCCCAGGATTAGGTCTGAAATCCGGCATTCAGATCAGAGAGCTAGCCTGGAAAGACCAGCCTCAGAAGAAATTCAGGGACCAGCGAGGTCCACGCAGATATCCAGGTTGATTGATGCGTACGAGGCAAGGATCCATGAGCAGAGAGACTATTCTCGCAGGTATGAGGCTGATAATGCTCGTTTGAAAAGAAGGCTGGAAAGACTAGAAAGGGAACTTCGTCCTGATAACCGGAGACTCCCATATCATACTCCTAGCCCTTAGGCGAGCAAGTCTCGCAGCCGAGGAAGGAGCCCTAGGCGAGAATCTCAAAGGGACGTAAGAGGCGAGTCAGACGACGACCTCTACGAACAGCTACGAAGAGATCGCCGCCACCAGAGCCCTGCTCGCAGCTACGAGCTCATACGTAACATGGTCTGAAGGGAGATGAACCATCATCCCGCTCACCACGGGACAAGATCAACTAGAGAACTCGCGAGGCAAGCTCTCAAAACCCAGATGAAGTCACCTTTCACGAAAGAAATCGAAGAGGAAGAAGCTCCCAAGAAATTTGCCATTCCAAGATTCAAGGTTTACGACGGAAAGACAGATCCCATCGATCACGTCAGGCAATACCGACAGGCAATGACCCTCTGGAGTCACCATGATGCCCTGATGCGCCGTATTTTCCCCTCGAGCCTTCATGATGCAGCACAGAAGTGGTTCGAAAGGCTCCCCCACCGGTCGATTAAGAATTTCAAATCCCTAGCCGAACTCTTTACGGCCCGATTCATTACCAGTAGCTCCCATCCTAAAAGGATGGGTGCTCTACTGACAATGAAGAAAACGCCTCAAGAAACCCTCCGAGAATACGCAAAGAGGTAGTGGGAGTTATTCAATGAGATCGAAGACTGCGCGGAGGAAGTGGCAGTGGCCTCCTTCAAAATTGGGCTCCCTAATTCTTCCCTCCTCTACCAATCCCTGACAAAGAAGGAAGCTATGACCATTGACGACCTTATGGCCCGAATCGAGAAATACACAAAGGTGGACGATGTCACCCGCTCTAATACAGGAGAAAACGGTTGAGCTAAGCTCACTACCAAGGTAGGTGTGAAAGATGAGAACCAGAAGAAAGGAGGAAAGAACGGGGGCAAGAATGGCTCCAAAAACGGAGGGAACCAGGAGGCATCGAAAGCATTCCAGGCGGTCAACACCGTCTTTAAAGAACCAATTTACAAGGTTCTCGCGAAGATCAAGGATGAGCCATTCATCAAGTGGACCAGGAAGATGGGGGGATATCCCTCGAAGAGAAACAATACGTTGAGATGCGCTTTTCACAAAGAGGGAGGGCACAAGACCGAGCACTGCAAAGCTCTTAAGTCTCACCTCGAAGAGTTGTCCCAGTCCGGGCATTTGAACGACTTTGTGGAAAAAAGGGCAGAGAAAGTGACTGCCAACAGAGAGATGAGACCCGACAATGTGCTGGAGGATGATGCTGGACACGAGTTCGCCGTAATTCATGGAGTATCTGATGTCAAACAGATACAAGGGAACTCAGCTCGGATGGAGCTGAAAAAACTTACAGCGGTAATACAGGCCTTTCAAATCGATCCAGCAAAATCACAGTCGGGAAAACGTCGACGAGCAGAGGACGTCAACTATAACAAGCATATTATTTTCACGGATGAAGATTTGATGGGAGTAAGGACCCCACATCATGATGCTCTGGTCATTACCCTTAGGATATCCAACTTTGACATCGACAAGCTGCTCGTCGATCAAGGAAGATCATCCGAAGTAATGTACCTCGACCTGTTTAGAAAATTGAAGTTGAGCGTCTCTGACCTAAAGGAAGCTACTGTTCCTTTGGTCGGCATCGCCAGGAAAATGACCATGCCTCTAGGCAAGATAGTGCTGCCAGTTCGTGCTGGGAACGTCTCCAAAATGATTGAGTTTTTGGTAGTTGACATCGAATCGCCATACCAGGCCATCCTCGGCAGAGGATGGCTTCATACAATGAAGGCGCTCTCCTCAACCTACAATCAGAAGCTCAAGTATGTAACCGAGCGAGGAGTAATGGAGATCCACGGCGACCAAGTAATGGCAAGGAAGTGCTTCATAGCAGCCATCCGACCAAAGCCAGAGAAGAAGGCCGGTCAACCCAGCGAGAAAGTTGAAGAGGGTGTGATACCTTCTAAATAGCAACTAAAGTATGAAAGATCAGGAGTAGAGGAGACCAGGCTCCTCCCCTCCGAGCGTGTCATTGAGGACCTGGTAGAAGTTCCAGCCGAAGTTGGTAACAGTAGCAGAGTATTCCTGATTGGAGCATCTCTCACCGATCGAGAACAGATGGAGTTGACAACCTTGCTGAGACACAACGTAGATGTCTTCGCATGGGAACCATACGAGCTGCTTGGCATTGATCCGGGTATGGTCTGTCATCAGCTGCACGTCGACCCCACATTCAAGACAGTCACGCAGAAAGCACGAAGAGCTTCACCTGAGAAGGCAAAAGCGGTCAAAAAGGAAGTTGAAAAACTGCTGGATATAGGATCCATACGGGAAGTAAAATTTCCCAAGTGGTTGTCCAACCCAGTAGTGGTTCCGAAGAACAATGGGAAGTGGAGAGTTTGCATCGACTTCACCGACCTCAATAGAGCGTGCCCAAAGGATAGTTTCCCTCTCCCAAAGATAGACCAACTAGTAGATGCCACTGCAGCTCATGAGCGGATGAGTTTCATGGACGCATACTCAGGGTATCACCAGATCCCCTTGTATGCCCCAGACCAAGATAAAACGGCGTTCATCACGACGGTTGTGTTGTATTGCTACAAAGTCATGCTATTTGGGCTCAAGAATGCTGGGGTAACCTACCAGTTGCTGGTCATAAACATGTTCAAAGATCAAATGGGAGATACAATGGAGGTCTACATCGATGATATGCTCGTTTAGAGTAAGAAGAAGGAAAATCACCTCTCAGACCTGTCAAAGACCTTCGAAATCCTCAAGAAATACCGAATGAAGCTTAATGCGAGCAAGTGTTCCTTCGGTGTCCAGTCAGGAAAATTTCTTGGATACTTAGTCAGCAAGAGAGGCATAGAAGCTAATCCGGACCAGATCGGTGCAATCAAGAAGGTACAACCACCTCGAACAGTCCGGGAAGTGCAGAAGCTCACTGGAATGCTCACTGCCTTGAATCGCTTCATCTCCAAATCCTTCGAGAAGTGCCAGCCTTTTTTTCGGCTTCTAAAAGGGAATAAACTAATAGAATGGAGCCCGGACTGCTCATGAGCATTGGACGAGCTCAAGTCTTACTTAAGCTCTCAACCGCTGCTTGTCATACCACAACCAATGGAGTCTTTGTACCTATACCTCTCGGTATCCAGTCACACTGCCAGCTCGGCGTTAATAAGCGAGGTCGAAGGAGTCCAACACCCCGTTTACTACGCGAGCAAGACCTTATTAGACGCCGAGCAAAGGTACCTGCCATTAGAAAAGCTCTCCTTTTCACTAGTGATAGCCTCGAGGAAACTGAAGCATTATTTTTAATCCCATACTATAATCGTCCTTACTTCGCACCCCCTCAAAGAGATCCCGAGGAAAGTGGATTTGTCGGGCAGATTGTCTAAGTGGTCAGTCGAGCTCGGCCGGTTTGACATCTAATTTCAACCAAGGACCGCTATCAAGGGTCAGATCCTCGCTGATTTCATAGACGAATTCACTGGCGAAGAACTCCCCAACCAACCTCAACCAACAAAGCAAGAAGAGAACCCAACAACAGTGGAAACCTGGAAACTATTCGTTGATGGAGCCTCCAACTCAAAGGGGGCAGGCGTAGGCATCGTCCTCATCACCCCAGAAAACACCATCCTTGAGCAAGGGATCAGGCTTGGATTTGCAGCCTCCAACAACGAAGCAGAGTACGAAGCTCTAATAGCCGGTCTCTAAAAGGCGCAAATTCTGGGAGCAAAACATTTACAGGTGTTCGGCGATTCTCAACTAGTCTCCAATCAGATAAGTGGAGATTACAACGCGAAGGATGAAAGGATGGCAGCATACCTCGCCCCAGTGAGGAAACTAATGACGAGCTTTATGGACATCAACATCCAGCAGTTTCCCAGAGGGCAAAACAGTCATGTCGATGCCCTAGCAGCCCTAAGCTCGGCAGTTGATTCTAGTCTTAAAAGGCTCATTCCCATCGATTTCCTCATTGGTCCAAGCATTAACCACAACAGCAAGCTGTCAAACGTGGAACAAATACTCCAGGTGGGATCAGCCCCCAGCTGGATGGACCCCTTAAGAGACTATTTAAAGGAGGGCACGCTCCCCGAGAATAAGAAAATCGCCCACCAGATAAGAGTCAAAGTTGCTCGCTTTCACTTATCCACAGAAGGCGACTTGTACAAGAAGTCCTTCTCTGGTCCCTACCTTATATGTGTCCACCCAGGCGATGTCGAGCAGGTGCTGCGCGAGCTTCACGAAGGAGTCTGTGGAAGTCATGTCGGAGGAAGGTCTCTAGCCTTTCAAGCAATGAAGGAAGGCTATTGGTGGCCATATATGCAAAAGGACTCCGCAGTATATGTCCGCAAATGCCCCAAATGCCAGCTTCACGCTCCGATGATCCACCAACCAGCCAGCGACCTAAAATCCCTAACCAGCCCGTGGCCCTTCGCCCAATGGGGGATGGACATTGTAGGACCACTACCCACTGTTGCCGGCAATCGCAAATACCTGTTATTTACAACTGACTACTTTACCAAATGGATCGAGGCAGAACCATTGGCAAACATCCGAGATGCTGACATGATAAGATTCATATGGAGGAATATAATCACTCGATTCGGAATCCCCAGAACCATCATCACTGATAATGGGACACAATTCGAGAGTGGCCCCTTTCAGGACTTCTGTAACGAGAACGGGATCAGGCACAACTTTAGTTCGGTGGCCTACCCACAGAGCAATGGGAAAGCAAAAGCTTCCAACAAAACTGTGATCGATGGACTGAAGAAGAGACTAGAGCGAGCCAAGGGGGCATGGGCAACCGAGCTGCCCCATGTTCTGTGGCCATACCGAACAACACCTCGACGAGCAACAGGAGAAACCCCATTTTCGCTAACATATGGCATGGAAGCAGTCATTCCACTAGAAGCAGGCTTGCCTACAATGAGGTCCGACCTTGTCGACCAAGGCCAGAATGATGGGGCGTTGCTCGCTGAACTCGACCTCACCGACGAGCGTAGAGAACTAGCCCTGGTGAAGCTTGCGAACACTCAGCAACAGCTCGCAAGGCATTACCACCAAAGGGTTAACCCAAGAAAATTCCAAGTTGAAGACTATGTTCTAAGGAAGGTCCTGGGCAGCTCAGTAAGGTCATCAGACGGCAAGCTAGGCCCAAACTGGGAAGGACCATTTAAAGTAACTAGGGACGACCTGCAAGGTGCATATCATTTGGAAACAATGGAGGGAAGAGAGATACCACGAGCATGGAATGCAACCAATCTCAAGAAATTCTAGTTTTAGATTCTCAAGGAATTCTATTGTTGAATCTTTTTCTTGTATTTGTTATGTGATAGGAACAGTTCATTCCCCTTATTACTAATGAAATCAATAGCTGCATTTTATCACACATCTTTTTCCAAATCACAGGAACGATGGTCGATATAGTAGGGGGATACCCCTCCTCAGATCATCGTCATGAAACACGAGAGACCTCTTAGCATTGCCCTTTGCAATATATAAATCCCTACAGAGGATTCTTAGGCAATGCGACCAGATTTCATACTGGTCATCAAACCTACATTGGTTGAGCAAAATCCTGACCGGATGAAGACATCCAATACCAGGTGTGTCCTCTCCAATTTCCCTACTTAGGCCTAAGGGAGTGTGACGACACAACCTAAAAGGTAAAGTGGGGCACAATGGTATTTTGGTATTATACTGGACTAGGGGGACACTTGCATAGCAAAACAAAAAGAATTATGAAGCAGCAAGCATATAAAAAGATTGGATGAACACGTTTAGTCGGTAGAGCTGCCCAAAACACAAACTTTTCATTAATCTCTTATATTTACAACAGTGATAATACATGTTTAGTCGGCGAAGCTCGCCCAAAGCATTTACATTATCAAAAAAGACAAAAGAATAACAACTTGTTATATTTACAACAACGACAAAAATGACTTGCAAAAAATTCAAGAAGGTGGAAGCCTCCGAACGAGATAGTCTGCCACTCTAGATCTTCGTCCATCATCAGGAGCGGGGGCTAGCTCTTCCATGACCTCATTTGCATCCAACTCCAACAGTTTCCGGGGAATAGGATCAATGCGGATCCATCGATCATCCCTCCTGAATGGATTGGGCATCAGGGTGGAGGAGGACATCTCGTGTCGATACCATAACACTGAGTTCCTCGGGACCTACAGCTCTTTCAGGGCACTCAACCACCCTCTGATGAAGGAAAGTTCCTCGAACTCTGATAGTCTCGTTGGAGCATCCAGCCAGCCTTGATCGTAGCCATCAGACCACACTTGTTGAGGACCCTTCTTGAACATATGTCGCAGTCGGGTGACTCCCTCTGGAGCCCAGCAGCAGTTACATAAGCTCGCCAAACATCGTCACGCAGCTCCTCCATCTCCCTCTCACGCTGTTCCTCGGCTTCCCTATTCCTTCCCCTAGCACCCCTACCAGCACGCGGAAGGGGAGGACAAGATCCAGCTCGCGACGATGAGGAACCTTGCAGGACTGCCGAAATGGTGCTCGGCGAATGCTCCTTAAGCTTTAAGACCTCCCTCCTCAAGTCTTCATTCTCCTGCTGCAGGAACTCCCCAACCTAGTTAATCTCGGTGGCCTCCAGTAACCTTGCTCTCAGTGCACTGACTTCTTCTTGTACTGAGGCACCGATTTTTTCCATCTCCTGGAGCCTGTCCTTCAGCTTGGCCACCAGCTCGGACTGATCCTTATATTTTTGGTTCCTTGACTTAGCAAACTTGAAAAGTCTAACAAAGGCCTCGCGAACTTCAGGGCTTGCATTAAGACCAAGGGTCCTGCCCAGTTGGGAAGTGACAGGAATATAGTCATCAACATCAACTAACTATAAGTAAAATAAAGATAGAGGAAAGGAAGAGATCAGCAAAAACAGAAGAAGAATCTTCTCATTTCATTAATCAAAGTCAAGTACATTGAGCAGAAACTTAAAAAATTACAAGCGAAAAGTACATAATTAAATCCTAAGTGAAGATTAACTGGAAACCTCAGGCGACCCAACAGTGTCTGGCTGCTTCCCCTTGCCAGCAGCAGCAGCAGAGGCATCCCCCTCTACAGGAACGCCCTCAGCCGCCTGAGCAGGGCAAACACCGGTAAGAACTGTATCAGAGGGAAAATCAACACCCTCGATGGCTGGGGAAAGAGCTTCCTCGTCCATAGTTGGCTTGGGACCCGGGTCATGCTCGTCGAATAGAGGAGACTCAGCATCAACCCCAGTAGCTAGAAGAGCTTTGTTCCATCCCTTCTTGAAGTTCAGACGGCTGATATAGCCTATCTGAACCTCGACATCATCATAAGCAACATCCCACCCAGAGTCGTATGAGTCCTCCTTAATGGTGGCTGCCTAGGCCTTTTCAGCCTCCAGCTGCTCGTCCAGAACCCTGTTCTTCTCCGCGAGGTCCAGCTTGCTCGAGCATACTAGATCATAAGCCTTCCTCAGCTCGCCCAGCTCCTTAACCGCATCATCCCTCTTACGAGTAGAGTTGACGAGGGCCAGATCAGACGAAACTCAGGCTGCATCAGCAGCCTTTAGGTCAGCCTCCAGCTGAGAGCCCATGGCTTCTAGAGAAGACTTCTGCTGCTCCAACTCGCCATTCCTCCTCACCATCTCATCGCGAGAATGGTAGAGCACAACAAAGTCAGTCACAAACGGCAAAGAATAGAGAAGAAATCAAGAAGAGGAAAACATCTAGAACTTATCAAAAGATTGAAAGTTGAAAGAGTATCTTACCAGGGCTAGCCTCTGACTAGCTTGCAGGGCCAATTGATCAGACCCCAGCGCCCTCTGGTGATCTGCAGGGAGAACTGCCCTCTCAAGCAGTGCAGGAGCTAGCTGAGGAGAGGTGGAAACCGAGGCCACCTCGGGCAAAGCAGATACCGGAACTAAGGCTTGCCCTGCCTTTTTCTTAGACTCCATCCTTCTTCTCTTTCTCCATCCTCCTCCTCTCATCCAATCTCTTCTTCTCCTCCTCCTTCTTTCTCTCCCTCTCTTTCACCTGCTCTTCTTCTCTCCTCTTCCTCTCTTGCTCCTGAGAGGAAGGCCGAGAACCTGAAGCCACGGCCCCAGATGCAGACTTCTGTTTCTTTGACCTTTGTGCAAGGAGCACATGGTCATCATCATCATCATCTCTGATCAGGTTCTTCCTTGGAGGCATATCTTCACCAGAACTACTGGAAGTGCTCGACGATCCTCGAGCTTCAGAATTCTCCTCAGAATCAAAAGAGCTGCTACTGTCAGAGTTACCTTCACCTAGATTACCTCCAGACTCACTTTCAGAACTGCTCTCTTCTTCGTCCAACTGGATCGGCTCAGCAGTAGTCTCTCCCAAAGAATCAAACTCTGGTACACTATCCACAGGCCGTGCTATAAAGCTGGAGCCTACGTTCTTGTACTCTAACAAGAAGGCAGCAGACCTGGGATGCTCACTGTCACCCAAAGGCTCTCTGATGTTCCAAGCTTTCACCAACTCCGAGATTCTGACCTCGCTGAGGGCAGGCTCCAAGTTCTTCGACCTTGCTGTAGAAGAAAGAGAAAAGAGGAGTTAGAAAAGTCATAAATTAGCAGAGATTGAGACAACAGTACAAATGTCTACCTATATATTCTTCCCCATAAAAAGGGACAGTAAACCTCTCAGACCTCGACCCTTCGAACATGGGAGAAAATTGCCAGCTTCTAACAAGAAAGCCCTCTTGCCAATAGTCCTTGTGGGAATCAGGTAGATTAACTACCAATACCCTATCAGGATTCCTGGCTTTGATGTAGAGGACACCTGATCTAGTTCGAGAAAAGGAATAGCAGAAACAGACCTCGGCAAGTCATAATCTAGTACCATACAACTGATTTATTCTATGTACACCATTTACTATTTTCCACACGTTTGGCGAGCATTGTGCGGGGACGATATTGAAATAACCAAAGAAATGAAAAAATAGATCATTAGGGGGAAAAGTAAGTCCCCCCTGAGAAAGCAGCAAAACATGGATCCAGTGGGCATCCTCTATATCCCTAACATTCTTAGGAGGCGAGGCACAACACTCAATCTCTACCCACTCAGGGATGTTGTAGAACTTTCTAAACTCAGAGATCGATCTATTTCCAATCTTCGCCATTGGGAAGCACAAAGAAAAGCTAAAAACCAAAGAGAAAATGCAAAGGAAGGGCACGAAAAACTTACAAAACAGAAGATCGATTCAAGTACTGAAGAAGCACGAGCTCAAGATAACTAAAAAGAAATGAGAATGGGGACTGAGAGCAAAGGGAATGATGCGTTAGAATTATTAGAAGACGGAAGAGTGCTGGAAAGTCTGAAACGACGAAAAAGATGTGGTTATCCCAAGGAGCCTTCAAATTCTAATCATAGTGCACAGTAAGCGAAGCGGCTGCCGCCAAAATCAACTCCACAGCTCCCGAGGAATTGCAACACGGCCATTATGGCTAATCATTTAAATCTGTTGGGCCCATATACATGGCACAACAAATTTAGGGGCAATTGTGGCTACCCATAATTTAGAACCATGGGCCTGGACGAGTAGCCCAGTCCTGGCGGCCCAAAGTCCAGGCCCTTTATCTTTTATATTGATCCAGTCTCCTCTCACGATCCCATAAAGGGAAGTTATAGGGGAGATGGGAAACGTGGAGGAACCCATCACCTCCACTCACCTACATGTAATTGTATATATTAAACCCTAGGTCCGGGGCAAAAGGACAAGTTGTACTCTCTGTAATCACTCTCCGGAGTATATAGAAATAACATCGACTGCACCACCGTGGACGTAGGCACATTTTGGCTGAACCACGTACATCATTTGTTGTGTGATTGGCATCTTCTATTCCTTGTTCTTTTCTTGATAATCTTTCTCTCATCTTTATTTGTGTTGCATAACAATTGCATCCACATATATAATATATTTATAAATGTTGCCAAAAAATACCCAAGAGTGAGGGGGTGAATTGGGATTTTGCAAACTTTTTAGGTTAAATTAAAATTCAAAAAAATATTAAATTTAAAACACTTAATCAAATTTTAGATTTAATAAATCTTTAATCAATTTTTGTATTTAATATAAATTAATATTTTGGATTAAATTATTAATTATTTTAATCTTAAAATAATTTTGTCAAATTTCAAAATTAATTTATTTGCATGTTTAAGGGCCAAAAATATTAAATCAAGCAAGCATATGCAAATAAATAAATATGAGTGAGAAAAATAAACAACATCAAAATTTAACGTGGTTCGGCCACATCCTGGCTTACGTCCACGCGCCTAGAGCCCCAGTCTCCTTTGTGCTTCACTACCATGATCCACTTGCGGGTAGGATTATACCACCATGTAAAACTGCATGAAGCTAAAGCCAAACTTCAAACACCTTGGTCCAACTGCAGGTAGGAACCAATCACGGTTTACAATTTGTGTAGCTTAAGCCGACTTAGTGATTACAACCGAAACTTCTAACAAAGCTTTAAATAAATTCGATTTTTTAGTACAATGTTGAATAATGAAACTCCTCAAAATATAAATTTAATCTAAGTTTCTTCTTGAATGAGACTTCAAAAATATTTTTGAATTTGGCTCCAGTCTTCACAAGTTGAGGTAGAAGATTTTCTTGAAAAATCTTTCTTGTTGTACTAGTATTTGCTGATGTGTGCCTTTGTGTATTTGAGCAGAATATAATTTCTCGTTGCTCTCTTAGTGGTTGGTATAACTAAATAATAAATTCAAGTGCTCTTTATTAATTTCTTTAGCCTTATCTGGTTTGTATTTGTCTTCAATACTTTGAATCCTTAAATATGCAATCTCCAAAAACTAGTGGTTAGACACATTCCATGAGAACATTAAATGCTTTTGATTTTGTTGAGACGAAGATGCCTCGAAATGATCTTAAAAAAATCCATTTTGTCTTCTAATTAAAAATATGACTGTTGAAATATGAAAGTAAGAATCCTCAAAATGGCGGTCTCAAGTCCAAGAGAGAGAGAAGAAAATCTAACATATAAAAGTATTTGATGTGTAAGGCTTGAGATACAATCTGAAATAATATATTATGAGAGAGGGAGAAAATATATTAAGCATCAGATTCTAATTTGATATGTAAATATTGACAAAATAATTTTTAACTCGCTTTGTAAAATAACTTTGAATAGGGTCCTGATATTTACACCAAAAAATTTACTTTAAAACACCCTTTTTTTACAAAACACCACATAAGTACCCAATATTTGTACAAAATACTTGTCCCATATAAAAACCTAAAAAATTTAAACCTCATTTTTTCTATTTCCTCTCTCTCTTTAAATTTTCTCCCAAACCTTTCAACCTTCCAACTTACTTCCATTTTCTATCAAACCTTACTACTTAACCTCAAGCTTCATTTTTGGTACGTTACACCATTAAAACTTTCTCCCATTACAGTCATGCTCTCATTTCCGTGTATTAAATCCTATCATGCAAACTACATATAAAATTTCATTATAAACCCATTAAACCATACAAAATATAAACCTAATTAATCTAACTAAAAATATATTGCATTTGCGCGATTAAAAGCTAGGGTTAACCCATTTGAACAATCTAGGGTTTACCATTTGGAAAAAAATAACTTTTCTCTGCACCTACGGTCGCCTGTCGCCGAAGGTGCCAAGTGTATTCGGTCAGATCCCACCGTGATTCACCCATATACGATATTAACTCACCATGTTTTGGTTTTCATGAGCCATCATGGTTTGGTTTTCATGGTATCTTCTTATCGTGGTGTCTCATTTCCCGACCAATAATCACTCTATGGAAGAATGTATTTCATATTTCATATATGCATGTATTTTTAGCAATTACTTCATATTTCACTATATACATGTATTTTTATGTATGCATATATTTCTGAATTTTTTTATCATTTTTAAACCCTTACATATTATTTGACAACCGTCCATTTTATATTTTCTTCATATTGAAAATATTTATAGTTATTTGTAATGTATTCATGTATACTTTATTGTGCAAGTTTCAACAAGATCAACGTATTTATTTATGCATGTATTTATGAAATATTTTGTCATTTTTAGGCCCTTACAGATTATTGTTTCTCGTTGGTATGAACTTATTAATTTGATGTTCATATTCTAATATAATTTTGTTAATTTCTTATGTAGGTCATATAAATAGGAAGAAGAAAAATTCCTCCTACCGCATCCAAACGGAAGAGGAGGTTGGAGGCGACGAAGGAAGTACGACCACTCGTATCTTCCTCTAGTAGTAGTAATGCCGATGAGGCCACTAGTTTAAGAAAAGGATATTCTCCTATGAGATCGTTGGATAAAGCTCGACTAAGTGGAAGGGGTTTACTTACTGTTGGTGAAGGTGCTACATCATAATTAATCAAGAAAGTGGTTGAGGTGGTGGTGTGTGATTTGATTGGGGTTAATGAAGGGGGTGAGGTAAGAGCGGGAGATAAAGAGGCAGAGAAAGAAGATGAAAACTCACGAGAGGATGAAAGAGAGCATGAGAGAGAGGATAAAATATAGGAAGGAATAAATGAAGAGAGAGATGTAGAAGGAGAGGGTGAAGGAGAAAAATTAGGAGATGAAGAAGAGGTCGAAGGAGAGAAAGAAGTAGAGGGGTTCACGAACGAGTCTTCTTCATCGAAAGATGAAATCCAACCTTCCAAATATAAAGGCCCCAAGAAGAAAGAACGTAAAAAATAAGCCACTCAGATTCACAACCGCCTGAGGGGTGCACGCCAAATAACCCCGAACTGCTGAACATTTTTCAAAACCATATCGGTTATTTTATATGGAAGTGAGATGAGGAGATGGGAATAATGAAGTTCATGTACCGCTACAAAAAATTTGCTGAGTGGGACATAGAGACAAAGGATGAGCGGATTAACGAGTTGGTTAAAAACTCGGGTCATTGGGGTTTGATAAAACACTCCTATCGGTACATACACTATGTATCAGTGTTGGCATTCATCGATGGAAGTCGGAGATGAATACATTTCATATTACGTTCGGTGAGATGACCATCACCCTTAATGATGTGTACCATCTCCTCCAAATCTCGATAGTTGGCAAATCGATGTATGATACTATTTTTGGGAAATCTGAGGATAAGGCGTCCAAAATTGAATGGCTTATGAAATATTTGGGTTGTACTAAGGAGGAGGATCAAAAGGAGTGCAAGTTTGTCTATGCCGTTTGTTTTGATTGGATAATGAATTTGGGTAAGGGGAGGGTTAAGAAACTGGGGGAGGGTGTCATAAAGAGACAAATTGAGCAGGCTGCCAGGGGGGTACTTGCTTTTCATGATCGGTTGCTTATTATTCCTGGAAAAATTGGGGAACTGAGTCTCAACGTACTACATGTAGTCTTTGCAAAAAGTCGACAAATGAAAAGACTATGCTTTGGGGATGGGTGTATTGGCCCATTTATATAGGTAGCTGGGGATTGCCTCACGAGTAGACGGTTGACAGGTGGTCGAATATCTTCCCCTTCTCGTGTTACATATTTTAAATGTATATGTGCTTTTAATTTTGTTTTGTATTATATGAATTTCCCAATTAATATGTCTATTTGGCTACAGGCGTGGATATATGACCACTTCAATTAGGCCAGGGGTGTTAGAAATATTGAATTTTAGCATAGCGATCCACGTTTATGCAAATGGAGGGCGCAAATGGTGTCAGGGGATGCCTTTGCACAAATATTGGAGCTAAAGGAAACCTTACACGATTTAAAATCTCCAGATGTAAGTATTATTTGTTTTAAATTCAGTTATTATTCTCTTTTTTACGTACTAATATTTGGAAATACTTGTAAGTTGTATGGGATATCTATTCTAAAAAAAGTGAGGCCTACCCCTTTCAAGAGGTCTCAGGGTACAACGACCTCCTCATTTGCTATGATGTCTGGGTACCCTATTACTCGGAGAGGGTCCTACACCAGGCTAGCCGAGTTCAAACAATCCCTGAACCGCCAATGCACTCTTTATCAGAGGTGAGGGGAAAGATCTAGGCCGAATACAAATTAAAGTTTGATATTAAAAAATGGTATCAACTTCATTGGGTCGACCGAGTTCTTTTCAATGCATGAAGCTCAACTGTGGTGATGACCGTGACTTGGGAATGTGTGGATGGGTATATGTCTTGGTACATAGAAAGATCCCATCCATACATTCAAAATCCCAAGCATAGACTATGCAAGACGGAGTTGAAGCACTCGGATAAAATGGTAAACATTTTGAACTTTAACCATAAATTCATTTCTTTTCTTCCCGAGTATTGTTAAAGACATTTGATGGTAATTTTTATATAGGCCAAGGGGATAGACGTAGCCATTAGCCTTCTCTAGGAGGCTATTGAATCCGGCTCGGACCAGGAGGTTTTGGATGTGCTTGAACTGTCACGTGCAGCTCTTGACGCCCTTCTTGAGGCTAAGAGCACACACTCACGTAAAGAAAAGAAGAAGGCATCGGTATATCAAGAAAATAAGACCAAGGCATGGCACGATCTAGTCCCCAAGCACAAATCCCCCAAACCAAAAAGCCCTCCAAAGAAGCGTTTAAGGCGAAAGTAGACATATTTTTATGGAAGAATTTATTTGTAACTCAACTGTGTTGTAAAACAATTTTGATGTACGACATGTTGTAACAAATGGGAATTATGACATGTATGAACAATATTTTGTTGTGTTTGAATGTAATATTGACATGCCCTGTTTGAAATTATTCTTGTATGAACACATTTAATTTTTTTATTTGTGTTTGTATGAAAGAATGTTGTGTTTGTATGCTGTATTATTTTATTTGAACAATGGATGATAAATTATTCTTGGTTCATTATACATTACATTGTAAATACCTTTTTATATTTTACAAACAAATACTAAGGCATGCATATAATGTACGATGGGATCCAACCGTTTGTGCGACTTTCGCGGTGTGGTGTGATCGTGATACCATACATCTCGGTGTGGTGTTACCGGGAATAAGTAACATATGATTTAAATTCACCATGCAAGTTCTATATGGTTTCAATTCATTGTGAGTATGTAATATATGGTTTTAACTGACCATTATATTTGTGTTGGAAAAAAGTCCATGTCTCCGCCTCATTGGGATAGTGAGGTCTAATTGCGATGTAAGCTTATACAGGGACAAGGCACTGTGAAATACGATTACATGGACACATGACACCGTGTACTTATAGTAAACGGTTTCATTAAACCTAGATATTTAGGTTGAAAAATAGGCAAGTCTCTGCCTCAATGAGACAGTGAACATAAACCGTGATTAACGCACATACAGATGTATGTCATCGTGAAAATAGATTATACAATTTCATTTGATCGTGATTATCGGGTTGAGAAAATAACCCAAGTTTATCTCAATGGGACAGTGAGGCTAAACCATGGTTAATGACACTATGATAGCAAGACACCATGATTGTGTTTTACACAGTTTCATTGAATTGTGATATTTAGGTTGAAAAATAGCCAAGTCTTTGTCTCAATTACACGGTGAGATCTAACCATGATGGGTAATGTGACGACCAGAATACACCGTGATCCTATTGTAAACGGTTTTAGTTGACTGTGATATTTGGGTTGAATAATAGCCCAAGTCTCTGCCT
The DNA here is from genome assembly GCA_949130495.1 of Sambucus nigra. NCBI lineage: Eukaryota > Viridiplantae > Streptophyta > Magnoliopsida > Dipsacales > Adoxaceae > Sambucus > Sambucus nigra. The sequence goes on from OX422215.1 coordinate 333,586,798, forward strand.
CAATGGTATGGTGAGATCCAACCGTGATGTAAACACATATGGCTGCAAGGAACTATCAATTTATAGTAAACAATTTCGTTTAACTGTGATTTTTAGGTTGAAATATAGCCCAAGTCTTGCCTTAATGGAACGGTGATATCCAACTGCGGTTTAAGGCGTACGACCATAAGTCATCGTGTATTTGTAAACAACAGTTACATTAGGCTGAGCTATTTGGGTTGGGAAATGGCCCTAGTCTCTGACTCAATGTTACGGTGACATAAAACCATGTCTTATAATGTCACGGTCCAAGGTCACCATGGTACTATAACAAACGATTTTAGTTGAACGTATTAGTTGTGTTGAAAAATAGTCCTCGACTCTGCATAACTTTGACGATGACTTATAACCGTGTATATGTATCGGCCAGTGTGGTGTTACCAATTCTTTTGCTGTCACGGTGTCACCGTGACCGTATATATATGATTTCAAGGGAATGTATGTTACTTACAATGCCCCATACTTTCAAATCTCTTTCTTATGACATCTAACCAATATTTGAACAAAAACATAAAACAATTACAATCAATAATAACCAATTTATATTATACTAATAATTTCAAATACTTACATATAATAATTGATTGCAAAAAATTACAAAAAGTAACAATCAATAATTGGTAAGACTTTGACTAATAACCAATTTACATATAACCAATTTGTAAATACTTACATGAATTTTGGCCCAATGTCGAATGGAACAAAAGTAGAGCATTGAAATTTGGATATCAACACAACCATTAGCTTAAGTGCATTTGCCTCAAGGTAGCCAAACTCTTCCATTATAAACAAACGCTCACTTTTTCATGAGTGTTTAAAATATTCCAATCTCCTCTCATACTCATTAATATCGTAGGAGGTCATAAAGGTAGCCCAAAATAGGTTATCCCTGCGTAGTTTGGACAACAAAGCACTATGAACAACATGAGAATGTTCTAGTCCATCCCCAACACCCGCACCATTGGAAATATCCATATATTAACAGTTCCCATCCAATTTTACATCATATATATCGTCCACAAATAATTAGAAAAACTCGCAAACATCCTTGATATACATCTTCTTCTTTCGAGACAATGTATCTGGTTTCACGCCTGTCAATGGGATCTTATTTGTGAATACTTTTTAAATTCTGTCATAGATGGTACATCTTTCTCCCAAGCACAAGGGGTTCTTTTCGTATATATATTATCAGATTTTTTCCCCTTAGGTAGCCTACCCTTTTGATGAATTTGTACGGGCTCCATCAATGGTGTGCTAGAGGGTTAAGCAATCTCCATTAACTTACCTAGTACCATCTCTATAACGGCTTCACCAACCTCAGTCCACTTTTCTTAAATAAATTATCTCAGGTGTATATTCAAAGTCACGATACTAAGGGATGTCCAAGACAATGTCAAGTTTCTTCCAATGATCGTCTAGTGACCACAATGGAATTGCTTGGCATATCTTCTCCCATTGGGCAACTCGTGAACATATGATAATCTTTAGATGGTGCAAAGTATGTGGGAGCATCGTATCTCCATATATTGGGTGTTAGCGATTGATACGCTCAACATTGATCACATACAATCGATCTCAACAACAATTAGATCCAAGGCACAGTGTGATGCCCTACCACGGATCTCGCATAACAACGCATCCTTGTGTCCATGCTTTGTGGATTGGAGTGATTTATGAAACTCCATTTGTATTTGAGTGACATAATGGTCAAGCAATGCGTCCATTCCCTTCCACACCATTGCAAATGAACCAGTGCTATTTATTAAGTATTTTTTCAGTTGAGCATGGGCACCCTCCGCTCTGTTAGTTATTCGATTGCCATGGTGGGGTACGTGATTAGTCCATACATGTGCAAACTGAAAACGTAAAGGCATACAATTCTTCTGTATATACCGAACCATGTTCGGTAAGTTTTGACAGCTCTGGAATAAAGCCAACCATTCATACTCAAAGTTAATCGGATTCTCCGACTCTAACACTCCAATCTAACCCTGCATAAATAACTTCTTATCCTAGTCTTTGATGTTATGTTCCACACATTCACCTTCGATGTTTTTTTGAACATGGAATAAGCACAATAGAATGGTGGAAAGTGGAAACATGTTTGGCAAAACATTTAGACAAGATTGTTGTTTGTCAAAGATAATAACTTGCGATAAAGCTTCTGGATCGTATAATTATCACAAATGTTGTAGAGCCCAACAAAATTCTTCATTTCTCACTCTTCAAAAAAGCAAATGCAATGCAAAATAATTTCCTCATGGAAGTGCCCCCAATCATCTCAAATAATGGCATATTATGCCGATTGGTCTTTTAGGTGAAATCGATCACCAGTACACTCGAGAATCAATTCACCAACAAGCAAGAGATGGGATGTGAGGAAAATAAATCTTCCACCACATCAGTTTTCTCATTCCTTCTATCCCAGTGGATATAAATCTTCTTTGTGAGCAAATGCATCAACTATTGCATGGAGGCCTCAACATTATTCAATTTGCTTTTAGCGTTATATATTGTTCGTATGGATGAATAATTGTATTTTGATATCTTTTTCAATGTCTGGAGTACTTCTTTCGAGCCCACCCAATTGTCTATTATATTAGAATCAATGTTCCACCCTTGTTGGGAGAGTCGACCGATATATGGGTGTCCAAAAAGTGACTTTAACACCATGTGATTGTGTATCCCATAGGCAACTTCAACCCCCAATGGCTATTATCATGGGGAACGCCTTTTAATCAAAAGGGAGAAACACATTTTCGGGTTCCGGAACACCTCCTCCTCTTCTTTTCCATCCTTTTGTATTTTTTGGGTCAATGAAGCTCGCTTTGATAACAACTAAGTACGAACATCCCCTTTCGGACTAAACTGGCCTTGTCGCATTTTAGAATGATCACGATCGCACGAAGCTTCCAACTTGTTGACACCAATCAATTATCTTGTCACGAATATCAAAAATATGCACAAGATGAACATTGTTAAATGAAAGGACAATTTAAATGGGAATTTCAAGTACAAAAGAAAAATCATGTTGAGTACAATATAAATAAACTAAACATGCCTCCTCAATGGTGAATTTGACTGTATGGTCTTAATTAATCGCATTAATATCCAATCCTTCTTCTATTTCCACATTCTAACAATGCATACAATCAAATAATGTCATATAATCATGTCATACATTAAAAATATTAAAGTTTTGAAATTTAACTACGTGGTATGGTTTTTCACCATAGACGATGTGAAATATAGAAACAAATCACGCAAAAAGTTGAGCGAGGTTGATGTCGTTGCTTGTTCGCTCATATTCGATTCATGCATATTCACTTCCTCTGTGGAAACATGTCGAGTCGATACACTCGGTATAATGACATTGCTATATCTTGCCAAAATGTATCATCAAGTACTGACTCATCTAACTAAAATGATAAGACAATAATCAGTACGATAAGAATTGACAATATAATAATAAAAATAAATAAAACCACATAAATCGTTTAATAATTGAGCTCTAATTTTGATATGGATTCCACGACCAATTACAACCGCTAAAGGAATACATATGGTGTAAGGTAACCGTGGATGTAAAACCAAAACGACATCAAATTGTGTAGTCCTTACCACGGTTACATGCAACTGCCGTTGATGATCCCACGTCCAAATATAATTGCGATTATATTGATGACTAATGGAAACATGTTATATTTTAAATATGGTCACTTATGACCGAGAGTGACCGTATCTTACAGTAACGGGTAATCGTACGTACAGTCACCCCATTTTTTCCTGAATATTTTGATCATATTAAATGTTGTTTTACAGATTATAGTGTATAGGTGTTTTAATACATCAAAATCATCAAGTGTTAGTTGGATGTTCTGAGTTTGGGAAACTTGATCATCAACTTTCTTTTCCTCAACCATTGCAATTTAGCCCCTTTATCATTTATTTCGGTGTAGAAACAACACAACAACACAACAAACACACAAAAATCGATACTTGAGAAAAAATGAACAAGATGATTTGGGCTAGGTTTTACTGGGGGTCTGAACGTTTCGGTGGGAAAATCAACCGGTAAGATTTTTGTTTATTGTGGTGTTTTAGATTATCTGATGTTAATTTGTATGTAATTTTTTGTTTAGTTTGGGGTATATTAGACATTTTAAAGAAAATAAAAGGTACAACAATTTTGGGTGTGGTTAGTATAAAGTTTGTGTTTAAATTTTATGTGGTGTTTTGGAGAGATTTTTCGGGTGTAAATATCAGGACATTAAAAGTTTTAATGATCTTATATATAAAAAAATATGTCTAAGAAAAAAAAAATCTTGATGAGGGACACACACTGATCGGATAAGAAATTTTAACAGAGGGGTCAACCATCATATATATAGGTTTAAGCCCCGCGCGATGTGCAGGCTATTTGTAATGTTTTTATTTATTTATTAAAAACTGTGTTTTATTAATAAATTATTAATGAAAATCTGTAGGTTTCCTTCTAAAATACCATTAATGTAACAACTAATAACTTATAAGGAGGAGAATTTCAACAAAGGCGAAAGATTTTTTTCGAAAGCATGAAAATTACATTTAATGGGTCTAATTGTATTTGTTAATCAATAAATGTGTCAATCCGTAAACGATTCAAAATGAATAATTGTCTTGATGAATGATAATAGTTGAGCACGACGTGATATAATAAGATAACGGGTGGGATAATTTTTTCTCACCCATTTATGCACGACCACAAAAAAATCTAGACCGGTTGCCAAATCTAAATCTTAAGGGTTCAATTCAAATGGTCAAATAAACACATGTAAACTGCTAGAGATCATAGTAAGAACCTCATTGGTATTTTATTGAAGACCCTAAAATTTACTCTTAAACAATTAGAGTTAATGTCTTAAATTTTTAAACGTGGGTTGAAATACTGTAAAATATTAACACATATTATATTAAATAAAATATCGTTATAAGTATTTCATTACTACTTTTATTCTAACAATCGAGACTTATAATCCTCTTATGTTGTTTTATAATCATTGCCACTTTCTTAGAAGCGGTGAGTACTTCATGACTATTTTTATTCCGCGAATCGACCTATAAGCCTCTTATGTTGTTCTATAATCACTGCCACTTTCTTAGAAGCATTTTCACAAGCATATATCATTAAAAAATATAAAGCATGAAATTTACATTATGCATGTTATATAAAAAAACATGGAAGATTGGATTTATAACAAAAAATGAAGATAGGAGATCCATATAATAACTTTCGAAGGTATTAAGAACTTGGTGTTTAATATTTGTTTTGCCTACAAATATATATATATATATATATATATATATATATATATATATATATATATATTATATATATATATATATATATATATATATATATATATATATATATATATATATATAATTTGGTGACAATTAATCTCAACACAAAATAATAATGAAAGGCGATCACCAGAATAAATAATGAGCTTGAAATAATTGCAATCACACATAACACAAGATATACGTGGTTCAGTAGGAAGGCCTGCGTCTACGGTGGTGCTCTCTATATTTTATTTTTGTTTACTCCAGGGGAGTGTTTACAATCACATGCCCATTACCTCGGGCTGAGGGTTTCATTTTATACATGTCTTTTTCAGAGAGTGGGGTGTGGGACTCCTCCACGTTAGCCCATGATCCCTAAAATATCTCTTGAGAGATTTTAGGAATTGAATGTGTCAAAACTGAATTAGTTATAGTTCAAGGCCTCTATAATTTGGGTCGGGCTCAATCAGACTACTTATCTGGACCGGAATAACTAATCTAGGTACCCACAATTGCCCCTAAAATTGTTGTGTCACAATTTGGGCTCAATAATTTTAAATGATTTCCTTAATGGCATTTTTGTGAATCGTGCAAAACCTTGGGATTGAAACGACTTTCTCAAATTGATTTAGGCGGAAGATTGCTTCGTTTCCAATGCGTTATGATTAGAAAGGTTTAAAACATCTTGGAGAGGTCATTCCCTATCATCGCTTCAAATTTCTTCGCGTTCTCTAGATTTCTCCAACCTCTCACTGTTGCGTTCTCACTTCTAGGTCTCGTCTTCCATCTTCAAGCTTCTTCCTTATCTTCTGATTTTCCCAGCTTGCGGCTTTGCATTGTCCCAAGATGATTCTTACTTCGTAAGTTCTTCACACTCCTTCTTTTTTTCTTTTACTTTTGGAATTTCTTCATATTTGATATTAGGGTTTCTCCTTTTTGATGACGAAAATAGGTGGTAGGTCGATAACTGAGTTTAGGAAGTTCTACAATATTCCAAATTGGGTAGACATCGAATGTGCCCCTATTCCTCGTAATGTTAGGGACATTAAGGATGGTCACTAGATACATGTTCTTTTATTATCCTAGGGGGTCTTACTTTTCCCACAAATTGTTTGTTTTTGCATTTTTTCCAGTACTTCTATATAGTACCTGCACAGTGGTCACCAAATGTTTAGAAAATTGTTAATGGTGTGCATAGAATTAATCAGCTCTATGTCACCAATCTAGGGCTTGCTGAAATATGCTATTTTTACTCTTTTTTCTTGAACAAGATTTGGTCTTCCTTACCTCAAGGCTAGGAATCCTGATAGGATATTGGTAGTAAATCTACCTGATTCCCACAAGGATTACTGGCATGAAGGGTTTATTGCTAGAAACTGTTAGTTCCCTCCCCAAGCTGAAAGGGAGAGGTACAGGGGACCTGTGATTCCCTTTTACGGGGAGGAGTACATAGGTAGGCATTATTTTGCTCATTGAATTTTCTATTAGTGTATGGTCTTTCTCATATCTTTCTCTTTTTCTTTTTTCAGCGAAGACGGAGAACTCAAAACCTGCTCTTTGCGAAATTCGAGCTGCTGTGCTGGTTAAGGCTTAGAAGATCAGGGAGCTTTTACCTGACGGTGAGCATCCTTGATCAAACTCATTTATTCTTAAATACAAGAACATTGGGTCCAGTTTCATCACAAGACCTGTGGTTAGCATTCCTCGGCTAGATATCACAGAGGAGGTTGCTACTGACCTAATTCAATTGGTCGAGAAGGAAAATAACTCTAGTGAAGAGAGAGAGGGAGCTAACAGGGGTGGTGTTGAAGGTGATTATAATGAGGAGAGATCAAGTAGAGAAGAATCTTCTAGCTCGGAGGAAGGTTCAGAGGCTCAGGAGTCTTCGAGGGATTCAAGTAGCTCCAATGAGGAATATATGTCTCCTCCTGGGAAGATTTTGATCAAAGAGGATAATGAAGACAATGTGTTGCTTGCTCATCGGTTGAATAAGAAATATGGGAGATGGGATATTACCACTGGTTCCCAGACTGCTGCTCATGAGTAGGAGAGTAAGAAGAAGGAGGAGGAGGCACAGGTGAGAGAGAGAGAGAAAGAAGGAAGAGGAGAAGAAGAAGTCGAAGAGATGACGAGGATAGAAAGGGAGAAGAATGAGAGAGAAGAAGAAAAGAGGAGGGAAGAGGTGAGGACGAAGGCGGGGAAGTCTCTGGTGATCGTGTTAGCTCTGGCTGAGGGGGCTTCTGTTGCTCTTACCCCTTAGTTAGCTCCGGCAGTGCTGCCAACTGACCGCCAGAGGTCGATAAACATAGGGACCGACCAGTTAGCCCTGAAGGTGAGTCAGGGGCTAGCCTTGGTAAGACTATATTTAGTCTTCTTTTCTTGCAATGCTCTTTTCAATACTTTATCCACTAATGTTTTCCTTTTCTCTACAGTTTGTTATGATTTCACCATCCTTTATCGCAGCAGTGATGAGCTGGCGAGGAAGAACGCCGAGCTTGACAAGAAAAATGCCAAGCTGGAGGCTAGCTTGAAGACTTCCAGTTCTTCTCAAAAGTCTTCTGACCTTTCCTTACCCCAAGCAAACAAAGCGAAGGAGGTGATGACCAAGGATCTTGAAGAGCCGAGGTAGTCCTATGACTTGGTCTGCACGAGCAAGTTAGCAGTGGTTTTGGAGAACAAGGTGCTCGAGGGGAAGGTGAAGAATGTGGAGTCTGAGGCTACCACCCTTAAAATAGAGCTCATTTAAATCTGGATGGGTCACATCATATGAGGATACTGAGTTTTAGATTGGCTACAATAGCCATCTCAACTTTAAGAAGGGTTGGGATAAGGCTCTGCTTGCTGTTGAGGTGGATATTGACTCCTCACTCTTTGACGAGCACGATCCTGGACCTAAGCCTATTGTGGTGAGATGCCTGCTCCTGTTAATGAGGGTACTCTAGCTGTTCAGGGCACTTCTGCTGGTACTCCCCTTGACCAGAGGATAATGACCAGCTCATCTAAAGGAGGCGTAGTCGGGGTTACTACAGACAAGGGAAAATAACCAGCTACCGCCGAGCAGACTAAGGTGGCTAGCTCATCTTCTTTAGAGAGCTCTTAGGGTATTACAGGTCCCTAGGAACTCTATCCTCTGGTATCATAATGAGATCTCCCCTTCGACTTTGATGCCTAACCCATTCAGGATGGATGATCAGTGGGTCCCCATAGATGCCATCCCAAGGTAGCTATTGGAACCAGATTCTAATGAAGTCAAGGAGGAATTAGCTCCTCACCCAGATGACGGAAGAAGAGCACAAGTAGCCGAATATCTTTTTAGGAGGCCTAATACTCATTAGGATTTATTTTATTCAGCACATGTAACTCTTTGTATATGTAATGATGTAATAAAATAATTATGTTTTAGGCAATTCGCCAACTAAACATGTGTCATGTATTTTTTACTTCATTGATTTCTTATTCGACTATCTTGGGCTCTTCTTATCCGACTAGATTTGATATAGGCAGAGTTATTTTGTTGAGTGAGTATCCCCCCAGCCCAGTATGCTTATAAGATACCATTCTTCCTTACTTTACCTTTTTGGTTGTGTCGTCACACTCCCTTAGGCCTAATTGTGGCAATGGCGAGGACACACTTGGTGTTGGATGTTCTATTTGATAAGTTTTTTTAGCCAAATACCAACCTGGGTTGGTCGAGCTACCTAAAGGTCCCCTGTAGGGCTTTATGTATTTCCAGGGGCAATACTAAGAGGCTATTCGTGTTTGATGACGGAAACCTGAGGAGGGTAATACCCTGCTTTTATATGTTGAGAGGGGATCTTGTAACTTGGAAAAGGTGTATGAATTATAAAGTATTTGGGCAAAAATCAACACTTCATAGAATGCTACTGCCAAACAATTTTTATTAATCAGAAATGAATCACAAATTTCAACATTTGGTTAAAAAAACACAAAAAACTAGAAGTAGAATTTCTTTAAATTGGTTGCGTTTCAAGCTCGAGGTATCTCCCTGCCCTCCAAGATTTCTAAGTAATAGGCTCCTTGTAGGTTGTCTCTTATCACCTTTAATGGTCCCTCCCAGTTCGGCCCTAACTTACCATCTGATGGTTTTATTATGCTGCCAAGAGCCTTCCTTAGGACGTAGTCCCCAACTCGAAATGCTATGGGATTGACCTTATTGTTGTAGTGCTTTACGAGCTATTGCTGATAACCTGCTACTTTCACTAGAACCAACTCTCTTTGTTCCTCAGCTAGGTCAAGTTCAGCGAGTAATGCTGTATCGTTCTGGCCTTGGTCCACTAGGGTGGACCTCATGGTCGGGAGGCCAACTTCCAAGGGGATGATTGCCTCCATATCATATGTGAGTGCGATTGGTGTTTTCCCAGTTGCTCGTTGTGGGGTAGTGCGATAAGCAAATAGGATGTGGGGTAGTTCTCTCACCCATGCCCCCTTAGCATGTCCAATTACTTCTTCAATCCATTGATCAGTGTTTTGTTAGAAGCTTCAGCTTGTCCATTGCTCTGAGGGTATGCCACCGAGATGAAATGGTGCCTGATCCCGTGGTCATTACAGAAACCCTGGAAGAAGCCACTTTTGAACTGGGTTCCATTGTCAGTGATGATGGTCCCGGGGATCCCGAAATAGGTGACAATGTTCTTCCATAAGAATCTTATCATATTCGCATATATGATGTTTGCCAGCGGTTCTGCCTCTATCCATTTGGTGAAGTAGTCTGTCGCGACCAATAAATACTTGAGATTATCGATAGCGGTAGGAAAAGGGAATACGATTTCCAATCCCCATTGGGCGAAAGGCCATGGGCTAGTAAGTGACTTTAGGTCGCTGGCTCGTTGGTGAACCATAGGAGCGTGAAGTTGGCATTTTTCGTGTTTGTGAGCATATATCCCAGAATCCTTCTGCATATATGGCCACAAGTAGCCTTCCTTTATTACTCGAAAAGCTAGTGATCTTGCCCCAATATGACTCTCATAGATTCCCTCATTGAGCTCGTACAGAACTTGTTCGACGTCCTTTGGGTGAACGCAATGGTGGTAAGGACCAATGAAAGATCTCTTATACAGTTTGCCCTTAGGAGATAAGTGAAAGCGAGAAGCTTTGACTCTTATTTGATGAGCGGTCTTCTTATCGTCTAGTAGGACACCGTTTTTCAAATAATCCCTTAAGGGTTCCATTCAATTGGGGGCTAACTCAATCTAGAGAACATGACCTATGTTTAGCATTTCGTCGGTCTGGTTTATACTTGGCTGGGCAAAAAAGTCGATCGGAATTGTTCTCTTCAAGTTAGAATTAATCGCTGAGCTCAAGGCTGCTAGGGCGTCAGCATGGCTGTTCTATCCTTTGGGAAACTGTTGGACGTTGACCTGTTCCAAGTTACCATTAATTTGTTCATTTTGGCGAGTTAGGCCGCCATTCTCTTATCCCTAGCGTTGAAGTCACCACTTATCTAGATGGATACCAGTTGTGAGTCGCCAAACACTTGGAGTTGCTTTGACCCTAGCGCCTGGGACTTCCGAAGGACTCCTATCAGTGCTTCATACTCTGCTTCGTTGTTAGAGGTTTCTAATCCAAGCCTGATTCCTTGCTCGAGGATTGCGTCTTCATGGTTAACCAACACGATGCTAATTTCTGCCCCTTTGGAATTGGAAGCTCCGTCAACGAACAGTCGCCAAATACCTTGTGCAGAGGGGTTTTCCCTTTGATCAATATGTTGAAATTGGTCGCAAGGATGTTCTCTTATAAATTCTTTGATGAAGTCGGTGAGTACTTGTCCCTTGATTGCATTCTTGGATGAAACTGGATGTCAAATTGCCCGATCTCGACTGACCACTTTGATAGTCTACTGGACATATCTGCTTTTCATAGGAATGCTTTAAGGGGGTGATATGTAAGGACAATGATGGAGTGGGCTTCAAAGTACTATTTCAAATTCCCCGAGGCTACCACTAGAGCAAAGGCGAGCTTTTCTAGTGGTTGATATCACTGTTCGGCATCCAAGAGAGTTTTGCTCACGTAATAGACAGGGTGTTGGATCCCTGTTCTTTCGCATACCAGTGTAGAGCTCACAGCATGACTGGAAACTACGAGGTACAGGTATAGAGAGTCATTCTCTTTAGGTATTATGAGTAAGGGGGGAGTGCTGAGGTAAGCTTTGAGCTCCTCTAATGCCTTCGAGCAATCCTCATTTCACTCCATATTTTTTCTTTTCTTCAATAACTGGAATAATGGCTGGAATCTTTTCGATGACTTCGAGATCAACCGATTTAGGGCGGTGAGCATCCCCACGAGTTTTTGTACGTATCTTATCATACGGGTGGGCTGCACCCTATTAATGGCGTTAATCTGGTCCAGGTTTTCCTTGATGCCTCTATCGCTAACCAAGTACCCGAGAAATTTTCCTGACTGGACACCGAGGGAACACTTACTCTCATTTAGCTTCATTCGGTATTTCCTTAGGATTTCAAAGGTCCTTGATAGGTCCGAGATGTGTTCTTCTTTAAGCCTACTCTTGACGAGCATATCATCAATATAGACCTCCATGGTTCTTCCCATTTGGTCTTTGAACATTTTGGTGACCAATCGCTGGTAGTTTGCTCCTGCATTGTTTAGCCTAAAGGGAATGACCTGTAATAATACAACTGGACAGTGGTGATGAATGTTGCCTTGCCTTGATCTGACTCGTGTAGAGGGATTTGGTGATACCCGGAGTATGCGTCTTGGAAACTCATTCTTTCATGAGCTGCTCTGGGGTCCACCAACTGGTCAATATTTGGGAGAGGAAACCTATCTTTCGGACAAGCTCTGTTAAGTTCGGTTAAGTCAATGCAGACTCTCCATTTTCTATTGCTTTTTAGGACCACTACTGGGTTGGATATCCACCTAGGGAATTGAACTTACCGTATGGATCCTGCATCCATTAGCTTTTCCACTTCCTTGGCCTTCTCTGGTGTATTTCATTGTGCCTTTTGTGCAATCATCTTAAAAGTCGAGTTAACGTGTAGGTGATGACAAACCACACTGGGATCAATACGAAGCAACTCATAGGGTTCCCACACAAAAATGTCCATGTTATTACGCAAAAGTACTGTCAGTTCCTTTTTTTCTCGATTTGTGAGAGAGGCTCCGATCAAGAACATCCTATCTCTCTTATTGCCGCTGGCCGCGATTTCCTCCAAGTTCTAAACGAACCGCTCAGAGGGGAGGATACTGGTCTCCACCACTCTAGGTCTTCCATATTTTAGCTACTATTTGGAAGGTATCGGACCTTCGTGCTCTTTAACCTTCTCTTTGGCTTTCTCGACCTTCTTCTCTGGTTTGGGGCGGATAGCTGCTATAAAGCATCTTCTCTCCATCGCCTGATCTCCATGGATTTTCATCACTCCTCGCTCAGTCACGTACTTGAGTTTCTGATGGTAGGTAGAGGGGATGACCTTCATCGCATGTAGCCACCCTCTGCCAAGGATGGCCTGGTAGGGTGAGTTAATATCGACGACCATAAATTTGATCATCTTGGAGACACTTCCTGCCCTTACTGGCAATATAATCTTTCCCAAAGGGTTGGTCATTTTACCAGCGAAGCTAACTTGAGGAATAGTGGCTTCCTTTAAGTCGGCGACGCATAACTTCAACTTTCTAAATAGGTTGAGATACATTACTTCGGATGAGTTACCTTGGTCGACGAGCAACTTATCAACTTCATAAATAGCTATCCTGAGTGTAATAATGACGGCATCATGATATGGGGTCCTTACTCCCACTAGGTCTTCATCCGTGAGCACAATGTGCTTCCTATAGTTAACGTCATCTGCTCGTCGATGCTTTCCTGCCTGCATTTTAGTCGGATCGATTTGAAAAGATTTCATTATTGTCGTAAGCTTTTTAACTTCCATTCGAGTTGTGTTTCCTTGAATATGATTTAGGTCAGATTCCCCATGAATTATAGCGAACTCATGAACGATGTCTTCCTCGAGCACATTATTGGGTCTTCGATCTCCATTGGCAGCTACCTTCTCTGCCATTTTCTCTACGAACTCATTCAAATGTCTAGCTTGGGCCAGCTCTTCAAGGTGAGACTTAAGAGATTTACAATGCTCGATTTTGTGCTCTCCCTCCTTGTAGAATGCACATCTCAGTGAATTTTTTCTCTTCGAGGGATCTCCACCCATCTTCCTGGGCCATTTAACGAATGGTTAATCCTTGATCTTTGCCAGAATCTTATAGATTGGCTGTTCAAAAACTGTGTTCACTGCTTGAAATGCTTTCGGGGCGTCACTCTTATTCCAATTCTTAGGGCCGCTCCTGCCCCCATTCTTACTTCCTTTATTTTGATTCTTTGCTTTTTCATTGCCCTTATCGGTGAACTTGACCATTCTCACCTGTGTTGAGATGGGTCACATCTTCAACTTTGGCGTATTTTTCAATACAGGCCATTAAGTCATCAATGGTTGTGGCCTCCTTCTTAATGAGAGACTGGTGTAAGAGGCAGGAGCTGGGTAAACCAATCTTAAAGGATACCACAGCGACCTTCTCTGATAAGTCCTCGACCTTATTGAATAGCTTCCAATATCTCTTCATGTAGTCTCTTAGGCTCTCCTGGGGCATTTTCTTCTTTGTCAACAAAGCATCCATCCTCTTTGGATGGGAGCTGCTGGTAATGAAATGAGCTATAAAGACCTCTGCTAGGGACTCAAAGCTTCTAATGGACTTGTGAGGGAGTTTCTCGAACCACTTCTGGGCCACGTCATGTAATCTTAATGAAAAGATCTGGCACATCAATGCGTCATTAAGGTTCCATAGGGTCTATCCTACCTGTACTACTTAACATGGTCGATAGGATCAACCTATCCGTCATAGATCTTGAACCTGGGCATCATGAACTTTTGGGGGGCTTCTTCTTCTTCTTCTTTAATCTCCCTTGAGAAAGAGGACTTCATCTGGTTCCTGAGAACTTACTTGGCTAGCTCTGTGGTCGATCTGGCACTCCAATGTGCTGGGTATTGGTCCATTTCTCTCCGGACCAAATTTCATATGTCGTTATTTCCTCGACTTGGGCTCCTGTAATAGTGAGATGGTTGTTTTTGCTCGGGAATGTCATCGTCTAACCTGTGTTCCTCAAATCTTTGAGATCCACATCTAGGTCTCCTTCCTCGGCTGCGAGATTTTCTCGCCTGAGGGATATGAGTGGGATATTGACGTTACCTTGTGCTATGATGGAGTTCTCTCTCCATTTTCTCCAGTCTTCTCTTGAGATGAGCATTCTCTACTTCTTTCTTATGAGTGGCCTCCTCTTGCTCTTGGAGCCTGATCTTTTAGGCATCGATTAGTCTGGAGACCTGTGTGGACCTGGTTGTTCCTTGACTTTCCTCCGAAGCTTGTTATTCTGGGCGATCCCTAGGATTTGAACGTCGAACTTTAGATCTGATCCTGAGAGGAGCAGGTTGCTCTTGAATATACCCTGCTTGAGGGGAATTTCTACTGTGACCATACATTCCAAATTCTTATTGGTGAAGGCTTTCTTAAAGGAAAACAAACGCTTCCCACAAACTACGCCAATTATGGTGACAATTAAACTCAACACAAAATAATAAGCAAAGGCTATCACCGGCATAAATAAGGAACTTAAAATAATTGCAATCACACACAACACAAGATATACGTGGTTCGATAAGAAGACCTACATCCACGGTGGTGTTCTCTCTATTTTATTTCTGTTTACTCTAAGGGAATGTTTAATATCACATGCCCATTGCCCCGGGCTGAGGGTTTTATTTTATACATGTCTTTTTCGGAGAGTGGGGGTGTGGGACTCCTTCACGCTAGCCCATGATCCCTAGAATATCTCTTGAGAGATTTTAGGAATTGAATGGGTCAAAACTGAATTAGTTATAGCGCGAGGCCTCTAGACTTTGGGTCGGGCTCAATCGGGCTACTTATCTGGGCCGAAATAACTAATCGAGGTACCCATATATATATATATATATATATATATATATATATATATCTACAAAATTACCCTGACCTGATAATCTGCTCTACCTAGATTGAAAGTTCAATGTTTTTAAATAGTAGGCATACTTAAGTCTAAAAAAGACATAAAATCTAACCAAAACTATAGCAACTGGACCCATGAAATATGGGTCACATTCAAAATGGCTCTCCACATATGATTTAATGTTTGGGTTAGGTGACACCCCAGACATGCTAATGATGGCCTCCACATCACCATATCACGACACTATCGCTCCATAGGTAGTCCATGCCACTGGGCAAATCCAATAGTACTATGTCCATCACTTGGGAATTCTGGGTCTAGGTATAAAGAAATCGAAGAAATGATTGAAGAGTGAATAGAAAGCGACTGCGAAAATGGCTACTACTTGGTGGTTTGGTGTGATTAAAATAGCGTGGGCTAGAAAAATCATGTCGAGTGACATATAAATAGTGTACCTCATTTGTTAAGAGGTAAGATGAATAGATTTAGGGAATATGAAGAGATTCAAGTTGAAACGTTTGAAGAAATTTGAGGAGGTATCGTTTGAGAAGATCAGGAAAGAGGGAATTAATTAACTCTCATTTATTAAGCCACGTGGCACAATAACAAATGGAGACACCATTTATATATATATACACACACACACACACACAACTTTGTACAATAAATATATTGAGTAGCTTCGACGGATATATAAAATAATAAGCTTGTCATCATTTATTAATACTAGGTTAGAACACCGTGCGATGCACGAGTTAGTAATCCAATTAGTGTATAAATGTAGATTGAAAATTGTCATATATGATGTATGATTCATCAAAATAGAAATTGTTTTGTGTAATTATATTAAAAATTGAAGTATGAAGAGATGGAAAATGTATATTATCAATGCAAAGATATATAATTGATATCAGTGGAAGTAGGTGAAATTGCAAATGATGGAGTTACAGTAGGTATTTTGCTATTGGATTGATGTTGATGTTTTTATTTATAGCTTTGTTTTTACTTTGTAAAGGACGTCTTCAACATAAGAATTTTTATGTATTTATATATGCTATAACAACATTAAATGTAAATGATAGCAAAGTACAATGAATATTTCATTCTTAACAAAGAGATCAACGAAATATTCAGTTGAAATAAAAGACGGTATACATTCCATATGATAAATGTTAAATTAGAACAGATTGCATAGAAGTAGAAAGTGTTAAGCAATTGTTATTTCGTATTTTCATTAAACGCTCACTATCTTAATTTATGTTGAGCTAAAATATCAATGTAATGGATCTAAAATCGGAGGAATGCAGATAATAAATGATTTCCAGTTTTTTTTACACATCGGAATAAGAAATAACAAAATCGAAACATTCCCATTTGATAGTAATTTAAATGTGTAATCAGTTGTTAAGAAGGTACATTGACTAAATTTTTTGGAGGGCTATGTATTGGAAGAAAATGGCTTTGTATATCCTCCTATTTTACACTTATTTGCATAATGCTAAATGCCATCCATTGGCTGACCGATGCTGCTGATTAGTCTGTACAAAGTCAAAGAAAATGTAGGAACATAGATTCAGAAGTATTTTAATGAATATATATGTAGATTTAATAATATAAATTGTGTTTTAGGTATTATTCATAAGAATCGAATAGTTGCATTACCGGTGATATTAATATTCTATCAAATGCACCAAGCTAATTGCCTAAGTCGATTCCATTGTTTCGCGCATATAAAATGAAATAAAATTTTGATGTTATATATAATGATATGGTAGAACGTATATTTCAACCATTAATTTGAAGAAATGGTTTTAGTATGAATAAATTCTCAGTCATTATATATACCTGGTTATTATTCTGTTGGACCATTTATGTGTGGGTCTATGTTGTCCTCGAGAAGACTTGTGAATGAGTGCGATGATATTTTTGTACCTGATTAGTGATACATATGAGGAGAAAAATTTAATTTAAGTTACTGTAATATAAGCTCAAAAGTAAATGTATTTACCTAGGAATGAGTTATGTTATGTGGATGTTGAGTAAGCAGCGTCTCTTCATCGGTGATTTAGGTCATTGTGTAGGTATGGGATCCATGATTGAAATTTTAAGTATCAAACTTTACGTTGAAATTATTCATCTTCTCCATACTTTATTCAGCATTATAGGCATCTTTGTACTATTCTGTTCCTGTCATAGCAATCAAAATAGAATGTAATAGGAGCAATGAATAGAGGCGTAGAAAAATTCCCATGCGTTGTTGTCAGTTATTTTACCAAAATTTGCTTCACTTATTATATATCCTACTACAACAAAGTTCATAATTGTTTCGTGATCAATAGTTAAGTAGATTATATATATTATTAATGGATAAATGAACATTGGAAACTTCGTATTGTATATAATGTTTTTTCCGTCATAAACTTACCAAAATCATCTAAAATTAAAATATGATATACCTGGTGTTTATTTAATTTTCTTTGTTATCAATTGAAAAACAAACTTATAGAGTCTTGAGCAGAATGAAAGGGCTTTATGTCAGAAAGGTCCTATTTTGCTGCTATTATAGCATAAACCACTCGTTTGCATTCCCATTTAAAACAAAGTAAAGAGTGTCAACGATTTATAAGAAACTTAATAGCTGTCCTCGCGGCAATAGCCTCAGTATGTGTCACTTTTAATGGTACTTTAAAATTTTGAGTTAGATCAGCCAGAAAGTATCCATGAGTGTCTCATGCCACCGCTCCTATGTCGATAATATTTTGATTTTTAAAACAGCCCCGTCAAAATTTACTTTGATAGGGTGATGCTTATTTTTAAAGAAGGTTAGGGAAACTATGGCATAACAGATTTAAAGCATGGTTGTTAAAAAATTTAAAAATAAAGGAAATGGATCTTCATATTTCCATTAAAATGCATCATTATGATATATCGAGAAGATGTTTAAGTAGATCAAGAGAGAATTTTGTAGTAAATTCTTGGGATTATTATTTATACCCAATTCCCTCAATATATGAATTGAATTCAGTGCATTGTACATCAAAACGGATATAAAAGATTCATTGATCTGTCAAGGGCGAGGGAAATTAAAGCAGAATTTTCAGATTGTTCTAAGGAATTTGGATGATAAGCAATTGTTTTTGTACATTTGAATAACAGGGGAATGTAACTGTGATTGACATGTAAAAGAAATGAATTGCAAAAATCAAACATCCAAACAACTAAGGTATTGTTGTAAAACAACCGAATCTTGGTAAATTTAATGTAGCGTACGCTTGGTGTTAGGTAAGGCATTTGTATGAGTTGTTCCCATAGAGTAGAAGAAATTCCCATTGAAAAGAGAGGTCAATGATAGAAATAACATCTGTATAGTTAGGCAAGAAAGTAAATAAACCGAAATGTTTGTCTCAATCTCTGTTGGTCAAAGTCCCATGTATTAAGTTTCAAGGATTATGAAAGTATGATATGTAGGAAAAATTGAATTCTAACACAATTATGCATACAACAATGAAACATCAGTAAAAACATAAGAAACACAAAAAAGAGACAAACATGTAGTAGGCCACAAAAATAAAATTTTGGATGAACCAAAGTTTATGTGAGTGGGTGCATATATAATTATACGTTATACAGTAATGGATTATATTGATATAATATTTGTCCAAAAAATGAGTTCGTTTAAAAAAACATATCTCATTAACTTCAAAACATTACAAAAATTATAACTGATTTTTTTTAGAATAAAGAACAGATGCACCTTTTATGAACTAAAATGCCATTGTAGAATAAAGAACAGATTCACCTTTTAAGAACAAAAATGGCAATGGTAAAATAGATGAACACGTGTTCAAATAATATAGTCAAGAACAAACTATATGATTAACTTACTTGAGTCTATATTATATAGGAGTTCCAACTAGTTTGGACATTGAAACAAAGTAGGATCAGATTTTCAAGAGTTTCTCTCTCTCTCAAAGTATCCAAGCATCAAAGAAGAAAACCAGTCCAAGAAACTCATGATCCACCTAAAAGTGAAGTTATATTTACCCTATGACCACATTAGGACACTTACACTGCATATTATTGATGTTATATGTGCATAAGAGTGATATTACTTTTAGGAATTTTTCAAACATTTTTATATCACTTAAAACATTTTTCTTCGAATTAAAAAATGATTTTCCAAAATTAATTGTATTGTGATTTCAAATGTTTGGGGTTTAAATGCAAATATTATTTGTCCTAAAAAAATTCTCAGGGTAAAAAACAAAATCGCAAGAGAATTCTGGGGGTCCAGTTCATATTTTTTAAAACACAAACACACAAGTTTCTTATGCAATCTTAGCCATACACATGTTGTCCTTATATCGGTTATATTTATGTTTTTCTTAAGATTCAATTATGAGAAGTGATCGTAGCCTTTAGATCAAATTAAGCAATGCTATTCATGCGTTCTAATCTAATCCATGTGATTCCACTTTCAACCAATCATCAATCATTTAATCACCGCGTGTGTTCAACCGTTAGATTAAAACTCAACTGGTCAGCCTTAATCTCAGCCTTTGATTTAAATCAGTGTTCTCGATACTTCCACGACCAATATAAAAGCAGGCTCTTGGTATTCATTTGGGAACTTTTGATAATTTGTCTAAGTTGAGAGAAAAACTAGAGAAGAGATAGAAGAGAGAGAAAATAGAGAAGTAAGAGAGAGAAGAGAGGGAAACCTATTCGTCCAAATACCAAATCCAAAGTGTTTTCTCTAAAATACCATAGATCTAAACCTTCGAGTTACATATACCAGAAAACCCGAATTTGAGTGTTACATCTTGGGTTTCTGTGAGTAAGGGTGTGGGGGTATTTGACGTTTGAAGACCTTTTTAAACCAGTTATCTCTCTTAGAACCTATCTCTAAGAAAAACTCGAGTTTCTTTGTAGAAATATTGAGGTTTTATAAAGAGAATATCAAACAAATTTTTATATGTTTTTATCTCTCTTCAATATTTAAATTGATGTTATTTTCTAAAATACCCTTCTATATTTTCAACTGTTTTTGAAAAATAGACTTTTGTATTTTCAAGGTGATCTTAAAGACATTTATGTCTCTAAAATTATATTTCACATTTTTGTGAAATAAAGTTGTACATAATAAAAGTTGAGAAATATTGGATATTGGTTGTTTTTAATAGCAAGATTGTTTTTCTGATCCGATTTGAAAAAGAAGTCTAAGTTTTAGAAATAGTTCTTGCATGTCCTATAGAAGTTTTATGATCGAAGGATTTTGTCTGTATAAATATTATCAGAGGTGTGAGTTACATTTCAACATTTAGTTCACTTCACAACCACCTACACTCTCACACAAACATTTAGTATAGTGGTTATTTTTGAGAAACTGGGTGTTGTAAGAGCTGCTACAATCAGTGGACAAGGACAAAGAAAGGAAGCTGCTGTGGGTGATCAAAATCAAGTCAGAAGTCTTTGAGAGTGGAGTAACTCATGTAGGTATATTTTCTTGACTTAGATTTAGGATCTTATTTTGCATGATTAGTGCTATAACTTTTATTGTGATTGTTTCTAGTGGATTTTTTTTGCTCCGTAGCGGGGGCCGTGGATGTTTCCCTTACTTTAGGGTTTTACTACGTTAAAAATCATGTGTTCTTTTGCTTGAATGTTCATAATTTTTTATGTTAATGGTTTCTCACTTAAGACTTAGTGATAGGTTTTAATTCAAAAAACCTAAGGTAATCAAACTAACAAATCTAGAATTTATATTTTGAACATGTTCAACACATCTTGTGTAAATTTTTCAAAAAGTGTTTTGTTCATGGAGTTTATTATCAGAGTTTGCTTAATCTATAACATTTTGTTATTAACTTATTAAACAGGGTTTTTTCAAGTGTTATCAGAGCGGGTTTATCAAATAATTTTTTGATCCTAAAACTCTAGAAACTATTTTTGAAATCTTTAGGTTATGAGTATGGATGAAAGATTTGAGAAGTTAGGTAACCTTTCCCAACCACCTATCTTTGATGGGAACAAATTTTCTTACTGGAAAGTACGAATGGTTTCTTTCATTCAAGGAACTCTTAGTGATGATATCTGGGATATGATTGAAAAATGGTATAAACATCCTACTAATTCTTTATCTGAAACTGATCCCACAAGGGTTAAGAAACTTCTTTGCGAATTTAGTACCGGAGAGAAAAAGATGTCTCTAGATAATAATAAGGTCAAGAACACTATCTTTATCTCCATTAGCGAACACAAATTTAAAAGAATATCTATATGTTCTACTTTTAAGGAGGCCTGGGACACCTTAGTCGAACGTGTTACGGCAGGAAAAACCCAAATGTTGATCCAGTAGTATAATACATTGATCATGGATGATAATGAATCTTTTGATGATTTTTACATAAGGTTAACTAATATTTTTTACAAAATTACATGCAAATGGTATAACCTACAGTAGAAAAGAAATCGTTCAAAATATTCTCAGTTCATTACCTACTAAGTTTGACCATAAGAGATATGCCATAGAAGAAATGGACGACCCAAACTTGACTCCTGAGTTGCTAAGTAGCAAACTAAAAACTATTGAGATGGAATAAGAGTTTAAGAAACAATTGACTTCCCAAAATAAGAGACCCACTGGTTCTAATGTTGCGTTTTCATCACAATTGACTTCACCTAAAGTCAGTCCCTTAGACTATGACCTTGACTTAAGTGATGACTATGATTTATATCACCTTGAAAATCAAATAACACTTATGAGCAAGAATTTAAAAAAGATTATAAAATTCAGAAATGCAATAAGCCTCCAAACAAGGCAGACAAAATTATCAAGGTAATCAAAATTGCAGACCTCATGAAAGACACAATGACAAACAAACCTATGACAAAGATAAACCTGTGATGGAACTAAAATATGTGAAATGTCATAGACGTGGTAGAATGGGACACTATTCTAATAGATACAAAACAAATTTGAACAAGAACAATAGGTCAAATATATGTAAGATATGGGATAACTCTAGTGATTCTGATTTAGATGAAACTGAGTCAACCCATAATGATGAGTCTTGTATGTCATTCTTTGCTAAAATCGTATACCATGATGATAATGAATGTTTGACTACTCATGATTATATTGTGGCTGATAATGTTTTTACTTTATCTGCAAATGATAGCACAGTGTTTGCTGGTGATAAAAATAGCACTGAAAATGATAGTCTATAGATGAGTGTGAATGAGAACAATGTCGATAAATCTAAAATGTGTGTGAGTCTCACAGAAGAAATGAGTGCCAAAAGTGACACTACATACGAGACACATAGTGAGTCTGACGATGATCTTCCATATCTTCAAGAGCTATACACAAAAATACTTAAGAAAAGTGTATGTCTTGATAAAATAGTGAAGCTGTTACATGAACGTGTATATTTACTTAACCTCACTATTACGAAGAGCGCTGAAGAATTTGCAGCACAATGTGTTTCCCATGAGACCGAAACAAAAGAATTTTCTTTAAAAGTTAAAGACTTGTCTGAGAAAAATTATGTTTTAGAGAAAAAATATAAAGCTACTCTTATTGAACTTAAAGAATCATAATAAAAAGCTTCAAAAGTTTTTAAAAAAATGTTTACATTTTAAAACACAACTGAAATCTTATGAAGAAATTGTTGAAGTAACTAAGTTTGATTTTAAAGACAACTCTGGCTTAGGTTTTAGAGAAATGGTCATTACCAATAAAGATGTTTCTCCTGAAAATGTTATTTTTGTTAAGCAAGGCCAAAAAGTTCAAGATACTCAGAAAGAACATATTTTCAAAGATGTCTTTAAGGGTAAATTAAGTGACTCTACTCAATAGCCCAAATCTATTCGTCCATCTAAGTATGTCTATCCTCCTGTTAGAAATCAATATCGAAAACCAAAAACCAATGACACCTGTACTATTAGGGATAAAACAATTTTCAAAGACTTTAATAGTAAAGTCAAGTCCTCCACCCTTCAGTACTGTTCATAGTGTGATGTCTATGGCCACACTGTTGCCGAATTTTTTCAAAAGAGACTGTATACACCTTCTTATTCTAATTTTAACTATTCTAGGAAGAGTAGGTGTAATACCTTAGATTTTTACGATTTTTAATTATGAGATTAATTAAATGAAATTGCTTTTAATTATGGGATCAACTAAATTAGTTTGGGATAATTAATTGGAAATTAATCTGGATTTAAATGCTAGTGAGATGAGAGTTAGTATTTGATTATGATAATGTTGTTGAATATTACTGAGTGATTATGGTAATATATGATTATTGAATTTATTAAAATTGGGTGAGATGAAAATATGACAGTTTCAGTAATTAAGTTGGGACGCGTGTGTCAAGACCCAATTTAATGGATTTAAAAACAATTTATTTTCATGTCATTCGTATGATCATTTTGAGTGCGCTAGGGGTTTAGTTTGGGTCCCGAGGCATTTTAGGCCTAACTGGAAACCCGTGAGGGTATTTTAGTCATTTTGACTTTTTGAGGAATAGTAACCCATGAGTTTTAGACTGATAATATCAGCCAACACTTGAGTCCCTTAGGGTTTCACAACCAAAAATCATAAACGGCAGTTAGAGAGGAAGAGAAGAAAGTTCCCAAAGAAGAAACCACCCTAGAGGCTTTTGCACCACTGTCACCACCACCGGATAGATCAGAAAGACAGGATCACTCCCGAACCGTTTGCTTCAAAGGATCAGAATCTTTATTTTCTAGGCAAGTGATTTATCTTGCAATGATTTATGGCATATGTTCTACATGATAAATTATATTTGAAGACAAATTATGAATAATTGTGATAATGTAAAATTGGAGACTAAATCATGAACTTGGGTAGGTTTGCATGTAGTGGACCTTCTGGAATCATTAAGTGAAAGAATTATAAACTAAGAGTTAGTAAATCATGAAATTAAATTGAGGTTTATAATGATTTTTGAAGAGATGATGAAAAACTAGGGTTATAGCATTATTATTGACTTCTAATCCAAGAAATTGATATTCTGTGATGTTTTGATGAATCTTGAACATTAAGACTGTTGTAGTAATGTTGGTTTCATGTTTAGTATACTCATTTGGGAGTTTGGGACGCTGAAATGTGATTTGGAGGTGTAAAAATGGTAGAACCGATAATTGTTAAAGAAATCTGGGAAGATAACTGCTTGATCGATCGATCGACCCAAGAATGTCGATCGATCGACCCATTTCTTCGATCGATCGACCCCTCTAGAAAAAAGTGAAGTATTTTCCTTTAAATAATTGAATAACTTCCAACCTTTAGAACTCTTTAGTGACGATTGATTTAACACATTGGTACATAAGGAAGACCAGTAGGATGGTATTTGAAGCCCGAAAAATTATTTGATTTAATTGAGGTTAAGTGAGAGACTTACAAATATCTGACTAGTGAGGTACGATTGTAAGTTGTGAGAACCTGAATATATTTTGCTCCAATTATAATTTTAGGTTAAAGACTAAAAGGGGGAATCTTTAAATACTGAGATAACCTTAGATACTAGCGGGGGACTTAGTAATATTTTTGGGATAGGGTATGTACTCGAAGCTATACATCGAGAATTATTGCGTTAAAATCTATTGTGTAGAATAAATGGAACGATATTATTATATGTGTGAGACATACGATATGGAGCTGGAATAAACCTACACTAAAATTATGATTACCTAAGTTGTGTGAATACTTAGTATATGGATTATTGTGTGTATGACATACCTACCATACTTGCTATCACAGGAGGTTGATTTTCACGAAAGGATCGTCTTATCTTTGTGTGCCTTTAGGGGGATTTAGACTGGTCCCTTAAGGACATAAGACTGTGAAGGACTTATTTGTTAGTTGATAAGTTAAGTGACCATGGGAGCATAGGTATGTGCATGACCCATTGGTATGTGAACTATGTTCGCCTCCACTATGTGTGATCTGTATTGAAACGGTTCCTCAGTGATTCGAAAAACGTGATCCTTATGTATGAGATGTGTTGGGATTTGATAGCAGACTATGAGTGCACCGTAGCTTAGCCTAGGGGTGACATATATGTATATATGTAATGGGTGACTTATATATGTACTTGTGACTGATTCACCGCTACTTATAGATGCAAATAATTAAGGAATTTAATGGAGTTAAGAACAATGTAGACTTAACTAATACTTGAGATAAGTAATCTGATTATTGAATGTGTGAGTTATGAATATATTCTATTTAAATAAAATGGGTGGCATCTAAAGTAAGGACCATCTAGATGGGGGTAGAATAGACTAGTCAGGTAGTGGTGTAAATAGGTGAAATTTAAAGGATGTGTTAGGCGTGCACAATCGTTGATGGGTGATGATCTGAAGTGAGGGTACGTGACTAACATGTTTAATATACATGTTGTTTAATATTTTAATTCAAACACTTGCTGTTTTTAAAATATTTTCACCCCGGGCTCTGACCCGTTTTCTTTCAAATTTATTTTTTGTAAATCTTTTAGGTGCCTAGCCACAGGGATGACAAGCTTAGGAGTTCCATTCCATCGAAGTATTGTAGCTGCTGTGGAAGTTACAGGATCTCGTTACTAGACGCCTACACATCTATCCTTTCTTCTTTTGGGAGTTATTTATTCTAGTTAGGGCATGTTGCCCATTCTACTCAGTGACAACATTTTTAGACTTTTAATTAGTTCAGTCTTGGGATTTATTTATTTCATTTAGTCATTTGTATTGGATTTACTTACATTGCTATTATTATTGGAGTGTTTACTCCAGACATCAGTTATTCATTCTGTTGATTACCTTATGAGATTGTTCATATGATAGTTGGATGATGATTTAGATTACTTTGTTGTTCGTTAAATAAAACTTGACACTTCACTATTTTTAAATATTAGGTGGTTAGAAATTAATTAAATGTTTTCGATAGTGATGCTATGAACTGAACCAACTTGACATTTTTCATTCACTTAAATAAAGGAGTAGCTACCCGGTATTTAATTAGTCGGGGTGCCACAGTAGGAATACTTATGTTCTCCCAAGGCAGACCACACAGAAATCTAACTACAAAAAGATGGAGGATCTAAAACTAAAAAGAAACCATTTAGAAAGACCAAACAAAACTTTTCTAAATAAAAGGGAAATAAATTTTTCATAACCAGGGCCATTTGGATTAGAAAAGATGACTTGTTACCCCAGATCAAGTGCAATGTTGTTATAAGGACATAATTTTATAAATTTCCAGGGTAGAATTTAGGAATTTTCTATTTGTCCTAGATCACAGTATGTATGTCTGATACCACTACGATCGGCATGTCAACACGATCATCCATGATGGCCTTGATCCGAATCCATGCATCCACCATCTTCACCCGTGCATCATTCATGCGACGTGCTGCTCAACAATTCCCACTACTCCACTTCGCGTTATTGGTAAAATGGTTTATTGGATTTTTTAATATTTGCGTAAATATTTGGAATTTTTTTAGAAAATATTTTTCAAAATCTAATTTGTTTTTAACACAAAAGCAGAAATTTTTCTAAGTGTAGAAGTTGACTTTTATTGTTCGTCGAGCTCATTCGAATGACATCTCTCTGTCATTCAAGAGACATGAGGATGTCGCGCGATCTCGTTCGAACGACATCTCTTTGTCGTTCAAGCGACATAAGAATGTCGCGTGATCTCGTTCGAGTGACGGCGCCGCCTCGATTTTCGTATAAATACCTGTGCCCCTTCTGCACATTTTTCCAAGTCTTTTTTGCACATGTTTCTGTGATATAAAGTCCATAAAATAGACTTCAAGTTTTTAAGGTTTTATGCCTTTTGATTCACAAATCCATTCCTAAATATGTGTGTGAATCTTTAAACCTTCAAGTGATCGTTTTTAATCATCTGGAGTAACTTGTGGAGAAGCCATCTCTTTTCCATTGTTGCCCATCTGGAGTTCGTCCGGGAGATTCCAGTCGACGATATCGGAACCGACACCTGAGGGTATTTCGTATGTCACTCTTATTTTCAGTATAATCCGTGTAAACCGTTCTTTACAAATTATAGTGAAAATAAAAGGTTTTTCCCCTTTGGGGGAGTTTTCCTCATTTGTGTGCTTGTTTGTGATTGAATGTTCTTGGATGATTATATTGTCTTCAATCACACCTAGATGCATGTTTTAGGTTTTAATTGAAAAATTGAGTTTAATTAAATAATTTCTTGGTTTGAACAAAAGCGCACTCTCAAATTGGTATCAGAACCAATTACACAATTCTATCGTGTAATTTTCTGCAAAAATTTTCTAAAGATATCAATTTGCTGAAAAATTGATTTTTGAAAAAGGGCGTGTTCAATATGGATAAATTATATAATAAAATGCCAGTTTTTGACGGTACAAGTTATGATTACTGAAAAGACCGTATGAAATCTTCTCTAAAATCCATAGATGAAAGAGTTTGGATTTTGGTTGAAAGAGGGTGGACACCTCCCTTCCTCACCATTGATAATGTGGCTACTTTAAAATCTGTGACTACATGGACTGAAGATGAATTTAAATGGTCATCCTTTAACTATAAGGGTCTTAGTACTATTTCTGGATCCATCATTTCTGATGAGTTTCGGCAGATAATGACGTGTACCACGTCAAAAGAGGCATGGGATGTTTTACAGCTTACCCATGAAGGAACTAATGCTGTGAAAGAATCAAAATTGAAAAACTTAACAACTCAATTTGAAACTCTCACCATGCTTGAGTCTGAATGTTTTGATGAATTTTATGCTAGGTTATCTGATATTGTAAGCACTAGCTTTAATCTTGGTGAACACATTCCTAATGCTAGAGTTGTTAAAAGATTCTAAGATCACTACATAAGCGTTTTATCCTTAAAGTCACTGTGATAAATTCTATGGGTAATTTAAACATGCTTAAATTAGAAGAATTAGTTGGAGACGTACAAACCTTTGAAATTAACATGTTTCCTAAGCCTGTTAAACCAAAAGATAAGGGCATTGCACTTAATGCCCAGGATAGGAAAAGTGAGGGGTTGCCAAGAAAAAGAGTAGAGTCATCTAGAAAAAAGGAGAAAAAAATGTCGGATTTCGAGTGTGACATTGATTTAGATGATTTGGCCTTGTTTGCAAAAATATATAAGAAAATTCTCAATTTCAAGAAAAATGGAAATTTCAAAGATAAAAAGAATTTTGAGAAAAATAAGTTTGAAAAGAAAAATGAAAAATATTTTAAAGACGGTGATAGATGTTATGAGTGTGACGGTAAGAGTCATAGATATTTTGAGTGTGTCACTAGGTTGAACAGACTTGCGAAAGAAAAGGGAAAAGTTGTCCTTAATGCTACCCTTAGTGATGATAGTGAGGTCGAGTCGGTGGACTCTGAAGACGAATCATCGCATGAGTGTAACTTCATCGCATTCATGCCTAGTCATGTGAGTACCTCTAGTGATCCTCATGACGATGAGGATGCTACTTCACAGGGACACCTCGATAGTGAGAATAAAGTGAGTGAGGGGGAGGATGCTGCAAGTGACAGCGAGAGTAATCTTCAATGCGCCTACATTGAGTTATATATTGAGTCATTTAAAACCAAGAAGCGTAACAAAGAATTAGTTCTTAGGATCACCACTTTAGAGGAAGATTTAGGAGAAGCAAGAGAGAGAGAGTCCTCTACCTGCACTACCTTGAGAGAGAGAGAGAGAGAGTCTGCCTGTGTTGAGAGAGAAAGTCATTTTAGAGAAAGAGAGACACTCTTTGGAGAGAGAGAGAGAGAGAGAGAGAGAGAGAGAGAGAGTTGTTTTGAGAAAGAGAAAGGGTACTTGACTAAACAAGTGGCTACTCTTACAAGTGAGCTCCATTCCTCTCTAGAGACTCGAAAAAAACTTGAAGCCCTTATATCCCAGCTTACTCATGATCTTGAGAGAGCATGGGAAGTCAAGGTTCAAATCGAGGACAGATTTGGAAAGATGGGAAAGATTCTCCTCGATCCCAATTTAGGTTTTGGTGATAGGCAGTGAATAGGTTTTGATGGTGACTCCATGTCCCAAATAGCACCTGGACCAGTTCCTGAGTTTACTAAAACTCCATATGGCCATCATCAAAAACCACGAAGGAGAGTTCGACCAAGAAAAGCGAACCAAGGTCAGCCTAAGACTGTGTTATTTTGTATGTACTGCAAAAGAAAAGGCCACCTGAGAGAGTATTTCTATAGTTTGGGTCGGACTTCATGTACATATGATCCACCACATCGTATTGATGATTTTACCAATCTGAGAGAGCGTGTTGAGTTTTTATCCACCACATCACAGAGTTTGATGGAGTAATTTTGACGAATGTCTTTGTCGTCAGTGAATGCTTCCCGCATCTCGGCTAAAACCAATAACAACAAGGGTAAACAAAAGTTTACCACTTCTTGGGTACCTAAGATAGAAGAAAAGGCCCTTGTTGTTCGTGTCACTCTCAAAGCACATAATACCCACAGTGGTATTTCGATAGTGGTTGCTCCAGACATATGACCAGTGATATCTCATTTTTTACCTACCTAGAGGATTATAAGGAAGGTAGAGTCACCTTTGGAGATAAGAGCAAGTCTAGAATCGTAGGACGAGGTACAGTAGAGTTACCAGGATTTCCTAAGATAGATAATGTTTCGTACGTCAAAGGTTTGAAAGCAAACCTTCTTAGTATTAGCCAGCTGTGTGACGCTGACTTTGCCGTAAAGTTTGATCGGGATGCGTGTAATGTCTATAATCAAGCCGATAAACTTTTAGTGAAAGGGGTGAGGACAGAGAATAATTGTTATGGGACTATGCCCAAGTCCTCACTTGTCTGGAACAGCGCCACGATCACTCCTGTGGATCTGTGGCACCAAAGTCTAGGTCACATGAACGTTAGATATTTGACACAATTAGCTAAAAAGGACCTAGTACATGGATTACCAACACTTGAAAAGCCAACTTCCACAGTTTGTGGGCCGTGTCAGTTGGGAAAGCAAATCCATAGTCCCCATAGGAAGTTGCATTCCATTACAACCTCTTATGTACTCGTACTGAGAGTCTGGGTGGTAAGAGGTATATCCTCGTGATGCTGGATGACTTCTCCAGATATTTGATTCTAGGTTTTCTGAGAGAGAAATATGATGCCATAGAGTTTTTAACGACCAAGTTTCGTGTCCTGCAAAACTAACACAGAGTCACTATTAAAAGGATACGCTGAATTTATGGAGCAAAAAGTAGATCTTTACTATGATAGCCTAGGAATCAAACATGAGTTTTCTGCTGTGAAGACTCCTCGACAAAATGGGATTGTTGAGAGAAAGACCAGGACGATTCAAGAAATGGATAGATCTATGCTTCTAGGTCGTAAAGTTTCTAGGATATTTTGGGCAGAGGTAGTGTCTACTGCATGCCATACGGTGAATAGGGTTTACCTTCATCTACACACACTTAAAATGCCCTATGAATTATGGACTGGAAAGAAGCCCAAGCTTGCATATTTCTGTGTTTTTAGGAGTAAATTCTACATCCTACGGGATAAAGATCAATTAGGAAAGTTTTACTCCCGAAGCGACGAGGGAATATTGCTAGGATATTCATCAAATAGTAGAGTGTACCGGTTTTTTAACCTAAAGAGCTCTAAGGTGATGGAGTTAATAAACGTTATTGTGTAAGATGATGAACCATCGACATCGGTTAACTTCACCCATTTAAGTGAGGATACCACACTACTTTTTTATAATCCCATTGTGTCTCCCACATCCAGGGTGGACCCTACTCCTGTTCTAGGGGACACACCAACTTGGGTTCGTAAAAGTCCTAATCCTACTTCTATCCTAGGAGATCCCACCGTCGGGTTCAAGACTCGTGATCAGCTAGAGAATGTTGTTAGCCATGTCTGCTACACATATAAAGTCGAGCCCAAGAATCACAAAGAGCACTACACCAAATCTGCCCAATTGTCACAGTCATTGACCATGACAAGTTGGACTAGTCAAGGTCAATGACCGTGACAATTCTGGGGGTGATAATTTTTTTTGTCACGGACTTGTCACGGTCATTGACCGTGATAAGTTCATTAAAATTGTCACGGTTATGTCACTATCCTTGACCGTGACAATATTTGTCACAGTTAAGGACCATGATAAAACTGTGACAGTGTTTAAAAAAATTGTCATGGTCAATGACCGTGACAATTCTAGGCAGAATTGAAAAAAAAATCTGTTGGGCAGTATGGCCACTGCCACTGTCCAATGGTATATATGTACCTATTATAGAAACGTTGTACCTGTTCAAACATTATATATCCAGATAAAATAGAGATAGTGTAAATATACAATCAAAATAGAGAGAATATGCATCACCATATAATCCAAATATAATTCAAATGTAATAATTCAAAACAGTTCAATTCAAACTTAAATCAAAGTCACTAAATTTCTGGGGTACGGTTAACGCTGAGGAGGTGAGTAGGTAACACGATATACGAATTAACACATCCACTAATATAATCCATGCCGCATTGTTCGCGCAACCACAATTGGGAGTTCTCCTTCCCGGGCATCACATGCGTGATGAGCACCCTGGACTCAATGTCTTGAAGCTGACGTCCATGAACTAGTGCACCCTGGATGATATTTGGGTCCTTCAACCCCCGCCCTATCCGCTGGCCATCAAATATGGCCATTATAAACACGCTCAGCCAACCATGTGTCGACATCGGTCTGTCGAAGGGAGCTAAATAGGGAAGTGGATCATAAAAGTCCGCACGTGTCACTGATGAAGGCGAGGTCCACATCCTCGTCCTCGTCCTCCTACACCTCCTCCTCCCGCACCACCTTCTCCTTCCGTTTACCCTTAAGGTTTCCTCCCGTTTACCTTTACGATTTCCTCCCAACAAGCACTTCATGAATGAGTACATATCCTGGATCGTCACCTCCAAATGGGGCAACTTCGCGTCATGTGAATCCACCTTTCGAGCCAACCCGCTGTCGATCGTCTCCAATCCAATGATCCTAGATTTGGCCACCCGCGAGCTCACCCCCTTGTCCTCCCCTTGAGATCAGAGCCAAGCACTTGGCTGAGTGCATTTGTGGACAAAGATGCCTTATCGGCATCAGACTGCGACTCATGAATTTCTTTAAACTTTGCCTGAAACGACAAAAAGCACATGATTAGTAAAATAAGTAAATTAAAAAATTATAATGTAATTAACAAAAAGTAAACTACCGGATTACTTACAATCGTGGCCGCAACTCTCGGGGACACCTCCTTGTCCTTCCCCTTCTTCGTCCGAAGAGCCACCTAAGTATCGAGCCTATGTGGCCTACCTCTAGGGCCACTCCCTGTCCTCTGAAATAAAATAAAGTAAAATCAGTATCGGCCCCGCAAAGTAAAATAATGCACAATAATATATTTTATTTAGTTATAGAAAAATTAAATCTTACCATCATCCTATGCTCCACCTATGCATAAGACTTCCGGCCAGAGTAGTTCACGTCCGTTTTTTTTGCCCGGTTTTCCCTTCCCGATTGGCGAGATGCCAATTGTCGCTCCCCGATCTCATTGTCAATGAACCTTTGCCATTGTGCCAATGATATCGGCTCCTTCAGCGGGACAGATTTATGCCTTTGGCCAATGGACTCTCCTATCTTCCCAAAGTACCGGGTCCACATATTATTCTTCCACGTCTTGTGTTGATCCCTCAACTGCTCTAAGACAGAATCGCGTAGCTTTGGATCCAGGTTGAATTGTTCCTATCCAACAAATACAATATTAGTTGCAAATAAATATAAATATAAATATAAAATGAAATTGAAATTGAAATATTCATATTCATATAAATATAAATATATTACCTATAGTGCCACCCAAACAGCTAACTGGAGCTCATATAGAACCTCCTTCGAACTAATGTACCACGGGCCGATGATCGTCTTTACTAGCTCGAGGGATCTCGCTAATAGCCCCGACCTGTTCTCGATGGGCATCCCTAATTTTCCATATTTGGGGAGACTAGGGGCCGAGGAGCCCTCGTTGCCTCCGCTACCACCGAGCCCAGACAACATCATCATAACTAGAATCATCATCCTCGCCTTAATACCTGAAGGAGACATTTGCTATAAAAAAATGTTATTAGTAAATATCAAAATGAATTAAAAGAAGACATGTAAAACAACAACATCTAGCTCATAATATGTACAAGAGTGAAACATCACCACCCTCAGCCCTACTACCCACACACGCACACTACACAAGAGTGAAAATGATAAAGTGCAAATGAATTAAAAGCGTTAAAAATGGATGTTTCGGTAAAAATTGGAATATTTATTACCTATTAAAGGTACAAAGCATATATTCATGGACAATAATTTTCAAAGTACGAAGCGTATAAACAAAGTAATTTTCAAAAAAAGTTGAAAAATCCCACCCCTATATGGACAATAATCCAGTGGTCATGCCACTTTTAAAATTAACTAACCCAACATCGATCCACTATAATCCAACAGCAATGTCAACAACAAATGTGTATCCCGTACTCCTTCTAATTCATCTACTCAATTATATTTTCATCAATTAAACTAACAATTAAAGTATACAATTATTAATTTACTAATTTACCATGAGGGGCAATACTACACACACATACATACACACACACACACATATACACACAATTAAACAAACATGCACACTACACACACATATACATAGACGCGCACATACATACACACGCAGCCCCCCACCCCTACCCCACAACCCACCCCCTCCCTACCCCCTCCCCCCACCCCACCACCCCCACCCATCCCTGTCCCCCACCCCTACCCCACCACCCACCCACCCATCCCTGCCCCCACTCCTACCCCACCACACACGCACGCAGCCCCGACTTGTACTCAATTAACTTTATCGTATTTTTATTTTTTTAGTTTCAAATAAAAAAGCTTCAAATTTCGGTGTTCGAACATATAGTCTTTTCATTTTCTTTTTAACATGGTAAATTAAATTAGCTCGAAGTCACTTTCACTATAGATAGGTGTGATACCCCATAAATCTAAGCTAGAATGGTTAGGTCTAAAATGAATAATACATGAGTTTAAAATAATTTAATATCATTCCAAGCATAATTGAATTAAAAATACAATGAATAATATAAATAATTGAACATAATAACCACATAATCTTTGATACCAATATAGTCAACAATAATAAACCCAATGCCAACTGAAATAGTAATACCGACTCCAATAAAAATAAATACAAAATTCGACATGACATGAATGTATAGGAAAGTAAAATGAATGATCATGCGAGCTCGAATGAATTAAAACAATTGGAGCGTAAAATCTAAGATATATTGATCGGATCTAAAATAAATAATACAAGATTCTAAAACAATTGAATATCATTCCAAGCATGACTGAATTAAAACTA
Organism: Sambucus nigra; assembly: GCA_949130495.1. Taxonomy (NCBI): domain Eukaryota; kingdom Viridiplantae; phylum Streptophyta; class Magnoliopsida; order Dipsacales; family Adoxaceae; genus Sambucus; species Sambucus nigra. The sequence continues at coordinate 333,621,626 of OX422215.1, forward strand.
CAACGGATAAAGTAAATAAATGAACATAATAAGAGTGAACCACATAATCTATGATACCAATGTAACCATAAATAATAAACCCAACTCTGAAAATACAATTGTATCACATACACACACCCCCACACACCCTGCCCCACCCCCACCCCCACCCCGCTCCCCACCCATCACCCACCACACAGATGCACACACACCACACACACACACAAACAGCCCCCCCACCTTGCCCCACCACTACCCACACCCTGCCCTACCCCCTCCCCACACCCACCCCCACCCCACCCCCACCCACCACACGCACACACACACATACACACACATGCACCCCCACCCTGCCCGACCCCTACCCCCACCCTGCCCCACGCCTCTCCCACCACACATGCACACACACATGCACATATACACACACACACACATATATATATATATACACACACACACACACACACACACATACATATATATATATATATATATATATATATATATAAATGGAAGAGAGTGAGAGTGAGAGTGAGAGAGAGAGAGAGAGAGAAAAGGAGAGAAGAACGGCGGGGGGAAAAAGAAGGGGAAATGGTTTTTTTACTGTGACATTTGTCACCGTCGTGTCACGGTCATTGACCGTGACAACATTATAAGGATTGTCAGGGTCAATGATCGTGAAAAGTCTTTGACAAATAGAATTGTCACAGACTTGTCACAGTCATGGACCGTGACAAGTCGTTGTCACGGACTTGTCACGGTCATTGACCGTGACAAAAAATGCGTGTTTTTTTTGTCACGGTCAATGATCATGACAAGGCTAGCTGCTGGAAGGGTGCCAATTTACCCATTTTGGTGTAGTGGAAGCACTCAAGGATGAACACTGGATATCTGCTATGCAGGATGACTTGCTTCAATTTAAAAAGAACAATGTTTGGGAACTTGTACCCCGACCTAGTGAGACGAATGTGATAGGTACCGGGTGTATTTTCAAGAATAAAATGGATAAAAATGGTACCATAATCATAAAGAAGGGTAGGTTGGTCGCTCAAGTATACAAATAGATAGAGGGTGTAAACTTTGGGGAGACATTTTCTCCTATTGCGAGGCTTGAGTTCGTCCGCTTACTACTCGCCATTGCATGTCATCTGCACTTCAAGTTATATCAGATTGATGTCAAGAGTGCCTTTCTCAATGGAATTCTATAGGAGGAGGTTTACGTGGAACATCCAAAAGGGTTTAAAGACCCTAAGCACCCGTAGCATGTCTACTATCTAAAAAAAGCCTTGTATGGTTTGAAGCAAGCACCCCATGCTTGGTATGAGAGGCTTACTTCCTATCTCTTAGCCCGTGGCTTCAAGATAAGGGGAGTTGATATGTCGTTCATCAGTAGAGATGACGGTGCTATTTTGGTTGCCCAGGTCTATGTGGATGACATAGTCTTTGGATCCACGTGCTCCCATCATGCTCACCACTTTGAGGAGGATATGAAAAGTGAGTTTGAGATGAGAATGGTAGGTGAGCTTACTTTTTTCCTTGGTCTCCAGGTTCGTCAGATAGAGGATGGGATGTTCATCTCCCAATCCAAGTATGATATAGACCTAGTGAAGAAATTTGGTTTAGACTCCGCTAATCATGCACGTACACCTATGAGTACTTCTACCAAGCTTAGTAAGGACACTTCAGGCAAGGACGTAGAGCAAACCTTGTATTGGAGCATGATAGGTAGTCTTCTCTACTTGACTGACAGTCGTCCCGACCTAGACTTTAGTGTTAGAGTCTGTGCGTGATATCAGCTGTCCCCTAAAGAGTCTCACTTACTCGCTCTTAAACGCATTATCAAGTAAGTGAGTGCGAATCTCTCCCATGGCATTTCATATTCCTTTGATACCACTGACCATTTGTCCTCATACTCGGATGTTGATTGGGCTGGGGATGCAAATGGATGTAAGATAACTTATGGTGGGTGTTTCTTCTTTGGTTATGCTCTTGTCTCTTGGTTGAGCAAGAAGCAAAACTACATCTCTTTGTCCACTGCATAGGCTGAGTACATAGCCACCAAAAGTAGCTACACACAACTTCTATGGATGAAGCAGATGCTGGAAGATTATGGGATATCACAGGAACCATGACCATCTCATGTGATAACACGAGCGCGATAAACATATCCCGCAATCTAGTCCATCATTTACTCACAAAGCACATTAGGGTATGCGAGTACTTTATATGTCAGTTAGTTGAGGAGAAAGTCATACCCACTAACCTTCAGTTATCCGATATTTTCACAAAACCTTTAGATGCCCTTAGATTCGAGAGTCTTAGTAAGTCTTTACGGATTTGCACAGTTGACTGAGGGTATGGTCCATGTCTAGGATAGGATGCATTTTCATGTTCATATCATATAATTCCTATTGCTAGTTTGTATCATTTGTATTCTTATTTTTTCTTTTTATATTTTTTTGAAAAATCCAAAAAGATTTTCTTTTTATAAAAATTTTAGAAAAGCACAAAAAGATTTTTGTATTTTATTTACACCTCTTATGGATTAGCATTTAAGATAGCCGAGTCACAACTTCCATTTCCATTATTCACGTGACTATTTGATAGTGATTTGAGACGGTACATCATTGCATTCTTATGCTTTACATTGTTGGGAGTCTTTGAGATGTGATTAGTGATATCTTTCTATATGTTTGGCTCCTTATCTCCTTTATTTCACACATGCATGACTTTATTTGACTATTGTACTTGTCTATCACATATTGGCTTGAGTGTTTCCATCTCAATTCTGTCTATACAACGAACCATATGCGATAAAACTTGACAAGATTGGAATCCATGTAAAAACCGTTTTGATATGATTGTGAGGTATTTTAAAATGGGGAAGGGTTGTGAAAGTTTCCCATTTAACCCTTGCAAATACTAAGCCACCGTACAATCGGACCTAAAAAATTGAGGTATTTTAATTATCAAGGGTCCAAGAGGTTAAAAGAGCCCAAATTTTTTATAAGGCAATAAACATCAATACATGCCAAATATGGGCCATTAGGTTTCACCATAAATTCTCCAATGTTTGAGAATTTAGATCACCTCTAAACAAAATATAAATCTGAGGGATTTTGGGTGGAGAATTTAAACGGGTTTGAACTTCCTTGAAAATCCTGAAAAAGCATTAAATCGTTTTGGATGTTATTGGTGTGGAAATCACTTTGGGCTTTGATTTGATGATTTGATTGAGTCAATTTCTTATAATTCCATCTTTTTACACCTAAGGTAGATGTTGAGTTCATTCGTTAGGAGTATTCGATATTCATCGTGAACATATGTTATGTTTGTATGCATTGATTTTCCTTTCGAATTTGCTCACACCCCTTCATTTTTGCTATCTTTGACTTAGTTGTTTTTGTGTTCTTTCATGGTGTGATTCTTTGTTGTATATTTTGTGTGAAAAATTTAAAAAAAAAATAGTAAGTTTATTACCTTGTGACATTCTCCATTTGCATTTATTTGTGCTTCTCATATTTGTCTATTTGGGAACATCATAAAAACGGGGAGAATGAATTATGGGGGAGAATTGGTTGGTTGATTTATCAATGATTTGCTTCAGCTTAATTGATTTTTGAATATCATTATATTTCATATTGTTGCGTGTCGCGAGTATATGCTTGATCTCATGTGTGTAGGTACAAAATTGATAATTATTGGAGTGCACACCCTGATGAGAAAAGCTCTGAGAGTTTATGAAAAGTAGAAGACTTGAAGATGTTGAAGTTTCATTGACGACATGTAAGTTAGTATTCTCAATTTGAGGGTTTAGTGGGGATATTATCTTATATGTCATTTGCTTGCTTTATGGAGATAGCATAATTCGGATTTTTTATGTATGTACCGGCATAGACATAGGGGGAGATTTGTAAGGACATAATTTTATAAATTTCTTGGGTAGAATCTAAGAATTTTCTATTTGTCCTAGATCACAATATGTATGTCTGATACCGCTACATTCAGCATGTCAAAACGATCCTCCACGACATCCTTGATCTGAATTCATGCATCCACCATCTCCACACGTGCATCATGCTTCATGCAACGTACTACTCGACATTTCCCACTACTCCACTTCCCGTTATTGGTAAAATGGTTTATTGGAGTTTTTAATAATTGCATAAATCTTTGGGAATTTAAAAAAAATATTTTTCAAAGTCTGATTTGTTTTTAACACAAAAGCATAAATTTTTCTAAGTGTAGAAGCGAACTTTTCTTGGTCGTCGTTCTCGTTCGAACGGCATCTCTCTGCCATTCAAGGGATAAGAGGATGTCGCGCGATCTCGTTCGAACGATATCTCTCTGTCGTTAAAGTGACATGAGGATGTCGGGCGATCTCGTTCGAGCGACGACACATCCTCAATTTTTGTATAAATATCTGTGCCCATTCTGCACGTTTTTCCAAGTCTTTTTTGCACACGTTTCTACGATTTACAACCCAGAAAACAGACTTCAAGTTTTTAAGGTTTTATGCCTTTTGATTAAAAAATCCATTCCTAAATATGTGTGTGAATATTTAAACCTTCAAAGGATCGTTTTTACTCATCTGGAGTAACTTGTGGAGAAGCCTACTCTTTTCCATTACTGCCCATCTGGATTTCTTATGGGAGATTCCAGTCGACGACATCGGAACCGACACCTGAGGGTATTTTGTATGTCACTTTTGTTTTCAGTATAATCCGTGTAAATCGTTCTTTACAAATTATAGTGAAAATAAAAGGTTTTGCCCCTTTGGGCGATTTTTCCTCATTTGTGTGTTTGTTTATGATTGAAAGTGCTTGCATGATTATATTGTCTTCAATCACACCTAGATACATGTTTTAGGTTTTAATTGAAAAACTGAGTGTAATTAAATAATTTCTTGGTTTGAACAAAAGTGCACTCTCAGTTGTCATAACAACTTTTAAGGCACGACACACTTCACCTGGTTGGTACCTGGACTCCTGATGTTCTAAACATATGACCAGGGATGAAATCAAATTAACAAACACAACTGACTTCTATGGAGGTAGTGTTGTGTTTGGTGATGGGGTTTAATCTAAGATTATAGGTAAGGGAACATTGCGTGAGGAAGGTCTCCCCAAACTAAATGATGTTCTTTTAGTTAAAGGTCTCAAGGCTAACTTACTGAGTATATCTCAATTTTGTGATTCCTATCATACTGTTACCTTTTCAAAAACCAATTAAAAAATTCTTGATGAAAAGAGACGCTGTATTTTAATAGGAAATAGAATGAGGATAACTAGTACACAGTCATTCCTAAGTCTGAATCCTGTAACAGTGCTAGATACTAATCTATGGAACAATCGATTGGGACACACAAATTCTTATAATCTTCGTAGGTTAAGTTCCCAAGAAATAGTTAGAGGATTACCAAAAATAAAAAACTCCTTTAATCCTAGCTGTGGTCCTTATCAAGAATGGAAAATAAGTAAACATATTCACAAGAAAAGTAAAGATGTTTTAAATACAAAACCTTTGGAATTAATTCATACGGACCTTATGGGTCCTTCTAGAACATTAGTTTATGTGGTAACAGTTATATACTTGTTATTATGGATGATTACACACGATATACATGGGTGTATTTTATGAAAAATAAATTCAATACCTTCACCGAGTCCTAAAAATTCTTTTAAAAATTGAGAATGAGGACACCCAAGAATGTCGCATCAGAAGTGACAGAGGTGGAGAATTCAAAGATTCTGGTGTTTTAGAATATTGTATAGGCAATGGTTATAAACACGATTTAGTATGCCTAAGACACCATAATAGAATGAAATTGCTTAACGTAAGAATAGAACCCCATAAGAAGTGGCTCGAGTAATGTTACATGCGAAAAATCTCCCTAACTATTTTTGGGTTGAATCCATCCAAATCTCTTGTCATATCATTAATCGTGTATACCTTAGGTAAAATTCCAAGCAAACTTCGTGTGAACTTTGGTTCCACAAAAAGCCTAACCTAAAATATTTTAAAACCTTTGGTAGTGTCTGTTATATTTGTAAGGGCAGGCAACAACTTTCGAAATTTGACACTCGAGGAGAAAAAGAGATTTTTCTTGGATATTCTCAAAACAGTAGGGTTTTTTGTATCTTAAATTATTAAACCAAATTCATTATAGAATCTTTAAATGTAATTGTAAATGATACCAATGTTGAGAGTAGTGTTAGTCATCCAGTCATCTTGGATGAGGAAGAAACTAATTTCATCCCTGAGTCTCCAGACATAACTGATTCACTACCACCTTAAACTTCTTCTGTACCAACTTGGGTTTCTAAAGACCATCCCATTGAAAAAATTATCGGTAATCCTTCTGAGCCAGTTAGAACTAAATCCCAACTTCAAAAGGTAGAACATTTTGCATTTTTCGTTTATCTTGTAGAATCGAAAAATGTAAATGATGCCCTTTATGACTCATTCTGGATTAATTCTATGCAAGAAGAACTAGTCTAGTTTTAGAGTCATAATGTTTGGTATCTCATTCCTAGGCTAGAAAATAAGAAGGTTATCAGCACTCGATGGATTTTCAAAAATAAAACTGATGAAAATGGGGTGGTAATTAGAAATAAGGCGAGGTTAGTAGCACAAGGTTACTCTCAGATAGAAGGAATTGACTTTAACGAAACTTTTTCCACTGTCACTTTTCTTGAATCAGTTCGTCTCTTTTTAGCCATATCATGCCATTTACAATTCAAACCTTTTCAAATGGATGTTAAGTCTGTATTTTTAAATGGAATTTTAACTGAGGAAGTATACGTAGAACAACCTAAAGGTTTTATCGATCCCTCTTTTCCAGATCACATGTTTAGATTTAAGAAAGCCTTATACGATTTGAAACAAGCTCCTAGAGCCTGGAATGAACATCTATCTACATTTTTAGTCTCTTACGGATTTATTCGATGTGGAAACGATCCAATCTTATTCGGTAGGAAATCGGATAAATATGTTTTGATTGCCCAAGTTTACGTAGATGATATCATTTTCGGCTCAACCTATCCTACTCAAGTCAAAGATTTTTTTTGAGATAATGCATTTTGAATTTCAGAGGTCGTTAATTGATGAATTAAAATGTTTCTTAGGACTATAAGTCAAACAATTTAATGATCGTATTTGTATTAATCAGTCAAAATATGCCTCTGATCTCATTAAAAAATTTGGGTTAGAACACTTTAAACTTGCACGAACTCCCAGGAGCACAACTACCAAATTATCCAAAAAAGAAAATGGGAAAAATGTTGACCCAACTCTTTATAGAATTATGATAGGGAGCCTCTTATACCTTACTGCTTCCCGACCTAATATTGCCTACGTCGTATCTGTCTGTTCAAGATACTAATGTCCACCCAAAGAATAACACATGTTAAGTGTCAAACGTATCATCAAATATGTTAGGGGTACACAACATTATGGTATTTGGTACACTAAAGACACCATTAGTGCTATTGTAGGATACACAGATGCCGATTGGGTAGGGTGTTCGGACGATAGTAAAAGTACTTTCGACACCTGCTATTATGTAGGAAATAATTTAGTAGGATGGAGTAGTAAGAAAAAAAATTATATCTCTCTCTCATCGGCCGAATCCGAATATATTGTAGCCGTTAGTTGTTTTTCCCTCCTATTATGGATCAAGTAGATGCTTAGTGACTACAGTATCATTGAAGAAAAATTGACAATGTATTGCGATAACTAGAGTGCCATAAACATATCTAAAAATCCAGTCCAACACTCTCAAACTAAGCACATAAAAATTAAACATCATTTCATTCGTGATCTTGTAGTGTCTAAAGAATTAGACATCGAGTATCTTAATACAGAAAAACAGTTGGTTGATTTGTGTACTAAACCTCTTGATAACATTAGATTTGAGTATCTTCGTAACGCCATTGGTATGATAGTTCTTACTTAATGTAAGAGACCCTTGCATTTGCCTTTGTTTATGTTATTGCTTGTATTGTTTTCATAGTAAATATTCTCCTGCTTTATATCTTTTTACCCCATTTTATATTTGAGAAAAATTGGGTGAGAGGAACTTGAGTACCTGACTTATATTTCATGTACCTGGTTTAGAATTTATGTCTTATTTTGTACCTGCTTTATATCTTTTTTAGACCTGTTTGAATAGCTCAGACTATTTATTAGGTCATTGGTCTATATTGTAGTTGAGTGATGTATTTTCTTTCACTTATTTTTGGTTATAGGATGGGAAAGGGTAGTTACATACTTTGTATAGGAAATATAGGATTTTTTTCTTTTTACCCACGAGTACAGGTTACTCAAGGGAATTTTTTCTCTAATATCCAAAGGGGGAGATTGGGGACACAATATATGATTGACTTACTTGAATCTATATCATATAGGAGTTCCAACGAGTTTGGACATCGTAACAAAGTAGGATTGAATTTTCAAGAGTTTATCTCTCTCTCAAAGTATCCAAGCATCAAAGAAGAAAACCAGTCCTATAACCTCATGATCCACCTAAAACGGAAGTTATATCTACCTCATGACCACTTTAGGACACTTACATTACATATTATTGATGTTATGTGTACACAAGAGTCATATTATTTTTTAGGAATTTTTTAAGCATTTTTATATCACTTAAAACATGTTTTTTGGAATTAAAAATGATTTCCCAAAGTTAATTGTATTATGATTTAAAATGTTTGGGGTTTAAATGCAAATACTATTTTTCCTAAAAAAAATCTCAGGGTAGAAAAGAAAATCGCTAGAGAATTCTGGGGGTCCAATTCATATTTTTTAAAAACACAAACACACGAGTTTCTTATGAAATCTTAGCCATACACGTGTTGTCCATATATCGGTTAGATTCTTGTTTCTCTTACGATCAGTTATGAGAAGTGATCGTAGCCTTTCGATCAATTTAATCAACATTCTGCATGCGTTCTAAGCTTATCCATGTGATCCCACTTTCAACCAATCATCAATCGTTTATTCACCGCTTGTGTTCAACCATTAGATTAAAAGTCAATTGGTCAGCCTTAATCTCAGCCCTTGATTTGAGTCGGTGTTCTCGATACTTCCACGACCAGTATAAAAGAAGGCTCTTTGTCTTCATTAGGGAACTTTTATTCATTCGTCTAAGTTGAGAGAAAAACCAAAGAAGAGAGAGAAGAGAGGAAACCCTGTTTGTCCAAAGACCATATCCAAAGTATTTTCTCCAAAATACCATACATCCAAACCTTCCAGTTCCATACACAAGAAAACCCAAACTTGAGTGTTAGAGCTAGGGTTTATGTGAGTGAGGGTGTTGGGGTATTTGACGTTTAAGGAGCTCTTCAAACCAGTTGTCTCTCTTAGAACCTATCTCTAAGAAAAACTCGAGTTTCTTTGTAGAAATATTGAGGTTTTCTAAAGATAATCTCACACAACTTTTCTAGGTTTTTATCTCTCTTGGATCTTTAAATTTGTTGTTATTTTCTAAAAAATCCTTCTCCATTTTCAACTGTTTTTGAGAAATAGACTTTTGTTTTTTCAAAGTGATCTTAAAGACATTTATGTCTCACAGATTATATTTCACATTTTGTGAAATAAAGTTGTACATAAATATAAGCTGAGACATATAGGATATTGGCTTTCTTTTTACAGCAAGATTGTTTTTCTTATCCGATTTGAAAAAGAAGTCTAAGTTTCAGAAATAGTTCTTGCATGTCATATCTAATTTTTATGATTCGTAGGATTCTGTCTGTATAAATATTATGAGAGGTCTGAGTTGCATTTATGCATTTAGTTCACTTCACGACCACCTACACTCTCACACGAACACTTAGTATAGTGGTTCTTTTTAAGAAACTGGGTGTTGTAAGAGCTGCTATAATCAGTGGACAAGGACAAAGAAGGAAGTTGCTGTGGGAGATCAAAATCAAGTCAGAAGCCTTTGAGAGTGGAGTAACTTGTGTAGGTATATTTTCTTAACTTAGATTTAGGATCTTGTTTTGCATGCTTAGTGATGTAACTTGTATTGTGATTGTTTCTAGTGGATTTTTCATTTTTCTCCGTAGAGGGGGCGTGGATGTTTCCCTTACTTTAGGGTTTTACCACGTTAAAAATCCTTTGTTCTTTTGGTTGAATGTTCTTAATTTGTTGTGTGAATAGTTTCTCACTTAAGACTTGGTGATAGGTTTTAATTTTAAAAACCTATGGTAATCAAACTAAAAAATCTAGAATACATATTCAGAACCTATTCAACATATCTTGTGTAAATTTTTCAAAAAGAGTTTTGTTCAAGGTGTTTATTATTGGAGTTTTATTGATCTATAACATTTTGTTATTAACTTAGAAAATAAGTTTTTTCAATAGCAACAATATTTACTGTTTCACCTTCTAATGACACAGTGAAAAACTACGTATACAAACACAAATCTCACTTTAAGATAAATACACAAACACCTAGAGTGAGAACATACAAACACAAATCTACTACCAACGTTGGATACTGATAACAACTGAACATCAACACATTGCATTTTGGATTACAGCAGAACTGATAAGAAAATATGATTGCTATATACAACAAATCACACTTTAAGATCAATACACAAACACATAGAGTGCGAAATAACGTAATACAATGAGGAGAAGATCAATAGAATTATTAGACCAATACATAAACACGTACATATCAAAATACGTTAATATGAATGAGAATATGCTGCAAGATAATTAAAGTGCGTTGCTGTCAATAACCAAACACATATCTATATGGTAAGGAGGGAATATGAAGGGCTTTAGGTATATAATGGAATGGGAATCGCAGGGAGAAGCTCATGTAGAGGAAGGGTTTATTTTGAACAGTTGAGGACGAAGTGTTGAGGACAAAAAAGTTAGGAAGGGAAAAGATAAATCGTAACTAATGTGAGATTCTCTTTCAATACCCATATAGAGATATTTAATACATAATAATATTCGGCCATGTGTCATAGTATCAGAAAGAGACACCATTTTTAATATTGGATATTAGATGAGGCCGTAATAGGACCAGTCAGATTCAGAAACGAGCGTCTCTAGGAGAAAAACTCTTCTACTGCCAAAGCAGTGATGAAATCGGACAAGACATAGCATAAGGGGCGTACTGCCCAAGCACTACTTTTGAGTTGTCATATAAAAAAAATGTCTCCTATATGTTATCACAACAAGTGTATTCTACAACTAGTTTCATATGTTAACAGACATAGAAAGTTAAAAATAAGAGGTTCAAGGTTTCATCCTCGTATAAAAATAAATATAATAATACGAAAGTAGTATGTATATTATATATATGTAATAGACATAAAATATTATATATATATATATATATATATATATATATATATATATATATATAATTATGTCACGAAATATATATAATTAAATAAGTAATGTCATTACATATAAAAGTAACAGATTATTTATTTTGTATAAACACAATATTTATATAAAACTAAATGTATAAACTGATAACATTAATAATAATAATAATAATAATAATATTAATAATAATAAAAATATTAATAATAATATAATATTAAAAATATAATGATAATAATAATAATAATAATAATAATAATAATAATAATAATAATAATAATAATAATAATAATAATAATAATAATAATAATAATAATAATAATAATAATAATAATAATAATAATTCTGAGAATATAGTTTGTACATATATTTAATGATAATGAGAGTGTAGATTATAAAAGTGAACAAGAAGTAATTAAAACTTACATAAATTAAATAAGAGTATATATATAGCAAATTAAAAAATATTTACATAATTGTTAATGAATATATGTTTGGAATCATCAAAATCAATATATTATATTAAAGTAAAATGTACATAAATTACAATTAGGAAAATTAAATCTTAAATAAAGGGTTAAATACATTTTCATTTAATAATAAACAAATATAAAGAATTTCAACAATTATGATTAATATTTCAAGTGATCTAATACAATCCTTTATTAATAAATGACATATGTCATTAAATATGGGTTTGAGAATTACCCCCAACACAATTTTTTTACAAATCATGACATGTCCATACTGAGAGGGTCGTGATCTCATAGAACTGGAGCGATCTCTAGGGTCTCTTATGCACTGATTGTATTAACACATATTATAGACTCTGCTTATTTCATATTTTTCTATGGTGAATGAGTCTCTTATTTTCAAGTTCTACACGAACAAGAATGTTCCCGAAAAGGATAATTTGAGTTTGGTATCCTTTGTTTGTGGTAGTTATCACCGATGAGACTTTTGATAATAATTTTCACATTAACTATGTGACTCAACCTATAGTTGTTGAGTTATGATATTGTCCCCTTGATATTGTTCCCTTGACTCAACCTATATTTGTCCTCTCGTAGTTATCTCTATTGTGGGGAGTAAATGGAAACCGCGTGCATATATGTAGAAAGTACACATCATAAATACTGATATTATGTACAAACCCAGTTGAAAGAAAAATTAAGATTTTTAACAAATAATGAAGGGAATAAACTCATCGTGAGGAGCAGTAATGGAAGCATCTTGAGCTTTACCATCGCTGAAGCTTTTTTCCTCCGATGCTCTTAAAAACTCGCCTTTTGTGTATATGTTGTTGTAGAGTAAAGACGGTTAATTAAAAATCCCTTTTGGTACCTACAAACGCACTAAAATTGTATATTGGCAAGTAAGGGATCAATTCGCGCTCTCTAATGTGGACAAGAGAAAAATGAACACAATGTATGACTTTTAAAATAATTTTGAAAGGATATTTATACTACTAATTATGAACTAAAATTAAAACTACACTAATAAATAAGGAAAATGATTAAGTGAGCTAAATATGAGGAGAAAATAATTATGAGATAATTCAAGGGATTAAACTTCACCACTTAACCTTTTTATTGTCAATAATTAGTTTGTCTATTTGAACTGCCCCAAAATATATATAAATTCACAAATTAATTCTCATTACAAATATATATAATATTAAAACTACACTAATAAATAAGGAAAATGATTAAGTGAGCTAAATATGAGGAGAAAATAATTATGAGATAATTCCAGGGATTGAACTTCACCACTTAACCAATTTATTTTCATTAATTAGTTTGTCTATTTGAAATACCCCCAACTATATATAAATTCACAAATCAACTGTCGTTGCAAATGTAAATTTACATATAGCTTTTTAGAAGATTAATATTTAAATTTCACATACTCACAAAAATTAGATTTAAACATTTTCTAATAAATCACCCGCTAGGAAAAATTTACTAAAAGCATTTAAATCATAAAAAAAAAAATTAGAGTTGAGAAATTCAAACTATAATACCATTCAAAAAATTGCCTATCTATAGTTTAATTAGGGAATAAACATTATAATGTGAATTTGCAATTTTCTTTCGAAAATAAATCACCATGTCTCGAGGCGTACATATAAATTGTAAAATTTTAATATTAATATTCAATGGGGCATAATAATGTGACAACCCGCTTATCAAAATAAGAGGTGGATAACCCGATACTTCAATATTTACAGGAATTATAGATGGTACATACTTAGCATCACCAAAAATATAATAAGCATACGAGATAACCACCCATAATTTTAGAAAAACGAATTATCAAATATTAATTGTAAATTGAAATAAAAGCATTTAAGCAACCCAATTTGAGAAGAAGGTGGATGAATTCTATAAGAATGAAACTAAACAGTACGTATATAACAAAATAACCGAATAAGCTGTCAGTTAACAGTCTCTTACAACTTGAATTCAACAATTACATTAAGTTACATAATACAATACAGTAGGCACGCACAAAAGCTTGGGCCACACACCTGAATAAAGGAACGGATCATAACTAGAATGCAAAAATGAATTCGTCTATAAAAAAATATCCCGCAACATCCGTAAGGTGTTGCGGTTCCAAGACACAGGAATGGGGAAGTCAATACGGGCGTCCTTGCGGCGGAGCACCTGAGCGAATATAAGATTCATGCACAACAAGAAAGATGAACGGGTCAGGGCCCGGTTTTATATGATTACCAGATGAATAAAGAGTATGACAATTATGAACAATTAATCATGATTGATAATGATAAGAATCTACCTACTCAATCTTAGAGCATAAACTAAGGCAATTAGAATGACCATAAATTTAATTCATTCATACAAGAGGATATGAATAAATATTATTAACTAAGAATCAACATCCTTTACACTGTTTCATTTCATCGTTCCGTATCTCATTAGGAAATGTATTCAAGGCCCTTTAATTCATAGAGTAATTTATCATAAATCAAGTCCCACTTGAATAAGAATAGTTATATTCAATCATATGTGACACCCCGCCTAATAAAATACCGGGTGATCAATCCTATACCAAATTAAAACAGGAATCCCAGTTGGATCATCCTTAGCTTCACTGTCGAAAACTTTTTAAAACTTACTAACCACCTAGTATTCCAAAAGATGGTGCCAATTTTAACTTTTTTTTAATTAAACAAAACAGTACATGCGGAAATAAATATAAACCATTCACACAACTGAATAGAACTCAACTGAATAATTAATTAAACAATTTGCCGAATAAACCATCGGCCACCAAAGTGAAATCCAATACAAATATTCAACACATGGTACAAAATCTGAAAACTGAACTCATAGTTGATTCCTACTCTAGGAATGAGAGAACGAATGCGTCTAATCCAATCTCCTGCTAGCATCCACATATGTCGCAGCTCCGTGTCCCTGGAATAGAATATCACTCATGGCGTACCTATGGCTGGACACCTAAAAGGTTTTGAAAATAATTTTATAGCAAGGGTTAGAACCCAAAACAGTTTGAAAATATTTAGCAAGTGAATTAACTGCAGTAATTTAAAATGCATGAATGCGCTTCATATTTAAGTTAGTGTCGCACGCCCTTGTGGACATTCTCACCCCTCCACTATTGTGCACGCCTAACGGTTAGTTTTACCCCCCACCTAGTTGTACTACCCCATCCAACTAGTCCTAGTATAACCTCCCCTTGCCATACTACTCTAACCCGAGTATAATGATTCTTGAATTATAAGTTATCTCACAATTAACTTAATTAATTCCTTCTTAAATAGTAGCATATAACCGTGTCACAAGTTATATAAAGTAAATACATCACACACTGTATTATTACCCGCATATAATATTGAATACCATTATATACATAACTTTACTAAAACATCCACACATATAACATACGTATATCCATCCCTCCGAGTATACCCTCGCCGAATGATTCCCTCTAAAGTGCTATCCCACTAGGTGTGCTCACATAACCTAGTTACCCAAGTTGGATTCGCTCACCAACCTGGCCTAAAACATAAACGAAGTGGAGGAGGTCATATTCCTTCCTTGAAAGTGAAATAATCCCCTCACCCATATACCGGACGCTATGACCTGGGGATATACTCGCCCTACTCCTCAAGCTAGGGGATTCACCCACATCGCGCAACCTCCCTTGATAGCACTAGAGTATATAAATTAAATAAATATGTAATCACTGATATTTAATATCACACACAATGAATACACACACACACACACACACACACACACAGATATATATATATATATATTATAAACCCCGGCTTTATCGTGCACTCAAAAACTCGTAACACTAGCCTGTAATTTCTCGAGTCTCTGGCCCGACTCATCTTAATAAATTTTCTCATTTATAAATTTATCATTACCCCGAGTCTGTGGTCCGACTCTAATATATTTAATTCACATCTCAATTAATATAATACTTTCCCCGAGTCTATAGTCCAAATCTAATTAAATTAATTAACACACCCATTAATTTAATACTTCCCCGAGTCTATCGTCTGACTCTAATTAAATTAATTAACAAACTTATTAATTTAATACATACCCGAGTATACAATCCGACTCTAATTAAATTAATTGACACACCTATTAATTGAATACCTTTCTGAGTCTGTGGTCCAACCCTCCTTTAATTAATTTACACATTAATTAATTAACACAAATCTAAGTCTGTGATCCGACTCTAATATAATTAATTTACACATTAATTAATTAACACAAATCCAAGTCTGTGATCCGACTCTAATATAATGAATTTACACATTAATTAATTAAGACAAATCTGAGTCTGTGGTCCGACTCTCATTTAATTAATTTACACATTAATTAATTAACACAAATCCGAGTCTATGATCCGACTTTAATATAATTAATTTACACATTAATTAATTAACACAAATCCAAGTCTGTGGTCTGACTCTCATTTAATTAATTTACACATTAATTAATTAACACAAATCTGAGTCTGTGGTCCGACTCTCATTTAATTAATTTACACATTAATTAATTAACACAAATCCGAGTCTGTGGTCCGACTCTCATTTAATTAATTTATACATTAATTAATTAACACAAATCCGAGTGTGTGATCCGACTCTCATTTAATTAATTTACACATTAATTAATTTAATAACTTGGTGTCACGCAACCATTATTCCCGGACTCGCTCACTTGGCATATGCCTTAATACTTCCCAAGTCTATGTTCCGACTCCAAATTAATTTACTCTCTCAATTATAAATTTAATACTTTGGTGTCACTTAACCAACATACCCGGACTCACTCACTCGGTCCATTTTTACATCTCATAATTTCATTCCCACATATTCGTTGTGTCACACATTTATCTCCATAAATTCCCTAATTATATTTACCTATAATTACCAACATACCCGGATTCGCCCACTTGGTCTATAATTAAGTATTTCACCTCAATTCCTTTAATAATGTAGCATCACCCAACTACAATACCAGAATATTATTCCTCGGTCCGATATTAACACAAATATTTACGAATTATTTCCCCAAATTCTTCCATCTCATGACATACCGTTCACACCCTCCTAAACCCAATTATATCACCCTATAATTGTTAAGGAAATATATGCCACAAATGAATTTATCACTAAATCAAAGTAAGGAATTTAATCTTAAATAGATTTCTCTTTATAATCAAAATTGGCCGAACTACCAAGATTCTTGTACCATCGATCGATCGATCTAGGCTTCGTCTTCTCCAGGCCATTGTTTGGCCATTGACGAAAAATTAAGGTTCTTTTCTCCAATTTTCAACCTCAACCCAATCTGTTAATCATCTTATTATATTTCTCATGAACTATAAACATCATCCAAACCTTTTAACATCATTAACACTTCGAATCTTTACCCACTAAAGAACACAAATCCTTATGGTAAAATCCCAATTTCAGATTTAAATTCCACCGTTTCCTGTCCCGGGTTTTCTCATTCAAATCAGATAATCATACTCAGAAATATACAAGACAACCAATTCTTACTTTGAATCTCATTCAATAGTTCCATGAACAAAAACCCATTTTGTACCCATTTATCCCCAAAACGAATTTTGGTTTACACACCACTATGATATGAATTGATTATCATCAATTTAGAAATCACTACAGTTAACCACTTGCCTGGAATTGTTCGTAGTATCTGATCCGTTGTTGTAGTCCCTTAATTTGGCTCCAAAATCCCCAAATTGGCTCTTGATTTGCTTTCCCCCAAATTTCCTCTCAAACCCTAGGTTTAGAGTTGTGTTGACTGTCGTTCCCTAATCTCTCAATTAGGTTAAAAACAATAAATCCCATTTTTGGCCATGTGGGCATAATTAAAAAGGCCCAACTCACCCCGTGTGGGCCCGGCTATGCCCAAAAATACCCCGAGACCCAATTACTACCCTCGGGTACTCTTTTCTGACTATCTCGACCCATCCGGACGGAACCGCGAACTCGGAATTGCCATCCGAAATTCTTTTTGACATATCCAAATTTTGACCCCAAAATGTGACACACATTAATTTGAATAATTAAACTTGAAGTCGCCAATTATAATTAATTCGGCTCACTAAAATAAATTCTCCAACTCATGAATTTAGGTTTCTCCAATTTAAATATTATCACTCCCAAAAATAATTAAATATTAAATCCTCAAAATTATGGGGTGTTACATCATATATAACGATTTTAAGACCGTCCTTCCGAGTTTCCCCACTAGACGCGCCCCTAAATAGCCATCATCTTCCAGGGCCTATCAAAGAAGACAACCTAGGCATCCTACAACGCAACATCGGGAAGTGGCAATATACCTTCGATAGTGAGTCATAACCACACCCGGAATTACCTCACTTCGAACAATAATTACACAATACATAATAACCGGTTCTATGGCCGAGGACTATATTTACCCTGCATTCAGTAGCCAGGGGACTTCACCTCATGCGCGCACTTCCCTTATGATAGCATTTAGAGAGGTGTGTTTATGTAAATTATCATTTAAAATTCTTTTTATTCCCATTTTAACATATACATTACGTTATAACCGGAACCATAATCATTTAACGTTATCATCATAACCTCAACGTTCAATAATTTCCCAATTTAGTCTCCAAGAAATAATGACTTTTCTAAAAGTCGCCAAGTCTAGTATACCTCAGTCAAGTCTCTCAAATTCCCCGATATACCATTATACATCTCCTACTCTCCATCTAACTTGAAAAAGGAAGAAAACACCTTATCATCTATCTAGTAATCCCATAAATAAGCCCCATCTATTCCCTTTCTAACCTAAGGTAGTTACCTTACTAATGTAGGACTCTAGGAAACTAAGTTTACTTCATAAAAGAAGGTTCCTATGTCCTAATCCGAAAAGAAAAGGGTTAAAATTGAGTTAGAAAAATAACTCAAAATAGCAGGAATTTCGAACCGATTCGCCCTGGCCGAATCGATTCGGTTCAGAAAGCGAATCGATTCGGATAGGCCGAATCGATTAGGATAGGAGGAACTGACTTTCGGCATACTGCCGAATCGATTCGGATAGGCCAAATTGATTCGATCTAACCAGACATGTAGCCTACCTCATTAGCGAATCGATTCGCTAGGGGCGAATCGATTCGCCCTGGCGAATTTGCCAAGAATGGGGCTACGGGTTATGAACCCTAGTTTTTCCCAAACCCCATTTCTCCTCCATTTTTACACACATCAACCACCATTAATCTAACCAAAACCATCCTATATGAATACTCACTCCTATTCTCCACACAACATCTATTTAAACTATGATTAGGGTCTAAAACACCACAAAATCCATAATTTCCATGTTTGTTCAATTGATTCCAATACATAACTATCAATACAATTTATTCATCTCAAATCATATATTAGCAAGTAAGAAACTTTCCTTAAGGTTGAAATTTCAGATTTCCTTTGGTAGAAACAATCCCAATCTTCAATCTTCAATCTCTTCCTTTTCTCCTCAATTCTCCTCTCTCTTTCTCTCTAGGTTTAGTAAATACACACTTAAGATAATAAAAATGAGGTGAAAGACTTAAACGTGCATCTCCCCATAATTTCCATCTCTAAATGTAAATATACCATTAAAATGACTTGTAACTACACATTTAGGCCATGACCAATCAAAAGTGCCCAAAACACACAAATACAATCTGGCACTTATTTTGACTATCTCGACTATTTCAGAACTAACTACGCCCTCTAAATTAGCATCCGAAAATATTAAGTCATTTCAAGTTTCAGCCTCACTAAACTATAAATGTTGTTTAAAGCACACGACCCTATAAAACGTAACATGATGATATTTACATACACGTAACAATAAATATGTAACATTATAGTAAATATTCTTTATCAATTCACTTAATTGGTATTTACTTCTTCCTCAATTATTTTATATAATTGCGTCACACAGTAAATTAGTATAAAGTAAATTTCTCAAAAGTGAGGGTTATTACATAGTTCCCCCTTATGAGGGAATTTTTCCCTCAAAATTCTGGCGTACCTTGCAAAAAGAGATGTGGACACTTTTTCCACATATCGTCCTCACGCTCCCACATTGATTCCTCGGCGTTGTGATGACCCCATTAAACCCAAACCAAGGGCACCACTCGAGATCTCAGCCTTTGCTCCCCGAGCTCTAAGACTGCAACTGGGTGTTCCTCATACGTAATATTGGGTTGTAATTCGATATCATCCAAAGGAATATGCCAATGAGCTCCTTCACACCTCTTGTACTTTTTCAAATAGGAAACATGAAACACATCAGGAATTTGTTGTAAGGGTTCCAGTAAGACAAGTTGATACGCCACTGGGCCTACCTTGGCAATAATGGGAAAAGGTCCAACATAGCGCGGCACAAGATTTACTTTCTTCCCAAATTGCTTTATACCTTTCATTGGC
The DNA here is from genome assembly GCA_949130495.1 of Sambucus nigra. NCBI lineage: Eukaryota > Viridiplantae > Streptophyta > Magnoliopsida > Dipsacales > Adoxaceae > Sambucus > Sambucus nigra. The sequence goes on from OX422215.1 coordinate 333,641,952, forward strand.
GATACTCGCACCAAGACTTGATCTCCAACCTCCAAGTCCACATGCCTTCTATTCGCATCGACATAACTCTTTTGACGATCTTGGGCTATTCGAATGCGATTTTGAATGAGTTCAATCTTGGAAGAAGTATCTTAGATCATTTCAGGTCCAAGAAATTTATTATCCCCCACCACCAACTAACAAGTGGGTGATCTACATGGTCGGCCATACAAGGCTTCATAGGGTGCCATCCCGATAGCGAATTGGTACGAATTATTATAAGAAAATTCGACCAAAGGGAGATATTGTTCCAACCACCTTTGAAATTGAGCACACACATTTGGAGCATGTCCTCCAACATTTGGTTGACTCTTTCTGCCTGCCCATCTGTTTGAGGGTGATAAGAGGTACTCAACTTCAATTCGGTCCCCATAGCTTCTTGGAAACTTCGCTTAAAATGGGAAACAAAAATTTTGTCTCGATCGGAGACTATATTTATGGGCACCTCGTGGAGTCTAACAACTTCCTCAATAAATAATCGAGCTTAACGAGCAGTATTGTAATCTGTGCATACGGGTAGGAAATGTGCCGACCTAGTTAAACGGTCAACAATCACCCAAATGGAATCATGACCACTCTACGAAGTTGGTAATCCCGTAATAAAGTCCATCGAGACACTTTCCCACTTCCACATCGTTATTTCCAATGGCTGTAACAAACCCGTTGGTCTTTGATGATCTACTTTAACCAATTGACAAGTGGTACATTGGGAAACAAACTCAGAAATGTCCCATTTTATGCCTGACCACCAATACTGACAGCGCATATCTTGATACATTTTGTTATTACCCAGATGTACTACAAATTTGGACCCATGAGATTCTGTCATTACGGACCACATTAAGTCCCCTTCATCCAGGACAACAAGTCTCCCGTGGAAATGTAACCTTTCACGACCCCGACCCAAAATAGTATTAGGGAGCGAGTGTCTTGACATCCCACCAAGGCAACAAATATTTCGATTTAATTGTTTCCTTAAATAAATGCAACGAAAATATTATCACATGGTTATGAATCGTAAAATACTGAAAGTAAAGGAATTACGTCATCAGAACTTTCTAAAGGAAACTTCATATATATTAAAAGTAACAACGAGTTACAACTAAAGAGAAAATTTAAACCTTATTACAAGAGAGCTAGACATGCTCTAAATAAACATTTTACAAAAAGATCACTAAAAGCTAAATCTTCAAAATAGTCCATTTTCGTTCCGTCCGTGAGCCTAAACGTGTCCTGAAAAATGTTTATTTATACAACATCAGCTAAAAGCCAAATGAGGTTCAATCTCCATACATTCCAGGGTTTTAAGAAAATAGATACCTATTCAAGTCCAAAGAGAAGGCATATACATATATGGATAGGAACTTGCAGTAAATAGATATATATTTTGAAATGAAAGTATATATATCACAATTGGATAGCTCAGAATAAGACGAATGCAACAAATCAAATGCGATATATTTTTCTTTCAATCATATCATTTTGATGGCCAAGTACACTCTAATACCGTATTATACCCCGGTAGTTGAGGGTCAATCGAACATTTTCATCACAACGCCTTATTTAGGGCACACCAGCGATAACCCAGCTGGGAAGGTCAGTCAGTAAAGAGGTCCCTCAGGCCAAATCATATTTTCAATATTCAATATCATTTTCAATAATCATTTTAATCGGTATGTTTATATGGACAAATATAAACATATCACAAATTGATCAATCATAGGTATCACATGAATTTTGAGAATAAAATCAATTCACAAAATATATATAGTTTGCATAATATCATATAATCAAAATACACAAGGAATGTCAGAGTACTCACCCAAAATGGAGGTCAAATTTACCGGTATTGAATCTTCGATCACACGTTAATCTGATAAAGATTTAAGTACACGTTCTAAGGTCCAGTTTATACTATACTTTAATAATAACTTCCTCTTTTAAAGGATTACTCAATCCCCATTTGTAACCTTTTAAAACTCATTGATCATAATTGAAGAATTCAATTTATAGTCTTTCCTCATCAGTCGGTTCCCAGTAGAGATGGAGGGTCACAGGGGCACCACTTAAATACCATCTCATCTAGACAGAACATTTCCGGATTCATTCCGAGTAGAGATGGAGGGTCACAGGGGCACCACTTAAATACCATCTCATCTAGACAGAACTTCACCAGGCCTGACTTTGGAATTACTTAAATGTGATTTTATAATAACGAGCAATTTCTTTAAAAAGAATCATTTTTAAAAGCGTATAATTTCAAATAAGTTTATAAAATCAACTTCTATTTGTTCTAAATTTTAAGTTTTGATTAGTGAATTCTTTATTGTATTTTACCAGCATAACTACTACGTAAAACTATAAAACAATAAATTAAAACTATAAAGATGCATTATAACATTAAGATTACCTTAAGATGAATATTCCTAAGAACTTCTTAAACTTTCTCACACTTTCTCTCACTATTCCTTTCTATAATTCTCAAGGAATTGGTGTGAGTATCAAATGATCCCCAAAGGCCATATTTATAGTTTTCCAAAGATATCACGGCATTGACACGTGTCCATGCTGACCAAGCTTTTACAATGGGAGTCAGCGTTGACGTGTCGCGTAACGGAGGCATCTTGCAATCTTATTTCACTGGACTGCGACACGTGTATGGTGGAGGTGTCAAAACCAAGCACGAGGTGTCGAGCATGAGGTGAGAAGGTATTAAGGGTATAAGGGTCATTTCGCACCTGAAGGGCATTTTGGTAATTTCACACCATATATTTTTAATATTTCTTATAGGTCCCTAAAAATATTTTATTTATGAAAAGGCCCCTTTTTATTTTTCATTTTGGTCCCTGAAACTTTCTTTATTAAAACCAAGTCCCTAAAGTTTCATAAAATTACATTTTCTACCCCAAAACTTATCACTTAGCTTAGGATGTGCCATAAAATCTCAATCTGACCCATTTTACCGTTGATTCTTCAAATTTAAAAACGGGATCTGTCATATTAAGAACTCGAAATATTATATATGTAATAATATATCATTATTATATAGTAAGTGTGACGAAATTGAAAGAAGACAATTATATATTGGCATAAGAAAATGGGGTCATTACATCCTACCCTCCTTATAAAAAGTTTGGTCCCCAAACTTTACTTACATTAATTTCCAAAAAGGTGTGGATATCTCTCTTTTATTTCATCTTCCCGCTCCCATGTTACTTCTTCAACAGAATGATTCCGCCATAATACTTTGACTAGTGGAATAACCTTGGTTCGTAATATTTGATCTTTATTGTCCAAGATTTCCACTAGATGCTCAATGTATGTCAAATCTTCTCTAACTTGAAGAGGCTCGTGACTTAAGATATGTGCTGGATCAGGGATGTATTTCTTCATCATTGAAACATGAAACACATTATGCACACTAGAGAGTTCAGGGGGTAAGGCTATTCGATACGCAACAACACCTATCCTTTCAAGGATTTCAAAAGGTCTTATGTATCTTGGACTCAACTTTCCTTTCTTCCCAAATCGGATGACTCCCTTTGTTGGTGATACTCGTAAGAAACATAATCTCCTCTTTGGAATTCTAACGGTCGGTGCCGATTGTCAGCATAACTCTTTTGACGGCTTTGCGCGATTTGAAGTCGGTCTTGTATCAATTTCACTTTCTCTGTTGTGACTTGAATCAATTCTGGTCCCAATAATTTTCTTTCTCCAACTTCTACCCAACATGCAGGAGAAAGACACCTTCTACCATAGAGTGCCTCATACGGAGCCATTTGAATACTTTCTTGATAACTATTATTATATGCAAATTCACCAACGATAAATGATCGTCCCCATTCCCCTTCAAATCAAGTACACATGCCCTAAGCATATCCTCTAAGGTTTGGATAGTTCTCTCAGATTGTCCGTCTGTTTGAGGATGAAAAGCAGTGCTGAAATTCAATTTTGTTCCCATGGCTACTTTAGGCTTTTCCAAAAGTGAGACACGAATCTAGGGTCACGATTAGAAACAATTGAAATTGGGGTTCCATGAAGCTTAATAATTTCCCGTATATACAATTTAGCTAGCTTTTTTAAGGAATGGGTAATCTTAATGGCAAGAAAATGAGCAGATTTAGTTAATCAATCAATAATTACCCAAATGAAATCATTACCATTGGAACTCCTTGGTAGCCCTGTCATAAAATCCATGGTAATATGTTCCCACTTCCACTCAGGGATTGGTAAAGGTTATAATAATCCTGATGGTTTCTGATGTTCAGCTTTTACTTGTTGATAGATCAAACACTGAGATACAAACTCTGCTATCTCCCTTTTCATGTTATTCCACCAAAACACTTCTCGGAGATCTCTATACATCTTTGTATTTCTGGGATGAACTGTGAATCTCGAGTAATGACCTTCCCCCAAAATATGTCTCTTTAGTTGGGCATCACCAGGTATACAGACTCTATTTCCAAACCTTAATATATCATCTCGTATCGCAAATTTAATTCTCTTCCCTTCAATAATCTCTTCTTTAATCTTCCTCAGTTGTGGGTCATTTACTTGTGCAACTTTAATTCTTTCCATCAATGTGGGTTGTATTTGTAAGTTTACGATTATTCCTCCTTCGCTATAAATATGTACATATATTTCCATACTTCTCAAATCTTTCAATAGAGCTTCTTGGCTGGTAATAAGGCATGCTAAATTTGGTGTAGACTTTCTACTCAAAACGTCGGTAACTACATTAGCTTTCCCCGGGTGATAGTGAATATTTACATCATAATCCTTCATCAATTCTAACCACCTCCTTTGTCTCATATTTAATTCCTTCTGAGTAAAGATATATTTCAAACTCTTATGATCGGTATAAATCTCACAAGTCTCAGCATACAAATAATGTCTCCAAATCTTAAGAGCAAAAATTACCGCTGCTAATTCTAAGTCATGGGTTGAATAATTTTTCTCATGGGGTTCTAACTGTCTCGAGGCATAAGCTACTACTTTTCCACTTTGCATTAGCACACATCCCAAACCATTTTTAGAAGCATCACTATAAATCACAAATCCTCCTGTACCGGAAGGAATAGTCAAAATTGGGGCAGTTACTAATCGATTCTTAAGTTCTCAAAAACTATTCTCAACTTCCTCAGACCATTCATATTTCACCGTCTTTTGTGTTAAACTAGACAGATGTTTGGCAATACTAGAAAATCTTTCTACAAATATTCGATAATAACCTGTTAATCCTAGGAAAGTACGAATCTCCGTTACATTAGTTGGTCTTGGCCAATCTAGTATAGCCTCGATCTTTTGAGGATCAACCGACACTCCCTCCTTAGATATGACATGTCCTAGAAAAGAAACACTAGGCAACCAAAATTCACACTTCTTTAATTTAGCATATAATTTCTATTTCCTAAGGATTTGTAATACTATCTCCAAATGCTTCTCGTGTTCTTCAATACCTTTGGAATAAATAAGGATGTCATCAATGAAAACAACCACACATTGATCCAGATATTTTCTAAACACTCTATTCATCATATCCATAAAAGCGGCTGGTGCATTAGTTAATCCAAATGGAATCACAAGAAATTCATAGTGACCATATCTAGTACGAAAAGATGATTTCGAAATATCCTCTTCCTTAATCTTCAATTGGTGATAGCCCGACCTAAGGTCAATCTTCGAAAATACTTGCGCACCTTGCAGTTGGTAAAACAAATCATCTATACGAGTTAAGGGATATTTATTCTTAATGGTCACCTTATTTAGTTCACGATAATCTATACATAACCTCATCGTTACATCTTTCTTTTTAACAAATAACACTGGAGCACCCCAAGGGGATATACTAGGTCTAATAAAACCCTTGTCTAACAGATCTTGTAATTGAACTTTTAATTCCCTTAACTCTAAAGTTGCCATGCGAGAAGGTGGTTTTGAGATTGGTGTGGTTCCAAGAACAAGGTCAATGGTAAATTCTACTTCTCTACTAGGAGGTAGACTGGGCAAATCATCTGGAAAAACATCTGGAAAAAGCCTAGCTATAGGAATATCTTCTAAACTAGGCTCTTTTGTTTGCAAATCATTAACACTCGCAAGGAATCCTTGACATCCCTTCTTAAGAAAACTAAAAGCTTGCATTGCAGAGATAATACGCATGGGAGATAAGATACTAGTTCCTTCAAAACTGAATTCTGGTTGGTTAGGAATTTGGAAAATAACTCTCTTCTCAAAACAATCCACCCTAGCATGATATGATGCTAACCAATCCATACCCAAAATGACTTTAAAATCTCTTATGTCTAAAACTATCAAATCAGCGAGTAGTTTATGACTACTGACATTTATAGGGCAAGACTTATATACTAATGTTCCCGTTAATAACTTACCCGAAGGAGTAGAAATGTGTATGATATGATTCAAGGATTCAGGAATATTAGGAAAGTGATTAACAAAACGCGCAGACACAAATGAATGGGTAGAACCAGGATCAATTAAAACTTGAAAAGGTTGTGCACATATAGAAAGTGTACCTGACACTACTGCATTAGAAGCCTTTGCATCGGAAAGATTAAAGACTCTACCTTATCTGCCCTGATCCTTATTGTCATTATAAGTCTTTGTTGTCGTCTTCCCCTTATTAGGACAACCTCGCATTTTATTTCCCTTTTGGCCACACCCAAAGCAACTCCCCGTCTCCAGGTAACACGGTCGCCCTCTATGAATATTACCACAACGTTGGCATTTATCAACATTAGAGGGTTTTTTTACTAAAGGTTGCCCTATATTAGGTATAGTCCTAAAGGGTTTGTTATTGGGGTTCCTTCCTCTTTGTTCTCCAAACTTCCTCTTCCCCTCTCTAACCTGATTATATTCTTCATTATCCTTCTCAGCTATTGTTTCCCTAGCCACCACGTCATTATATGATGTCAAATTTAGGATGGAAATTTGTTTACGAATATTCAACCTTAACCCACGTTCAAACTTCTTGGCTCTTAAAACATCGGTTATCACAACATGAGGTGCAAAACGGGATAACTCAGTAAACTTTGCCTCATATTGACTAACCGTCATATTTCCTTGAACTAGACCCATGAAGTCAGTTGCTTTTTGGTCTTGTACCGTTTCAGGAAAGTATTTCTCGTAGAGGATCACTAGGAAGTCATTCCAACCTATGGGATTATTCATTTCCCCATGCATTGTCTTAGTCATTCTCCACCAATGTTGGGCTTCACCTTCTAACATGAATGTTCCAAATAAAACCCGTTGTTCATTTGTACACTTAAGAACATCGAACATCTTTTCCATTTGCATCACCCAGTTTTCTGCTTCAGTGGGGTTAGGAGTCCCTTTAAAAGACGGCGGATTCAACTTCTTGAACTGTTCAATAGTACAACTACTTAGTTCAAGATTCCTTGGTGCTCCATTATTCACTTGATGCTCCACAATTCTTGCTAGACTTTCAATTGCCTTGTATGCACCTTCCAGTCCTTCCATACTCGAACCACTAGTTCCTGGAGTTGATCTTGCCTTGGTCATTTTCTACAGTCATGGCCAAACGTAAGATGTATTATACTAGCCTAAGATTGCAATTTAGAAGAACAATGATATATAAATAATGATATATATTTTAATACATGTGGAGGGTTATCACATAAGTCGGATACTTAATCATGTATCCTATATATGGAAACTAAAAATCTATAAACTTCGAAACGCATGTTCAGTAGTCTACGGGTTCATAACCTATGCTCTGATACCATCTCTGTCATGACCCCGACCCAAAATAGTATTAGGGAACGAGTGTCTTGACATGCCACCAAGGCAACAAATATTCCAATTTAATTGTTTCCTTACATAAATGCAACATAAATATTATCACATGGTTATGAATCGTAAAATACTTAAAGTAAAGGAATTACGTCATCAGAGCTTTCTAAAGGAAACTTCATATATATTAAAAGTAACAACGAGTTACAACTAAAGAGAAAATTTAAACCTTATTACAAGAGAGCCAGACATGCTCTAAATAAACATTTTACAAAAAGAGCACTAAAAGCTAAAACTTCAAAATAGTCCATTTTTGTTCCGTCCGTGAGCCTAAACGTTTCCTGAAAAATGTTTATTTATACAACATCAGCTAAAAGCCGAATGAGGTTCAATCTCCAGACATTCCAGGGTTTTAAGAAAATAGATACCTATTTAAGTCAAAAGAGAAGGCATATACATATATGGATAGGAACTTGCAGTAAATAAATATATATTTTGAAATGAAAGTATATATATCACAATTGGATAGCTCAGAATAAGACGAATGCAACAAATCAAATGTGATATCTTTTTCTTTTGATCATATCATTTTGATGGCCAAGTACACTCTAATACCGTATTCTTCTAACGTATTACACCTCGGTAGTTGAGGGTCAATCGAACATGTTCATCACAACGCCTTATTTAGGGCACACCAGCGATAACCCAACTGGGAAGGTCAGTCAGTAAAGAGGTCCCTTAGGCCAAATCATATTTTCAATATTCAATATCATTTTCAATAATCATTTTAATCGGTATGTTTATATGGACAAATATAAACATATCACAAATGGATCAATCATCGGTATCACATGAATTTTGAGAATAAAATCAGTTCACAAAATATATATAGTTTGCATAATATCATATAATCAAAATACATTAGGAATGTCAGAGTACTCACCCAAAATGGAGGTCAAATTTACCGGTATTGAGTCTTCGATCACACGTTAATCTGATAAAGATTTATGTACACGTTCTAAGGTCCAGTTTATACTATACTTTAATAATAACTTCCTCTTTTAAAGGATTACTCAATCCCCATTTGTCAACTTGTAAAACTCATTGATCGTAATTGAAGAATTCAATTCATAGTCTTTCCTCATCAGTCGGTTCCCAGTAGAGATGGAGGGTCACAGGAGCACCACTTAAATACCATCTCATCTAGACAGAACATTTCCGAATTCATTCCCAGTAGAGATGGAGGGTCACAGGGGCACCACTTAAATACTATCTCATCTACACAGAACTTCACCAGGCCTGACTTTGGAATTACTTAAATGAGATTCTATAATAACGAGAAATTTCTTTAAAAAGAATCATTTTTAAAAGCGTATAATTTCAAACAAGTTTATAAAATCAACTTGTATTTGTTCTAAATTTTAATTTTTCATTAGTGAATTCTTTATTGTATTTTACCAGCATAACTACTAAGTAAAACTATAAAACAATAAATTAAAACTATAAAGATGCATTATAACATTAAGATTACCTTAAGATGAATATTCCTAAGAACTTCTTCTTAAACTTTCTCACACTTTCTCTCACTATTTCTTTCTATAATTCTCAAGGAATTAGTGTGAGTTTCAAATGATCCCCAAAGGCCCTATTTATAGTTTTCCAAAGATATCACGACATTGACACGTGTCCATGTTGACCAAGCTTTTACAATGGGAGTCAGCGTTGACGTGTCGCGTAACAGAGGCATCTTGCAGTCTTATTTCACTAGACTGCGACACGTGTACGGTGGAGGTGTCAAAACCAAGCACGAGGTATCGAGCATGAGGTGGAAAGGTATTAAGTGTATACGGGTCATTTCGCGCCTGAAGGGCCTTTTGTTAATTTCACACCATATATTTTTAATATTTCTTATAGGTCCCTGAAAATATTTTATTCAGGAAAAGGCCCCTTCTATTTTTCATTTTGATCCCTGAAACTTTCTTTATTAAAACCAAGTCCCTAAAGTTTCATAAAATTACATTTTCCACCCCAAAACTTATCACTTAACTTAGGATGGGCCATAAATTCTCAATCTGACTCATTTTATCGTTGATTCTTCAAATTTAAAAACGGGATCTGTCATATTAAGAACTCGAAATATTATATATGTAATAATATATCATTATTAGATAGTAAGTGTGACGAAATTGGAAGAAGACAATTATATATTGTCATAAGAAAATGGGGTCATTACATAACCCACCCTCCGAATTTATAGAAGAGGATTCCTCTCCCTCGATTAACAACTAGCGTATACGGTCCTGCCAGCCTTTGTCCTTTCCTTGAGCTTCCACCACCCTTGCCACAATAGTAGGTGTAACGGTCAACGCCGATATAAACGCCCTAGCAACTGCGTCCTCCTGGCTAAGCTCCTTCCATTTAGCCTTCCATACCGAGGCTAACTCCCCCTCGAGTTTTTGAATCAACGCATCAGCCACAACATTCGCCTTACCCAGGTTATAATGAATATCGAATTGGTAGTCTTTCACAAGTTATGGCCATCAGTGCTGTTGCATATTTAAATCTTTCTTTGAAAACAAATATTTCAACGATTTGTGGTCAGTGAAAAGACTAAATTTCTCCCTTAGGAGATAATGTCTCCAAATCTTCAAAGCAAAAGCTAATGTAACAAGCTCCAAATCATGCACCAGATAATTCTTTTCATGGGGCTTTAGCTTACGTGAAGCGTAAGCAATAGCCCACTGATCTTGTTGTAGTACACCTCCCAACCGTTGCAGAGATGCATCGGTAAAGACCAAATATTCCAATCCTGGCCTTGGTAATGCAAGGACTGTGTAACACCCCACCTAATTAAATACCGGGTGGCTAGTCCTATACCAAATTAAAACAAAATATACAGTTGGCTCATTCTTAGCATCACTTTCGAAAAAATTTAAAACTCACCCAATACCCAATTAAGCTGGTGTTAAAAACTTTCCAAATTTTAATTTCAACAAAATTCCTTTTTAGATTACAAATAACACTACACATTTTATTCTACCACAATAATAACTGAACAGATAACTCAAAAGAATTTAAATGTAACTGGAATAAACATTCCCAAATAATAATCCAATAAAGTAATCCCAACAATAATAAATGTATTAAAATGACACGAGTACAAGACTATATGACTCAGATAGAAAAGAGATAATTGAATTCCTCTGGGCGACATGCCCTAAATAAAAGATCACTATGAATAAAATGAAGGTAGGTGTCTAAGCAATACTCCATAGCTCCATAGCTCGTCATAATCCTCTAAGGTTGGCGTCCCTGCTGCTGGACACCTGATATAGAAGGTACAATAGAAAAGAGAATATGCAAGGAAACGGGTCAGAGCCCGATGTGAAAATGATTTTAAAAATAGCAATTATTTAACAAGTGCAATAAAGAATTTATTATGTACATGTTAGTATCCAGACTCTCACTTGATATTCTAACCTCTCATCTAGAGTGCGCGCTTAACATTTCCTATTAACCTCTTAGTTAATGGTTCCTCTTAACTAGTTTCCATGATATGATTCTCTCCCATATTTTAACCCCGTATGTCCCATACCATACGTAGTATAATCATTCATATACGTTTCTCATTAATATGAATTAATCTTTCCAAATCTTTAAGAGTAAATATTAATTAACTTAATTCAATTCTCCTTCCCTATTTATCATCATCTACAATTATCACACAGTTATATATATATATATATATATATATATATATATATATATATATATACATATAATACGGCACCCCGAGTCACAGTTGTGGTGCATGCATTACTCTGCTATCACGTCCAGTATCGCTAGTCGCCAAATAGGGGACTAAAGGTTCGGTAAGGATTCCTCGAACCACAAACATCAACACAAAAATTGGAGGTGAACATAGTCCTCATACCCACGGGTCACGCACATACCTACATTCCCATAATCAGTGGACTTATCAACTCCCCAATAAGTCTTTCATAGACCTATGTTCTCGAGTGACAGATCAAAAATCCCATGGATTCATCAGGATATGACTTCCCTCACGCACAAACCTCCCATCTATAGAAAGTAAGCTAGGTATGTCATATACATAAATCATCAATAAATCAAATAGGAATTATCATCTACCTATAATAAAATATCAACAAGGTAATCACATTACCCTAACATAGTTCCCATACGTAGCATTATATCTCTTTAAATCCTACGTATTAAATTATTATGACATTACTTCTTTAATTTAATGATTCCAGAGTCTCACTCATTACTCAAGGTTTAAATAGGTTTTTCCTCAATATATTTATTCAGTAATAATTCACTAATATCATACTGGTCTGTATCATCTTATCTCCCGAATTACTACGAATTAAACTCCCCTTTAATTAGGGTTATAACCGATAGTTTCTAATCTCTTATAAACACATCTTCTATCACCTAGGATTGAACCCTCTTGTAAACCTAAGGATGCCCAGGTGATTTATTAAATTTCCCTTACTGGACCTATCCTTAATCCTCATGCATACAAATTAGAATCCAACACATGCATCTAGCAACCGATTTTTTTTTCAATTTTATTACCATAATTCTAATAAATTAATTCCCAATCACATTAATTCGGTTCTTATCTAGGGCTTACTGATCTTCCCCAAGTCCCATTATATCCAATTAATAATCACCAAAGATTTACAAAGGTTTGGAATAAGAACATGATTTAAAAAGAAACAACATCATAAATTCTGGGGAGGTCGATCGATCGATCTCCCAGATATCAACCCAGATTTCTGCAATTTTTATACTACGGTTTTCATAACTTTTGATCATACAAACCTTCATATTAACAACCCAAATTCCTTATAATCCTTACTACATGATATAGCAACATATGTAAATGATTTCTAATGATCTAAACATCCTAGAATCATCAAGAGTTTGAATTAAACGCATATATTTATCCTGTTTTCCCACAAAATTATCTACATGATATCTTCAAGAACAAACCAATGATTCTCATAATTTCTTCAACAAAGTGATGATTATTTCATGGATTATTATCTACCTACAACATGAGTTTGATTCCTATATATTTCCATTTTCCAGAAATCAATCAACAACTCTATCTTTATCTTCCAAACAATTAAAATCTCATATTTTCAATAACTATCCTAACATGGACAATATACTAACTAGATTGCAATTATCAAATACTTGACTCTAATGAAGATCTGATCCTTTCGAGTTGTATAACATAGGTGGTTCTCCCCTTCTCCGGTCACTTCCGGTGGTGGTGACCTTTGGTCCTTGGTTCTCCTCCTTTCTAAGTAATCTTCTATTCTCCCAAGCACCCTTTCACTCTCTCTCAGAAGGTGACCCCTCAATTTTGTGTAGAAGAGATGAATGAACCCACGTACAACTAATCTCCAAATATTTATAATAAGACAAAATCCGAAATCACTATTCATCCCCATGTAAAAATGACTAAAATGCCCTTTTCGGTTGTCATTTCATTTCCAAATGACCCGAGACCCAAAACCAACATCCAAATAGACTTTTATGACTATTTTAACCCTTACGGATGTAACGACGCACTCGAAATGATGATAAGGTTGATGTAAAAATAAATTTCTTATTTAATCTAACAAATTAGTCTCGACACGTCCCATACCGCGTCCGACTAAAAATTCAAATTACTGATTTAATAACTCACAGCAATATCAATAACCATCACATTCATTTTAATAGCCAAAAATTTGGATTTAAACCCAATGAATGAATTGATAATAAAATCCAATTAATCCATTAATTTAAAATATAACACATATTAAAAGTCATTAAAATTATGGGGTATTACAGACTGGAGCAGAGGTCAACTTATCCTTCGGCTCATGAAAAGCTAACTGATAAGAATCATCGCAAACAAACCTCATCCCTTTCCTGGTTAAATTTATCAAAGGTCTAGCAATTTTAGAAAAACCCTTGATAAATATGGGGTAATAGCCTGTGAAACCCAGAAAACTACGAATCTTGGTAGGTGTCGTGGGCTGACCAAATTCCCTCACCGCAACAACTTTACTTGGGTCTACCAAAATACCCTGGGCTGTCATAATGTGACCCAGAAACTGTATTTCCTGCAACCAAAAACCGCACTTTTCGAACTTGGCATACAGTTGATGATCCCTCAAGATCTGCAGGACCAACCGTAAATGAGTATCATGATCGACTTTTGTTTGAGAGTACACTAGAATGTCATCAATGAACACGATAACAAACTGGTCCAGGAAGTCTCGAAACACTCTATTCATAAGGTCCATAAACACGGCGGGGGCATTGGTTAGTCCAAAAGGCATAACCAGATATTCGAAGGACCCATACCTAGTTAGGAAAGCGATTTTGGACACATATTGCTCTCGTATCCTCAACTAATGATACCCCGCCCTCAAATATATTTTAGAGACGTACGATGCTCCCCTAAGTTGATCAAACAAATCATTAATTCGAGGCAATGGGTATTTGTTCCGGATGGTGACTTTATTCAACTCCCTGTAGTCAACACACAACCAGAGAGAACCATCTCTTTTCTTCACAAATAACACCGGAGTGCCCCACGAAGACGTACTTCACCTAATAAACCCTTGTTCTAACAAGTTCGAAATTTGATCCCTTAACTCCCTCATCTCAACAGGATCCATGCGGTAATGGGATCTAACAACCGGTCGCATTCTTGGTGCTAAATCAATCCTAAACTCAATTTCCCTACTTGGAGGGAAACCCAATATTTCTCAGAAAACTTCTTGGAAATCTCTAACAACCAGAATCGAATCTAAGGAAATCACTACATCCCGAGAAGTCTCCTCTGCGATACAATACAAGTAAGTGCTAGAACCTCCCTCTGAACGAGGCATAGCCACTAAAAACATTTCTTGCCCCGGAATGGTAAAAACTATACTTTTCCCATAGCAATTAACTATCGCACGATACTTCACTAGCCAATCCATACCTAGGATTACATCATACCCGACCATATCAAGGATGAGAAAATCGCCCTCAAAACACAAGTTACCAAGATTTATTTCTACTTGTTTACAAACAAAGAAAATGAGTGAACCATCTCCCATAGAAGATTCAACACTAGTGAAGGTAGTTTCCGCAGATTTAATTAACTCCGTGGACTGAGCAAAGATTCTAAAAATAAATGAGTGTGTGACACACATATTAAATAATACACGACCTATGTTTCCCTGAATGAGAAACTTACCCTCAATAGTTGGTGAGGCTGGCGGAGCCGGAGGAAGCATAGCATCCTGTATGTGGTAAACATGACCATACTGTAGCTGTCCCTATTGTGGAGGGTCAACTGGATTAGGAACTTCTGGCGGTAACTAGGCCTATGGATGATGTGGAACCCTAGGAAGCAGCCCCCCAATCAACTGAGGGCACGCCTTCTTGTAATGACCGACTCTCCACATTGAAAGCATCGACCCGTCATGTTCTCATGATTTTGGCCCCGATTATTTCTAAACTGCCCAAAGGCTTGGCCTGGATGGCCTCAACACCTATTAGCACTCCGACCTGCTTATTGTTGGGCACCCTGACCGTGCTTAATATTATTGCCACCAACATTAAATCCACCACAATGCTGCCTTTTTGACAAGTCCCCTTGCTGGGTGTCCCTTTCTTTTTGTTTATTTCCCGAAGATGGGGACGAGGGTAGTGCTCCTCCTCCTTCCCCATTGCCTCCGAGTTTACCTGCTATCCCTAAAACTGAAGCCTTCTTACTACTTTGGACATACAATCGATGTTCTTGACAATGGAGTAACGCCGCGTTCATTACATCCCCAAAAGTTTGTAAAGCTGGATTGCTCAGCAAATCTTGTCGTATCCTCCAGTGTAAACTTCCAATAAATTTGGATATCCTCCTCTCCTCTGGAGTTACCTCATCTGGCACAAAACTAGCTAACCGAGTAAATTCCTTCTCATACTCCGCAACTGAACATTCACCTTGCACTACATCTTGAAGTCTTCTCCTCATCTCCCTTTGAACTGCGGGAGGAAAATACTTCTGATCAAACAAAACCCAAAAATCATTGATAGTCATAGTGTCTCTCTGCTCTGGCGTAGTCATCGATTCCCACTAATGTAATGCATCTCCAACGAGTTTAAAAGTAGCAAGGATTTTTTTCCTTTCCTCGATACACTCCACCATGTGAAGATGGCACTGCATATCCTATTTCCATTAACTAGCTACTATGATGTCAGAACCTCCTTGAAATTCTGGGGGATGGCCCTTTAAAAAGGATTTTCTGACCCTTTCCCACGGAGAAGGACCCGCAGGAGCTTGTAATTCCTGAGCTCGTGGTTGTTGAGCTTGTGGAAATTACTAATCTACGACAATCATCACGGTGTTAACCGCTTGGGCCACAATATTCGCTACTTCAGCAGCATTTATAGCTCCTTGTTGTGGCGGTGGAGGACCTACCTCCTCTTATACAACCCTATTTCTTCTAGCGGGGCGACCTCTCTTAGGTGGCATCTCAGACAAAGAAATAATCAAATTAGAATACTATTTAGAAAAATCTATTTTGTAGAAGATCGTAAACATAAAAAACAAAGCAGTCCTAACATTAAGCTCTATATCAAAGAACGCTACGGTAGAACGTGAAAAGTCCGCATAGATCCTAAAGACTCTAGAACCTGATGCTCTGATACCATCTGTGATAACCCGCTTATCAAAATAAGAGGTGGCCATCCCGATACTTCAATATTTATGGGAATCATAGATGGTCCATTCTTAGCATCACCAAAAAACATAATAAGCATACGAGATAACCACCCATAATGTTAGAAAAACGGATTATCAAATATTAATTGTAAATTGAAATAAAAGCATTTAAACAACCCAATTTGAGAAGAAGGTGGATGAATTCTAGAAGAATGAAACTAAATAGTACGTATATAAAACAATAATCGAATAAGCTGTCAGTTAACAGTCTCTTACAACTTGCATTCAACAATTACATTATGTTACATAATACAATACAGTAGGCACGCACAAAAGCTTGGGCCACACACCCGAATAAAGGAACAAATCATAACTAGAATACAAAAATGAAGTCGTCTATAAAAAAATATCCCGCAACATCCATAAGGTGTTGCGGCTCCAAGACACAGGAATGGGGAAGTCAATACGGGCGTCCTTGCAACGGAGCACCTGAGCGAATATAAGACTCATGCACAACAAGAAAGATGAACGGGTCAGGGCTTGATTTTATATGATCACTAGATGAATAAAGAGTATGACAATTATGAACAGTTAATCATGATTGATAATGATAATAATCTACCTACTCAATCTTAGAGCATAAACTAAGGCAATTAGAATGACCATAAATTTAATTCAGTCATACAAGAGGATATAAATAAATATTATTAACTAAGAATCACCATCCTTTACACTGTTTCATTTCATCGTTCCGTATCTCATTAGGAAATGTATTGAAGGCCCTTTAATTCTTAAAGCACTTTATCATAAATCAAGTCCCACTTGAATAAGAATAGTTATATTCAATCATATATAACGATTCTAAGACCTTCCTTTCAAGTTTTCCCACTGGACGCGCCCGTAAATAGCCATCATCTTACAGGGCCTATCAAATAGGACAACCTGGGCATCCTACAACGCAACATCTGGAAGTGGCCATATACCTTCGACAGTGAGTCATAACCATACCCGAAATTACCTCACTTCGAATAATAATTACACAATACATAATAACCGGTCCTATCGCCGAGGACCATATTCACCCTGCATTCACTAGCCAGGGGACTTCACTTCATGCGTGTACTTACCTTATGATAGCATTTAGAGAGGTGTGTTTATGTAAATTATCATTTACAATTCTTTTTATTCCCATTTTAATATATACATTACGTATAACCGGAACCATAATCATTTAACGTTATCATCATAACCTCAGCGTTTAATAATTTCTCAATTTAGTCTCCAAGAAATAATGACTTTTCTAAAAGCCGCCAAGTCTAGTATACCTCAGTCAAGTCTCTCAAATTCCCCGATATACCATTATACATCTCCTACTCTCCGTCTAACTTGAAAAAGGTAGAAAACACCTTATCATCTATCTAGTAATCCCCGAAATTAGCCCCATCTATTCCCTTTCTAACCTAGGGTAGTTACCTTACTAATGTAGGACTCTAGGAAACTAAGTTTACTTCATAAAAGAAGGTTCCTATTGTGACAACCCGATCACCAAAATAAGGGGTGGCCAGCCCAATACTCAAATATAACAGAATCATGGATGGAATCATTCTCAGCATCATAACAAAAATATAGAGTATCCAGGATAACCACCCCATATTTCAGAAAACGGGTTGCCAAAAATTTTGATTTGAAAGTAAATAAATGAAAACAAACAACCCAATTCCTGAAAGATAAGGGAAACCCCAAGACACATATAAATAATACAACAAGAATACGATAAGAAGACCGAATAGGTAACCGGTCACTAAACTGATACACCAATAATACACAAGTACAATAAGTTACTTATTACATTTCATTAGACATTTGCAAAAGCTTGGGCCTCTCGCCTGAATAAAAGACTTAATCTTAACTAGAATAAAAATGAAAACGTCTATACCAAATGTATCCCGTAATACCCGTAATGCATCACGGCTTGTCGAAAACATCGGAATAGGAATTCAAATCAGGCATCCTTGCGGCGGAGTACCTGAGCAAAGACAAGATGAATATGCAACAAGAAATGTAACCAGGTCAGGGCCCGGTTCTATATGATTACCAGATGAATAAAGAGTATGACAGTTATGTATGATAAATCGTGAAGAAAGAGAAATAAGAAGCAACCTATACAATTTAAAACGTAAGCTAAGCAGGAACAAAAATAAGAAGCATTAAACTAAAAACTTCACCAAATGTGCCAATTATTTCATATATCTTTTCCTTAGCAGGAAGTATATATATATAATCACAATCTTTTGCTCTTTTAGGAAATATTATCTTAATTTTACCTTTTGTAAAAATCCTTTCCTTATCAGGAAAATAATCATTTTCAAATGCTCCTTGTGGCATTTACATGTGCTCTTTGTGGCACTCCATCATGCTCTTATGGCATATCAAATACATCAAGTCCCACTTGATTATGAACTGTTGTAATTATATACATATAACGCATTCTAAGAACGCCCGTCCGGGTTTCCCCACTGTGCGCGCCCCTAAATGACCATCATCTTCCAGGGCCTATCATTAGACAACCTGGGCACCTATATCGCAAGACGTCGGGAAGCGGCCATGAGCCTGCGGGGTAGTCAAGACCACACCCGAAATCTCCTACCCATCGCAGAAAAATATACAACAATAAGCGCTTCCATGGCCTAGGACTATATCCACCCTGCAATCATTAGCCAGGGGGCTTCACCTCACGTTCGGACTTCCCTTATGATGTCATTTAGAGAGGTGTGTTTAAGCCATTTTATTTATCATAACAAAATCAAGTAAATCATTATTTACCGGTTTCATGATTAAGTAAATTATCATATACTAATCTCAATACCATTTCCATTTCATTTCAATTCCGTGTATATGTTTCATTTTATCCGAAACCACTACCATTTACTTTTGTAAATAACATAACTTTTTATTCGGAGCCATACGATGAATCATGTCGACACTACAACCTCAGAGGAGTAAATAAACTCTTCATCATCTCCAAGCATTTTAGGATGTTATTTTAAAACCCCAAAGTTATCATCTTTCGAAGGAATGAAATAACTTTCAATTCATTCTCCAAACTCACCTTTATGGCGTTATTATGAACCACCAAGGCTAACTTAGTTCAATTGAGCTTCCAAAATCTCCCAACATTCTTTTAGGGTGACAATATAAACCATCAAAACTAATATAGCTCAATTGAGCTTCTAAGTTTTCCAAACATGATACTACATCTCCTAGTTTTTACACAAATCAACTAGGAGAAAAGGTGCCCTAACTTCAATAGGCATAACCCCGGAAAAGTCCCCGCAAAACCCATTCCTAATGTGGGCACACAACTAACTCATCTCACACTCTAGGACTCTAAGTTTACTTTATTCAAGAAGGTTCCTAATCCCTATATTTAAAGAAAAGAATTGGAATTGAGTTATAAAATTAACTCAAAAACAGCAGGAAAACGAATCGATTCGCCCAAGGACCGAATCGATTCGCCCTAGCGAATCGATTCGCCCAAAAAGCGAATCGGTTCGGACTACTAAAACAACTTTCTACAATTGACCGAATCGATTCGGTCTTAACCCGAATCGATTCAGGTTATGCAGACCTGCCAATTTCCCTTAGCGAATCGATTCGCCCAAAGGGCCGAGTCGATTCGGACCTGCAAATTTGCCAAAAATGGCTACGAAGGGTTATGAACCCTAATTTCTCCAAACTCCAACTCTCTCCCTTTATACACATCCAGCAACAATAATCTACCCCAAAACATCCTACATGGCTAATAAAAACTATAACCCAAGATTTCATCCTCAAAAACTAAGATTAGGGCTTAAATCCCATAAATTCCACATTTAAACCATAAATGTAAATACACAACTATCATACAATTTATGCACCTTAAATCACATATTAGCAAGTAGAAAACTTGCCTTAGGGTTGATATCTCAGATTTATTTGGAGAAGAAGCAATTCCAAATCCTCCATCTTCAATCTCTCTCTCATTTCTCCATTTCTCTTCTTCTTCTTCTTCTTCTTCTTCTTCTTCTTCTCTCTTTGTCTCTCTCTATGTTCAAGACATAAAATGAGGGAATGAAATAAGGGGCAAGACCAAAAATCGTGGCTTAACATAATTCTCCCAACTTAAGTGGTTAATACCACAATAAAATGACTCGCAAATACGCATATAAGCTAAAACCAGGTAAAAGTGCCCGAAACACAAAAATACAATATGGCACTTATTTTGACTGTCTCGCACCTTCCGAGACTAACTACACCCTCTAAACTGGCATCCGGAAATTTTATAAATTATTTCAAGTTCCAATATCATTTAAATCAAAATGTCATTTAAAGTACATGACACTATAAAACATGCAACCTGATGACATTTACTTCCACATGCAGTAAATAAGCATCAATATAGGAAAAATTAACTTTCAATTCATTCAATTAATATTTACCCCAGTCCCCACATTTTATATAATTACCTCATGCGGTAAAATTAGTATAAAATGAGCCTCCCAGAATTGAGGGTTGTTACATACTCCCCCCCTTAAGAGGGAATTTTGCCCCCAAAATTCGGGCATACCCAAATCCATTAAGGGTATACTAATCTAAACTAGGATTGTACTATCCTCATCAAACCCCTCGTTATCGCAACGCCCCAAATGGACCCGGACTAAGATCGACCCTATCGATCTCAATATACATCATTTGTGCTCTAGCATAGCACAAAGCGTTCCTCACTAACTATGGATCCTATCTTCCTACGGTGAAAGGCGATGTCCTCGCGATTCGACAAAATTAGCCGAATCTCTAGCATCATGTTACAACACACCTTGGGGCATTCGTACCAACTCTCAGTGGCTTAACCCCAACTCCACTCAACTATCCCCCGCATCGACGTATCTCATCAAGGTGTATGGCTTAGAAGACAGATCTTTAAAGAAATGTCCCGAGACCAAACCAAGTCCAAGGAACATATTATCCGTTGGTTCCCCTCCAACGAGTATGCGAATTACTCACCCGACCACGCTAGGCCACTCACAATGCCAATGCCTTAGGAAATGATCCATAAGGCCACTCCAAAACCTAATGGTTGCACGAAAACCTCCATCCATACCATTACTGCTCCCATCTACTAGGTATACTAAGGCGCACGTTCGTAATATGCCTTTCGGCATAAGTAAATTTTCTCCCTTTCATCCATCCACTTTAGGGTGGTAGGATATACGCCATTTCCATACGGTTCCCATTACTTCACGGAAACTGTTGCTAAACCTTCGACACAAATATCTAGTCTCGGTCCACCCTATCATAATTGGCACCTCCCACGGTTTTACTATTCCTCCATCGAGAACGGGGCATACTCTTCTACAAGTAGTCCGTCCATAATGGCCGGGAATGCAACAGTCTGATCAAACGATTAACCATTTTCTCAAATGGGATCATGACCAGTTCGACGCCGGTAGTTCCATGCAGACATCTATGAATACTCTTCTTCGTTCCACCACTACTCTCTTTACACGAGTAGGTGAAATGGTCAATCACAGATATAAACTCTCTTACTATCGATTCTTCCTATTCATGCTCATTCTACTTGGCCTTCCATGCCATAACCATTATCTCTGACGAGTTCTCTACTCGACACGTCCACTACCCCAAATCGCATTTCCTTAGCGAATGAGAAAATATCCGATCACTAGTTCTTCTGAACTCCGAGCACCAACTCAATTCCTCCCACAACATATTGCAACAACTTGTTGCCTACGAGAAGGACCAAATTTCCTGCCCAGGAAGTAGTGCCTTATCTATTTAAGGTGATCACTACCATGATGAATCTTAATTCAAGCACAGGATATTACTTTCCACAAGTTTACGCTTGTGCGACGCATAAACAGTGAGTCTATGTCCTAGTATTATTACTCCCCAATCCTGGCAGAGCTTACTCATTAAACTCACTCTCGAGCTTACAATCATGGCTCAGGAGTGAGAATCCACCCGTCCTTATTAACACCCCGGAAATGAAGTTACCAACGTAACATTATTTCTAAGAAATGCCTCATCTCCTTCGTCCGAACCTACCAAACCTCTCGACACCCCATAATCTCGTTCCTAAGGGATCTAATCTCTTATAGAGTTAACCCACAACTTATTCGTGGTCAACTCCCTAACGCTTTCCTAAACTAACACCACCTACCCTCAAGGTCTTACATCCTAAAAATCCTAGGGTCTATCTATATATATCCTACCTAAATCGTAAGCATATAATACCAAATACATCCCTAGTGCCCAAGATCTTACTCAACTTTCGACATTCGCTCGGGTTCATGCGTGGGACGTCTCACCGAAGTGAAATCCAGACAAGGAACCCTCCCGTTACACTACTACTTCGCATCGTCGGTCATTAATATGTGACGGTCTAAGACACATGATCGGGATCTGTACCATTCTAATTTACAATTCTCCTAATAAGATTCTACTTCTAGACTTTACCTTAGCATTCTATATATGAAATAAGAGAAAGGAAATATGGCATCTCTCCACTCCCAACGTCGTTAAGGTTCACGCGTGGAGCGTCCCGCAAAAGTGGAATCCAAACAAGGAACCCCTCCTATGCATTACTACTTAACTTTGTTGGTCGTGGAGATAAGTCATAACATCCACATACAATGCAAACAAGCAATAAAACACTCAAACCAGGTAACACATATGACACATATACATTAAAAATATCATCACTCGCTTTATAACGAGTGAAGAAAAGATAGAACTTCCATACCACGGAAGTCATATAATTACCCTTCTATAATAGCATAAATACTAATACAAGCTCAATATACACACCCGAGTCTATCGTAGACACAATACTACTAAATCTTATCCTAAGGAATATACACTACCCACCTATAAGGTAGAATTCCCTCCAAAATTTGCCAAGCACCCCGGGTCAATACTAATGGTTCTCAGACTGCATATTCGAGCCTTACACATACCAACATTATCTCCACCAACTCCCCAACCAGGAACTTTACTCTTGTCCTTGCTCTCCACTCAACGAAGTTTAAAATGAGTGGTTCTACACTCCACATCATAACCGTTATTCCGACTCTGGCTAACAATAATTGCCCATGCAGTCCCTCTTACTTTCTCAGTAAAAGAGGACACGCTCTTGGCCTCCTCTTCCTCAGTTTAATGAAACTTCCCCAGGTGGGTGTCCACCGATGGGGTTTCACGATTCTTACTCCATTAGAAGTGTTAACAACACCTATTTTGGAGCCTAACACTTCATGGTGCATGATCTCGTCTCCCTAACCGTACAACACCTTATTCGCCATTGGTCTTTAACCGAACATTTTGTGAACATTCGAGAATCCACCTTCTCCTCAGTCCAATTATCCCAGAGAAACTCGCCATTGCAAGTATCCACCGGGCTTCTCTATGGGCCAAACTTCTGGCACCCACGAATATAGTGACCACATTTCACCACCTCAACACTTCTTCTACGGGTGAAGGATTTCCCTCCATTCTACTACAGGGCACTTCTCCACTTCAATATAACATCGCGTGAATTCTCAAGTTTAGTACCACTTCCTACTTCTAGCGGTACTTGGGAAACTACATCAACTGAAATTTGCAGTCGAAATAGCAAGACAAGAAAGTGCTACAAAAAGGGAGCGGCCTCTAAAGCGGTCCTCATCCCAGACCACAACTTACAGTTCTCCACAAACCTTCCCATAACGCCCTTCTTCTATCGACCTATTATTCTCACACGAATACGCAAAAGATTTTATAGATTCTACCTCATGGTAGAAGAACGAAATCTCACAAGAGAAATCAACGATCTTAATCCAAAGGCTTTACATCAAATCAAGAGCAACGCTGAAAACTTAAGGCGTCCACACAGATTCCTAAGGACTCTAGAACCTGATGCTCTGATACCATCTGTGACAACCCGCTCACCAAAATAAGGGGTGGCCAGCCCAATACTCCAATATAATGGAATATGGATGGAATCATTCTCAGCATCATAACAAAAATATAGAGTATCCAGGATAACCACCCCATATTTCAGAAAATGGGTTGCCAAAAATTTTGATTTGAAAGTAAATAAATGAAAACAAACAACCCAATTCCTGAAAGATTAGGGAAACCCCAAGACACATATAAATAATACAACAAGAATACGATAAGAAGACCGAATAGGTAACCGGTCACTAAACTGATACACCAATAATACACAAGTACAATAAGTTACTTATTACATTTCATTAGACATTTACAAAAGCTTGGGCCTCTCGCCCGAATAAAAGACTTGATATTAACTAGAATAGAAATGAAAACGTCTATACCAAATGTATCCCGTAATACCCGTAATGCATCACGGCTTGTCGAAAACATCGGAATAGGAATTCAAATCAGGCATCCTTGCGGCGGAGTACCTGAGCAAAGACAAGATGAATATGCAACAAGAAATGTAACCAGGTCAGGGCCCGATTCTATATGATTACCAGGTGAATAAAGAGTATGACAATTATGTATGATAAATCGTGAAGAAAGATAAATAAGAAGCAACCTATACAATTTAAAACGTAAGCTAAGCAGGAACAAAAATAAGAAGCATTAAACTAAAAACTTCACCAAATGTGCCAATTATTTCATATATCTTTTCCTTAGCAGGAAGTATATATATATAATCACAATCTTTTGCTCTTTTAGGAAATATTATCTCAATTTTACCTTTTGTAAAAATCTTTTCCTTATCAGGAAAATAATCATTTTCAAATGCTCCTTGTGGCATTTACATGTGCTCTTTGTGGCACTCCATCATGCTCTTATGGCATATCAAATACATCAAGTCCCACTTGATTATGAACTGTTGTAATTATATACATATAACGCATTCTAAGACCGCCCGTCTGGGTTTCCCCACTGTGCGCGCCCCTAAATGACCATCATCTTCCAGGGCCTATCATTAGACAACCTAGGCACCTATATCGCAAGACGTCGGGAAGCGACCATGATCCTACGGGGTAGTCAAGACCACACCCGGAATCTCCTACCCATCGCAGAAAAATATACAACAATAAGCGCTCCCATGGCATAGGACTATATCCACCCTGTAATCATTAGCCAGGGGGCTTCACCTCACGTGCGGACTTCCCTTATGATGTCATTTAGAGAGGTGTGTTTAAGACATTTTATTTATCATAACAAAATCAAGTAAATCATTATTTACCGGTTTCATGATTAAGTAAATTATCATATACTAATCTAAATACCATTTCCATTTCATTTCAATTCCGTGTATATGTTTCATTTTATCCGAAACCACTACCATTTACTTTTGTAAATAACATAACTTTTTATCCAGAGCCATATGATTAATCATGTCGACACTACAACCTCAGAGGAGTAAATAAACTCTTCATCATCTCCAAGCATTTTAGGATGTTATTTTAAAACCCCAAAGTTATCATCTTTCGAAGGAATGAAATAACTTTCAATTCATTCTCCAAACTCACCTTTATGGCGTTATTATGAACCACCAAGGCTAACTTATTCAATTGAGCTTCCAAAATCTCCCAACATTCTTTTAGGGTGACAATATAAACCATCAAAACTAATATAGCTCAATTGAGCTTTTAAGGTTTCCAAACATGATACTACATCTCCTAGTTTTTACACAAATCAACTAGGAGAAAAGGTGCCCTAACTTCAATAGGCATAACCCCGGAAAAGTCCCCGCAAAACCCATTCCTAATGTGGGCACACAACTAACTCATCTCACACTCTAGGACTCTAAGTTTACTTCATTCAAGAAGGTTCCTAATCCCTATATTTAAAGAAAAGAATTGGAATTGAGTTATAAAATTAACTCAAAAACAGCAGGAAAACGAATCGATTCGCCCAAGGACCGAATCGATTCGCCCTAGCGAATCGATTCCCCAAAAAGCGAATCGGTTCGGACTACTAAACCAACTTTCTGCAATTGACCGAATCGATTCGGTCTTAACCCGAATCGATTCGGGTTATGCAGACCTGCCAATTTCCCTTAGCGAATCGATTCGTCCAAAGGGCCGAATCGATTCGGACCTGCAAATTTGCCAAAAATGGCTACGAAGGGTTATGAACCCTAATTTCTCCAAACTCCAACTCTCTCCCTTTATACACATCCAGCAACAATAATCTACCCCAAAACATCCTACATGGCTAATAACAACTATAACCCAAGATTTCATCCTCAAAAACTAAGATTAGGGCTTAAATCCCATAAATTCCACATTTAAAACATAAATGTAAATACACAACTATCATACAATTTATGCACCTTAAATCACATATTAGCAAGTAGAAAACTTGCCTTAGGGTTGATATCTCAGATTTATTTGGAGAAGAAGCAATCCCAAATCCTCCATCTTCAATCTCTCTCTCATTTCTCCATTTCTCTTCTTCTTCTTCTTCTTCTTCTTCTTCTTCTTCTTCTTCTTCTTCTTCTTCTTCTTCTTCTTCTTCTTCTTCTCTCTTTGTCTCTCTCTATGTTCAAGACATAAAATGAGGGAATGAAATAAGGGGCAAGACCAAAAATCATGGCTTAACATAATTCTCCCAACTTAAGTGGTTAATACCACAATAAAATGACTCGCAAATACGCATATAAGCTAAAACCAGGTAAAAGTGCCCGAAACACAAAAATACAATATGGCACTTATTTTGACTGTCTCGCACCTTCCGAGACTAACTACACCCTCTAAACTGGCATCCGGAAATTTTATAAATTATTTCAAGTTCCAATATCATTTAAATCAAAATGTCATTTAAAGTACATGACACTATAAAACATGCAACCTGGTGATATTTACTTCCACATGCAATAAATATGCGTCAATATAGGAAATATTAACTTTCAATTCATTCAATTAATATTTACCCCAGTCCCCACATTTTATATAATTACCTCATGCGGTAAAATTAGTATAAAATGAGCCTCCCAGAATCGAGGGTTGTTACATACTCCCCCCCTTAAGAGGGAATTTTGCCCCCAAAATTCGGGTATACCCAAATCCATTAAGGGTATACTACTCTAAACTAGGATTGTACCATCCTCATCAAACCCCTCGTTATTGCAACGCCCCAAATGGACCCGGACTAAGATCGACCCTATCGATCTCAATCTACATCATTTGTGCTCTAGCATAGCACAAAGCGTTCCTCACTAACTATGGATCCTATCTTCCTACGGCGAAAGGCGACGTCCTCGCGATTCGGCAAAATTAGCCGAATCTCTTGCATCATGTTACATCACACCTTGGGGCATTCGTACCAACTCTCAGTGGCTTAACCCCAACTCCACTCAACTATCCCCCGCATCGACGTATCTCATCAAGGTGTATGGCTTAGAAGACAGATCTTTAAAGAAATGTCCCGAGACCAAACCAAGTCCAAGGAACATATTATCCGTTGGTTCCCTCCAACGAGTATGCGAATTACTCACCCGACCACGCTAGGCCACTCACAATGTCAATGCCTTAGGAAATGATCCATAAGGCCACTCCAAAACCTAATGGTTGCACGAAAACCTCCATCCATACCATTACTGCTCCCATCTACTAGGTATACTAAGGTGCACGTTCGTAATATGCCTTTCGGCATAAGAAACTTGCCTTAAGGTTGAAATTTCAGATTTCCTTTGGTTGAAACAATCCCAATCTTCAATGTTCAATCTCTTCCTTTTCACCCAAATTCTCCTCTCTCTTTTTCTCTAGGTTTAGTAAATACATACTTAAGAGAATAAAAATGAGGTGCAAGACTTAAATGTGCCTCTATATATAATTATGATCTCTAAATGTAAATATACCATTAAAATTACTCGTAACTACAAATTTATGCCATGACCCATCAAAAGTGCCCAAAACACACAAATACAATCTCGCACTTATTTTGACTATCTCGAATATTTCGGGACTAACTACGCCCTCTAAATTAGCATCCGAAAATATTTAAGTCATTTCAAGTTCCGGCCTCATATAAACTATAAATGTTGTTTAAAGCACACAACCCTATAAAACGTAACATGATGATATTTACATACACGTAACAGTAAATATGCAACATTCTAGTAAATATTCTTTATCAATTCACTTAATTGGTATTTACTCCTTCCTCCATTATTTTTATATAATTGCTTCACACAGTAAATTAGTATGAAGTAAATTTCTCAAAAGTGAGGGTTATTACAAATAAATAGACAAACCAAAAATAAAAATAACTAAGTTAAGGGTTCCATCTCACCCCTTGAATGGGGGTATTTAGCCTCTCATTTGGGTATTATTTCATTTAAAATGTAATAATGACACAATAAGAGGCACAATAAATAAAATAGAGTGAGAATAAATAAATAAACCATGTTTCCTTGAGTTCAATATTATCTTCCCAAACATGAACAATTAATTTCACCCACAAATATGAGTTTACAACACGCAAAAATATCACTCCACTCACAATTTGTGTCTAAAAAATAATTCGCCTCACTCAAATCACTATAAAAAAATTGGAAAGAAGAAAAATAATTTTTTTGGACAATACTAAACAAAAAATGATCTCCTAAAAAATGGAACTCCTACACTAAACTATACTTTACTCTCTCTAATGTTGTCCCCCTTTTTCATGGTTTGCCCCCTCCCTTTAAAATGAAGAATTTTTTTTCTCATAAATCACATGGGCATATGTACTTTACATAATGGTTTTTGCAAGTCTATGGATTTGGCAGTGAAAAATGGAGGCTTAGAGTTGAGGCTTAGATGACAGGTGAGGGGATTGGAAATGGTGCTTGGGAGTGAGATTGGAAATGGTTGTGTCAGATGTAGGTACTGGGTTTGGGTTTTGCACAATGGGTTTTTGTTTTGTCTTTGGCTTTGTATTTTTGGTTGGTAAAGGGACTGCCGGGTTGCGCGTTGGGATATCATGGGCCGACCATGGTAGGGGGTAAGGTTTGACTCGCGTGGGGCTGGAGGGCTGGCCGAAGCAAGTCTGGGTTGGACAGGTTATAGCTTGGGGCGGTTTGGGCAGGTGGTTTTAATGGGTGTTATTTATGGTTGGTGTTTGGTTATGGAGTTTGAGAGAGGATAGAGAATGGTGGAGGAAGAAGATGAAGAGGTGTGGGTTATGGTGTGTGTGGGTGTAGGTTAGTAGGATGTGGGTGAGGGTTGTGTTGTGTTGTGTGTAGTGTATAGGAAGTGTGTGTGGGTGAAGCGTGATATTGGATGCGTTAGTTTTGTGTTTGTGTTTAATAAAACAAAAAGGAAAAATATTTAGAAACTAAAATAAAATCTAAGGCTAATTAAAATAAAATTAAATAAAACTAAAATTCAAATCTATAAAAATTAAAACTTAACTTATTTACAAATCTATAAAATAAAACTAACAATATAAACTCTAAAAAAATAAATTTCTAATCCTAAAAATAAAAGACTCAAACTAAAATAAAAAATAAAAATCATTAAATTGAAAACTAAAGTCCTAAAAATGTAAAATCTAATAAAACTAAAAATAAATTCCTAAAAAAAACTAATCCTAATAAAATAAAATAAAGTACACATTAAAAATTAAAAACTAATGAAGATCAAAGTAAAACACACTAATAAAAAAAATTCTAGAAAATTCTAAATAAAACTAAAATCAATCCTAAAAATAAAAACGAACTCAAATAAAAATCTTTAAAAAAAAATGCACAAACTAAACACATATGGGGTTCGGGGTAGGTTTAGGCTCAGTTTTGGCTCGGGCAACATTACAGGACAGGGGGAATTAGCTCCATTTGATGCGCATTTGCCTTAAATTAAGCCATTAAACTTCGCAAACGCAATCAAGCCTGCACATTAAACATTTAAGCATATAAGACCCAAATTGCCGAGAATTAGCAACTAAAATGCATCTATTCGGTGTATTATTTAAACACTTTTGGGTGCTTTTCACACCACCCACAAATAGAGCGTTGCTAGTCCTCGAGGAATAAGATAGAGAGAAAAAGAAAGATAAGAACCAATAGTGTACCACTTTCGCGGGCACTTGCGATTGCACTTAACATGTGCAAAATGCCTTTAAACCTATAAGTTTTCCTAGAGGACGAGTTGTGTCTCATGAGGGTTTGCATGGAATTTACCCATAAAATTCTTTATTTGAAAATGGAATTTAATCTCTTATTAGACGTAGAATAATCGCACAATCCATCATGAGATAAATATTTTGAGAAATACAAGCTAGAATGTATAAATTTTTTAGCTATATGAATACTCAAGGCACATCCTTCCTAGAACTCAATGTGTGTAGTGTGAATCAATCAAAATGGGTCAAGTATCACAAAAGTAATTCCTAGATTACCTTTTCAGAATCAAAGCTTCAACTTCAAAATCTCACTGAATATATCTCTCAAATGAACTCTCGAGATTTGGGTAAGTGTATCACTCTTGTGTGTGAGGAGGTGAGTAAATGTAAACAAGTTCAAACGTCTCACACACACATATGAAAGAACGAATAATTAGAAAGAAAAATGATCTCATGAAAGAATGCTAGTCACTATAGTGAGAATGTCGAGTTATTCACCACGTTGACTTTCATTTGCTCAAACACCTAGGGAAAATATGGATGATTATGGGTGAGGGGAAATGAGATGGGAAGGATATGATGATATGAGGTAGGATGGTGATATGATGGATGAATGGTGTATGATGGATGCCATAAGAGTGTTTTGTACTTGAAGAACAAATGTCTTTACTACATAAAAACTAACTACAAACTTTCTTTTTCTTTTCTTTTCTCTCTTTGTTTTTTTTTCTCGAATTTTCTTTTCTTTTTCTATTTTTTTTTCTTCTTTTTTTCTATTCTTTTTTTTACTCTCAACATGGAAGACATTTGACATTTAGAACAACACTCATTTTCTCAAAAATGAAAGATGATATATGAATGGAGAGGATATATGTATGATGTGGGAAATATGTGAATATGGAAGAATATGGAAGTGTAATGGGTGAAGTGAATGGGTGAAAACCTCGTGATTGGGACAAACTTTAAGACACGCGTTTCTTACAACTCGAAAAAGATGTCATTCTCAGTGATCAAGCCAAAAATTTAATGAATAATAATGAGATCATACAATGATTTAAGTGCAAACCCAAAAGAAGTTGAATGAACTTGTGACTCGAAGATTGCATAAAACTCTCTGAAATGTGAATGGCACGAATCTCACAAGCTAAAGTCTCACTAGTGATCTTAAGGTTCTTTTGAGAATTGTGATACTCTTCAACTCTAAACCGTATTGACGTGATGCGTGCGCAAATTTGTTAAGTCTAGAAATTTATGGTGCAAAATGCCTTGGAACGTATTACATAAGCTATTTAGAAAAAAAAAATCCTCTAGCTTGATTCCTAGACTTAAAAGATGGATGATAAAAAATTCACATGAATAAGTGAGATGAAAAAAATACTACACAAAAAATTTAAAAATCAAGTTAAAAAATCAAAAATTTTCAAAAGAGGTGTGATTTTGATAAAATGCCCCAACCCCAAACAAAAAGGAACATCTCCCTCGATGTTAAGGAAAATGATTTTTAAAATTGAGATCATAAGGTAGGAAAGAGATTACTACAATCAACTGCTAATGAAATGGGCAGATGAATAAAAGAAGAAACCTGAATAAATGGTAAAATAAAAGTGTACAAGTCTATAAAGTATGTAAAGCATATGGTGATGTGAAACACAACCCCCAAACAGGATGAGAGTCATATAAGAAATCACGGACTGCCTCCCTGTAGCGCTAAGTTTAATGTCTTCATCCAGACCGAACCATTGTCACCCTGAAGATAAGATCTATGAAAGAACGAGGAGGCAGAAAAATTGGGTGTCGAGAATCACCCCCAAACAAGACTGAAGTGTTAGTCTTGTTGGATAAAGGATAAAATGGCTCAATGCACTTGCACGGCAAAGTGCATCGCACGATGCAAAGCATGAGTGGACAATGGGCATGTGGGAAAAAGGGCAAAGGTGAGGGAGGAAAGGGTGAAAAAGTACCGGCCACGGGAATTATTGAGTTTAAAAGTGAGGGCGACTAGGTCCCTATAAGCATGATGATCAAGCTAGATGGGGAGGCAATATGGTTTCAAAATAGTGATGGGGTTGTGATCATAAAAATCACACGATCATTCTATAAATGGGGGATGATAATGGTCGCCCCGTGACACACCAGGGAGCTGTCAATGGGAAAAATCAACACCACAAGAGAGTGGCGGGCATGGGGTAACAAGATCGGTGTCACGGTGGAGAGTAGCACCATAAATACTCTCATTAATGGAGGGTGGGTTCAAGTAAGGACCTATATAAACATAGGTGAACTGTTGAGGAATAATGACTAGCTCCAAACAAGGTGGTGGTGGAGAAGGTGAAATAATGGGTTGGTCGGGTGGGATAAACGGTGGAGGAAGATGATCTAACTCAAGTGTAGGGGACACACACTCGTCCGAAGGAGTAAAGGATAACTCACAAGGGAGGGTCATATCTAGGGATGGAGAGATCAACTTATCCACCAATGTGTCACCATCCGTGGTGGTGAAAGGGTTTAACGAGGCATTAAGATCCGAGATGTATGAATCAATATCAATATTAGAATCAAAGTGAACCAAACATCTCTGGAGAGAATCCATAGCAAGGGAGGTGGAAGCCATCTTCGATGCAATCTCGGTGCATTAAGGAGCACTCGTGCTAACCTATAAGGAATGGGCGTCTCAAAGACACACTCAATGTGTGCAACATGTATAAACTCGTGCGTAATTTTGGATATAACGAGTGGGGTAACCTCAAATGCGGGTTCTTTTTTTATTATTTGCGTATGGATTAGTCGCACTAAAGATGGGTATGCCAACACAATTGTCAACTTGGATCTCGGACCATGGAATGGTCTCAACATCAAGATTCTCGGGGTGGTAGGGTTGGTCACACTCAAAATCTGTGTCACAAGATGAGACATCATCATCCCACATGGGATCAACAATGGGTTGACTTGGGGTGAAATCCGACTCGCTCGCACACTCAAATTCATTAAGGCGTTGTTCAAGTCTTTGGAGGGCCTGATTTTGAATTTGAGTAGCTTTCTCTTGATCGAGGATGAACTATTGCAAGAGTGCCTCGAGAGAGGATGTGGATGGTGGTGGTGAACTGTCAGTGGGTGATGGTGGTTGAGGTGGACACAACTCACTATTGTCACGAATATACAGAGAATACTCTTTGGAAGTGTGTGGAGTGGGGACAAGTTCATTATACATGAAAGGAACGCCTTCGTGATGGACAATTGGGTGATAATCACGTGGTGCGTAGTGATAGGACTGATCGAAATGGAGTGAAAAAGGTTTCCATGATGACTGTTGGAACGAGTGAGGATCCCCAACATCGGGTTGGGATTCATATTGCGTGGAAGGGTGATCAGGCCTCTGCGAATAACTAGGGTACTCACACCACTCAGGATTGGATTCATCGTGATAATAAGTGGAAGTGGGTTTCGAAACAGTTTCATATGGATAAACATATTCCATGGTGGATTCAGATGGATATGAAAAGTATGGTCAGTCATGGGACAAGTGATCAACATAGTAACAATGGGTGCACTACAAGGTACGTATCACATCGACACTTGACACCGAGGGTAATGCAATAGGAGATGCGTGCATAGATGGGTGAAGAGTATCAACGGTACTCGTAAGATAGGTGAGACCACTAAGGATATCATAAAGAGATCGCTCAGGATCACTCTCACACGTGTCGTGTGTCAACGAGAAATGACCAAAGTAGTTCCGTAAGGGACGTTCTTCAGCCTTGGTGGGATGGATAGGAGAGAAAAAGGTTTCTCCAAATATATTTTTAGCTTTTTTATTTTTTGAAAAAGAAAGAAAATATTTTTGGGTTTTTTGAATTTTTTGAAAAAGAAGGAAAATATTTTTAGGTTTTTGTTATATAAGAAAAAGGATGAAAAATATTTTTGACTCTTTGAAAAGGGATAAAAGTGGACTCGGAATGAAACACACTGACGGAGCACTAAAAAACTGACTACTAAAGGATATGAATTAGACACGTACAAGCAAAGGAAAATCCAAACAAGCACGTAGCCAATTTTTATCTTCAATTAAGTGATTGGGTAGTCAAATTTTAATTACTCCGCAGGCGAGAAAAAGTAGGGAATCTTATACGTCGCCTATGGAAAATTGTGCTCCTACTTGGCTTGCTAGTTCATTGATTTTAATTAAGTGATGGCACGGGTTAACAAGCAAGTGGAGTTAAGTGGTTGAGTCGAGTGATGAAATCCCTTCTCGTTTCAATGACCGGGTTTAGGTCTTAAGTTCATTAATTCATCAAACCATTCAAAGTAAGACTATGCAAAAATGTAAATCACATAGGAGCAAATAGTCAAACAATAAATGGACTCGCTAATAGGAGAGGCGCAAGTGATAAAGAAATGTACCTCCTACAGCTTTTACACAAGTAGGGTGAAGACCAAGTTGAGTCGACCCGGGGGAAGTTCGCCTAACTTCAGTCGTCCCCGGGAGTCCTACGATCCAAAAGTATAGAGGCTTCAAAATTCCACTCCAAGGGCGCTCTCTCTCTACCTTGTCCCGTTTCCCTTTTTCTTTTTTCTTTTTTAATTTTAAACTAATTATTACAACTAATTGGTGTCCAAAGCACCACGAATAAATGTACAAGGCCTTAATATCCTAATATAAACAATCTATAAAGAAAAATATGTATACAAATGTACAAGTCTTCAAAATGCTCCTTAACTCAAAAAGTCGGCAACGACACTTCGTGAAAAGTCAATCGCCACAGTTTGAGCAAAGTCCAATGCTTAAAAATACGGCAACGACACCATTTAATAACTCGCCTTTTGTGTATATGTCATTGTAGAGTAAAGACGGTCAATCAAAAATCCCTTTTGGTACCTACCAACACACTAAAATTGTATATTGACAAAAATAAGGGGTCAATCCACACTCTCTAATGTGTACAAGAGGAAAATGAAGACAATGTATGACTTTTAAAATAATTTTGAAGGGATAATTATACTACTAATTATGAACTAAAATTAAAACTACACTAATAAATAAGGAAAATCATTAAGTGAGCTAAATATGAGGAGAAAATAATTATGAGATAATTCAAGGGATTAAACTTAACCTATTTCTTTTCATTAATTAGTTTGTCTATTTGAAATACCCCAATATATATATAAATTAACAAATCAACTCTCGTTGCAAATGAAAATTTACATATAGCCTTTTTAGAAGATTAATATTTACATTTCACATACTCACAAAAATTAGATTTAAACATTATTTAATAAATCACCGGCTAGGGAAAATTTACTAAAAGCATTTAAATCATAAAAAAATAAGTTTTAGAGTAGAGAAATTCAAACTATAATACCATTCAAAAATTGCCTATCTCTAGTTTAATTAGTGAATACACATTATAATTTGAATTTGCAATTTTCTCTCGAAAATAATTCACCCTCTCTCGAGGCGTAAATATAAATTGAAAATTTTTAATATTAATATTCAAAGAGGAATATTAAATAAACAAACAAAAAATAAAAATAACTAAGTTAAGGGTTCCACCTCACCCCTTGAATGGGGGTATTTAGCCTCTCAGTTGGGTATTATCACATATAAAATGTAAGAATGACACAATAAGAGGCACAATAAATAAAATAGAGTGAGAATAAATAAATAAACCAAGTCTCCTTGAGTTTAATTTTATCTTCCCAAACATGAACAATTAATTTCACCCACAAATATGAGTTTACAACACACAAAAATATTACTCAACTCATAATATGTGTCTCACAAAGGGATTGTCGGGTTGTGGGTGGCGACGGGTATGTGGGTTGAGTCAGTAGGGGATGATCATGGGTTCGTAAAGGGACTGTCGGGTTGTGGGTTGAACCAGTAGGGGCTAACCATGGCAGGGGGTGAGGTTTTACTCGGGTTGGGCTGAAAGGTTGGCCGAAGCAGGTCCGGGTTGGAAAAGTTGTGGCTTGGGGCGGTTTGGGCAGGTGGTTTTAATGAGTGTTGTTTATGGTTAGTGTTTGGTTATGGAGTTTGAGAGAGGAGAGAGAATGGTGGAGGAAGAAGATGAAGAGGTGTGGGTGTAGGTTAGTAGGATGTGAGTGAGGGTTGTGTTGTTTTGTGTGGAGTGTATGGGAAGTGTGTGTGGATAAGGGGTGAGATTGGGGGTGTTAGTTTTGTGTTTGTGTTTAATAAAACAAAAAGAAGAAAATATTTACAAACTAAAATAAAATCTAAGGCTAATTAAAATAAAATTAAATAAAAGTAAAATTAAAATCTATAAAAATTAAAACCTAACTTATTTACAAATCTATAAAATAAAACTAACAATATAAATTCTAAAAAAAAAATTCTAATCCTAAAAATAATAGACTCAAACTAAAATAAAAAATAAAAATCATTTAACTAAAATCTGAAGTCCTAAAAATGTAAAATCTAATAAATTAAAAATAAATTCCTAAAAAACAACTACTCCTAATAAAATAAAATAAAGTAAAGTAAAGATTAAAAATTAAAAACTAATAAAGATCAAACTAAAATACACTAATAAAAAATAGAAAATAAATCCTAAAAATAAAAACGAACTCAAATAAAAATCTAAAAAAGAACAAACTAAACACATATGAGGTTCGGGGTAGGTTTAGGCTCGGTTTACGCTAGGTTCAGGTTACGGGACGGGGGAATTAGCTCCATTTGATGCGCATTTGCATTAAATTAAGCCTTTGAACTCCGCAAATGCAATCAAGCCGGGACATTAAACATTTAAGCATATAAGACCCAAATTATCGAGAACTAGCAACTAAAATGCATCTATTCGGGGCATTATTTAAACACTTTGGGGGTGTTTATCAGCTCTGTCACTTTAGTTGGGGAAGAATTGAAATGAAGTGCACGGTTGATGTGAAGATATGGAGTCAATATCTTAGGTTGTACGAAAACCACTCTATGATTGTGAGTCCCTATGTGAATCTGGATACAACCCGTTGCTTAATCCAAACAATTGATGTTTCAATGATTCTCAGCCATTAGATTTAAATCCCACACATGCAATCTCAACCATCAATTCACAAATCCCAAAAGTTCTTCATCCTTTACCATATAGATGACATCATCTTTTAATCTTATGAAATACATAAGTTTTATACTTTATTATATATATATATATATATATATATATATATATCTGTGTGTGTGTGTGTGTGTGTGTGTGTGTGAACACCACGTAAAAATGAGTTTATTAAGCTCACAAGTCAATTTTTAGGAGAGAAATATAATTATGAGAATTTTGTCGTAGATAAATCTAAAATGCTTACTTAAATTTAGGAAGAAGTTTTTATATTTCTGAACAAAATTATTTTGAGAAATTTTATGTAAAAATATAAACAAAGAGATTTGATTTGATTATGTTATGTTTTAGGTCCTTGATTGTGACTATGTATCTATTTTAACAACTTTAAGTTAAAACATATACCCCTCAAAAAATATAAACAAATTTTTAGCTTAGATTGTTCAACAAAGTTTTGTGGTGCATGAAAATCTCAATTTACGTTATTTGTGGTGAGTTGATTGAGATTTGTAAATATCATTGAGACTTTTTTGTCCCCTTTTCCATATAGAATGGAGGTGTTTCAGTAAAAATCAAGATGAAAGATGTTTATGTCCTCTCTCCCTTTCACTCTTAAATTTGGATCAACTTTTTTGGGTGTGATCATTACAACTTAGGAAGGCAACAACAATCTTCTCTTATCCACCCACTATCTCTCTCTCTCTCCCTCTCTCATTACAACTTCGGAAGGAAACAACAATCTTCTTTTATCCTCTCTCTGTATCTCTATTTCTCTCTCTCTAACACACACACACACACACACACACACACACATAAACACATAATGAACGATACAACTAAGATGAAAAATCTTATGGATGTTGTTGAAGGAGTAAATAAATTAAGGGTCGAGTTTTTAAATCTCACAAATGCTTCTAGTATTACTAGACAATTTAAGATTTTTCTATTAAAAAATAAAATAAAAATAAAAAAATTTCACCATGCTTGATCTCATTCGTGATCATTTCGAACCTTTATGACAAATTCAACCTTCAATTTCGAGGGCTGACAATTCATTTTATAGAAGTTCATAATATCTCTGCTCATAATAATCCAAAGAGTCTAATGTTGTCGAATTAATTAATTTAATCATATTTGGTCTTCATGATATATATATATATATATATACACACACACACACACACACACACACACACACTAGTGGAATGCCCGTGCCTGAAGGCACGGAGAATTTTTTTCCAAAGTATTGAACGTGTAAAAAAATATTATAGATCCAACAAACAATATACATCCATCCAACAATCATAAGATTGAGCAATACAAAAACTAAAAGCTAATTATAATAAAAAAACTAAATGAAACAACATATTCATAAGATCACTGAAAGCTTTTGAGAAATG
The DNA here is from genome assembly GCA_949130495.1 of Sambucus nigra. Lineage (NCBI taxonomy): Eukaryota > Viridiplantae > Streptophyta > Magnoliopsida > Dipsacales > Adoxaceae > Sambucus > Sambucus nigra. Next base: position 333,681,086 of record OX422215.1, read on the forward strand.
CATCCACTATTATCGTGATATGCTGAAAATACATAATTCCAAAATAAAGAATACAAAAACAAACACGTGTTAATGTCTATAATTGGTTACATTGTTTGCAAATTGTTAGTTTTATAATTATCGAACAAAAACACAACCCATAGATCACTATAATAACACCCCCAAAACAAAAGTAATACAAAGATGAGAAACGTGAAACATATGCATAAATTCAAATAATAGTTCCTTATACTACATGAGAATATAAAAGAAACACAAAAATAAACATTAAGAAAACCAAAGCATTTTATTTCATATCAAATAATATACATATTACATATATATGGAAGGGTCCAAGTATCAGCTTTATATCAACATGCTTCCGAATTGTATTGAACCACACATCCTTCAAAAGAATTCCATTAATATAACATCATCAACTCTGATTATACACATAACATGTTCAAGACTAACGATAATAGCTTGCTCTTGTACCAATATTGTGGACGTATATATGACAGAGGATCCAAAAGCCTAAGATCTCTTACAGGCAAAGAGCACTTCCTCATTACAGCAGCCTTATCGAGCTCCAAAACCGTTGAATTTCCACTCTCATCAATCTTTATCCAAGGATGACCCCCGTGAATGACTCCAGAAGAATCTCAAATTCTGTTAACAAAATACAAATGAACACAACACAGATAACAATCTAACAATATAAGAGTACTCAAATGGACACATCCAACATAATCTCGAATTCATGGTATGTTTAACATTTGTATAAAACCACATCAATTGGTTGAATGGATCATATGATCCATAGTAATAAAACTAACTTCCATATGTTGTCAAACACGTGAAGAGAAATAAAGAAATGTCAACTTTTCACAGACAAATCCAAACACAACGGTAAAATAATAATCGTCAATGGAACAAATTTCCATTAAAGAAATTTGAGAGTTTATTAATGGATAGCAGTTGAAGATTTTAATTGTTTGTATAACAAAAAAAACCTCAAAAGTGTTTATTCCAAACTATATTAAGTTATTCTTTGCATAGTTTTTTTTTTTATTATGTTACACAATATTTCAAACATATAATATCATGATAACAAATCATTCAAAAATTACAATCACTAATATAAACTATGTAAAAAGTTATGTCACCAAAACTCATGGTTCTAAGAAAAAGAAAATAGTACTTTTATCCATACTAAGGAGAGGACAAAGTTGACCCACAACATTTTGAGATGTTCATGATTTTTTTTAAATCAAGAACATCTCAAACATCAAGTATCTAAAGCAAAAATAAGAGTCTGCATCACAAAAAAACAATACTAATTCATAGGGTGTGGATTGGATATGGGGAAGCAGGTAAAGGTTTTTGGCAGTGTGTAAAGTATGAAAATGTTCCATCTACTTGGGATTGTTGTGAGAAAAAAGGCCATGAATCCTTTCACTGTAAATTGAAAATAGAATATGAGAAAAAATCCAAAGTCTTTAAAAAAAACTTTCAGTGACATTTTTTCCCGCACATGGACGTATTTGCAATTTTTCATGGTTATAAGGCATTTTTGATAGTTCAAGGATTCTTCCATCTGGAAGGATCACCGCCACAAGATCGAGTCTAGGGGCAAAGTTATCCCTTATGGGTTTCCTACACCTGAAAATCGCCTTTTTTATTTTTCTTACTCAGATATCTTTCTCGGGTATTCTCGGGCTTGAATTTGTTGTCCAAAAATTAGTTTCAAATTTATTGCTAATGGTTGAAACAATAACTATTTTTTCTTATAGTTCTTATTACTAATGGTTTTCTTTTGTTGCCTAATTGATAATCAGTTTGACCACTACGAAATTTTAGCTAATGAAATGAAGATTTAGATCTTAATAAGATGATGCAACTGAGTTGGCGATAAATAATTAAGATTTGGATATTAATAAGGAACACATTGACAAACGCAACTGATTATCAATTAGTCAATTGTAGATATTACGAAAGGAAACACATTCATGCATTGACACATTGACAAAGGCAACTGTAGATTATTAAAGAAAAATTATCCATAAAAGGAAATTATAGAGAAAATAAAAAAAATGATAAAAATATGAAACCATACCATGTACTACTATCCGACATCATCCCCACTGCCAACCAATCCAACCATTCTAGAATCGAGACACTTCCACCCATGAAAAATCTGTTCAGTTAGATTAAAACACGCAAATCATGTTATTAAAATCATTATGAGGAAAACGAATTGGTGTATTTGTTCGTATCCATGTATCTGTCGATATCCCATCAATAAAAAAATGAATTGGAGTAAAACAAACATTTATTACTTTTCCTCTTAAACAAAACGGATTACAAAAAGGAACATAAACCCTAGGTTCGTTTACCATCTAAACTCTAAATTCATAAAAGAGTAGGGGATAGTAACAATTCCAGCAAAAAGTGGCGGGAACTCACAGCGAAACTTTGTTTCATGAATTAAGTTGACATACGGTAAATAAAGATGTACACTTCGCATCTTAGACTAAAATTTAGAATATGGTGCAAATGAAGTTTGTAGAAAATATAGTCTCTGTTTTTAGTAGAAAGAACTCATAAATGTAAATGATGACTCACTCATGTTAGAGTGTACTACTCAAAATGAAAGAACTATACCTGCCTACTGAAATTGAGCGACTTTTAAAGCTCACACCTACTTGCCACACAACTAATAGGCATTATTATCCTGTTTCCTATATTATTCCTCGTAAGTGTAAGCATTCTTCTCCTGTTTCCTAATATGCATAATTTATTAAACAGGGAACCCAACTAAAAAAGTATTGACAAACAAATAGTGTACTTGCCCTCATAAACAGAGAACAAAAGAATCATACTCCAAGATTGACAATAAAATACCACAACGAACATAACGTATTCTAGTTAAATATCATTTACATGGACTTTAAAGGATTTCCATTCATTCCCAATCAGTTTGGTAGTGAAAAATTCTAAACAGGGAAAACAATGGATAGTGTTGGGGGAAAGAATAAGGCGATTGCCACAAAATTGCAAATGTAATTTACGAATGCAATTAACTTTCTTATATTTTCAACCCTGTGGGTCGGTAAAGTAATACTCAACATTGTAAATCATATTCTTGCCAAATTCGTACAAAACATCATAAAAATGGAGACTCATTAATGTTTCACATTAAGGGAAGCAAAGAAATAAAAAGAGCGTGAGAGAAAATGTTGTGTGGTGAGGCTTCCTTGTGGTAATGTTAACGATGCCAACATCGCAATGCTAAAAAATAAATCCTAAGAGAAATAATAAAGAGGATAGCAGAAATACAATGTATTAGCAACATATTAGAAACTAAACAATAATATCAAAATATCCTAGGGAACACAAACCTGCACCTTAATATGCAAAGATCCCAAGAGAAGTCCGAGAAAGCCAAAATCTAAACCATCAAAATGAGTCTCAAATTACCAAAAGGGATTTGCAATTTAGATTTAACAAAATAACAAAAAATTGGAAAAATACGTCCTCCACGGGCGCAGATCAAGTGATTTAAGGTGAGGACAACCATCCTATATACAAATCAACGTCATAACATAACATGAATAGCATATCATTATTGATAATATGGATGAATAACAAAGCATTCCTGATAATATTGATGAATATCATCCATTATTAGTAACAGGTCCATGTGTTTCATCCTATACCTCACTTATGTGTAATTCAGAGCAAAAGTGAGCTTGAAATTTACATAGTGTATACCTAAGAGGTATTTGATAATATTGATCTTCAAAACAACTCAAAATAACTCTCTATTACTGCAAAAAATATAATAACACAGTATTACACTTATGTCAAAAAGCATCTAGATAATAATATAAGCATAATAATTTGTACAGTATAGTTTTAAATTAAGTGCATGCCCATTTAGAAAAAATATTGCTCTTAAAAAATTCACATGATCCTTTCAAAGAGTTCTATACGCATTCATCGAAAACTCATTATGAGTAACACAGTCAGAGTATTGCATGAAAAACACAAGCATGTGTAAACAAATATGAATCAGATAATAAGAAGGGTGTATGTAAACAAATATGAGCATTGCATGTCAGAACCATAATTAACATAATTCTCATGCATCACATATCCCCAAATTGTATTGTATGCAATAGAGTTAGTTGGCCCACACATGTCACTCGTAATTTATAAGCCCCGTGTATATATCATGTGAATCACATGTTAGAGAGCGGTTTTAAAAAGAATCATAGGGTTGACATTATATATAATAGAATGTTCCAAATTATGTTTTCCAATGCATATGCAACTCCCTCCAGTATGCCATATCAATGTGATGATTTTAGCTTCCAATGATGAGAAATTAAAACAGAATAAAGAGGCAATTTTCCCACGGTGCTCATGCATTATTAAGAAACAAAGAATATCAATATTAAGCATCCAAGAATATCAATATTAAGCATCTTAATATTAAGCATCAAGAATCTAAACATCAAATTGGTATTAAGAAACGAAGAATATCAGTGTTAAGTATAATGAATCTAAACATCAAATTAGTTTTACGAAGTATATATCGGTATTAAGTATCTCAGTGTTAAGCAGCCAAGAATCTCATGAGACATAAGAATTTATATATAGATCATGCATTATTATGCAACCAAGAATTTAGAATTAGTTTTACGAAATACATTTCATTAATTCAATCTTGGTATGCCATTTCAAGTACTTAAAAAAAAAAATTGAGTACTCAATCTACTGATAAATCCCAAATATATACATGTTCCCACTTTTTTTACAATTAAAAAAAACACAAATTGTAACATAAAAAATACATTTATGATAGGGATAACAATTCCCAAACCTTGCTCCAATACTTTTCCCAATATCACATTATTAAACCGTCATACAACAACAAACACAAACAAACAAACTTACAACCCCAAAAACAAATAGACATCCACAAATAGATCTTCAAAAAACATTTAAAGTGTCTTTGTGGGATAAATACACTTATCAAGACTTATTTTTACATCCAAAATGCATAAAAAATATTTATACTGAAACTAATTTTCCATAGATGAACCATATTTAAATAAATAATTACTAACGTATACCTCCACCCACATCGACACTCATTACAATATTTAGCTTGCATCTCAACTCAACACCTAAAATGAAATAAAGCTTTATTACAGAATTAGTGTGCGCACACATAAGAGGGATCTATCATCTATAATGTGAATACAAATGCTTCTATTAAATCATCTATTATGTGAGATTTCCTTATTTCCAAAGCTAGAGTTTTAAACCGAAACTAAGAGTTCTTAAAATTGGGAAACAACACGTGAGAACCATATGAGTGCCTAGTGTGAACATAGTAGAATTAAAATCAACAATAATGAAAGACAAAATTCACTACTTTGAGAATAATAAAATATCCAAATAAGCTCACTCCCCATGAAATCCCGTGAAATCTCGAATGTTGAGCAGTGAAGAAGAGTGAGTAAGATTTGTTTCATCAACCTGTGAAGAAACACATGTGGAAATAGTGAGGGACTAAGACATTTCAAAAATACCATAATTTTAACATGCGAATAATTTGGAAGAGATATGTAGAAAACATAGACATCGACTCCTTCCAGGTAGTTATAAAAGGAAAATAAGGCATTGAGCATAACATATTATATAAATACTTTACCTCTTCAGTAAGACATAAATAAACATACATATAAATATTATGATACTTCAATCATAACACATACTTTCTAAACCCCCATTTCAATCTAATTTACTACTATGAAGTTAACTAAGAAAGTAAATGCGGAAATGTAAACTAAAATTGCAAACCCAAAAACTCAGATCTTGAAACATACTGATTTGTGTGGTAGTGTGGTGTGTGTGGTGTACATTGAAGAGTATACCTATTTAGATCTCAAAACTGCAGAGTATACATGTCTTGAGCTGTAAAAGAAAAAACAAACACAAAAAACAATTAAATCCCAAAATTACAAAGCCCTAAATTACAAAACCATGTATTACAAAGCCCTAAATTTGTAGACAAAACCTAATTTGAAAACTCTATAACTCTAATTTGAAAAAAAATATAATAAAAGTGTAAACATAAAATGAGAGGGCCACTTACTGTGACACTTTGCTTAATAAAAAACTGGGTGATCAATCCTATACCAAATGAAAACAGGAGTCTCATATGGTTCATTCTCAGCATCACTGTCGAAAACAAATTTAATTACTAATAACTTATTAGGCTGGCGTCAAAATTTTATTTAACTAATCTTTTTAACCAAACCAACCACAACAGTTTATATACACAAAAACTAAAATGAAGTAAAATAACTGAACACTCGGTATAACATAATACAACCAAATCAAATGTCGTATTAAAAGGCGGTAAAAGAATAAATGAATACAGTTGGGCTATTAGCCCGAATGTTACTACAATGCTTCCTACCTAGATCACAAGGATAGAAGCATCTAAGATAAACCTGCATACATCCACCAATTGCTGCAGAAAACGTCTAACTCGAAAGAATCATCATCCAGGCATCCTTTTGTCTGGCCACCTAATATATATATACATATATAGGAAGAGAGGGAAAATAGAGAAACGGGTCAGAGCCCTAGTTTGGAAAATATTTTAGCAAGTGATTAAATGACATATTTTAAAATACGAAGTCTCTCATATTTAAACTGGTATCGTACTCCTATGAGATACACCTCACCCCTCCTCTAATAGTTCACACCTATCATATACATTTTTAAACAACCTAGTTAAGCTACCCTACCTAACTAATCTCTTTAGCTCATCTTCTAAAACCTTATAACTATCACCTACTCTTCATGAGGTAATGTAAGTTATACAATAAGCTATCGCATAGGCTTTAAGTCGATATAATCATCAATGTGCTATATATATATATATATATATATATATATATATATAACCATACCGTTCATAATTCGTAACTTTCACTAGTTTAAAATACCATTCTATCTTTAGTATATAATTCGTAACTTTCACTAGTTTAAAATACCATTATATCTTTAGTATATAAAGTACCATATATATATATATATATATATATATATATATATATATATATATATATATAATTCTCATGTTAATAGACGATTTACATTGTATTAATCTGGATATAAGTCTCCCGGAAGGAGAATAAACCCTTATTCATTTTACTCTTTACACCAGTCAAAGCTATATGATATCTCGTCTTCATATACAAACTATATACTTCACGCAACAAGTGCAATTATACCTATTACAATCATAACTATAATAACTATCCCACCGAGCTATAACTCAAGGATGCAGACTCAAGTGCCCATCCACATTCGAGTTTTCTCAATAAACCACGGTACCAAGCTAGACTCACTCATGATCATGGTAGAAAACTACACGGTGGAGGCGATCATATTCTCTCCTGAAAGTGGAATAAAGCACTTGTATGCGGGACGATATGACCTGGGGATATACTCACCCTGCTCCTCAAGCCAGGGGATTCACCCACATCGTGCAACCTCCCTAGATGGCACTAGAGAAAATATATAATTTGGTTGTCCATCCTATGCCAGGGAAAGCACATGGAACCAGCCTCTAAAGTACAAATATACCAGTCACATGCAGATATATTTATATTCACATCGTATCATATATATACTGTAACAACTCATATATATATATATATATATATATATATATATATATATATATATATAAAATACATATCACTTCTATGGATTTATATATAATCCTGAATATACCAATTCATAATACTTAAATAAGAATACTATGTACTTATTTTCATTCGACATGTATCACATCACCTATAGTAATAGTCATCAATGGACGTATCGGATAACCGCTCAATCCTCTTTAGACCATAACCTAAATTCCATCCTAATTGCCTCCTAAGATGTACTCAACTGCAATCGGTCCATATTTATTATAACCGCATAAATAAATTTACATACGCTTTCCGAAGACTTATCGTGAATGTTACTCATCCTAAACATTCATTAAATCCATACCCCCAATTGTACACAAATTAACTCGAGGTTACCTCTTTCAATCCAAGGTTTACTCACCCTTAATTCCATTGTCTAGGAGTCCTAACGGCATATCTAGAATGCCCAAAAATAACCTCCAAATTGATAATTAACTTCCCCCAAACTTAAAGGAAGAAAATTTCTCTTTTAAGGTGAATCTATTTGCCCCATTTGCGAATCAATGTGGACCAGCGAATCGATTCGGTCTAAATTTGAATCGATTCAGCCTGAGACAGTTTGTCAGGCCTTCCTATGCAAATGGGTTCGATCCAAATTCGAATTGATTCGGCCTGTCTGGAGTTGACAGTTTGGTTAATTTTGTTTTAATCTCCAAAACCCAAAACTCATTCCAATCTCCATTTAAAATATAACCCGGATTTATTTCTACGAACCCAAAGTTTTTATTTCTCCTCAAGTCCTTTAGAAATCCTAACACTCTATTTGGGAACCCCTAATATTTATCTCCAAATCATTCTATCCGTAATTTCTGACTAACGATTTTAATATCGGACACCCTTACGTAGAAAAATAATTACTAATTCAAACAAAATACGAAAAATATGCGGTCGGCTCCCATGTGACTGTAAGGAAAAGATATACAAATTTTATTTTTTGACCAAGAGCCGAATCGATTTTCTTCATAGCCCAATGAATTTGAAAATGATGTTGTGTCATTATTAATCATCTTATTCAATCCTTATTTTTCCCAACCCTCACCCAACCCCATTTCCATGGATCTTCACATCACCCAACAACAATATAAACGTCTACACACTACAATTTACCCAAAACAATAATTTATTTGGGGATTTAACCAATTGAACCAAGAAAATCAACCATTTACTTAATTAAACCACAACTTTCATTTCTTCCAATTTCTCACCATAATTTACACCATTAACATGGATTTAAGCTTAGAATTGATCTACTATCATCATCATAATAAATCCTTATGAAACATTCTCCCAAAAACCCATTTATACAAGAATACTCAAACCCAAAATCATATAGTTTTCCATTACCAGCTATAATATGAAAAACAAACACACTAAATCATTAAAGCAAGTTAAACACTTGCCTCGTGGATAAAATTCGATGATCTCGAGTCGAATCCCACGGAGTTTGAATGGAAATCCTTTCCTTTCTTGTATTTTTCCTCTTCCTTTTTCTTTTCTCTTCTTTCTTCCCTTTCTCTGTCTCTCTCTCTCTCTCTCTCTCTCTCTCTCTCTCTCATGGCTGAATTAAATGGGAGATAAGGGTTTATCCCTTATTAAACCCAAAATTGACTCGTATACTCAATTGCGAGTCCCTACTAGTCCAAAAAGTCATCGGAACCCAAACACTACCCCCAGGTACTCTATTATGACTATCCTGGCCCATCTGAAACCAACCATGCACTCGAAATCTCCATTCGAGTCACTTTATGAAAATTTACTATTTCAACCCAACACATCTCAATACGCGTGTTTTTCAATACGCGTATTTTCCAAATAAAATATTATCCTTTATCGCTTTACCCAACTACAACATGTAATTAAAATAATCCAACTCATTTACTTAGTCCCGTAAGAAAATCTAATCCAAGTAAATATTAATCCGACACCAGCCAACTAATATTTACTATTCACTTTCAATTCTAAATTATTCAATTACACTCATAAATTCCAAAAATTATTATTCACAGTAATTTCGCAAATTTCCAAATTACAATCACTTATGCAATTTAAATCTCTATAAAAGTATGGGTTATTACACTTACTATAATAAATGTGACCAAATTATAAATGAAAAAAAATAAACAATAACATAAGGGACACTCAAACAATCAACATAATAGAGCTAAAGGAAAAAAACGTTTTGCAATGTATTGAAGCGTAAGTAGAAACAAAAACGTTTGTCACAAAACTACTTAGAGGCACATTCAAATAGTTAATAAAATAGAGTGTTGCATCTCTTTCTACTACATTACATCATGAGTAAAAACAAACTAAAATTAGTGCAATGTTAATGACAACTACAATCTAAAGTTCCAAAAAAATGTTGATGATCAGTATGCTTATATCCTAGAATGCAACAATAACTGTAACAACCAATCATAGTTTCAATTCCTTTGCCTCTCTGCCCAAGTTTGAAACCTAAAAATTCAAAATAAATTAGAACCCTAAGATTAAACCTCCAAAAAGCTAAATATAACCCAAAAAAATTGTATCATGACCCAAAGAACTCTACTCTAATGTCCAAGAAACAAAGTTCATTTTCTCAACTAAAACCTGATAAAATAGAAATTTTTGTAGAAATTAACCAACCATGAATTAAAACTGAAATAAAAAATCGAGCCCACTTTAATAACCCCTCTAACCTAAATATATAAATACACCCATAATAAAAATGGAAAAGTGTGTACCGATTTAAGGTTTTGAATTATAATGAGGTATTTATCTACAAAAGAAAAAACAAACAACAAAACACATAAAATAATTAGATCCCAAAAGATAAACACGACGAGATTTAACCCAAAATCAAAATCATACCACAAAATTAACAAATTAAATCAGTGAGTACATGCACGCACGAGAGTGTCGGTCCATGAAAGAGGCGGTGATGGATGGAGGTAGAGAAGAAGGTGGATTCTTAATGGAGTTGAAAGGAAGAAAAAGTGAAATGGGAGAGAGGATGATGATGAGAAGGACGACTAGGCTTCCACTAATCAGTGTAAGAGAGAATATGAGGAAAATGATCTCCGCCCTTCATTTCTTGCATTGGTGGCCAAATCTCAACCTCTAATTATCTTATCATCTTATTAAATAGTAAAAACATTTTACTCCTTGTTATATAAATATGGGAACCACATAAATATATGCATAAATGCAACAAATAGTACAACACCCTTTGATATATGTCATTTTTACCTACATCTGGATATACATAGGTATGAGAAAGTGAAATTAAATCAAAACTAAATAACAACAACAATGAGAACCTAAATTGAAGGTGGCATCGGGGCACCGGGATGAAGGATGGCAACGGGGATAGGGGGAGAGTACAGGGAGAGGGGCGTGCCAGAGCTGAGAGAGGGGGGGGGGGGGGGGGGAGACGAAAACATCGGGGGATAGGGTTTTTTTTGTGAGGGAGGGTTATTTAGTGAGGGAGGTGCTGAAACAAAATGAATGGTTATGGGAAGGTTCTTGCATTGGATGGGTTAATTCAACTCACAGAGACCAATGAATGAGCATATAAAGAAATGATTACCCCCCCCCCCCCCCACACTCTGTTCAATTCCAAACCCAAAGAAGGTTTTGGTCATTGGAGGAGGAGATGGTGGTGTCTTGCATGACGTGTCTCACAAATAATAATTTTGAACAGGTAGTTATATTAGACCCATGCTTCCTTTATAGTTCAAAGGCAAGATACATCATTTTTATAACATTAATAGAATAGGAACAACTATGGAAAGATTATGAAGAGAATACGGATAGAATATTGAATATAATATGATAAAAGCTTAGGATGGTTATGTAGCTTACAGTTATTGAAATATACAAGGTTGTTAGCAAAATATGAGCAGGGTTGTTATAATCAAAATATAAGCAAGGCTGTTATAATCAACTATTGAAAGGGAAGATGAACAAACAATTAACAGAATATGAGCAGGGCTGTTATAATCAATGAAAAGTAGAGGCAACTTCTTACCATTAAACCAACTCCTACAACGCGGTCATTGCTAAAAGTAAATATAAAGTTAGTTTTGCCTATTGTAGAAAAAATAGAGGCAACTTATGACCATTAAAAAGTGTGAAGCTTTTACCTATCTCAAAAGTGATCCAAGTTGATGTAGCACAACACAAACTAGTTTTTGAAAAAAAATGAATCCAATCAAAATAAATACGACTTGACACAATACAACACGACATAAAATAATATTTAGAATAAGCTTATCCCTCTTAAAATATCCATTATGTTGGGACTTCTAAATGCCAATGTTGCAAAAATAATATTTAGAATAAGATTTTTGCAAGTTACTTTGATGCCGTGGTGGTCCAAGGTTGGCAACCACATTGCGCATGGTCAAATTGCATTTTAAAAAAGGCAATGTTTATATTAAAAAATTCATTGAAAAAATATGAAGGAGCCAATGAAATTAACGCTAAAAATATAAAAAATACCATAAATATGATAAAAAAATAGAAATTGGCCAAATGATAAAATCGTGTAAATACAAAAACATAGCAATATGAGAGAAAATAGTGTAAATTCATTAAAACTTTAAACAATCTATCCCTTGCACTTTATCTCAATCAAAATGAACAAAAATGGAAAATCGTACCCTAGAAGAAGGAGATGAAGAGCCGTGAAGATTATGAGAGCGAAAAAGTTCCTTCCTTCATCGTAGTACCGTGAGAGAAAGAGAGATGAAATACCTTGGTGAATGAGTCGTTGAAAAATAGCAAAATTACCAAATTTATACAAAAAATAACAATAATTACCAAATTCGTGTTTTTGAAAATAGTGAATGAGAAGGGTGCTTTAAGCATTTTTTTCAAACACATGGTGAACAAACACATGTGAAAACTCATGTGTAACTAAGTCAAAAATGTATACATAACAATAATAAACACAATAATAATGAGGTGATTTCAACCAATAAAGTATACTAAGAACTCCATAAAGTAAGAAAAAGAAGGCATTACAAAAAACATGATATATGATGTCATTTTCGTCTAAACACACATAAGTGATATCATCGAGATTTACCTACCCACACAGGATGACAAAAATCCTACAATATAAATATGTTAAGGTTCTTAAACCCAAAAATCCCAAACCAACCAATCAAACAAAATCAACAAAACAAAACCTGATAAAATGAGTAGAGAGAAGATAGATCATCGAGATTTACCTCCACAATGTTGTGAGAGCGAGAAAAGAAATCGAGAGAGGGAGAGTTGAGTGGCTTTGGGCACGAGAAATCATAGGAGCAGATAGGAGATATTCCTGTGAATGTATAGGTTGAGAGGTTGAGTGTAGAGGTTGATTGACTATGAGGTGATTGAGGGGATAGTAGGGTTTTTTACAAACATACCCATTCAATCCTATCCATCTTACTCCAACAAAATGTGATCCATTCTATTCAATTTTTCCCCATTCAATCTTAACCTCTGATTAAGTTATCAACTTATGCAATAGTGCCAACTATCTTGAATAGTTGGCACTATTCCATAAGGCCTTGTTTGATGCGCTGTATAAGGGGTCCGGATAGGATAGGATAGGATAAGAGTCGAATTGGATAGGATAAGGATGAGTCGTATAACGCTTAATCCAATACTACGTTTGGAACACTTCCGGATAAGAAGAAGGGATGGAATATAATAATATAATCCCATGTTGGAAATGCTCTGGATTGGATTAATTTGTCTCCAATTTTCCAAGAATACCTTTATTTGGTATTTAATATTTTAAAAAATACAAAAATATACTGTTATCACTTATTTTAACTCAATAACATATTTTTTAATACCTCCATAATCAAGCAAACTAAAATTTAAAATTGAAAAATCAATATAGCAACCTGACTATATTACATGCAATAAGAAATAAACCCATTCTATATTACGATAAATTATAACCATTTAAACTTCATCAATACCAGCATGTAGTCATCAAAATTAGTCTTAAAGTCAAAATAAGAAATTATTAAAATTAATCCATCGAAAGCATAGGTCTGCAAATCAAAGCATTATTAATTTAAATTTCTAAAAACCCTCCTGAAGTAGTTGGGCAGCAAACTCCATACGGTCTTCGTTTGACATCGAAAAAAATATGTCCACATAATCCATTCGCTCGAAAAAAATTTTAGCTAGATAAACGCGATCCCTTGCATTCAGAGATGTCATAGTGTTACGCTCCTCAAGCATTTTTTTCCTGTTATTTCCTGCTTTATCTTCACCAAAATTTTCACTAAGTGCTCCAAAATTTTTGTTCGAATTTTTTACAAATGAGGTAAAAGTAGTTTCCATATCTTGCATGCCCATGTGACAACCCGCGATCCGAGATAAGGGGTGGCCAGCCCGATACTCAAACGTAATAGGACTCATGGATCGATATCATTCTCACCATCGCAAAAATAAACTGAGTATACGGGAAAACCACCCAATAAATCAGAAAATGGGTTGCCAAAAGTGTGAAATTTTAAAAATGCAGTTACGAAAATTTAATTTAAACAACCCAAATCTGATAAGCAAGTGGAATTCCACAAGAGTATATATAATACAACTAAGACGAATGTATACAAAAGGACCGAATAAGCTGTCGATCCACAGCAACATACAATGAAGTACAAGAATTTAAATATTTTACATAATACATTCATTAATCAAATAAAAAAGTTTGGGCCACACGCCCGAGTATAAGACCCGATCATATCTAGAACACAAAGATGAAAGCGTCTAATACAATATCCTGTAATAACCCACAAAATCTTACAGCTCGTCGAAAGAAAAAAATGCGAACATCAAAACGGGTGTCCTTACGGGGGATCACCTGAGCGGATACAATGATATATAAAACCAGGAAAGTAAACTGGTCAGGGTCGGGTTCTATATGATTACCAGAAGAAATAAAAAGCATGATAGATATGAACAGCTATGCATAAATGATAAGGACGATAATATGATAATGACATGTTATCTACATTACAATTTAAGACAATTTAACTAATTATGAAATGAAATGTCATTTACATAAAAGAAATCAAAGTAAATAACTTAAATTAAAACCTTTCCTCATTTATCAAATTTTCATTATCTTTTATATTCCTTAATAGGAATAAGACCATCTATTAACTTCCATAGTTAATTATCTTACCATTTCATCTTTCCATTCTTTAATAGGAATACCATTTATACCAGGTTCTCTTTATGGCACATTAATCTCAATCCTGTTCTCTTTATGGCATATATCCATGCTCTTTATGGCATATAACCATCAAGTCCCACTTGATGCAGAAAAGTTATATTCTTATACATATAACGATTCTAAGATCGCCCCTTCGAGTTTCCCCACTGGGCACACCCCTAATTGACCATCATCTTCCAGGGCCTATCTATACAAGACAACCTGGGCACCTATCGATACGTCAGGAAGCGGCCATATGCCTGCGGTAAAGTCAGGACCACACCCGGAATCCCCTAACCAGCGCAGAAAAACATATAGAAAACACCGCATATTGCCTAGGACTATATCCTCCCAGCATTCATTAGCCAGGGGGCATCACCAAGCGCGCGAACTTTCCTTATGATGTCATTTAGAGAGGTGTGTTTAAGTAAATTAACATTTACCATATTTTATCTCATTTACATTTCAATTTACCAATACCAAATTCCATTTCCAATATCCATGTGTTTGGTTCTTTTTATTCGAACCTATCATAATTAAACAACCGGGTTCATTTTATTTGAACCAATCATCATTAACATAGCTTGGGTTCATTTTAGTGGAACCTATCATCTTTAAACCATTTGGGTTCATTTTATGCGAACCTAATTCCCATCGAATATTATCATTAATATTCCTCAATTTCAAGTCCCAACTAAATCTCCAAATGATCATTATGATCCTATAAATCCCCAAAGTTCATATAATTTTGATAAGCCCATAAGTCTCCAAGTTAGGGCATTTAACTTCCTAACTTCTAAAAATTTTAATAGAAGAAGTAATGCCTTAACATTACTTTAAACCTCCCCGGAATAAACCCCAGATGAACCCATTTCTAGTCTAGGGTAGCGACCAAACTCAACTAATACTCTAGGACTCTATGTTTACTTCTTTCAAGAAGGTTCCTAGATCCTAAGCCTGAGGAAAAAGATCAAAATTTGAAAAGAAAACAAAAGAAAAATTGTAGGGTATCCGAATCGATTCGGCTAGAAAAATGGGGATTCTGTATAAATGCCGAATCGATTCGGTCAAACCGAATCTGGGAACTTCCTCAAGGCGAATCGATTCGGCCAGGCCGAATCGATTCGATTATGCAAATTTTCAAAGTTTTGGCTATGGAGTTCTAAACTCCAAATTTCTACCAAACCCAAAACCAACCAAACCAACCTCATATAATGGAACTAAAACTCCATAAATACACCTAACTACCATCATTTGTAATAATTATCGCCCAAATCAATTTCTAAGGGTTAATACCCTAAAATCCAACAAAACCCTAAAATGATACACCATAACAATTCAATAACTATCAAAACTAATTATTCTCCTTAAATCACATAATAGCAAGTAGATTACTTGCCTTGATCATGCAAATGCGGATTTGATTTCGTGAAAGCAATGATCCAAGATTGAATCTCTAAATTTCACTTTTTCTCCCAAGGCTTTCTTCCTCTTTCTCTCTCTCAATTGTGTAAAATGGAGGAATGGGAATAGGGGTAGGGAAAATAAAACGGGGCTTAAGTCTAAAAAGCCTAGTTAAGTGACTAATACGCGATAAAATAATACGCGACTACACTTTTAAGCTACAACCAGTTGAAAGTGCCCGAAATACCAAAATGCGATATGGCACTTATTTTGACTGTCTCGCACCTACCGGGACTAATTGCACTATCCAAATTATCATTTGGAAATTTATAAATCATTTTAAGTTTCGGTTTCACATTAAACCAAAATGCCCTTTTAATTCTTATGACACTACAAATCACCACATGGATATTTTTACCTGCACATCAGGTAATCATACAACATCTCAGTAAATATTAACCTTTTCCATATAAAATTAATATTTACTCAACATCCATCATTTTATAATTAATTACTACATATAGTAAATAAATATAAAATAGGCTCTCAAAAGTGAGGGTTATTACATACTCCCCCCCTTATGAGGGAATTTTGCCCCCAAAATTCAGGCATACCTCACAAGAAGATATGCAGATACCATTCCCGCATGTCATCCCCACGATCACATGTCGACTCCTCGACACTATGGTGATTACATTACACCCTAAGCAAGGTACTACCGGTGATCTCGATCGTCGCTCTCCACGTTCTAAAATTGCAACCGTCTACTCCTCATAAGGAACGTTAAGTTGCGTCTACTTCGAAGGAAATGTGCCTAAGGGCACCATCACATCTCTTGTATTACTTTACAGAGGAGATATGGAACACGTTATGAACTTGCTGTAAATATTTTAGTAGAGCAAGTTAATAGACTACCGGACCCGCCTTAACATATATAGGAAAGGTCCAACATAACGTCGTGCTAGTTTTCCTTTCTTCCCAAAACGCTTAATGCCTTTCATGGGCGACACTCGCACCAACACCTGGTCCATCGACCTCAAACTCCACGTGCCTTCTCCCTGCATCGACAAAATTCTTTTGTCGATCTTGGGAAATACGAATGTAATTCTGAATGAGCTCAATTTTCGAAGAAGTATCTCAAATTATTTTAGGTTCGAGAGACTTATTATCTAGCACCTTTAACCAACAAGTGGAAGATCCACAAGGCCTGCCATACAAGGCTTTATAAGGTTCCATTCCCAATAGTGAATAAATACAAATTATAATAAACGAATTCAACTAGTGGGAGACACTGTTCCCGACTACTCTGAAGTCAATCACACACATAAATAGTATATCCTCCAACATGTGGTTTACCTTTTTGGACTAGCCATCTGTGGAGAATGATAAGAAGTGCCTAACTACAATTTAATCCCCATGGCTTCTTGGAAACATGCCACAAAAGGGAAATAAAACACTTGTCTCAGTCAGAGACTATAGTTAAAGGCACCCCATGCAGTCCAACTAACTCTTTTCGTGCCCGGCCACTACCACTGGCGGCACACAACTTAACACATAAGTCGTTACCCTGATGTAAGGCAACCTTAGAACCGCGAGATTCCACCATTTTTGCCTTTCTTAAGTCCATTTCATTCGGGAAAAAAATTATATTATGGAAATGCACCCCACCCTCAAGGTCAAAAGAGCAAAGTTCTATTTCCTAAATCAGTAGCTTGTATATGTGGTCTTAACCACCCATGTCTCTCATACGACATGTTGCAAGGAAGTGTTGCTTGCACGAATGACTAAATTCTGCCCAGGAAGTAGCATCTCCCTTCCTATACGGCGATCACCTCCCCTAAGATGAGTTTCAATTCAAACAGGGGATATTACTTCTCACAAGTTTAAACTTATGAGGCGCATAACAATAAATCAATACTCCGGTATTATTACTCCCAACCCGGGCCGAGGCTTGTCAACTGAAATCACCCTCGAGCTTACAACATGGGCTCAGGAGTGAGAATCAATTCATCCTTCGCTACCTTCGTAACACACCAACTATGAGTAGCCTTATCTCCAACGACCCAACTAGCCAAACTTCTCGAAATCTCCCACTTCTCGTTACTAGGAAATCAATCCCTCTTAGAGTTAACACACAATCTGTTCGTGGTCAACTCATGACAGCTCTCCTAAACTAACGCCACCTAAACTAAAGGCCTTATATTCAAGTGATCCTGAGGTCTACCTACCTATATCCTATCTAAGTCGTATACGAATAGTACTAGGTATATCCCTACTGCCCAAAACCTTTCTCAACTCCCGACGTTTTCTCAGTTTCGTACGTGGGAAGTCTCGCCGAAGCGAAATCCAAACAAGGAACCCTCCCATTACACTACTACCTCGCGTTGTCGGTCATCAAGATATACATGTCTAAGACACATGTTCGGGACCAAAAAGATTCTACTTATATACATAACCACCTAAATAACTGAAGATTTAACAAATCAAACACTCACTTTTCATAAAGCCCTATAATTATATATCCCACAACATATATATATATATATATATATACCGTTTTAAATAGCCCTCTTATCAAGGCATAACCCGAAGTGTTAATTCGACTTCGCATCCCAGTCTCCCTCGCATTATTCAGAGGAGAGAACTATATATAGTGCTTATATTTCGCACTTTATTAGCCATTAATCACTCTTCTACGTGATTCTCGACTTAACCTTTCCACCAGCGAAATAAAATAAATAAATAAATAATTATAAAATGAAATTAACCAAAAGAAGAAAGAACAACATCTCTCCACTCCCAACGTCGTCGAGGTTCACGCGTGGAGTGTCCCGCAAAAGCGGAATCCAAATAAGGAACCCCTCCTATACGCTACTACTCAACTATGTCGATCGTGGAGATAAGGCATACCAATCCCATCATACCCGACCATGTCAAGGACGAGTAAATCGGCTTCAAAGCACAAAGTACCACAAGAAATCCCTATAAGTTTACAAACAAGGAATTTAGCGAACCATCATTCGTAGAAAACTCAACAATAGTAAAAATACTCTCAGCAGATTTTATCAAATCTGTAGCCTGAGAAGAGCTCATAAAACAAATGAGCGCATAACACCCGCATCGAATACCACACAACTCACATACCTCCAAAATAAAAAAATTTACCCTGAATAGCGGGCGGTGCTAACGAAGTTGGAGGAAGTATAACCTCCAGAATTTGATAAACTCTCCCATAGAGTATTGTCCCTGCTGCATGGGAGCAATCGGATAAGGTACTCGAGGTGAAAACTAAGCATGTGGATGTTGCGGAGTCCTAAGAAACTGACCCCCAATCAGTTGAGGACATTCCATCTTGAAGTGACCTGCCTCCCCACATAGGAAGCACCGTCCCTTCATATCCTCTCGACCTCGACCCCTATTATTTCTAAACTGGGTAATGCCTTGGCCCGGATGGCCCTTACCTCCATGACCACCCCGACCTACACGTTGGGAAGCACCTTCACTGTGCCTAATGTTATTTCCACCGTAATAAACCCTCTAAAATGTTGTCTCTTAAACAAAACCCCTTTACTTACTACCCGAAGGTTGGGTTGAGGGAAATTCTCCTCCTCCAATCCCATGTTCTCCAAGCTTTCCTGATTACCCCACGACAATAGATTTCTTGCTACCCAGTGTATATAACAGATGCTCATGGCAATGGGGTGAGGCTGCATTCATAACCTCACCAAAAGCTTGTAAAGATGGATTACCCAGTAATTATTGTCAGATTCTCCAGTTTAGACCTCCCATAATCTTTGAGATCTTCCTATCTTCCGGAGTCACCTCATCCGGCACAAACCTTCCAACCGTATAAACTCCTCTACATATTCTTCCAGAGATCTCTCTCCTTGCACAATCATCCTGGAGCTTCTTTCTCATCTCCCTTTGAACTGTGGGAGGAACATACTCACGATCAAACAAAGCCCAAAATTCAGTGATCGTCATTGTGTCTCTTTGCTCTGGTGTGGTTATTATCTCCCACCAGTATAACGCAGATCCGACTAGCTTAAAAGTGGCAAGGACTTGTTTCTCTCCTCACTACATTCTATCAATCGAAGGTGGCGTTGCCTGTTCTCTTTCCATTTATTGGCTTTGATAACATTCATGCCTCCCTCGAATTCTGGGGGATTGCCCTTTAGAAAGGACTCTCTAACCCTTTCCCATGGAGTATGTCCCGTAGGATCTTGAACATCGTGAGCCCATTGTTGAGCCTGTGGCAATTATTGGACCACTACGGTCATGGCGGTGGTAAACGCTTGAGCTACTATGTTTGCTACATCCGCAGCGTTAACGGTCCCTTGTGGGAGCGGTGGAGAATCTACCTCCTCTTCTACAACCCTATTACGTCTCGTTGGGCGACCTCTCAAGGCGGCATTTGAGATGAAAAAATAATAGAGTTAAAATACTATCTGAAACTATCTATCTCGCAGAAGATCGCAAACATAGACTACTACACAGTCCTAACATTAGGCTCTATATCAAAGAACGCTATGGTAGAACGTGACGAATCCACATAGATCCTAAAGACTCTAAAACCTGATGCTCTGATACCATCTGTGATAACCCGCGATCCAAGATAAGGGGTGGCCAGCCCGATACTCAAACGTAGCAGGAATCATGGATGGATATCATTCTCACCATCGCAAAAATAAACTGAATATATGGGAAAACCACCCAATAAATCAGGAAATGGGTTGCCAAAAGTGTAAAATTTTAAAAATGCAGTTACGAAAATTTAATTTAAACAACCCAAATCTGATAAGCAAGTGGAATTCCACAAGAGTATATATAATACAACTAAGATGAATGTATACAAAAGGACCGAATAAGTTGTCGATCCACAGCAACATACAACGAAGTACAACAATTTAAATATTTTACATAATACATTCATTAATCAAATACAAAAGTTTGGGCCACACGCCCGAGTATAAGACCCGATCATATATAGAACACAAAGATGAAAGCGTCTAATACAATATCCTGTAATAACCCGCAAAATCTTACAGCTCGTCGAAAGCAAAAGAATGGGAACATCAAAATGGGCGTCCTTATGGGGGAGCACGTGAGCGAATACAATGATATATACAACCAGGAAAGTAAACCGGTCAGGGCCAGGTTCTATATGATTACCAGAAGAAATAAAAAGCATGATAGATATGAACAGTTATGCATAAATGATAAGGATGATAATATGACAATGACATGTTATCTACATTACAATTTAAGACAATTTAACTAATTATGAAATGAAATGTCATTTACATAAAAGAAAGAAAAGTAAATAACTTAAATTTAAAACCTTTCCTCATTTATCAAATTTTCATTATCTTTTATATTCCTTAATAGGAATAAAACCATGTATTAACTTCCATAGTTAATTTTCTTACCATTTCATCTTTCCATTCCTTAATAGGAATACCATTTATACCAAGTGCTCTTTATGGCACATTAATCTCAATCCCGTGTTATTTATGGCAAATATCCATGCTCTTTATGGCATATAACCATCAAGTCCCACTTGATGCAGAAAAGTTATATTCTTATACATATAATGATTCTAAGACCGCCCCTCCGAGTTTCCCCACTGAGCGCCCCCCTAAATGACCATCATCTTCCAGGGCCTATCTATACAAGACAACCTGGGCACCTATCGATATGTCAGGAAGTGGCCATATGCTTGCAGGAAAGTCAGGACCACACCCGGAATCCCTTAACCAGCGCAGAAAAACATATAAAAAAAACCCCGCACATGGCCTAGGACTATATCCTCCCTGCATTCATTAGCCAGGGGGCATCACCAAGCGTGCGAACTTCCCTTATGATGTCATTTAGAGAGGTGTGTTTAAGTAAATTAACATTTACCATATTTTATCTCATTTACATTTCAATTTACCATTACCAAATTCCATTTCCAATATCCATGTGTTTGGTTCTTTTTATTCGAACCTATCATAATTAAACAACCGGGATCATTTTATTTGAACCAATCATCATTAACATAGCTTGGGTTCATTTTAGTGGAACCTATCATCTTTAAACCATTTGGGTTCATTTTATGCGAACCTAATTCCCATCGAATATTATCATTAATATTCCTCAATTTCAAGTCCCAACTAAATCTCCAAATGATCATTATGATCCTACAAATCCCCAAAGTTCATATAACTTTGATAAGCCCATAAGTCTCCAAGTTAGGGCATTTAACTTCCTAACTTCTAAAATTTTTAATTAAAGAAGTAATGCCTTAACATTACTTTAAACCTCCCCGGAATAAACCCCAGATGAACCCATTTCTAGTCTAGGGTAGTGACCAAACTCAACCAATACTCTAGGACTCTAAGTTTACTTCTTTCAAGAAGGTTCCTAGATCCTAAGCCTGAGGAAAAATATCAAAATTTGAAAAGAAAACAAAAGAAAAATTGCAGGGTCTTCGAATCGATTCGGCAAGAAAAATGGGGATTTTGCATAAATGTCGAATCGATTCGGTCAAACCGAATCGATTCGGTTGACTCAAGATTCTGCAAATTTTCAAAGTTTTGGCTATGGAGTTCTAAACTCCAAATTTCTACCAAACCCAAAACCAACCAAACCAACCTCATATAATGGAACGAAAACTCCATAAATACACCTAACTACCATCATTTGTAATAATTATCATCCAAATCAATTTCTAAGGGTTAATACCCAAAAATCCAACAAAACCCTAAAATGATACACCATAACAATTTAATAAATATCAGAACTAATTATTCTCCTTAAATCACATAATAGCAAGTAGATTACTTGCCTTGATCATGTAAATGCAGATTTGATTTGGTGAAAGCAATGATCCAAGCTTGAATCTCCAAATTTCTCTTTTTCTCCCAACGCTTTCTTCCTCTCTCTCTCTCAATTGTGTAAAATGGAGAAATGGGAATAGGGTTAGGGAAAATAAATTGGGGCTTAAGTCAAAAAAGCCCACTTAAGTGACTAATACGCGATAAAATAATACGCGACTACACTTTTAAGCTACAACCAGTCGAAAGTGCCCGAAATACCAAAATGTGATATGGCACTTATTTTGACTGTCTCGCACCTACCGGGACTAACTGCACTATCCAAATTATCATTTGGAAATTTATAAATCATTTTAAGTTCCGGTTTCACATGAAACCAAAGTGTCCTTTTAATTCTTATGACACTACAAATCACTATATGGATATTTTTACCTACTCATCAGGTAATCATACAACATCTCAGTAAATATTAACCTTTTCCATATAAAATTAATATTTACTCAACATCCATCATTTTATAATTAATTACTACATATAGTAAATAAATATAAAATAGGCTCTCAAAAGTGAGGGTTATTACAGCCCACACTCCAAGTATTGCCTTTTCTTTTCCCCTTTCTCTGACTTGGGTTAGGAACACGGGAGGAAGGTTGCACTACAGGTGTTGGAGTATCACCATCTAAGTCAATACTCTCCTCGTCCTGACCATCTATATCATCCATGGTATCAACGGGAGACTCAGCTGTAGCACCAGTAGCCCGATCCTTCCCAAACACTTATCCCAACTGATCATATAACAAAAATGGCTTGTTTCTTAGTCCCTTTGCATCAAGCTCTCTCTGCAATAAATAAATAAAATTAAGTTAAGTCAAATAGTGAAAAGGTATTATTATTTAATGAAGATATAAACAATAAAGTTAACTAATTTACGTGCAAGTACCCTTCCCATTTATCATCTCGATCAACCTCAACACATTTCAAAGTTTCGTTCCATCTAAAACCAATACGATCCAACATGTCAGTTACAAATTAAAGTGTTTCTTCAAATTTCTCATCTTTGACTCTATATGTGGGTTTGCTTTAATACCACACCCAAGCATCTTTTCTTTAAACCTTTTATCCACTTCTAGGTTTGTTCTAGGCTTAAAGCCATTATCACGGCTGTACCCATGTCTTAGTGCCTATTTTCACTACATAATCTTAAAAAATATATACCCAACAATGAACAAATTGATCAACTCTTAGAACATCATTCTAACTCAAGAGTTTTGTAATGCCTTCTTTTTCTTACTTTATGGAGTTCTTAGTATACTTTATTGGTTGAAACCACCTCATTATTATTGTCTTTATTATTGTTATGTATACATTATTGGTTAAATGTATGTGTGATACATTTTTGACTTAGTTAGACATGAGTTTTGACATGTGTTTGTTCACCATGTGTTTGAAAAAAATGCTTAAAGCATCCTTCTCATTCACTATTTTCAAAAACAGGGATTTGGTATTTAATTGTATTTTTGGTATAAATTTGGTAATTTTGCTATTTTTCAACAACTCATTCACCAAGGTATTCCATATCTCTTTCTCTTAGAGTACTACGACGAAGGAAGGAACTTTTATGCTCTCATAATCTTCATGGTTCTTCATCTCCTTCTTCTAGGGTACAATTTTCCATTTTTATTCATTTTAATTGTTATAAAATGCAAAGGATAACTTGTTTGAAGTTGCAATGAATTTACCCTATTTTCTCTCATATTTATGTGCTTTTTTATTTACACGATTTTATCATTTGGCCAATTTCTATTTTTTTTATCATATTTATGGTATTTTTACATTTTTTGTGTTAATTTCATTGTATCTTTAATATTTTTTCAATGAATTTTTTAATATAGACATTTCTTTTTTTAAAATGCAACTTTACCACGAACTATGTGGTTGCCGACCTTGGACCACCACGGCATCAAAGTAACTTGAAAAAATCTTATTCTAAATATTATTTTTGCAACATTGACATTTAGAAGGCCCAACATAATGGATATTTTAAGAGGGAAAATCTTATTCTAAATATTATTTTATATCGTGTTGTATTGTGTAAAGTCGTATTTATTTTGATTGGATTCATTTTTTTATTAAAAACTAGTTTTTGTTGTGCTGCAACTTGGATCGCGTTCGAGATAGGTAAATGCTTCACACTTTTTAATGGTCAGAAGTTACCTTTATTTTTTCTGCAATAGGAAAAACTAACTTTACGTTTACATTTAGCAATGACCGCATTATAGGAGTTGGTTTAATGGTCAGAAGTTACCTCTATTTTTCGTTGATTATAACAACCCTGCTCATATTTTGTTAATATTTTGTTCATCTTGCCTTTCAATAGTTGATTATATAAGCCCTACTCATATTTTGTTATAACATCCTTGCTCATATTTTTATTATAATAGCCCTGCTCATATTTTGCTAACAACCCTATATATTTCAATAGCTGTAATCTACATAACCGTCCAAGATTTCATCATATTATACTGAATATTCTATTTATATTCTCTTCATAATCTTTATGTAGTTATTCCTATTCTATTCATGATACAATAATGATGTATCTTGCCTTTGAACTATAAAGGAAGCATGGGTCTAATATAACAACCTATTCAAAATAATTTATGGTGAGACATGTCATGAAAGACACCACTGGCTCCTTCTTTGGGTTTGGAATTGAACACGGTGGGGGAGGAGTAATAATATCTTGATATGCACATTCTTTGGTCTCTGTGAGTTAAATTACCCCATCCAATGCAAGAACCTTCCCATAACCGTTCATTTTATTTCAGAACCTCCATTACTAAACAACCATCCCTCACAAAAAAAACCTATCCCCCGATGTTTCCCGCTCGCCCTGCTGCCTCCCCCATCTCAGCTCTGCCACTCTCCTCTCCTTGTTGTCGCCCCCTTCTCCCTGCTACCATCCTTCATACCGGTGCCCTGCTGCTACCTTCAATTTAGGTTTTTGTTGTTATCATTGTTTAGTTTTGATTTAGTTTCAGTTTAGTTTAACTTTCTTAAGCATATGTGTATCCAAATGTAGGATATAAAAGGGTGTTATACTAGTTGTTGCATTTATGCATATATCTGTGTGGTTCCTATATTTATATAACGAGGAGTATAATATTTTTACTATTTAATAAGATGATAAGATAATTAGAGGTTGATATTTGGCCACCAATGCAAGAAATAATGGGTGGAGATCATTTTTCTCATATTCTCTCTTACATTCATTGGCCGAACCCAAGCCTTCATTCTCATTCTCACCCTCTCTCCCATTTTACTTTTTCTTCTTTTCAACTCCATCAAGAATCCACCTTCTTCTCCACCTCCATCTGTCACCGCCTATTTCATGGACAGACATTCTCGTGCGTGCATGTACACATTAATTTAATTTGTTCATTTTGTGGTATGATTTTTATTTCAGGTTAAACTCTCTGTGTTTCTCTTTTGGGATCTAATTAATTTTTTTGTTTTGTTGTTTATTTTTTTCTTTTGCAAATAAAGACCTGATTATAATTAAAAACCTTAAACGGGTATACACTTTTCCATTTTTATTATGGGTCTATTTATATATTTAGGTTAGAGGGGTTAATAAAGTAGCCTCGTTTTTTTATTTCGGTTTTAATTCATGCTTGGTTAGTTTCTACACAAATTTTGATTTTATCAGGTTTCAATTGAGAAAACTAATTTTGTTTCTTGGACATTATAGTAGAGTTCTTTGGGTCATGATACAATTTTTGGGGTTATATTTATCTTTTTGGAGGTTTAATCTTAGGGTTCTAATTTCTTTTGATTTTATTTTGGCCTTTTAGGTTTCATGCTTGGTTACATAGGAAAAGGAATTGAAACTATGATTAGTTGTTATTGTTATTGTTGCATTCTAGGAAATAATCATACTGATCATCAACATTTTTTTGGAACTTTAGATTGAAGTTGTCATTAACATTGCACTAATTTTAGTTTGTTTTTACTCATGATCTAATGTAGTATAAAGAGATGGGACACTTTATTTTATTAACTATTTTAATGTGCCTCTAAGTAGTTTTGTGACAAACTTTTTTGTTTCTACTTACGCTTCAATACATTGCAAAACGTTTTTTTCCTTTAGCTCTATTATGTTGATTGTTTGAGTGTGCCTTAGTTATTGTTTATTGTTTTTCATTTATAATTTGGTCACATTTACTCTAGTAACTGGCCCTCTCATTTTATGTTTACACTTTTATTATGTTTTTGTTAAAATTAGAGTTATAGATTTGTTCAAATTAGGTTTTTTCTACAGATTTTGGTCTTTGTAATACATGGTTTTGTAATTTGGGGATCTAATTTTTTTGTGTGTTTGTTTTGTCTTTTGCAGATCAATACATCTATACTCTGCAATTTTGAGATCTAAATAGGTATACTCTTCTATGTACACCACACACACCACACTACCACACACATTAGTATGTTTCGAGATCTGAATTTTTGAGTTTGCAATTTCGGTTTACGTTTCCATATTTACATTCTTAGTTAATCATCATAGTAGTAAATTAGATTGAAATGGGGGTTTAAGAAGTATGTGTTATGATTGAAGTATCATACTATTTATATGTATGTTTATTTATGTCTTATTGAATAGGTAAAGTATTTATATAATATGCTCTGCTCAATGCCCTTATTTGCCTTTTAGAACAATCTGTGAGGAGTCGATGTCTACGTTTTCTACATATCTTTTCCAAATTATTCGAATGTTAAAATATGGTATTTTTGAAATGTCTTAGTCCCTCACTATTTCTATATGTGTTTCTTCACAAGTAGATGAAATAAATATTCTTCACTCTTCTTCACTGCTCAACATTCGAGATTTCATGGGATTTCATGGGAGGTGAGCTTCTTTTGACATCTTATTATTCTCAAAGTAGTGAATTTTTCTTTCATTATTTGTTGATTTTAATTCTACTATGTTCACACTAGACACTCATATGGTTCTCACATGTTGTTTCCCAATTTTGAGAATTCTTAGTTTCGGTTTAAAACTCTAGCTTTGGAAATAAGGAAATCTCACGTAATAGATGATTCAATAGAAGCTTTTGTATTCACATTATAGATGAGACATCCCTCTTATGTGTGTGCACCCTACTTCTGTAAAGAATATTTATTTCATTTTAGGTGTAAAATTGAGGTGCAAGCTGCATATTGTAATGAGTGCCGATGTGTGTGGAGGTATACATTAGTAATTATTTATTTAAATATGGTTCATCTATGGAAAATTAGTTTCAGTATAAATATTTTTTATGCATTTGGGATGTAAAATTAAGTCTTGATTAGTGTATTTATCCATCCAAGACACTTTAAATGTTTTTTTAAGTTCTATTTGTGTTTTTTTATTTATTTTTGGGGCTGTAAGTTTGTTTGTTTATGTTTAGTGTTGTATGATGGTTTAAAAATGTGACATTGGGAAAAGTATTGGAGAAAGGTTTGGGAGTTGTTA
Organism: Sambucus nigra; assembly: GCA_949130495.1. Taxonomy (NCBI): domain Eukaryota; kingdom Viridiplantae; phylum Streptophyta; class Magnoliopsida; order Dipsacales; family Adoxaceae; genus Sambucus; species Sambucus nigra. The sequence goes on from OX422215.1 coordinate 333,709,799, forward strand.
TCCCTATCCTAAATGTGTTTTATATGTTCCAATTTGTGTGTTTTTTGTTTCAATTGTAAAAAGGTGGGAACATGTATATATTTGGGATTTATCAGTAGATTGAGTACTCAAAATGTCTGACAAAATGTTTGTTTTTAAGTACCTGAAATAGCATACCAAGATTGAATTAATGAAATGTATTTCATAAAACTAATTCGAGATTCTTGGTTGCTTAATAATGCTTGATCTATATATAAATTCTTATGTCTCATGAGATTATTGGTTGCTTAATACTGAGATACTTAATACCAAGATGTACTTCATAAAACTAATTTGATGTTTAGATTCATAATGCTTAATATTGATATTCTTGGTGGCTTAATACTAATTTGATGTTTAGATTCTTGATGCTTAATACTAAGATGCATAATACTGATATTCTTGGATGCTTAGTATTGATATTCTCGGTTTCTTAATAATGCATGGAAGCACAGTGGGAAAATGGCCTCTTTATTTTGTTTTAATTTTTCAGCATTGGAAGCTACAATCATGACATTGATATGGCATACTGGAGGGAGTTGCATATGCATTGGAAAACATAATTTAGAACATTTTAATGTATCCAATGTCAACCCTATGATTCTTTTTAAAACCCCTCTCTAATGTGTGATCGGCACGATATATACACGGGGCTTATAAATTATGATTGACATGTGTGGGCCAACTAACTCTATTCCATACAATACAATTTGGGGAGATGTGATGAATGAGAATTATGTTAATTATGGTTCAGACATGCAATGCTCATATTTACTTACATACACCCTGCTTATTATCTGATTCATATTTGTTTACACATTCCTGCGTTTTTCATGCAATACTCTGACTGTGTTACTCATTATGAGTTTTTATTGAATGCATATACAACTCTTTTGAAGGAGCATGTGAATTTTTTAAGAGCAATAATTTTTCTAAATGGGCATGCATTTGATTTAAAAATGTACTGTTCAAATTATTATGTTTATATTACTATCCAGATGCTTTTCGAGGCAAGTGTAATAGTGTGTTATTATATTTTTTGTAGGAATCGAGAGTTGTTTAGAGTTGTTTTGAAGATCAATATTATCATATACCTCTTAGATATACAATATGTAAATTTAAAGTTCATTTTTTCTCCAAATTACACATAAGTGAGGTATAGGATGAAACACATAGACCTGTTACTAATAATGGATGATATTCATCAGTATTGTCAGTAATGATTTGCTATTCATCCATATTATCAGTAATTCGATGCTATTCATGTTATGTTATGACGTTGATTTGTATATAGGATGGTTGTCCTCACCTTGAATCACTTGATCTGCGCCCGTGGAGTACGTATTTTTCCAATTTTTTCTTATTTTGTTAAATCTAAATCCCAAATGCCATGTGGTAATTTGAGACTCATTTTGATGGGTTAGATTTTGGCTGTCTCGGACTTCTCTTGGGATCTTTGCATATTACGGTGCAGGTTTGTGCTGCTTGGGATATTTGGATGTTATTGTTTAGTTTCTAATATGTTGATAATACATTGTATTTCTCTTATCCTCTTTATTATTTTTAATTTAAATACACATTTGATCTATTTTTTCGCTTTGTGATGTTGGCATCGTTAACGTTACCACAAGGAAGTCTCACCACACAATAGTTTATCTCACCCTCTTTCTATATATTTTCTTCGCTTAATGTGGAACATTAACGAGTATCCATTTTTAGGATGTTTTGTAAGAATTGGGAGAGAATGTTATTTACAATATTGAGTATTACTTTACCGACCTGCAGGGTTGAAAATATAAGAAAGTTATCTGCATTCGTAAATTACAGTTGCAATTTTGTGGCAATCGCCTTATTCTTTCCCCCAACACTATCCATTTTTTTTCCTGTTTATATTTTTTCACTACCAAACTGATTGGGAATGAATGGAAACCTTTTAAAGTACATGTAAATGATATTTAACTACAATACATTGTGTTTGCTGTGTTATTTTGTTGTCAATCTTGGAGTATGATTCTTTTATTCTCTATTTATGAGGGTAAGTACACTATTTGTTTGTCAACACTTTTTTAGTTGGGTTACCTGTTTAATAAATTATGCTTATTATGAAACAGGAGAAGAATGCTTACAAATACTTGGAATAATATAGGAAACAGGAGAATAATGCGTATTAGGTGTGTGGTAAGTATGTGTGAGCTTTAAAAGTCGCTCAATTTCAGTAGGCATGTATAGTTCTTTCATTTTGAGTAGTACACTGTAACATGTGTGAGGCTTCATTTACATTTATGAGTTCTTTCTACTAAAAGCAGGGACTATTGTGACAACCCGCTTATCAAAATAAGAGGTGGCCAGCCCGATACTCCAATAATAACAGGGATCATAAATGGACCATTCTCAGAATCACAGTAATATAATAAGTATATGGGATAACCACCCTATATTTCGGAAAACGGGTTACCAAAAATTTAGTTTTAAAAATTAAAGAAAACATTTCGACAACCCAATTAAAAAAGAAGGTGGATAAGATCTATAAGAATTAAACTGAATAGTACATACATAGCATAATAACCGAATAGGTTGTCATTTAACAGTCTCTTACAATGTATCACAACTATTAAATTAAGTTACATAATATAGTACAGTAGTAAAATACAAAATCTTGGGCCACACGCCCGAATAAATAACCCGATCATAACTAGAGTACAAAAATGAAGGCGTCTATCACAAAATAACCACTTACATCCGTAAGGTGTTGCAGCTCCGAGACATAGGGATGGGGAAATCAATATGGGCGTCCTTGCGGAGGAGCACCTGAGCGAACATGAGATTCATACACAACAAGAAGTATGAATGGGTTAGGGCCCAGTTTTGTTTGATCACCAGATGAATAAAGAGTATGATAGCTATGAACAGTTAATCATGGTTGACAATGATGAGAATTTACTTACTCAATCTCAAAGCATAAACTAAGGCAATTAAATGGTCATAAGTTTAATTTAGTTATGCAAGAGGATATGAATGAACTATCATTAATTAAGAATTTCCATCCTTTACAATGTTTCATTTCATCGTTCCATACCTCGTTAGGAAACGAAATCAAAGTTATTTTCTCTTTAAGGCATTTATTATAAATCAAGTCCCACTTAAATAAGAATTGTTTTAATCATCTATATATATATAACGATTCTAAGACCGCCCTTCCGAGTTTCCCCACTGGACGCGCCCCTAAATGGCTATCATCTTCCAGGGCCTATCAAAAAGACAACCTGGGCATCCTACAATGCAACTTCGGGAAGTGGTCATATATCTGCGAGTGAGTCATTACCAAACCCGGAATTACACCACATCGTACAATAAATACATAATACATAATAACCGGTCATATGGCTGAGGACTATATTCACCCTGTATTCACTAGTCAGGGGACTTCACCTCATGCGCGTACTTCCCCGATGATATCATTTAGAGAGGTGTGTTTATGTAAATTATTATTTACAATTTTATTCCCATTTCAATATATAAAACACATTTTATCCGGAGCCATACGTAATTTATACCATCATTATAACCTCGATGATTAATAGACCTCTTATTCATTCTCCAAGAATTTATGGTGTTACTATAAACCACAAAGCCTTGCATACCTCAATTGAGTTTCTAAAGTCCCCCAATCTAACCTTACAATTCCTAGTCTTCACATTAATTAACTAAAGGAAAATAATACCTTAACATCAATTTGGACATCCCCGGAACACGCCCTATTTAAGCCACTACTAATCTAGGGTATTTACCTCGCTCATCTAAGACTCTAGGACTCTAAGTTTACTTCATAAGAGAAGGTTCCTAGGTCCTAAGCTTAAAGAAAAAGGGTTAAAATTGAGTTATAAAAAATAACTCAAAACAGTAAGAATTCGAATCGATTCGCCCTAGGGCCGAATCGATTCGCCCCAAGCAGTGAATCAATTCACCTAAAAGTGAATCAATTTGTATTGAGAACTCAACTTTCTATCTCAGGCTGAATCGATTTGTCCTTAACTCGAATCGATTCGGGTCCCCATACCTGTAGCCTCACCCCTTAGCGAATCGATTCGCCCTAGGGCCGAATCGATTCGGCCTGGCGAATTTTCCAAGAATGGGGCTACGGGTTATGGACCCTAGTTTTTCCCAAAGCCTCATTTATACTCCAACCAACATCATAAATTCAACCAACCTAATCATAAATGCATCTAACTACTATAATTTGCACAAATTAACATCTAAATCAACTTCTAAGGGTTAAAAACCTACAAATCCCTCAAAAATCCCAAAGTTGTTCAAACATAACAACTACACAACAACCAATACAATTTATTCACCCTAAACCATATATTAGTAAGTAAGGAAACTTGCCTTGAGGTTGAAATCTCAGATTTCCTTTGATAGCAACAACTCCAATTTTCTCCCTTTTTTTCTCTTTTTCTCCACAACTTTCTTCCTCTCTCTATCTCTCTAGGTTTAAGAACACAATTTGGGATAATAAGAGAATTGGAAGACTAAAATCGAGGACTTAACATTAGTTTCCAACTTAAAATGCTAGTACTCCATTAAAATGACTCGTAACTACACATTTAAGTCATAACCAGTCAAAAGTCCCCGGATTCCCAAAAACATAAAATGGAAGTTATTTTGACTATCTCGCATATTTCGGGACTAACTACGCCCTCTAAATTAGAATTCGGAAATATTTAAGTCATTTCAAGTTCCGGTTTCATTTATACCATAAATGTCGTTTAAAGCATACGACGCTATAAAACATAACATGATGATATTTACATACACATAACAGTAAATATGCAACAATCTAGTAATTATTCTTTAATAACTATCTTACTTGATATTTACTCCATCATCTATTATTTTATATAATTTCCTCACACAGTAAATTAATATAAAATAAACTTCTCAAAAGTGAGGGTTGTTACATACTCCCCCCTTATGAGGGAATTTTGCCCTCAAAATTCAGGCGTACCTCGCAAGATGAGATGTGGATACTTTTCCCGCATATCGTCCTCACGCTCCCACATTGATTCCTCGGCGTTCTGATGAACCCGTTGAACTCGCACAAAGGGCACCACTCGAGATCTCAACCTACGCTCCCCATGCTCTAAAATTGCAACTGGTTGTTCCTCATACGAAATATCGGGTTGCAATTCGATATCCTCCAAAGGAATATGCCAAATGGCTCCTTTACACATCTTATACTTTTTCAAAGAGGAAACATGAAACACATCTTGAATTTTTTGTAAGTGTTCCGGTAAGGCAAGTTGATACGCCACTGGGCCTACCTTAGCAATAATGGGAAAAGGTCCAACATAGCGCAGTGCAATCTTTCCTTTCTTACTGAAGCACTTTATACCTTTCATTGGCAATAATCGCACCAAGACTTTATCTCGAACCTCCAACTCTACATGCCTTCTATTCACATCGGCATAACTCTTTTGATGATCTTGAGCTATTCGGATGCGATTTCGAATGCGTTCAATATTCAAAGAAGTATCTTGGATCATTTCAGGTCCAAGAAATTTATTATCCCACACCTCCAACCAACAAGTGGGTGGTCTACATAGCCTACCATAAAGTGCCTCATAGGGTGCCATCCCGATGGTGAATTGGTATGAATTATAATAAGCAAATTCAACCAAAGGGAGATATTGTTCCCAACCACCTTTGAAATCAGGCACACACATTCGGAGCATATCCTCCAACATTTGGTTGACTCTTTCTGTCTGCCCATCTGTTTGAGGGTGATAAGAAGTACTCAATTTCAATTCGGTTCCCATAGCTTCTTGATAACTTCCCCAAAAATGAGAAATAAAAATCTTATCTCTATCAGAGACTACATTTATGGCACCTCGTGGAGTTTAACAACCTTCGCGATAAATATCCGGGCATAACGAGTAGTATTATAATCTGTGCGCACGGGTAGGAAATGTGCCGATATAGTTAAACGATCGATAACTACCCAAATAGAATCATGATCACTCTGCGACATTGGTAAACCCGTGATAAAGTCCATCGAGATACTTTCCCACTTCCAAACAGGTATTTCCAAGGGTTGTAACAAACCCGTTGGTCTTTGATGATCTACTTTCACCAGTTGACAAGTGGTGCATTTGGAAACAAATTTATAAATGTCCCGTTTCATGCCTGGACACCAATAATGACGACGCATGTCTTGGTACATCTTGTCCCCACCAGGATGCACTGTAAACTTAGACCCATGAGATTCTTCCATCACGGCTCGTCTCAAATCCCCTTGACAACGAGTCTCCCGTGGAAACATACCCCACCCTCGGAACTTATAAAGTAGGACTCTGCTCCTCCGATCAACAATTCGCGTATTCAATCCTGACAGCTTTTGTCCCTTCCTTGAGCTCCCACCACCTTTTCTACAATAGTAGGCATAACGGTCACAACCGACATAAATGCCCTAGCAACCGCGCCCTCCTGGCTAAACTCCTTCCATTTAGCTTTCCATATCTCCACTAACTCCCTCTCGAGTTTCCGACTTAATGCATCGGCCACCACATTCTCCTTGCCCGGGTGATAGTGGATGTCAAATTGGTAGTCTTTCACAAACTCTAACCACTGGAGTTGATGCATATTTAGATCTCTCTGGGAAAACAAATATTGTAACGATTTATGGTCCGTGAAAAGACTAAATTTCTCCCCTAGGAGATAATGCCTCCAAATCTTCAAGGAAAAAACTACCGCAGCAAGTTTCAAATCATGCACTGGGTAATTCTTTTCATGGGGCTTTATCTTGCGAGAAGCATAGGCAATAGCTCGCTACTTTTGCTGTAGTACACCTCCCAACCCTTGAAGAGATGCGTCGATAAAGACCAAATATTCCAATCCTAGCTTTGGTAACGCAAGGACTGGAGCAGAGGTCAATCTATCCTTCAGCTCATGAAAAGCTAACTGACAAGAATCATCCCACACAAACCTCACCCCTTTTCAGGTTAAATTTATCAAAGGGCTAGAAATTTTAGAAAAACCCTTGATAAATCGGCGATAATAGCCTGCTAAGCCCAGGAAACTACGGATCTCGATTGGTGTCATGGGCTGACCCCATTCCCTCATCGTAACAACTTTACTTGGGTCTACCAAAATACCCTGGGCTGTCACAATGTGACCCCAAAACTGTACTTCCCGCAACCAAAAACCGTATTTCTCAAACTTGGCATACAATTGATGATCCCTCAACGTCTGTAGGACCACCCGTAAATGAGTAGCATGATCGGCTTCTATTTGAGAATACACTAGGATGTCATCAATAAACACGATGACAAACTGATCAAGGAAGTCCCGGAACACCCTCTTTATAAGGTCCATAAAACTTACGGGGGCATCGGTTAGCCCGAAAGGCATAACCAGAAATTCGTAGGACCCATATCTTGTTGGGAAAGCAGTTTTGGACACATCCTGCTCTCGTATCCTCAACTGGTGATACCCCATCCTCAAATATATTTTAGAGAAGTACGATGCTCCCCTAAGTTGATCTAACAAATCATCAATTCGAGGTAATGGGTATTTGTTCCTGATAGTGACTTTATTCAACTCCTAGTAATCCACACACAACAAGAGAGAATCGTTTATCTTCTTCACAAATAACACTGAAGCTCCCCATAGCGACGTACTACGCCTAATGAACCCTTGTTCCAACAACTGCTGAATCTGGTCTCTTAATTCCCTCATCTCAACAGGAGCCATACGATACGGAGCTCTCGTAATCAGTCGTGTTCCCGGTGCTAAATTAATTACGAACTCAATCTACCTACTTGGAGGTAAATCCGGTATTTCCCGAAAAACATCTTGGAAATCTCTAACAACCGAAATCGGATCTAAAGAAATGACTACATCTCGAGAAGTTTCTTCCGCGATATAGTACAAGTAGGTTCTAGAACCTTCTTTCGAATGAGCCATAACCACTAAAAACATTTCTTACCCCGTAATGGAAAACACTATACTTTTCCTATGACAATTAACTATTGCACGATACTTCACTAGAGAATCCATACCCAGGATTACATCATACCCGACCATATCAAGGACGAGCAAATCGGCCTCAAAACACAAGTTAACAAGATTTATTCCTATTTGTTTACAAACAAAGAAAATGAGTGAACCATAACCAATAGAAGATTCAACACTAGTGAAGGTACTCTCTGCAGAATTAATTAACTCTGTAGACTGAGCAAAACTTCTAGAAATGAACGAGTGTGTCGCACCCGTATCAAATAATACATGACTTATGTTCCCCTGAATGAGAAACTTACCCCAATAGCTGGCGATGCTGGAGGAAGCATAGCATCTTGAATGTGGTAAACATGACCATACTATAGCTGTCCCTGTTGTGGAGGGGCAACTGGGTTAGGAACTTATGGCGGTAACTGGTCCTGTGGCTGCTGTGGAACCCTAAGAAGTTGTCACCTAATCAACTGTGGACACGCCCTCTTGTAATGACCCGACTCTCCACACTGAAAGCATCGACCCTTCATATTCTCCTGATTTCGGCCCCTGTTATTTATAAACTGCCCAACTCCTTGCCCTGGATGGCCTCTAACCCCATTACCACCCCGACCTACTTGTGGTTATTGCGGGGCACCTTGATCGTGCCTAATATTACTGCCACCAACATTGAACCCACCGAAATGCTACATTTTTTACAAGTCCCCTTGGTGGGAGTTCTTTTCTTTTTATTTATTTCCCGAAGATTGGGACGAGGGTAGTGATCCTCCTCCTGTCCCATTGCCTCCGGGTTTACTCGCTTGCCCCAAAACTGAAGCCTTCTTACTATTTTGGGCATACAACCGATGTTCTTGACAATGGAGTATCGCCGCATTCATTACATCCCCAAAAGTCTGTAAAGTTGGATTGCCCAGCAAATGTTATCGTATCCTCCAGTGTAAACCTCCAATAAATTTGGATATCCTCCTCTCCTCTAGAATCACCTCATTTGGAATAAAACTAGCTAGCCGAGTGAATTCCTCTTCATAATCCGTAACTGAACGCTCCCCTTGCACCACATATTGAAGTTTTCTTCTCATCTCCCTTTGAACTGCGAGAGGAAAATACTTCCGATCAAACAAAACCCAAAAATCATTGATAGTCATAGTATCTCTCTGTTTCGGTGTAGTCATTGACTCCCACCAATGTAGTGCAGCTTTAACTAATTTAAAAGTATCAAGGATTTATTTCCTTTCCTCACTACACTCCACCATCCGCAGATGGCGTTGCATATCATTTTCCACTGATTAGCTACTATGACGTCAGAACCTCCTTGGAATTCTGGAGGATGGCCCTTTAAAGAGGATTCTCTAACCCTTTCCCACGAAGAAGGTCCCGCAGGAACTTGTACCTCCTCAGCTCATAGTTGTTGAGCTTGTGGCAATTGCTGAACCATAGTAGTCATCGCTGCGTTGACTGCTTGGGCCACAATATTTTCTACTTCAGTAGCATTTATAGTTCATTTCTGTGGCAGAGGAGGACCTACCTCCTCTTCTACAAATATATTCCTTCTAGAGGGGCGACCTCTCTTAGGCGGCATCTGAGACAAAGAAACACTAGAGTTAAAATACTATTTAGAACAATCTATTTTATAGAAGATCACACACACAGGCAACAAAATAGTCCTAACATTAAGCTCTATATCAAAGAACGCTACGGTAGAACATGACAAGTCCGCATAAATCCTAAAGACTCTAGAACCTAATGCTCGAATACCATCTGTGACAACCCGCTTATCAAAATAAGAGGTGGCCAATCCGATACTCCAATAATAACAGGGATCATAGATGGACCATTCTCAGCATCACAGTAATATAATAAGTATACGGGATAACCACCCTATATTTTGGAAAACGGGCTACCAAAAATTTAGTTTTAAAAATTAAAGAAAACATTTCGATAACCCAATTAAAAAAGAAGGTCGATAAGATCTACAAGAATTATACTAAACAGTATATACATAGCACAATAACCAAATAGGTTGTCGGTTAGAAGTCTCTTATAATGTATCACAACTATTAAATTAAGTTACATAATACATTATAGTAGTCAAATACAAAAGCTTGGGCCACACGCCAGAATAAATAACCCAATCATAACTAGAGTACAAAAATGAAGGCGTCTATCACAAAATAACCCGCAACATCTGCAAGGTATTGCAGCTCCGAGACCCAGGGATGGGGAAATCAATATGGGCGTCCTTGCAGCTGAGCACCTGAGCGAACATAAGATTCATACACAATAAGAAATATGAACGGGTCAGGGCCCGGTTTTATATGATCACTAGATGAATAAAGAGTATGACAGTTAATCATGGATGATAGTGATGAGAATCTATCTACTCAATCTCAAAGCATAAACTAAGGCAATTAAATGATCATAAGTTTAATTTAGTTATGTAAGAGATAACAAAATCAAAGTTATTTGCTCTTTAAGGCATTTATCATAAATCAAGTCCCACTTGTATAAGAATAGTTATAATCATCTATATATATATATATATATATATATATAACGATTATAAGACCGTCCTTTTGAGTTTCCCCACTGGACGCGCCCCTAAATGTCTATCATCTTCCAGAGCAAATCAAACAAGACAACCTAGGCATCTTACAATGCAACGTCGGGAAGTGGCCATATACCTGCGAGTGAGTCATAACCGCACCCAGAATTACCCCACATCGCAAAATAAAAACATAATACATAATAATCGGTCATAAAACCACTCTCTAATGTGTGATTGGCATGATATATACACGAAGCTTATAAATTATGATTGACATGTGTGGGCCAACTAACTCTATTCCATAGAATACAATTTGGGGAGATGCGATGAATGAGAATTATGTTAATTATGGTTCAGACATGCAATGCTCATATTTATTCACATACACCCTGCTTATTATTGGATTCATATTTTTTTACACGTACCTGTGTTTTTCATGCAATACTCTGACTTGGTTACTCATTATGAGTTTTTATTGAATGCGTATAAAACTCTTAGAAAGGAGCATGTGAATTTTTTAAGAGCAATAATTTTTCTAAATGGGCATGCACTTGATTAAAAAATGTTTTGTTCAAATTATTATGTTTATATTACTATCTCGATGCTTTTTGAGGCAAGTGTAATAGTGTATTATTATATTTTTTTGCAAGAATCGAGAGTTGTTTAGAGTTGTTTTGATGATCAATATTATCAAATACCTCTTAGATATAAAATATGTAAATTTAAAGTTCACATTTCCTCTAAATTACACATAAGTGAGGTATATGATGAAACAAATAGACATGTTACTAATAATGGATGATATTCATCAATATTATCAGTAATGCTCTGCTATTCACCCATATTATCAATAGTTCTATGCTATTGATGTTATGTAATGATGTTGATTTGTATATAGGATGGTTGTCCTCACCTTGAATCACTTGATCTGCGCCCGTGGAGTACGTATTTTTCCAATTTTTTGTTATTTGTTAAATCTAAATCGCAAATGCCATGTGGTGATTTGAGACTCATTTTGATGGGTTAGATTTTGGTTGTCTCAGACTTCTCTTGGGATCTTTGCATATTACGGTGCAGGTTTGTGCTGCTTGGGATATTTGGATGTTATTGTTTAGTTTCTAATATGTTGATAATACATTGTATTTCTCTTATCCTCTTTATTATTTTTAAATTAAATACACATTTGATCTATTTTTTAGCATTGTGATGTAGGCATCGTTAACGTTACCACAAGGAAACCTCACCACATAACAGTTTCTCTCACCCTCTTTCTATATCTTTTCTTCGCTTAATGTGCAACATTAACGAGTCTCCATTTTTATTATGTTTTGTAAGAATTTGGCGAGAATATTATTTACAATGTTGAGTATTACATTACCGACCCGCAGGGTTGAAACTATAAGAACGTTAATTGCATTCGTAAATTACAGTTACAATTTTGTGGTAATCGCCTTATTCTTTCCCCCAAAACTATCCATTTTTTTTCCTGTTTAGATTTTTTCACTACCAAACTGATTGGGAATGAATGGAAACCCTTTAAAGTACATGTAAATGATATTTAACCAGAATACATTGTGTTCGTTGTGGTATTTTGTTGTCAATCTTGGAGTATGATTCTTTTGTTCTCTGTTTATGAGGGTAAGTACACTATTTGTTTGTCAGCACTTTTTAGTTGGGTTCCCTGTTTAATAAATTATGCTTATTAGGAAACAGGAGAAGAATTCTTACAAATACTGGGAATAATATAGGAAATAGGAGAATAATGCTTATTAGGTGTGTGGCAAGTAGGTGTGATCTTTAAAAGTGGCTCAATTTTAGTAGGCAGGTATAGTTCTTTCATTTTGAGTAGTACACTATAACATGAGTGAGGCTTCATTTAGATTTATGAGTTCTTTCAACTAAAAGCAGTGACTATTGTGACAACCCTCTTATCAAAATAAGAGGTGGCCAGCCCGATACTCCAATAATAAGAGGGATCATAGATAGACCATTCTCAGCATCACAGTAATGTAATAAGTAAACGGGATAACCACCCTATATTTCAAAAAATGGTTTACCAAAAAATTAGTTTTAAAAATTAAAGAAAACATTTTGACAACCCAATTAAAAAAGATGGTGGATAAGATCTACAAGAATTAAACTGAATAGTACATACATAGCAAAATAACAGAATAGGCTGTCGGTTAACAGTCCCTTACAATGAGTCACAACCATTAAATGAAGTTACATAATTCATTACAGTAGTCAACTACAAAAGCTTGGGCCACGTGCCTGAATAAATAACCCGATCATAACTAGAGTACAAAAATGAAGGCGTCTATCAGAAAATAACCCGCAATATCCGCAAGGTGTTGCAGCTTCGAGACCCATGGATGGGGAAATCAGTACGGGCGTCCTTGCGACGGAGCACCTAAGCGAACATGAGATTCATACAGAATAAGAAATATGGACGGGTCAGGGCCTGGTTTTATATGATCACCAGATGAATAAAGAGTATGACAATTATGAATAGTTAATCATGGTTGACAGTGATGAGAATCTACCTACTCAATCTCAAAGCATAAACTAAGGCAATTAAATGATCATAAGTTTAATTTAGTTATGCAAGAGGATATGAATGAACTATCATTAATTAAGAATTTCCATCCTTTACAATGTTTCAATTCATCGTTCCATACCTTATTAGGAAACGAAATCAAAGTTATTTTCTCTTTAAGGGATTTATCATAAATCAAGTCCCACTTGAATAAGAATGGTTATAATCATCTATATATATAATGATTCTAAGACCGTCCTTCCGAGTTTCCTCACTGGACGCGCCCCTAAATGGCTATCATCTTCCAGGGCCTATCAAACAAGACAACCTGGGCATCCTACAATGCAACGCCAGTAAGTGGCCATATAGCTGCGAGTGAGTCATAACCACACCTGGAATTACCCCACAACGTACAATAAATACATAATACATAATAACCGGCCATATGGCCAAGGACTATATTCACCCTACATTCACTAGCCAGGGGACTTCACCTCATGTGCGTACTTACACTATGATAGAATTTAGAGAGGTGTGTTTGTGTAAATTATCATTTACAATTTTATTCCCATTTCAATATGTAAAACACATTTTATCTGGAGCCATACGTAATTTATACCATCATTATAACCTCTATGATTAATAGATCTCTTATTCATTCTCCAAGAATTTATGGTGTTACTATAAACCACAAAGTCTAGCATACCTCAATTGACTTTCTAAAGTCCCCCAATATAACCTTACAATTCCTAGTCTCACATTAATTAACTAAAGGAAAATAATACCTTAACAACAATTTGGACATCCCCGGAACATGCCTTATTTAAGCCACTACTAATCTAGGGTATTTACCTCACTCATCTAAGACTCTAGGACTCTAAGTTTACTTCATAAGATAAGGTTACTAGGTCCTAAGCTTAAAGAAAGAGGGTTAAAATTGAGTTAGAAAAAATAACTCAAAACAACAAGAATTCGAATCGATTCGCCCCAAGCAGCGAATCGATTCGCCCAAAAGAAAATCGATTCGGATGTAGAACTCAACTTTCTGTCTCAGGATGAATCGATTCGGCCTGAACCCAAATCGATTCGGGTCCCCAGACCTATAGCCTCACCCCTTAGCGAATCGATTCGCCCTAGGGCCGAATCGATTCGGCCTGACAAATTTTCCAAGAATGGGGCTACGGATTATGAACCCTAGTTTTTCCCAAAGACTCATTTCTACTCCAACCAACATTGTAAATTCCACCAACCTAATCATAAATGCATCTAACTACTATAATTTACACAAATAAACATCTAAATCAACTTTTAAGGGATTAAAACCTACAAATCCCTCAAAAATCCCAAAGTTGTTAAACCATAATAACTACACAACAATTAATACAATTTATTCACCCTAAAACATATATAAGCAAGTAAGGAAACTTGACTTAATCTCATATTTCCTTTGATTGCAACAACTCCAATCTTCAATCTCCGATTTTATCCCTTTTTTTTCTCTTTTTCTCCACAACTTTCTTCCTCTCTCTATCTCTCTAGGTTTAAGAACACAATTTGGGATAATAAGAGAATTGGAAGACTAAAATCGGGGACTTAACATTAGTTTCCAACTTAAAATGATAATACTCCATTAAAATGACTCGTAACTACAAATTTAAGTCATAACCAGTCAAAATTCCATGGAATCCCCAAAACATAAAATGGAACTTATTTTGACTATCTCGAATATTTCGGGACTAACTACGCCCGCTAAATTAGCATCCAAAAATATTTAATTCATTTCAAGTTCCGGTTTCATTTATACCATAAATGTCTTTTAAATCATATGACACTATAAAACATAACATGAGGATATTTACATACACATAACAGTAAATATGCAACAATCTAGCAATTATTCTTTGTTAACTCACTTAGTTGATATTTACTCCATCATCTATTATTTTATATAATTTACTCACACAGTAAATTAATATAAAATAAACTTCTCAAAAGTGAGGGTTGTTACAACTATATTTTCTATAAAGTTCATTTGCACCATATTCTAAATTTGTCTAAGGTGTCAAGTGTACATCTTTATTTACTGTATGTCAACTTAATTCATGAAATAAAGTCTCCCTATGAGTTACCGCCACTTTTTGCTGGAGTTTTTACTCTCCCCTACTCTTCTATGAATTTAAAGTTTAGTTGGTCAATGAACCTAGGGTTTATGTTCCTGTTTTTAATCCATTTTGTTTATGAGGAAAAGTAACAATTGTTTGTTTTACTCCAATTAATTTTTTTATTGATGGGATATCAACAGATATATGGATATGAACAGATACTCCAATTCATTTTCCTCATAATGATTTTAATAACATGATTTGCGTGTTTTAATTTAACTGAACAAATTTTTCATGAGTGAAAGTTTCTCGATTCCAGAATGGTTGGATTGGTTGTTAGTGGGGATGACGTCAGATAGTAGTATGTGGTATGGTTTTAGATTTTTGACATTTTCTTGATTTTCTCTATAGTTTCCTTTGATGGATAATCTTTTCTTAATAATCTACAGTTGCCTTTGTCAATGTGTCAATGCGTCAATGTGTTGCCTTTTGTAATCTCTATTGTTGCCTAATTGATAATCAATTTCCTTTGTCAATGTGTTCCTTATTAAGATTCAAATCTTAATTATTTGTTGTCAATGTGTTTCCTATCGCCAACTCAGTTACATCAGCTTAATAAGATCCAAATCTTCATTTCATTGGCTAAAATTTCATAGTGGTCAAACTAATTATCAATTAGGCAACAAAATACAACCAATTAGTAATAAGAACTATAAGAAAAAACAAGTATTGTTTCAACCATTTTCAATAAATTTGAAACTAATTTTATGCAAACAAATTCAAGCCCGAGAATACCCGAGAAATATACCTGAGTCAGAAAAATAAAAAAGGGGATTTCCAGGTGGAGGAAATCCATGAGGGATAACTCCACCCCTAGACTCGATCATGTGGAGGTGAGCCTGCCAGGTGGAAGAATCCTTGAACTATCAAAAATGCCTTATAACCATGAAAATTGCAAATACATCCATGTGCAGCAAAAAAATGTCATTGAAAGTTTTTTTTGTAGACTTTGGATTTTTTTCTCATATTCTATTTTCAATTTACAGTGAAAGGATTCATGACCTTTTTTCTCACAACAATCACACGTAGATGGAACAGTTTCATAATTTACACACTGCCGAAAACCTTTACCTGCTTCTCCATATCTAATTTACACCCTATGAATTAATATTGTTTTTTCGTGACACATACTCTTATTTTTGCTTTAGATACTTGATGTTTGAGATGTTCTTGATTTAAAAAAAATCATCAACATCTCAAAATGTTGTGGGTCAACTTTCTCCTCTCTTTGGTATGGATAAAAATCCTTTTTTTTTTCTTGAAACCATGATTTTTTGTGACATAACTTTTTACATAGTTTATATTAGTGATTGTAATGTGTGAATGATCTGTTATCATGATATTATATGTTTGAAATATTGTGTAACATAAAAAAAAAACTATGCAAAGAATAACTTACTCTAGTTTGGAATAAACACTTTTGAGGTTTTTTTGTTATACAAATAATTAAAATCTTGAACTTCTATCCATTAATATACTCTCAAATTTCTTTAATGGAAATTTGTTCCATTGACGATTATTATTTTATCGTTGTGTTTGGATTTGTCTGTGAAAAGTTGACATTTCTTTGTTTCACTTCAGGTGTTTGACAACACATGAAATTGAGTTTTATTGTTATGGATCATATGATCCAGTCAACCAATTGATATGGTTTTGTACAAAGGATAAACATACCACGAATTTGAGATTATGTTGGATGTGTTTATTTGAGTACTCTTATATTGTTAGATTGTTATCTGTGTTGTGTTCATTTGTAATTTGTTAATAGAATTTTAGATTCTTGTGCAGTCATTCATGAGAGTCGTCTTTTGATAAAGATTGATGATAGTGGAAATTCAACGGTTTTAGAACTCAATAAGGTTATTGTAATGAGGAAGTGCTCTTTGACTGCAAGAGATCTTCGACTTTTGGATTCTCTATCATATATACGTCCACAATATTGGTACAAGAGCAAGTTATTGTCACTAGTCTTGAACATGTTAGGTGTATAATAATAGTTGATGAGGTTATATTAATGGAATTCTTTGGAAGGATATGTGGTTGAATACAATTTGGAAGCATGTTGATATAAAGCTAATATTTGGACCCTGCCATAAATATGTAATATTGATATTATTTGAAATTAAAAAAATACTTTGGTTTTATTAATGTTTATTTTTGTGTTTATTTTATATTCTCATTTAGTATAAGGAACTATTATTTGAATTTATGCATATGTTTCATGTTGCTAATCTTTGTATTACTTTTTTTGGGGGGTGTTATTATAGTGATCTATGGGTTGTGTTTTTGTTCGATAATTATAAATCTAACAATTTGCAAAAAATGTAACCAATTATAGACATTAACAAGTGTATGCTTTTGTATTCTTTAGTTAAGAAAATTATGCATTTTCAGCCTATCACGATAATAGTTGATGTGTTTCTCGAAAGCTTTCAATGATCTTATGAATACATTGTTTCATTTATTTTTTGTTTTGATTATAATTAGCTTTTAGTTTTTGTATTGCTCAATCTTATGTTTGTTTTATGGATGTATATTGTTTGTTGGATTTATAATATTTTTTTACACGTTCAGTACTTTGGAAAAAATTCTCCGTGCCTTCTGGCACGGGCATTCCGCTAGTGTGTATATATATATATATATATTTCTATTAGGAAATGAAATTATTAAGGGTAAATTAATATAATGAAGGGAATTTTTTTAGCATAAACTTTTAACTACAATGAGTAAAAATGCTTATGGGTTATTCTATCTATAAATAACTTTGGATTATGTACAACCAACGGTTTAATGATAAATTTTAATACCAAACTATCCATTTAATAAAATCTCCTAAATGCCTCAAATTACAAAATAAGGAAACATGTAACCATGCCATTTATTAAGTTCAACAAACTATCAAACAACTAAAGAGAATAATCTTTTTATCGCTCATTATTCTCCCCACTAAAACTAAAACCGTCATTAATGGATAATCTTTGTTGTCGAGAAATAAACCCTAGGGATGATAAGATATCTATACATACCCATTCCTAAATTAAGGGAAATTTAAACCCAAGGTTCAATCTTAATACCTTTCTAATTTTCTTTTGTTTTCTAAAAAATAAAATGATCTATTATGGCTTAAATAAATACGTGTTTGTTTATTGACACGAATACCAAAACCAAAAAATTAACCTTTTCTTCAATTTCTATCAATGTCTCATAATCAAAATGTTTCATTCGATAGGGGAATAATATACCAAATCTATTTGAGATGAGTTTTAACAATTGGAGAAATCAGAACATATTCAATTGGGTTTAAACAGGTTTTGACGGATTCAAATTGGGTTCAACTAGAAAGGTTCAAATTAATTTCAAATGTTAAGGTTAAAATTGGATTCAAATTCTAGTGATTGAATTGGGTTCAAAGGTTATGGTACTAAAAATTGTTGAGTGGGTCAATTCTATGTATAGATCTTAGAGTAGATCACACACACAAGAAAAACTATTTAGTTTAACTTTTATCTTGATTAAATTAGGTGAATATAAACTTGGAATGTATTAAAATCTAAATTGAATCCAAACAAATCAAAAACCACTAACATAAGATAGTACATGAGGAAAAATTCCTTTCGGGTAAAACCTATATTTCAGTACTATTTACAATTAGCTATTACATATAGACATCTACATACTTACAAAATTTAGATCTCCACTAAGCGATGCAGTAATGTCCTCAATCCAAATTATCAACAAAAAGAGATGTAGATCCAAGAACGCTCCATAGCAAGCTCCAGTTTCCTTAGTGTTCACCGACCATCCTTTGGAAATCATAGTCCCATCTTAAATAGTGAAGAATTAACTTCACAAGGTTATGAATATGGATTATATTCTCCGTGGTTTGATAAAATGATCTCAAATCATCCAATGAATGTGCATTGAAAAAATAAAATAGTTTGATCATTAAAAGATGTCTAAAAGGCTTAGAATAAAATGCAAGTCCGCATCTCTGTATATAGCAAGAAAAATCTCCAAGACAAACGCATGAAAAATTGCATTTGAAATCTGATTAAAAATAAGTTTTTCGGGTTCTCGTTTGAACAAAGGAACATATCATTTAAATTAATTACCCTTTCTCGTTCAAACATAGATCAAATGAATGATGCAACAAGATTCTTGAGCCTGCCAAAACACATGATAATCAATCTCATTCGAACGAAGTTGAAGCTATTCTAACGAGGTATAGTAACTTGTTGGTATGGCATCCAATGTCGTTCTAATGACTTAGAATTTTTTTTTACAAAACATTTACAAACACTTTGTGAAAATATTTTAAGTTTTCAAACTCTTTTAAAAATATCCCTGAACAAAAATATTACACATAAACAACCTCATAAACCCTATTCGAAAAATATAGTGACGATCGATCTTTGATTATTGCATTTGGTCACTAAGTTATCTTCACTTGAAGTCTTGATGATGTTCATGATGGTGAACTGGGGTGTAATGGGATAAGACAAACTTAAATAGATTATGATAAATTATAAATCTTTCTCTTACAAATATCCCCCGTTGACTATTTCAGTACAAAATACAAATTCAAAATAAAAATCCCCTAATACAAGTGGAACTATTGCCCTCCGAAATGTACAAAGTAAAAAACACTTTTTACTTTATCTTCAAATAAATATGTTCATCGTGTAGTCAAGAATATCATCAAGGCGAAAAAGACTTACACACATAAAGCAAAAGAAATACCATGACACATGGAGTTTAAAGAAAACACAAAAACTCCCTCTCAATATGTTCTCCCCCTTTTTTGTCTGTAATAGGAAAAAGTTAGAAACTAATCCTAAAATGTTAGCATCAAGAGAATACAAATATGAAATATCATTACAAATAATAATAAATAAAGCATATGTTATGAAACTTCAAAGAAGCAACAACCTATTTTTTTTTTAAAATCAAAATTTTGAGTATATAAACACACGTATAAGTATAAGTACAAATAGTCACATCATGGAATAACATGAAAATATTTTAATCATGGAGATGGAATGAAATTGTGTGAACCTAATGCATGGGGAATTCAATGTAGGCATACATAGTAAAGGTGCACGAAGTCAAAGAGATACTCTTAAAGAAAAAACTTAATTCAATCTTTGGAGTAAAATTGTTAAATGAAGTGAAATTGACTCGACTTATACAAAATCCCATGAATTCCAATGCTTTTCAAATAAATAATTCCAACCTATTTAATCTTTTTTAATGAACATTATTGTGAAAACATATTGATATTCAACTTATAACACCCTCAATATCTCATACTTTAATTATAAACTCTCAAATTTCTTGAAGGAATCACATAGCTCATATGAATGAAGCACCAATGAATAAAAAAAATGGCATTTGCACTTTTGTTTTTTTGCTAAAATCATCTTTTAGAATTTTTCCAATGATGGATTTTAACGTAATGAAGATTTCTTATTTCGTAGCTCCTTTCCATTGCATAAATGAAAATCAAATTTTGACGAAAAGAAATCTGAGAAATGGTTCTTACAAGCATAATTAGCTACTCCTATATTTGTTTCATTATTAAGCATAATTGAGATAAGAATATTTGACATATAAAAAGCCAAAATATTCAAAAGGTTCGTGCATGTGTGCAAGAAAGGCGATATAAAGAGTCTAACATGAAAGAAGTAATCATCAAAGAACAATGCAATGCTAAGCATTCAATTTTAAGCACACAAAAGAAATGAAGCCACATCTCATAACACCATAAGTAAGTCACATGAATGGATGGAATGTAATTATGATTCGACCATTCTAAATGCGCATTCATATATGGTGTAAAACAAAATACAATTTTTTTTTGAATTTTTGAAAGTTTTTATCAAGAAGTAAAATCTTTTTTAAAGATTTCAAAACTTTTTCTAAAAGAAAAGAAAATATTTTTTGATTTTTTTTTCAAAATATAAACATAGGAATATAACCTTATAATAGGGACAAAAGATAACAATATCATAATCACCCTATTCTATAAATAATTCACAAACTCATTCAGTGACACAAATACCCAAAAACTTCCTAAGATCCTCAAATTTAAGTGCATCTAAAGGTTTAGTGTCACCCGCTACCCCCATTAAGATATAATTAACTAAAACAACACTTATTATGTATTTATTTATTTTTTAATACACATTAAAACAACTTCAAGGTTAAAATGCGGAATACAAAAAATCCAATCGTTTTGAGGAGAAATAATTTATACAAAACTCCCATACTATTTAACTTAATTACAACTAGTACAATGTATGAAACAAAACTGAAGAGACCCTACTACTATTCACTCAACCTCCTAGACTTGGCAGTGGCAGGTTCAAAACCTGAAAATGTAAACATATAAAACCACGAGTTTAAAAACACAGTGAATTTACTACATCTCTATATAGCAAAAGTACTATATTAACATCTCAACATATATATATATCCATCTCTGTGACAAATTAGGCCATATACATATTCAGAGTTAATGAACCCCACATCTCCTATCCGTAGGCGATAATCATATCCATAGGTTTTAATAACCTAACATCTCCTAAATTGCGTAGCAACTCAACATATCTTGACTTTTATAAAGCCATAACATCTAAACATCTCTTGACTTTTAATAAGCCATAACATCTCAACATCTCATGACTTTTAACAAGCCACATCATCTCAATATATAATACATACACATCATATCCATAATCAACTCAGTAAGTACCCTCACATTGGGTTGTCAACTAGGTATTCACGTTTCCCTCGGGTGGAGCTGAACTTAGTTGATTTGACCTTACACCTATTAATCCAACTAAATCAGTACTGAATCTCAATCATAAGTATTATCTTAATATATCTATGTAACTTTCAATGACTATACAAGAACAATATAATTATACTCAAGTCACATTCTATAAAACATGTGTAACGACAAAACCATGGTATAAATGTTGAAAGAGTTATGGACATTCAAGCGTAGTAAATACCTCATAATGAATTTATAACTAAACACAAGTAATAAGAAATCATACTTCTCAATGTATATACACATGAAACATGTACTCAAAATACTCTTTGGGAAAGAGGAGATAACAATATTCTTTTATGGGTTATCCAGTATGGCCTCAAATTATTGTCCTATATACTCAACCACTCTATATTCCTAAATTGTATAAATACAGGTGTCTAACCTTATCAATATGAAAACATATACGAATATACTTTCCATTACAAGTGGCGGTGTAATTTTTCAAGCTTCCTAGGGTAATTTATGACCATTTCTTTATAACACAAGAAATCTGCTTTACAAGCTCCTCTATTGTTGCTTCAACTTCCATGAATTTTCATAATTTTTCTCCAATATAACTTTCCATGATTTTTATCCCATTTACATTACACGTACTTAATAGTACATAATTAATTTTTCATAATTTTTTTACTTCATTTGCTATCTCAAAAGCTTGACCAAACTCAGGGAATACCAAAATAAAATATAGAAATAACAACTATATACCAACTTGCAACCATCACTATGGTCTAACCACAAGGATTTAAATTCTAATTCTCGGATATGATATGAATATATGAGTCAAATTTTATATCTAATTGGAATTTCTCAATTCCAGTAAGCACATAAGGATATATGCAAGTTTGAATAAAAGGCGTTTCATTAGAAAGCAATATCACATATAAACACCACTTATCTCACATGTGAACAATTACTTATTATCACAAAGGAGTATGGAATTTTAACCCATAATTCACGATTTATATACTTTTAAATAAGTATAATGCAAGATTAATATAATATTAATCACATAATTATACCTTGGAAACACTTTGAGTATTTTCTTGGAATTTTCCTTGCTTTTCTTATAATCTTTTCTTCCTTAATTTCTACTTTCTCTTTCCTCAAGGAAAAACTCTCCAAAACTAAACTTAGGGTTTTATTTTCTGAAGAAATATGTTAGAAGAAGATTTTTAGGTCGGCCACGGCTGCCTCCCAAGACATCCAATCAAATTAAAACATTTTGTTTACTAAAAGACAATATACCACTTAAAGGGAATGGACATATTTTCCCCTTGTTCATAAATTAGGCCTAACTTCTTACTCGGATATCCGTTTGATGCACCATTTGTTGTGTTACAACCCTAAACCACCTGCCTACAACTATATCATTTTTACCTCCAGTCAGTTGTTATGTTATACAGGTCAAAACTAGTCTTAAACAGGGACATTTCTATCGAAAATAACAAAATTTTTTGTTCGTACATAACTCGACATTTCACGATTTATGAAAGCAGGATTATACTAAAAATAATCACTTAGTATTATATATACTAATAACACATTATTTATATCACATAATATAAGCATGATTTAAATATAATTTATCATAATTATATCCGGGTTGTCACAACTTCCCCCCTTAGAAAATTTCGTCCCTGAAATTTAATATAAAGGTCACTTACCAAACAAATGGCTATACTATTTCTTCATTCTATCCTCCATTTTCCAAGTAGCTTATTTAATTCCATGGATCATCCACATAACTTTAACTAAGGGAATAAATTTATTTCTCAATACTTCTCCTTACGATCAATAATTTCCATTGGTTCCTCGATGTACGACAAGTCTTCCTTCAGTTCAAGAGGTTGTGCTTTCAATTGATAAGATGTATCTGCCAAATACTTATGAAGCATCGATACGTGAAACACATCATGTAAATTGGATAAATTTGTAGGTAAAGATAATCTATATGCAAGGGTACCAATTCTTTCTAGCACTTCATATGGTCCAATGTATTTTGGACTTAGTTTCCCCCTTTTACCAGATCTCATGACGCCTTTCCATGGTGAAATACGTAGGAATACAAAATCTCCCTTCTGAAATTCCAATGGACACTTTTATCTGCATAAAATTTCTTCCTGCTTTGCGCTATCTTTATTCGTTCCCGAATCATTTTAATCTTTTTTGTTGTCATATCTATCAATTTAGGACCCAAAAGTTTCCTTTCACCTACTTCATCCCAATAAAAAGGCGTTCTACATCTCCTCCCATATAAAGCTTCATACGGAGCCATACCAATGGTGGATTGATAACTATTATTATACGAGAATTCCATCAATGGCAAATGATCATCCCAACTACCCTTGAAGTCAAATACACAAACTCGTAACATGTCTTCTAATATCTGAATCATCCTTTAAGATTGCCCATTAGTTTGTGGATGAAATGAAGTGATGAACTTCAAACTTGTGCCCATGGCATTCTATAAACGAGGCCAAAACTTTGAACTGAACGTTGGATCTCTATCTGATACAATTGACACTGGTTCCCCAGGTAAACGGATAATCTCATCAACGTACATTCGTCCATACTTGTAAATAGTGTAGGTGGTCTTAACTGGAAGAAAATGGGGCGACTTCATCAATCGATCTACAATCACCCAAATAGAATCATTCCCCTTTAGTGACCATGGTAATCCTATAACAAAATACATCTTTATATGCTCCCACTTCCATTTTGGAATAGGTAATGACGGTAATAATCCTGTC
Organism: Sambucus nigra; assembly: GCA_949130495.1. Taxonomy (NCBI): domain Eukaryota; kingdom Viridiplantae; phylum Streptophyta; class Magnoliopsida; order Dipsacales; family Adoxaceae; genus Sambucus; species Sambucus nigra. Next base: position 333,734,655 of record OX422215.1, read on the forward strand.
GACTTTTGATGCTCCGCTTTCACTTGCTGGCATACTAAACATTTAGCTACAAATTCTGCAATCTCACATTTCATATTATTCCACCAACAATACTCTTTCAAATCTCTTTACATTTTGGTACCTCCCGGATGCATAGAGTAAATAAAATTATGTGCCTCTTATAATATATCCTTCTTTAAGGGTGGATCATTTGGTTACACAAATCCTATTTTTATAACACAACAATTCATCATTCTTAATTTCAAAGTCACTCTCTTTACCATCCAGGACATCTTGTTTCTTCTTCTCAAGGAATGGATCACTGACCTGCAAATTTCTGATGCGTTTTGCCAATAAAGTTCTCACTATGACATGTGCTAATAAGCCTCCCCTTTTTGAAAAACTTAATTCAATACCCATCGATGCCAATTCAAGGATATTTCTCACACGTGCACACTATATGCAACCTAGAATCCCCGATGATTTTCGACTCAAAGCATCTGCTACTACATTGGCCTTACCAGGATGATGATGAATGGTACATTCATAGTCTTTAATCAGCTCTATCCAATGCCTCTGCCTCAAATTCAAGTCTCTCTGTGTAAATAAATACTTCAAACTTTGATGGTCAGTGAAAATTTCACACGTCTCTCCATACAAATGATGTCTCCATAATTTCAAGGAAAAAATAGCAATAAGTTCTAAATCATGTTTATGATAATTACGTTCATGTGTCTTCAACTGTCTAGATGCATAAGAAATTACCTTTCCATGTTTCATGAAAACACAACCCAGACCCTCATGTGAAGCGTCAGTATAAATCATAAAACCTTCTCCACTGCATGGAACAATGAGAAATGGAGCTGATACTAGCCTATTTTTCAACTTTTCAAAGTTGTTCTGACATTCATCACTCCACACAAATTTCACTTCCTTTCGGGTTACTTTAGTCAAAGGTAAGGCTATAGATGAAAACCCCTTTATGAATCTTCTATAATATCCAACCAATCCTAGGAAACTCCTTATCTCCGTTACATTTCTTGGTCTTTCCCATTGCACAATTGCCTCTACCTTCTTAGGGTCAACATAAATTCCATCTCCCGAAATAACATGCCCCAGAAATACTACCTGATTCAACCAAAACTCACATTTGCTAAACTTAGCAAACAACTCTTAGATGCTTCTCATGTTCCTCTTGGATAGGTAAGTATATCAAAACATCATCGATAAAGACAATCACAAATGAATCTATGAAAGGGTGAAATACCCAATTCATTAAATCCATAAACACTGTAGGAGCATTTGTTAACCCAAATGGCATTACCAAAAATTAATAATGACCATAGATAGAACGAAAAGCTGTTTTAGAAATGTCACAATCTCTCACCCTTAATTGATGATAACCTAATCTCAAATAAATTTTTAAAAACACTTTAGCACCCTAAAATTGATCAAATAAATCATTAATACGAGGTAATGGATATTTATTTCGAATAGTTACCTTCTTCAACTGTCGATAATCAATGCAAAGTCGCATGGTGCCATCTTTCTTCTTCACAAATGATACTAGAGCACCCCATGGTGATACAATGGGTCGAATAAAACCTCTATTTAGAAAATCTTGCAGTTTAATCTTTAACTCCTTTAGTTCCACAAGTGCCATTCTATATGGAGAAATAAAAATTGGAGTTGTACTAGGCACTAAATCAATAGTAAACTTTACCTCTCTGCTAGGTGGCAACCCTAGTAATTCATTTGGGAACACATCTGCAAAATCCTTAACTGCTGGGATATCTTCTGATTTTTGGAATTCCCTATTTTTACCACAATATATGCTAAAAATCCTTGAAAACCCTTATTTAACAATTTCCTCGCCCGAAGGGCAGAAATATGACAATTTGGAACCACATTTCTTTGCCCAGTAAATTTGAATTCTTCCTCCCCCGGCAAATTAAGTGTAACCTCCTTGCGAAAACAGTCAATCGATGCATGGTAGGAAGATAACCAGTCCATACCCAAGATAATATCAAAATCTCGAATATCTAGTGGAATTAAATCAATGGTCAACTCCCTCTCCCCCACATAAAATACATAATTTTTATACACATGCTCCACTAACATCACATCCCTTATAGGTGTAGAAATATATAAACCACAATCTAGATAAGAACATGGTCTACCCAAATGCATGGTAAATGATAGTGCTATAAATGAATGAGTAGAACCTGGATCAATAAGTACATAAGCATGTTTGTTCATGACATAAAATGTACTTGTCACCACCTCTGGAGTAGCCTGAGCATCCTGTAAAGTGATAGGAAATATTCTTCCCGGAGCCCTGGAACCACTAGCATGTCCTTTACCTCCTCCTCTCCCTATGCCTCCATGTGATGAAACTTAACTAGTAGTAGCTGATTAAATCCCTCCCAGTAGAATAAGAAAGTTTTTTTTTGTATGACCAATTTGATGATAGTGATAACACTCTACCCCCTTTAACTTGGGACAATCTGGACTGATATGGCCCTCAGCTTTGCAAAAATAGCATGTAACGGGCTTAGACTACCCATTATCGTTCTCATGTTGTCTATTATGTTGGGTCATCGATCCTGCACCCCTAAAATGTAACAACCCAAGATTTTGAGCGGCTATTTTATGTTATTTTGCCCGATGGGATAATTCTATAAAATAGGGGAAGTTGGAGTAAATATTGTTTCCCGTGATATTAAGGGATAATATTTACTATATTTTGTCTATTTACCATATGAGAAGGTAAATAGCATTATATTATGTTATGTTACGTCGTTGTATGTAAAACGACGGTCATGACCTATACTTTAAGTTGGGTAAAATTAATTAAATAAAATGAATTTAGAACATAAAATTTGTTCACATTTTCCCGAATGCCAAAATAGGGGGTGCGGTTGTTTTTAGAATAGTTGAGATAGTCAAAATAAGTGCCAAGTTGTATTTTTGAGTTTCGGGAACTTTTGGGGTGTTATGACTCAATTATGTGGATACGAGTCATTTTAATGGTGTATTAGTAATTAAAAGAGGGCATTTGTGTTTTAAAACCCGTTTAAGTCCCCCACCCATTTTTCTTTCTTCATTTGGGAGAAAAGCCAAAGGAGAGAGAGAGAGAGAGAGAGAGAGAGAGAGAGAGAGAGAGAGAGAGAGAGAGAGGAGAGAGCTTGGGAGAAATAAAGAAAAGAGAGAGAAATGGAGATTTGAGGCTGGAAATCTTTGCTACTGAAAGGGAATTCGAGACTACAAACTCGGGGCAAGTTTCTTACTTGCTAGATGTTGATTTAATGTGATAAATTGCATGTATAGATAGGTTTTGGATATTTAACCCAAAATGGGTATTTATTGATTTTGATGATCAAACCCTTAAATCTTAGTTTTGATTTGATTTCAGGATAAATTATTAGTTATTAATGGTGTAGAAATGATTTGGGAAAACTAGATGTTGTTGATGTTGAATAAAATCCAAGATTTGAGGTTTTGGGATTTTAGGGTTGATTCAACCCGTAGCCCAAACTAGGCAAGATTTCAGGACCGAATCGATTCGGCTCTAGGGGCGAATCGATTCGAATAGGGGATAGGCTACAGGTCTGGCAGACCGAATCGATTTGGGTTAAGACTGAATCAATTCGGATAATTGCAGAAAGTCAGTTTTGCTCACCGAATCGATTCGTCTTACTAGCAAATCGATTCGCAAGGGCGAATCGATTCGGCCCTAGAGGCAAATCGATTCGGTTCCCCTATTTTTGTGAGATTTTCTTAGTTGGATTTATAGCCCTTTTTCTTTTAGGTCCAAGGTTTAGGGGCCTTCCCTTGGGAAGTATGGGGAGTCCAAGAGGGTGGTTTTTGGGCAGACTAATGTCCTAAGGTTAATGGGATGATTGGGCTTACCTTGAGGGCTAAAGTGTATATGTTGGTGTCCGAATGAAATAGAAGATTAACCGAAAGATAAATTGAAGATAAAATATTAATGTTGAGACATTTGGGAGACACTCCTTAAGGGAGATTCATTTTAAATGGTTTATGATATTATATTGAAGTCTTGGGGACTAGTTGAGGTTGTTGGCACTTCGGGTCTTAAGTCATTAATAAAATATGACGTTAGAATAAGAAATGAATAATATAAAATGTGGTTCTAATAAATAAGTACAAATGATTTTGAGAATGTAAAAGTGGATGTTTTCAAATAAAAAGGAAGATGATTTAAATAAATGTTAAAAGGTATGGATACACACCATCTCCAAATCGCTATCTTAAGGGAAGTTCGCGCGTTGTGGTGAAGCCCCCCTGACTAATGAATGCAGGGTGGATATAGTACCTAGTCCATATGAGCGTTTGTTGCATATTTTTCTACGATGGGTAGGTAATTCCGGGTGTGGTTATGACTACCCCGCAGGCATATGGACGATTCCCGACGTTTCGGTAGGATCCCAGGTTGTCTAAATGATAGGCCCTAGAAGATGATAGCCATTTAGGGGCACGCACAGTGGGGAAACCTGGACGGGTGGTCTTAGAATCGTTATATATATGTGATTATAACTATTCTAAATCAAGTTGGACTTGATGCATGATGAAGTTCCATAAAGAGCACGATGAAAATGCCACAAAGAGCATATGATGATGATTATATTCCTGATAAGGAAGAGATTTTTACAAAATATATAATTGTGATAAAATGTCACAAAGAGCATAAAAACTATGATTATATTTCCTGATAAGGAATGGAACCATGAAATGAGCTAGTGTACCGAATGAAATTATTTGGTAAACATTTGACAAATTGTTGTACCATTTATATATGTTGACCTCTCATTTATATATATATAATATTTGCGTGCTGAGGGTATAATGGATCCCGACAATCAACCTCACCTAGTAGTAGTGTATTGGGGGGCGGTTCCTTGTTTGGATTTCGCTTTGCGAGACACCCCACGCATGAATAAGGGCACCGTGTTGTGACTGGGGAGAAGTTAGCCACACCCCACGCATGAATAATGGCACAGTGTTGAGACTGGAAAGAAGTTAGCCTCCTGTTCTTTGTTTAACTATAGTATCATCATTGATATTGCACTAGGTTTCTTTTAAACTGAGAGGTGAGAAATATTGTTGTTAACTACGAGAGAATTACGCACTTAACTGTCATGCATTTTATTCACATGGGAATCATATCAAATCGGGCCCTGACCCGTATCTATATTTCTTTGCTTTGCATATGCTCTTTTCTGTACAGGTGCTCTACCGCATGGACACCTGTATTTACATTTCCATTCCGGTTGTCATGGAGCTACGGCATATTGCGGATGTTGTAGGTTATTGTTTAGATGCTTCTTCCCATTGTACTCTAGGTATGTTCAGTTTATTTATTCGGGCGTGTTTGCCCAAGCTTTGCACTCATTTATTATATTTTAAATATGGAAAGTGTAATACTCAGTGTAACTATTTGTATTGGTCTGTTCACCGACAGCTTATTCGGTGACTATTTATGATATTGTCGTTCTTTATTTATCGATTTTGATATCCACCGTTTTCGCAAATGGGATTGTCTAAGTGTTTTCTTTTATTTACAAATTCTCTTTTTATTGACAGTCCATTTTCTAAAATGATTGGTGGTTATCTCGTACTATTATTTTAAATCGACAGTGATACAGAGAATGGACCATCTATGATACCTGTAATTATTAGAGTATTAGGTTGGTCACCTATTATTTTAGTAGGCGGGTTGGCACATAAAATTGCCTGGTGTCCTATTCTGAACATAATTTCCTGACCCTTTATTACGCTGAAATCTTTGACTCCCCTGTTTCGAGTATTCTATATTACCTTCCTTTTGCTGAGATGGATCAAATCTACTCATCTTTCCCCTTTGTTCCATATTCTTTATTACATCATTAACATCTCCTTCAACCATCATAGCTTTGTTAACTAATGAAGTTTAATCTACCATTTCAAGTGCAGTGAGTCTAGACTTGATAACCAAATTCAACCCATCTTAAAATCTAGTGCATTTGTCCTCCTCATTATATAAGAAACGTAATGAAAATCGTGACAAAGATATAAATTTAGTTTCATAATCCCTGACCGATATATATTCCCCTGAGTCAATGATAAAAATTCTCTCTTGTTTTGCTTTCGATATATGCGAGGAAATTACTTTTCATATAAGACTTTAATAAATGAATCCCAAGTAATTACCTCACCTCCCTCCAGAGTAAGCAATAAATGTTTGGAAGACGCCCACCAATATTTACCTTATCCTTTTAACATGAAAGTAGCCAAAATTACCTTCTGTGTGCCCCGAAGATAGTTTCTGTGTATCTAACCCAAGACTCAACTTCTAAAGGATCTAAAGAACCTGAGAATGCTGGGGGGTTTAATTTGATAAACTTCTCGTACAGAGTATTCTTCTCTTCTCATTGTATTTCCCTTTTCTTCTGGACAATGTCTGCTCCTCCAAGTACTTGGCTTGCTGTTCTGTTATTTGCGTCATAAACATGTTTTGTTGTTCTGCCATTAAAGTCATGGAACGAGCCATTTTCTGCATATCTGTAAGTTGTTCAGGATCCCCCTCTACATTATTTGGATGTTGTTGGTTTACTGTATTTGAAGACTCCTCATCCAGCCTCTCATGAACATTTTCCCCTTCCATATCTTACTATTTGTCATAAACCACAATTACCGAAACAAGAATACAACATTTATTTCTGACATAATGTTTAGTATTTCTCACAAGTTAATATAAATGACCCACACCACGTTATTTTTGTCACTTCCACATCTAGACTCTCTAACCCCAGTATATAAAAACCTAAAGCTCTGATACCAAGTTGTCACCCCCTAACCCCATTAAGATATAATTAACTAAATAGTTCACAAACCACACTTATTATGTACTTATTTTGTAATACACATTAAAAAAACTTCGTGGTAAAAATGTAGAATACTAAAAATCCAATCGTTTTGAGGAGACATAATTTATACAAAACTCTCGTACCATTTAACTTAACTACAACTAGTATAATGTATAAAACAAAACTGAAGAGAACCACTACTATTCACTCAATCTCCTAGACCTGGCAGTGGTAGCTTCAAAACCTGAAAATGTAAACATATAAAACCATGAGTTTAAAAACTCAGTGAATGTACTACATCTCTATATAGCAAAAATACTATATTAACATCTCAACATATCAATTTATATATATATATATATATATATATATATATATATATATATATATATATATATATATATATATATATATATATATATATATATATATGTGTGTGTGTGTGTGTGTGTGTGTGTGTGTGTGTGTGTGTGTGTGTGTGTGTGCCAAATTAGGCCATATACATATCCGGAGTCAATAAACCCCACATCTCCTGCCCGTAGGCAATATTCATATCCATAGGTTTTAATAAGCTAAAATCTCGTGAATTGCATAGCAACTCGACATATCTTGACTTTTATAAATCCATAACATCTCAACATCTCTTGACTTTTAATAAGCTATAACAACTCAACATCTCATGACTTTTAATAAGCCATGTCATCTCAACATATAACACATACACATCATATCCATAATAAACTCAGTAAGTACACTCACATTGGGTTGTTAACTAGGTATTCACGTTTCCCTCAAGTGGAGATGAACTGGGTTGATTTGACCTTACAACTGTTAATCGAACTAAATCAGTAATGAATCTCAATCATAAGTATTATCTTAATATATCTATGTAACTTTCAATTACTATACAACAACAATATAATTCTACTCAAGTCACATTCCATGAAACATGTGTAACGACAAAACCATGGTATAAATGTTGATAGAGTTATGGACATTCAAGCGTAGGAAATACCTCATAAGGAATTTATAACTAAACACAAGTAATATGAAAGCATACTTCTCAATGTATATACACATGAAACATGTACTCAAAATACTCTTTGGAAAGAGGAGATAACAATATTCTTTTATGGCTTATCCATTATTGTCCTCTATACTCAACCATTCTATATTCCTAAATTGTATAAATACAGGTGTCGAACCTTATCAATATGAAAACATATATGAATATAATTTCCATTACAAGTGACGGTATAATTTTTCAAGCTTCCTAGGGCAAGTTATGACCATTTCTTTATAACACAAGAAATCTGTCCTACAGGCTCCTCTATTGTTCCTTCAACTTCCATGAATTTTCATAATTTTTATCCAACATAATTTTCCATGATTTTCAACCCATTTTCATTACACATACTCAATAGTACAGAATTAATTTTTCATAATTTTTTTACTTCATTTGCTATCTCAAAATCTTGACCAAACTAAAAGCATACCGAAATGAAATATACAAATAGCAACTATATACCAACTTACAACCATCACTAATTCCTAACCACAAGGATTTAAACTCTAATTATCGGATATGATATGAATATATGAGTCTACTTACATATCCATGTAACACCCCGTATTTTTTATGATTTAAATAATTATGTGATTAATTATTATTATGGGAATAAATATGCGATTAATTATTGTTGGATTAATAAAATTAAAATGTGAGAAATTAATTTGTTATCAATCCGGATTAAAATAATTATTAACTAGCGTGCCAAGGGTTAATACTTATTGTTGTGAACTGTTAAATATTACTGGGTGATATGTAATATGGAAATATGATATTTGATAAATTGTCGGAAGTAAGAAATACGACAATTTGATAATTTAAGTCTGACACGCGTGTGAGTCGTGTCGGGACTAATTGAATGGAATAAAAAGAAAAATTATTTATATTAACTCGTATGGTCATTTCAAGTGTGCCATTGAGTCCGGGAGGTTCGAGATAGTCAAAATAGTATACCCTGGTGTTTAGTTTGGGTCCCGGGGCGATTTTAGGCCTAATCGGCAACCCGAGAAGGCATTATGGTAAATTGTATTTTTGGGCTAAATTAATGGACGAAATTTAAGAGTAATTATATCAGACTAGGAAATTCCATTAGACTTAATAGGTTACACAAATTAAGAACGGCCACTGAGGGTGTGAGGGAGAACCAATTTCCAAGAGAGTAGGCTCATTTGGCATCACCTTGCACAACCGTGACCACCAACGCGTAGATCGCGAAGAGAGGAACGCGTATATACCAACATCACCAACGGATCAGACCGTCATATTCGAGGCAAGTGTTTATTACTTGCTTTCTTTTAGCAATAATCATGCTCATGTTGGGAATTGAATCTTAGAGGTTTTTAGGTTCAAAAATGGTGAAAAAAACGTTGAAGTTTGGTGAAGAAGATGAACAGTGCAATCTCGCGTGATCTCGCACGAAGTTGTTCAAACGAGATGGGGATTTAGTGCGAAGTCGTTCGAGCGAGATGGCATCTCACGTGAAGTCGCTCGAGCGACACGTGGAAGTCGTTCAAACGACAACCCTTCTGGTTCGAGCGATAGAGGGAATTTTTTTGGCAATTTTCTCAAAGTTTAGTTTTGAGTTTGCCGGTTTATTGGAGTGAGAAAAACTTCCAGATAGTAAATTTAAATAAGATGGAATTTCGAGAAAGTATGTGAGAATAAATACTTCAATTATTTAAGTATAAAGAGAATGCACCTTGGAGATTATGAGAGAGATAGTAATCTAAATATTTATACTATACATAAGTGATGAGGTTAAAATACGTATGAAGAGTATACATGTAGGTTGGAGAATTACCTATAATTTATAATAGGATGTGTGTATGCCTATTGATATGCCCCGAGTGTAACCTCGGCCCAGAGACACCAACCTCGGCCGAGGTGATGGCCGAGATATTGATCGACCCTGGATAAGACATGGGCCCATGATATCAGCCCTCGGCCTTAGTAAGGTTGGCCCATGCCGACACTTCCACCTACATTTCCAATGGACACTACACGCATCATTGGCATCAATAGCATTCTCATATACCTGGGTATGGAAACCTCAGCCGAGTGTAGGCCGAGGTGACAAGAAGCCTTGGTAACTTTCAACATGGAACCAGTCCAACCTCGGCTTGGGCCGAGGTGACAAGAAGCCTTGGCATGGAATCAGTCCAACCTCGGCTGGGGCCGACCCTAGCATCATGTCTCGGCTGAGATTAGGCCGAGACTCCCTATGGCACATCTCGGAAGACGTTTATCGAGCCTTTATAGCTCGGCCTCTCTCAGGCCGAGGTCATGCACCAATATGGCAGCCGAGCATCTGTTGACATTTGGATAAGGACACATGGGCACAAATCAGTTGTAACAAGATTATTCTCCACACGTGGGGAGGATATTTCATCATCATTCCTTACATGTGACAGTGACAGATGGAACTCCCATATTGGTGAGGATACCACACACATGCTCATTACACGCATGGGGGGCACATTACACCCCTAGGTACTATATATAGGGGTCATCCCCTACCTTGCAAAAGGACACCAGATATTAAACCCTAGAAAAAACTCTGTCTAGATATACAGTAGAGAGAGAAAACTTGAGAGGTTATATCCATGGCCATTAGTGCCTTCATTCAGTGATATTACTCACAGACACTCACAATGGACGTAGGCCAAATTGGCTGAACCACTTATATACCGGTGCCCTCTCCTCTTATCCTCATCTCAGTCTCTTATCTCTTTATATAACTGTGTTGCCATTGTTATTCTCATATTGAGCTTGAAAACACCTTACCTGGTGGTGTTAATTCTGGCATCATCATTTTGGTGCCGTCTGTGGGAGCGAGAATCTATCTCTTCCTCTTCTTCAGCTTAACCTCACCGGAGACTCTGGTGGTGAACCAGGAACCACCCCTTGGGTGGAACTGTTTCACCATTGAAAGAGGTCCTTTAAGGTATTAAGCTCACTTGCTGCTCAAGCTCTTTATTGTTAACACATGGCACCAGAGTTACCACCGCCTCTTCCCCCGCCCGGAGGTGGAGGGCCTAGTTCCAGTCAGGCGGCCCCTAGTTCGAAATGGCGGAGGTAGCAGCGGCCTTAAAATCTTTAGCTGCTACACAACAAGCCATGAAGGAACAATTTGCTCAGCTCAGTCAAACTATGATGAGGCCACTTGGAGTCTCACCGGACATGATCAATTCGGCGACAGTTCAGCCTCATCCTGACGCCAGGGGACCACCCCAGGCACTAATGAAGGACCAACCTGCACCCCAGCGGAGAAGGGACGTTGATGACCCTAGGCTCTTGCGCCTGGGGAGGAAGGGAAAACCTTGCCCAGAGGATAGGTATGTTGACCTAGAAGCTGAAGAAGCCCCAGAAGACTGCTGGGAGCTGTATGAGGTGTCAGATAACACTATACGACCTCTTAGGCAGAGTCAAGGATGTGTCGGCCAAAGAGGAGAAGAGGCCTAACAAAGAGGGTCGGCCTTTGATAGGTTGAGCAGAGGATCGGCCTTCGAGAGGCTGGGCCGGGTGAATAACCTAAGACAGAGGCTGTCGAGGTCAAGGAGCGCAGCAGGCTCTCAGAGAGGAGGTAGGCAGGGTCGGCCAGACCAAGGCCGACCCTGTGAAAGAAGAGGCCGAGAACAGGAAGAAGTCAACAACCAACGTGTCTTGGCTGGGGAACCCTCTGTCCATCGTAGGGAAGTGGCAGGGGATAACCTCGGCCAAGTTGATGATAGAAGACCCTGGAATGATTCTATCCAACGCCTTGAGGAGAAGATAGGAGACCTCATTAAAAGCAGGGACCCATTACAAAGGGGTTACTCAGAGGGCTCCCCATTTGTGGCTAGGATAGTGGGGTTCCCAACCCCAGCCAAGTTCAAGCCTCCTACAGTGACTCCCAAGTATGATGGCAGCATTAACCCTATACACCATATCGAGATGTATCAGTCGGCAGCAGACATTTACTCGATACCCGATGAGATGAAGTGTAGGGCCTTCTCAGGGACCTTGATAGGGGCAGCGCATAGTTGGTTCACCTCCCTTCTGAAGAACTCAATTGAGAACTTCAAAGGCTTGGCTGAGCAGTTCATCCACAACTTCTTCTTTGGGGTAAGACCTCAAAAGAAGACTACCCACCTGTTGTGTGTCAAATAGGCTAAGGGTGAGAGCCTAAGAGACTACATAGAAAGATTCAACAAAGAGAAATTGGAGGTGGAAGATTATGAAGAGAGCATAGCCATGACCGCCCTTATAGGAGGCCTCCAGAAGGGGAAGCTATTGTGGAAACTGGCGGAACACCCCCTAGGTCCATGGCGGAGCTGCTGGCAACCGCAGGGAAAGTGATGAATGAGGAAGAGGCAATGGCCGCCAAGTATGAGGAGGAGAACCGCGGTAGCACAGGAAAGTCCCAAGGTAAGAAAGAGGGGAAGAAGAGGTCAGGAGATGACAACTTCGCTCATTACACTCCTCTGACTGTGAGCTGTGAGCACATCCTCAATGAGATTAAAACTGACCGGACTCTGAGGTGGCCTGAGAAACTGAAGGCCCCGCCACATAAGAGGAACAAAAACCTATGGTGCGAGTTCCATCAGGATCATGGCCATGTCACAGATAGATGCTTCGCTTTAAAGGATGAGATTGAGAAGATGCTGAAATCTGGAAAGCTGAGGAAGTATGTGGATGGTAAGGCTCCAAAGGGTGGAAGAGATGACCCTAAGAAAAGAAGAGATGACAGATGCCGTGGCAATGTCCCGTCCAGAAGGGACGATGATTCAGAAGGAGATGATGAAGACGACCCAGATCTTCCGCCAAAGGATGACAACGCCCCAGTGAAGAGGGTCGGTATGATCTCCTTTGGTGTTAGCACCATATGTGGGGGATTTATAGGAGGTGGCTCTGAGGTAGCCGACAGGAAGGATCATATAGCAGAGGCCAGTTCATTAGCCAAGATTGAAGTTGTGAATCTAACGTCTTCCGATGCAATGCAGAAGAGGAAGAAGGTAGACATAGACACCATCGTAGTGGGGTTATCCAGACTCGACTTCAAGGGCATCTTAGCCCCCCATGATGACCCTTTGGTCATAACAACAAGGGTTCATGGGTGTGAGGTACGGAGGATCCTCATAGACAAGGGAAGCTCAGCAGACGTGATGTTCTGGCCTTGCTTCAAGAGCCTGGGTCTTAGCAGGGCAAGGCTGGTGCCCTATCATCACCCATTGATAGGATTCAGTGGCGAAAAGTTCCACCCATTGGGCATGTATGAGATGGATGTATGGATGGGGGATGAGTGGCCTAGGAGGCTGACCAAGAAGATAAACTTTTTCATTATGGACAAAAACGTCTTCTCGGCCTACAACCTCATCATAGGAAGGGTGTCCCTTAAAGAGTTTGAAGCTGTGCCGTCGACGGTCCCTCAGATGCTAAAATTCCCGACTCCTTATGGAGTAGGGGAAGTGCAAGGGGACCAGACCACGGCGTGATAGTGTTACTTCAACTCGGACGAAGAGAGAGAAGCCCATAAAAGAGCAACCACCACTTACAGCATTGACACTCTTGACCCAAGAGACGAAACAAAATTGAAGAAGGGTGAGGCCGCGAAAGAGGTAGAATCCATCGTCCTTAATGAGGACGAGCCGAAAAAAACTGTCCAGGTCGGTAAGGCCCTAGAGCCAGGAATCAAGGAAGAGATGATAAACTTCCTCAGGAGGAGACAGAGTGTCTTCGCATGGAGTCACGGAGACATGCCTGGCATCGACCCTGAGGTCATGAGCCACAAGCTCAACGTGGACAGAGATGCCAAGCCAATCAAGCAGAGACGAAGAGTCTACTCTAGGGAGAAGTACAACTTCATCCGGGAAGTGGTAAAAAAGTTGGAAGAGGCCGAGTTCATAAGAGAGGTTACCTACCCGGAGTGGCTCTCAAATGCAGTCATCGTGCCTAAGGCCAATGGGAAGTGGCGGATGTGTGTAGATTTCACTGACCTGAACAGGTCTTGCCTGAAAGGCAACTATCCCTTACCTAGGATAGACCAGATGGTGTACGCAACAGCAGGGCACGAGCTCATGAGCTTAATGGATGCTTATTCAGGTTATAACCAAATCTTCATGGATGCTGAAAACTCTGAGAAGACAGCCTTCATTACTGACAAAGGGACGTACTACTTCAAGGTGATGCCCTTCGGCCTAAAAAATGCGGGGGCAGCGTATCAACGTCTTGTCAATAAGATGTTCGAAGAGAAAATAGGTAAGACCATGGAGGTATATATAGATGATATGCTAACGAAGAGCCTGAAAGCATGCACTCACGTAGCAGACCTTCAGAAGACCTTCGATGTCATGGACTCGTACAGAATGAAACTCAACCCAGCAAAGTGTTTCTTTGGAGTAGGAGCTGGGAAATTCCTGGGATTCATCGTTAATCAGAGGGGGATTGAAGCGAACCCTGAGAAAATTAAGGCATTGCTCGACATGAAGACTCCTAGGAATATCAAGGATGTCCAGAGACTCATGAGAAGAGTGGTTGCCCTTAACAGGTTTGTTTCTAGGGCAACGGACAAGTGTCTTCCATTATTTAAAGTCCTAAGAAATGCCTTCCAATGGGACGAAGAGTGTGAAAAAGCCTTCAACCAACTCAAGTCCTACTTGGGATCTCCCTTGTTGCAGTCTCGGCCCATCACGGGGGAAAGGTTGTTTGTGTATCTGGCAGTCTCTGAATCAGCCATCAACGCGGCCATCATACGGGAAGAAGATGAGGTCCAGAGGCCTGTGTACTTCAACAGTAAGGCCCTTCAAGGGTCTGAACAAAATTATCCCCGAATGGAGAAGTTGGCTTATGCCCTAATACATGCCTTAAGGAAAATGAAGCCTTACTTCCAATCTCACTCCATGGTAGTCCTCACTGACTCCCCACTAAGGCAGGTTCTGCACAAACCTGAGAAGTCTGGAAGATTGATGACCTGGACCATCGAACTAGGAGAATATGATCTTACCTACCAGCCTAAGACAACCATCAAGGGGCAGGCCCTCGCAGACTTTGTCGCAGAATTCATCTGGGAAGAGGCCGGTAGAAGTTTGGAAGAGGCTGAGAAAGTGAAAGGCTTAGATGACGTCGAAGAGACGAATCGTAGGGTCTTCCGAGATTCAGAAGAGATGAATTGTAGTGTCTTCTAATATTTAGAAGAGCAAACCGTAGTGTCTTCCGAGATTCGGAAGAGACGAACCGTAGTGTCTTCCGAGATTCGGAAGAGACGGCACCAAATGTCTTCCGAGATTGGGAAGAGGTCATCTCAGGTAAAACCCGGAGCGGAATAGAAGAGAACGAAGAGGATTGATACCTCTTCAAGAAGGGGGTTATGAGAGAAGGGGTCTTCTCATCAGATACAGACGTCTGGAGCCTCTTCATTGATGGCTCTTCCTGTGACAGTGGAAGCGGGGTGGGACTAATACTCTCGGCTCCAGATGACGCCAATATTGAATACTCCTTGAGATTTAACTTCCAGGCCTCAAACAACGAGTTCGAGTATGAGGCCATGATAGCAGGTCTCTTGTTGGCAACAACTCTTCGAGTAAAGCGACTCCTACTCCATAGCGACTCAAGGTTGGTTGTCAATCAAGTATTGGGGGTATACGAGGCCAAAGATGAAAGGATGGACAAGTACATGAAGAAGTTAAGAAGGTTGTTAGAATATTTTGAAGAAGCAAAACTAAAGAGAGTGCCTCGACTGAGCAACAATCACGTTGATGCATTGGCAAGGATGGCCTCAGCAGTAAAGACAGATATGGGAAGGACCATTCCAATCGAGGTCTTAGGAAAGGCAACCATCGAGGAGGACGAGGTATGTAGCCCTTGTCACAATGTGAACCTAGGAGACTCATGGATCGACCCGCTCGTTAGATACCTAAGAGAGGGAGAGCTGCCTGAGCCCAAGCTAGAAAGGAGAAAGTTGAGATGCAGGGCTGCCAAGTTCTCAATGATAGGAGACGTCTTGTACAAAAAGGGGTTTCTATTGCCTCTCCTCAGATGTGTGCATCCCATGGAAGTACCCCGGGTCTTACAGGAGGTTCATGAGGATTCTTGCTCTAGCCACATAGGGGGAAGGCCCTTATCCAAGGGGATCATCACACAGGGATATTGGTGGCCAACCTTGTCTAAGGACGATGCGGACTATGTGAAAAGGTGCGAAAAATGTCAAAGGTTCGCCATTATCCCTCATCAACCCCATCAGCCTATGACGTCAATCTCTTCTCCATGGCCATTTGCGGTATGGGGAGTTGACTTGGTAGGACCTTTGCCAAGATCTGTCAACAACTATAGATTCTTGATAGTTGCCATTGACTACTTTTCAAAGTGGGTGGAGGCAGAACCGATGATAACAATTAGAGAGCAGAAGACCTTCCAGTTCATTTGGAGGAACATCATATGCAGATATGGCCTCCCAAACACTCTCATCTCGGATAATGGGACCCAGTTCAAGAACTCCTCCTTAGAAAAGTATTGCCTAAAAGTGGGGATTAAACAGTTCTTGTCATCTCCTGGTCGACCTCGGGCAAATGGCCAGACCGAGGTCACAAACAGGACCATCTTGGACGGAATTAAGAAGAGGTTAGAATATGCAAAGGGGAGATGGACAGAAGAGGTCTACGCTGTGTTATGGCCCTACAGAACCACGACAAGGACACCAACAGGAGAAACTCCATTCATGATGGCACATGGCTCAGAGGCCGTCATACCAACGGAAGTAGGACTACCAACTCATCGGAGTCAGACCTACGACCCAGACAGCAATGGGGAAGAGAGGAGGCTAGACCTGGATCTTATCGAAGAAAGAAGAGAAGATGCAGAGGTCAAAAAAGCAGCCTACCAGCAGCGGGCAGCAAAATTCTACAACCAAAGGGTGAAGTCAAGACCCATTGCAGTAGGAGACCTAGTGCTAAAGAAGACCCTACAAAAGGCAAATAAGTTACACCCAAACTGGCATGGCCCCTACAAAGTAACAGAAGAGGTTGTGCCTGGCACTTACAGGATAGAAAACCTAGAAGGAGAACCTTTCACTAACCCATGGAACGCTGATCACCTGAAGAGATATTACATATGATGTTGCGTAGATTTTTATGTAAATGTACTATCTTATTGAGAAGAGGTTATTAATAAAGATCAGTTTCCATAACAGTTCTTGCTTCATTCTTAGACCAGATATGTATTATGGGGATAACATCTTAGGTGATGACCTCAGACCTTCATAACATCACTCAGTGGTGAAGAGGTCTGATCTCAGACACCTTAGAAGATGACCTCAAACCCTTAACATCATTAATTTGGTGAGATTAATTATGGGGATAACGTCTTAGGTGATGACCTCAGACCTTCATAACATCACTCGGTGGTGAAGAGGTCTGAGATCACACACCTTAGCAGATGACCTCAGACCCTTACCATCATTAATTTGGTGAGTAATTATGAGGATAACGTCTTAGGTGACGACCTCATACCTTCATAACATCACTCGGTGGTGACGAGGTCTGATCTCAGACACCTTAGCAGATGACCTCAGACCCTTAACATCATTAATTTGGTGAAACTAATTATGAGGATAACGTCTTAAGTGACGACCTCAGACCTTCACAACATCACTCAGTGGTGAAGAGGTCTAAGCTCAGACACCTTAGCAGATGACCTCAGACTCTTAACATCATTAATTTGGTGAAGTTGGTTATGAGAATAGCATCTCAAGTAATGACCTCAGAGCCTAATTACAATTCAGTGGCAAAGAGACCCGAGGTCAGAATTATTGACTGAGTATAAACAAGACATCACTATAATAAAATAATAGAAGACATCACATGGAATTAAATAAAGGGAAGAGATATAGCATTCAGAGGTTGAAATACAAAGAAGTAACAAATATTCCTTGAATACAAAATACCATGGAGTTATAAGTTATGAGTTACAAGTTACAAGATATAAATCCTAAAGGTTTGAGGGGGGAACATTAACAGCCTCGGCCTGATTGGCTTGATTAGCATATAACCTCGATCGGTGCAGCCATCTCCCACAGTTCGTTTGTATTGCCTTGTGGTCGCTCTGCAAAAGTTAAAAGATATGGGTTAGAGATCAGATATGAATGAATTCAGAGGTTAAACTTAAAAGAAAAATCCTTACCAAAGTCAACAAGGGGACTTCCACCTAGGCCCATCCCAGAGAGATACTGGGGGGTCAGCAAATGTTCGAACTTAACAAAAAGACCATGTGCCCCTTGGTCTCGCAGGGCCTTCACCTTCTGGATATTCTGAAGACTTAGACCAGGGTCGGCCCTGGCAGACATGGAGACCTTACCCCATTTGAGGGGTATCCTCGGCTCAAGTGTGGAAGAGGGAACGCATGGGGAAAATTCCCATGGTCCAGAGGTGAAAAAATAACGGGGCTTCCAATTATGGTTTGAGGTCTGAGTCACCTGGAGCATTTTCTTCTCAGGCCTCCGAGCCAAAAAATGATAGTAGCTCAGATGGTTTTTGGCCGAGGTTGGGACATAACAACCATCAAAGACCTGAACTGGGAGGTCAGAGTGGTGGACTACCCTTCATAAGATAATGGACCCTATGATGACTCTCCAGGCGTTGGGGGACAGCTGTGAGGGAGCCAAATTGATATAAGAGAGTATGGATTTGACGATGGGATGAATGGGTAGGCGAAACCCTAACTTAAACATCTGCTCATACAGGAAGATTTATCCATCTCGGCCGTGATAAGCCCTCTCTTCCCTCAGAGGTCTCCTTAATTTTATAGAGGGACTAATGGAGTATAAATATCTGAAGCATAGTAGATCCACCTCAGTTACCGTTCTCTCGATCTCGGCCGCCTCAGAGACGTCAACATCGCTTTCAGCATCTTCATCATCATCAAGCTCAACGTCGACCGGAGCAGATGTAGATGGGTTACTAGTAAATCTCTGAACGAACTCTGCCCCTGTGACAGCCGACAGGGGGGTGGCATCAAGAATGGGTGGCACAGCCACACTCGGCTCAACAATTTCAACCTCTGAAGAAGAGGCTGAGGTGCTTGAGCCATTTTGGGATGAGGCTCGGCTGGAGACCTCGGCCTGATCAGGGGCCTGACCAGGCCGAGGTGTGAAATCCATTGCTTCCTGAAATGAGTCCACAAACATGGGGTCTGAGGTAGAAGATTCAGACTCAGACATAGGTGTTGGATCAGCAGGAACCCCTGTCTGATAGAAGTTCTCCGGGGGTCAGGATATATCACTCTCAGAGGTGGTGGAAACAAGGGTCTAATGGGAAACTCTTGTGACCTACGAGTTTCCTCCTGACCTCTCTCTATTTGCCTAATCTTTTCTAGGGTCTTATCTCTAAGAGAGGGGAAATCCTCAAGAAGCTGGTATAAAGGTCTGAGCATCAAAGGACGACCCTAAACTTGGGAATAACTCCTAAAACTACAAACAGGATTGACTTGTAAAATAAAGGAGTTTAAAGATCAAACCAAGAAAGTCGAAGCAAACACAGTTCGCCAGAAACTATGGTGCTCGCCGAAAAACTCAAAAATGTGCCGGAAAATGCAAACCAAAAGCGAAAAACAAAGGAGATGGAAGGGAGAAAATACCTGGAAATGAAACGATGAGAGAAAATGAAGAAAACTCGCGAAAAAACCAACAAAGGCCTCGGCAGAAGAGTGTTGAGTAGAGAAGCTTTAGAGAGAGAAAATCACAAGAACAAAGCGTGCACAGGAATGAAGTGAAGAAGAAGGAGGAAAAAGGGTTTTGAAGCCCTTAAATACGTGGGCACGTTTCCCAAGGCCCATCATTGCCTTGGGAGCCCCAAAGAATGGCTGACGACACACGCTTACCAAATAAGCACGTTCTGGCGTTGGACAGGTGTTAGGCAGGTATTGTCTTGGAACAGACAGGCCTCGCAGGTGTAGTAATCCTCTAGCCACTTGCTCTCACATATGACTAAGGGCTGGGGGTGAATGATATGCCCCAAGTGTAACCTCGACCCAGAGACACCAACCTCGGCCGAGGTGATGGTCGAGATATTGATCCACCCTAGATAAGCCATGGGCCCACGATATCAGCCCTCGGCCTTAGTAAGGTCAGCCCAGGCCGACACTTCCACCTATATTTCCAATGGAAACTACGCGCATCACATGCATCAACAACATTCTCATATACCTGGGTATGGAAACCTCGACCGAGTGTAGGCCGAGGTGACAAGAAGCCTTGGTAACCTTCAACATGGAACCAGTCCAACCTTGGCTTCGGCCGAGGTGACAAGAAACCTTGGCATGGAATCAGTCCAACCTCGGTTGGGGCCGACCCCAGCATAATGTCTCGACTGAGATCAGGCCGAGACTCTCTATGGCACATCTCGGAAGACATTTATCGAGCCTTTACAGCTCGGCCTCTCCCAGGCCGAGGTCATGCACCAATATGGCAGCCGAGCATCTGTTGACATTTGGATAAGGACACATGGGCACAAATCAGTTGTAACAAGATTATTCTCCACGCGTGGGGAGGATATTTCATCATCATTCCTTACATGTGACAGTGACAGATGGCACTCCCACATTGGTGAGGCTACCACACACATGCTCATTACATGCATGGGGGGTACATTACACCCCCTAGGTACTATATATAGGGGTCATCCCCTACCTTGCAAAAGGACCCGAGATATTAAACCCTAGCAAAAACTCTGTCTAGATATACAGTAGAGAGAGAAAGCTTGAGAGGTTGTATCCATGGCCATTAGTGCCTTCATTCAGTGATATTCCTCACACACACTCATAGTGGATGTAGGCCAAATTGGCTGAACCACTTATATACCGGTGCCCTCTCCTCTTATCCTCATCTCAGTCTCTTATCTCTTTATATAACTGTGCTGCCATTGTTATTCTCATATTGATCTTGAAAACACCGTACCTGGTGGTGCTAATTCTGGCATCATCACCTATTATGTGATATTATTGTTAAGAGCACTAATGGGTGTTAATCCGAGGGTGCAAGAACCATTTAGTTAAGATCACTAATGAGTGATAACTCGGGGGTGCAGAAACTCTATGGATAAGCGTACCAATGGGTGATAACCTGGGGGTACAAAGATGATTATTGTTAGGCGCACTAATGGGTGATAACTCGGCGGTGCTGGACTAATATTGATAGGTGCATTAATGGGTGATAACCCGGGGATGCAATATTCTATTGTTAGGCGCACTAATGGGTGATAACCCGGGGGTGCTGAATTATTATTGATAGGTGCATTAATGGGTGCTAACCCGGGGATGCATGATTTTCTTGAGATATGCACTAATGGGGCTTAGCTGGGGGTGCATGATTAGTGTATATATATATATATATATATATATATATATGGACTGGTGAATATTGCTATTGTGTGAAATTAATAGATTTGGTAATAATAATTATTATTACATTGTACCAAGCGGTCTTAACCTAAGAGTGCAGGATTAGTGTATATATATAGGGATGATGAGACTATATATATGTATGAGTGTACTTGGGTAACTTTTTACTTTGTGAGACTGGTAGATAAAATGAAAATGAGAAGTAAAATGATCTTAGTGAATAAAAGATTAACCATTCGAACGGTGAATAATGAAATTTAGTTTGTGAGATAAACTATCTGAATAGCGTATTGTATGAGTGATACGGGAATACTACTAGTGATCATAGTTAGTATTAGTATGGTTTCTGACTAGTTAGACTGGGAGGTATAACTAGTGGGAGATTAGATGCACGTTAGGCATGCACAATGGACGAGAGGTGAGAAACTCATGTGAGAGTTCGATAACTAACATGCGTATAAGACTTGTTTTAATAACCAGTTTTAAATACTTGCTAAATCATTTCTACATATCAGGCTCTGACCCGTTTCTTATATCTCTTCTCTCTTTTGCTATATATATGTATTATATCAGGTGCTCAGCCACAGGAGTATCATATTTAGAGTTTTGGATTGCTTGACGTGCTGCAACTATTGTGAAAGTTGTAGGTCCTTTTAGTAGACGCATCTATCATTTCCATTCAGTTTCATCTAGACTTCTTGTTTAGGGCATATGTCGCCCACTTCTAGTTCTTCCATCAGAGATATTGTATTCAGTTTATTGTATGGTTTGGAGTTTTGAACTGAGAGTTTTACTTAGTCTTATTTATTGCAGTACTTGATTCATGTTCAATATTTATTTATATTCCTATGTGTGGTGAATGGTTTATATTTTAAGATGGAAAGAAATGGATTTACTTGGTTTTATTAAAATTGGAAATGTTTTGACACCTAGCTTAATTTTATATTAGGAGATTAATATGTTAAAAAGTTTTTCGACAGTGATGCTGAGAATGAACCAACTGAATATCCTATTTTAAATTGGTATAGGACTGATCACCCTATATTTAATTAGGTGGGGTGTCACAGGTGATATCAGAGCATTAGGTTCTAGTGTCCTTAGGATCTGTGAGGCTTATTACGTTTCAGCGTATCGTTCTTTGAAGTAGTGCCTTATGATAGGATTTTTGTGTTCCCTTACGTATGCGACTTATGTTCTCCTGCTACGAATTATAATGGATATGACTCATTATATGAAATTCATTGTGATTCAAACACGAAATATTTTTGCACTACCAGCGAGGGCCGTAAGAAGAACTGCGGGAGAAGAGGATCAATAGAAGACATAGAGTAATCGGGTAAGAGTGATTGGGATAAAAATCACCACGAGAATTACTTAAACTAGAGATAGTAAAATCCTCACTCGGTAACTTTGGGTTCCCAGGACACAGTCATAGGTAACGGTGGAGTGAATTTAGGGACACCTAGCATAGTCGATAAAGGGGAAATCAGAGGGAATCTTTTGAAAACCCATCGGTGAAGATGCAGAAAAGAAAATGAGAAAGTGTAACAGACCAGGGGAGGTAGAAAATCCAAAGGAAATTGTGTACAGTGGGGCGTGACGACACTCAGAATTTATTTTGGAGTTAAAAGTTACATCTCTTAGGAGCATCGTGTAGTGATTAGAGACAATCACCATACATGAAGAAGTGTGTTTGAAATTTAGAGAGAAATTTAGGTATGATTTGACTGTGAAGTTTTCCATTCGATGTGATAACAAAATGTGAGTGAAATTTTGATGTTTAGCACAATGGGTAAAATAGAAACTGACCGTGAGAGAAAGGTTGAATTGCTTAATGAACTTCGTACCTGGCAGAGGGGTATAAATTATCAAAAGGGTTTATAGTTGATAAAGGACCCGTGAGTAGAATACCAGTATGGATGAGAAATCCATCTAGGATGACTAAAGTTGATGTCATCAAAGTTATACGGTTGCTAGTGATTGCAGTCCTTCCAAGAGAAGGGAGTAAAGAGGATTAACGAGCCTGCTGAAGAGCAGAAATTGAATTTATCGGTGTTAGTGAAACCCCACATGAGAGTATACCTAATAGGGAACTCAGTTAGATGATTTGAAGTGATTAACTTCAAGAGGACGATGAAGTCAATCGGGTTGTAGAGGCCAACCATAGTTCCGGATAGCTAGCGTAGCCAAAGGGACAGTGGAAGAATAATTGTGAATTGAGACTGTCAGTCAGAGAGAAGGACATTCCCAAAATGGTCAGTGGGACCAGTGATGGGAAATAGTTTGTGAAGTTTTCCTTATGTAAAGGAAACAGAATTACAAGTGTTGAATGTGTCCACAATTGAGAAGTGAGACCGAAGAGATTAGAAATGGTAAACCATGCTAGTTAGGCATAACGACTGGAGGAGCGAGACTTCCAGCGAAAGAATTTGGGGTCAAGGGAATTTCGCCCAGGAAATTTATAACCCGAGAGTGATGGGTTCAGGTTGGACTAGTAGAGTCCTCGTTAATACCAGCATGTAGTATGTCAGAGTCTATGAAACCCGGGATGTAAATGGGAGTTTAATAAAGCTATAATTGAGGCCTGGAGATCTTGGGCCAATGTTTCAATAATGGGCGTGAAATCCACAAGATGGAATAAATTATCCATGGTGAGAGGGGAAAACTATAGGATGAAATCCTAGGATGTATGACGATTGCATATGTTTATAGGTCATGATGGCAGCCACGGGCTAAGACCCTATGATTTGGCAAGACAGGTGAGGTTTTGCTTATTCCTTGTGAGTAAAGGATAGATTCTAGTGACATGGGTGTGCCACAACTTTTATGTAAATTGGAAACCCTAAACTTCGCGTGCGGGTCGAGTTTAGTGGGAACGTTAGTTTTAATAGTCTTGTTACAAACGTATTTCTCGAAGTTAGCAGGGTATTTTGATGATTTCTCGTGAGGGAACTGGGCGGGACCTAAGAATATGTTTTGTTATTATAATTTACTACTGCATTGAGTCAGCTTTAGTAGAGTTTATTATGGTAATGTGTAGTGATTAATTACTGTATGGTTAAATGATAGTATAAATATAGTGATATGATTGTCGTGCCGGATACTCCAGGAGGAGTGATCTTAGTTTTGAGCAGCGCCACCTGAAATAGGGTTGGGCCCAGATATGTATATATATGAAACTTTCATGCTATTATAGACCTCAACGAGTATAGTGTCTAATTATATGTGATTTTTGAGAATAGGAATTTATTTTTCTGCTGAGACTTAGAATACATTATGTTCTTATCGAGCAGTGAAATATAGCTCGTTATATATCAATAGCGCCATGTACTTGGGATAGTGTGGGCTCCATGCTTCATGTTACATTTTTAGGGACATGAGAGTGGACGAGTAAAATTTTATATCACAATACGTAGATTGTGGGAAAGTACATAGTAGGTACTGAAGGCCTTAAGGACCTCAACAACCGTCTAGGTTAGATAGTAGTGTATCGGGGGGATTCCTTGTTTGGATTTCGCTTTGCGAGACATCCCACACATGAAACTAGCGAACGTTGGAAGTTGGAGATAAGTTTGGTCAATAGTACATAAGTTTTGTATGTTGGCTATTGTACCTATAGGATAATATATTTGAGAGTTGATAATTCTTTCATAACTTAAGGCTAATAGAGTAGCCTGGCCTTAGCATTTTTCGGAATAGAGAAATGATACCATTGAAGGATTGATTAAGTTATGGTTAGTGGGGCGGTTGAGTACACCCCTACCACATCAGCATACCGAGTGTGCAAGAATTGAGGTAAGAAAATTTTATGCCTTTTGTATAATGATGCGTGAGGTATAGGGTGTATGGGCGCCTTAAGGGATTGAATAAGGTAGTGGATTGTGATTAGCATGTGAATTCGATAACATGTAGTCGGGTAAGCCGAAGCTTATTCACGACGTTTTGTCAGAGACTTACGTTTCAAGATAAATTGAAGTTTATTCAAGAAAGACATGATGTGTCAGAATACAAACAACAGTAGTGATGAGTTTAATGTAGAGTAACCTTCAAAGTTAGTCTGCAATGGGTCGGCTAACTGTTAGAAAAAGGGCGGACAATTCGAACCCGGTAGGGGCTTCTTCCACTAGAGAATGGAAGAGTATTCCCAAGGATCTTCTCATGTAGCTGAGATGGTGAGATTATAAGTACTAAAATGCGATTGAGTACGGCCTAATACCCATAGAGGGATGGTCAGGATAAGCGGTCTAACCGGATGCGGGAGAGAAAATTTTATGTGAACCCTAAGATCTTAGGGGAGGATGAGAGTAGCATCTTCCACTAGTGGAGTTTGTGTCCAAATAACTCCTATAAATTCACATTCGAGCAGAGTGCCAGTAGAAGTATGGCATGGTAAACTTGGTTGGTGTCCTACTTAATAGTTAAAGGTGAGGGACCAGTTATGATTACAAATGTCGGAGAAAAATCGATATTATCGTATATATTGTGTGTGAAATGTATATTGCACAGTGAATTTACTTGTATGAACGACACGAGATAAAGTCGTATGTATATGAAAAGAGGATAAATCTACTAAGGTGCTAATAGTAGAAGACTAGATAGTGAATATCTAAAATAAAGATGAAGTAGTGAAACTTAAGCAGAAAGGCTTGGGCACGAGCCTATATGACAGGGTAACCTGGAGTTTAAAGCAAACACTTGTGTAGTGTTCATTATTAAGGGTATTCGATTGCATACTATATGGGTAGTACGGAGTAGCTTACTTGTGAGCGTCGGGATGCGATGCACAATATTTTTACAACATTGTCTGTACCTGGTATACTTTTTCCGAATTTTTAGACGAAATTCCATTGTAAGGGGGGGAAGTATGTAACACCCCGTATTTTTGATGATTTAAATAATTATGTGATTAATTATTATTATGGGAATAAATATGCGATTAATTATTGTTGTTGGATTAATTAAATTAAAATGTGAGAAATTAATTTGTTATTAATCCGGATTAAAATAATTATTAACTAGCGTGCCAAGGGTTAATGCTTATTGTTGTGAAATGTTAAATATTACTGGGTGATATGTAATATGGAATTATGATATTTGATAAATTGTCGGAAGTGAAAAATACGACAGTTTGGTAATTTAAGTCTGACACGCGTGTGAGTCGTGTCGGGACTAATTGAATGGAATAAAAAGACAAATTATTTATATTAACTCGTATGGTCATTTCAAGTGTGCCATTGAGTCCGGGAGGTTCGAGATAGTCAAAATAGTATACCCTGGTGTTTAGTTTGGGTCCCGGGGCGATTTTAGGCCTAATCGGCAACCCGAGAGGGCATTATGGTAAATTGTATTTTTGGGCTAAATTAATGGACGAAATTTAAGAGTAATTATATCAGACTAGGAAATTCCATTAGAGTTAATAGGTTACACAAATTAAGAACGGCCACTGAGGGTGTGAGGGAGAACCAATTTCCAAGAGAGTAGGCTCATTTGGCATCACCTTGCACAACCGTGACCACCAACGCGTAGATCGCGAAGAGAGGAACGCGTATATACCAACATCACCAACGGATTAGACCGTCATATTCGAGGCAAGTGTTTATTACTTGCTTTCTTTTAGCAATAATCATGCTCATGTTAGTATATGTGGATTTAATCATGATTTATATGTTAATTGGGTGAAAATTAGAGATTTAAATTATGATTAAAGATTGGTTTAATTAGTGGCTGAAATCCCTTCATGTATGTAGAGGATTAATCACAGAATTTGATTATATAGTGATGAACGAATCTGGGTTGATTAGGTTCTTGAATTGGGATTTTGAAAACTAGGGTTCATGTGAATTAATTTGGGGGTTTTATGTAATTATGATGACTAATGACGAATTAAGAATCCTGAGATGATAGAAATGATCTATAACCTGTTAGGGGTTGATGGGTATTGATGATGAGTTGTTGGGAATTGAATCTTAGAAGTTTTTAGGTTCAAAAATGGTGAAAAAAACGTTGAAGTTTGGTGAAGAAGATGAACAGTGCAATCTCGCGCGATCTCGCACGAAGTGGTTCAAACGAGATGGGGATCTCGCGTAAAGTGATTCAAATGAGATTGGGATCTCGTGCGAAGTCGTTCGAGCGAGATGGCATCTCGCGTGAAGTTGCTCGAGCGACACATGAAAGTCGTTCAAACGACAACCCTTCTGGTTCGAGCGACAGAGGGATTTTTTTTGGGAATTTTATCAAAGTTTAGTTTTGAGTTTTCCGATTTATTGGAGTGAGAAAAACTGCCAGATAGTAAATTTAAATAAGATGGAATTTCGAGAAAGTATGTGAGAAAAAATACTTTAATTATTTCTGTATAAAAAGAATGTGCCTTGGAGATTACGAGAGAGATAGTAATCTAAATATTTATACTATACGTAAGTGATGAGGTTAAAATACGTATGAAAAGTATATATGTAGGTTGGAGAAATACCTATAATTTATAATAGGATGTGTGTATGCCTATTATGTGATATTATTGTTAAGAGCACTAATGGGTGTTAACCTGAGGGTGCAAGAATCTTATACTTAAGAGCACTAATGAGTGATAACTCGGGGGTGCAGAAACTCTATTGATAAGCGTACTAATGGGTGATAACCCGGGGGTACAAAGATGGTTATTGTTAGGCGCACTAATGGGTGATAACCCATGGGTGCTGGATTAATATTGATAGGTGCATTAATGGGTACTAACCCGGGGATGCAATATTCTATTGTTAGGCGCACTGATGGGTGATAACCCTGGGGTGGTGAATTATTATTGATAGGTGCCTTAATGAGTGCTAACCCGGGGATGCATGATTTTCTGGAGATATGCACTAATGGGGCTTAGACGGGGGTGCAAGATTAGTATATATATATGTATAGGAATGATGGTACTATATATATATATATATATGGACTGGTGAATATTGTTACTGTGTGAAATTAATAGATTTGGTAATAATAATAATTATTACATTGTACCATGTCGTCTTAACCTAAGGGTGCAGGATTAGTGTATATATATAGGGATGATGAGACTATATATATGTATGAGTGTACTTGGGTAACTTTCTACTTTGTGAGACTAGTAGATAAAAAGAAAATGAGAAGTAAAATGATCTTAGTGAATAAACGATTAACCATTCGAACGGTGAATAATGAAATTTAGTTTGTGAGATAAACTATCTGAATAGCGTATTGTATGGGCGATACGGGAATACTACTAGTGAGCATAGTTAGTATTAGTATGGTTTCTGACTAGTTAAACTGGGAGGTATAACTAGGGGGAGATTAGATGTACGTTAGGCGTGAACAATAGACGAGAGGTGAGAAACTCATGTGAGAGTTCGATAACTAACATGCGTATAAGACTTGTTTTAAGAACCAGTTTTAAATACTTGTTAAATCATTTTTACACATCGGGCTCTGACCCGTTTCTTGTATCTCTTCTCTCTTTTTCTATATATATGTATTATATCAGGTGCTCAGCCACAGGAGTATAAGATTTAGAGATTTAGATTGCTTGACGTGCTGCAGCTGTTGTGGGAGCTGTAGGTCCTTGCAGTAAACGCACCTATCTTTCCATTCCATTTCATCTAGACTTCTTGTTTAGGGCATATATCGCGCACTTCTAGTTCTTCCATCCGAGATATTGTATTCAGTTTATTGTATGGTTTGGAGCTTTGAACTGAGAGTTTTACTCAGTCTTATTTATTGCAGTACTTGATTCATGTTCAATATTTATTTACATTCCTATGTGTGGTGAATGGTTTATATTTTAAGATGGAAAGAAATGGATTTACTTGGTTTTATTAAAATTGGAAATGTTTTGACACCTAGCTTAATTTTATATTAGGAGATTAATATGTTAAAAAGTTTTTCGACAGTGATGCTGAGAATGAACCAACTGAATATCCTGTTTTAAATTGGTAGAGGACTGATCACCCTATATTTAATTGGGTGGGGTGTTACAATTCAATTGGAATTTCTCAATTCCAGTAATCACACAAAGAGATATGAAAGTTTGAATACAAGGCGTTTCAATACAAAGAAATATCACATATAAACACCACTTATCTCACATGTGAACAATTACTTATTATCACATAGGAGTATGGAATTTTAACCCATAATTCACAATTTATATACTTTTAAATAAGTATAAGACAATATCAAAACAATATTAATTGCATAATTATACCTTGGAAACACTTTGAGTATTTTCTTGGAATTTTCCTAGCTTTTCTTGTGATCTTTTCTTCCTTAATTTCTACTTTCTCTTTCCTCAAGCAAAAACTCTCCAAAACTGAACTTAGGGTTTTATTTTCTGAAGAAATATGTTAGAAGAAGAGTTTTAGGTCGGCCAAGGATGCCTCCCAAGACCTCCAATCAAATTAAAGCATTTGTTTACCAAAAGACAATTTACCACTTAAAGGGAATGGACAGATTTTCCCCTTGTTCGTAAATTCGGCCTAACTTGTTACTCGGATATCTGTTTGATGCACCGTTTATTGTGTTACAACCCTAAGTCACCTGTCTACAACTATCTCATTTCTACCTCAAGTCAATTGTTATGTTATAAAGGTCAAAACTAGTCTTCAACAGGGGCATTTCTATCGAAAATAACAAAATTTTGTGTTCGTACATAACTCGACATTTCACGATTTATGAAAGTAGGATTAGACTAAACGTAATCACTTAGCATTAGATATAATAATAACACATTATTTATATCACATAAGATAAGCATGATTTAAATATAATTTATCATAATTATATCCAGGTTTTCACATTTAGTAAAAATGTTGGCCAATTGACGTTCGATACTCACGAAGCTTAAGGAAACAATATTCTCCTCAATAAGATCACGAATAAAGTGCTCATGAAACCTATTATGCTTCGTACGAGAATGTTGGACAAAATTATGGGAAATGTGGATTACACTCGTATTATCGTAAGAAATAGTTATTGTTCCTTGAGTAATACCAATAATCTTCCAATAGTTGTCTCACCCACAAGAGTTGTGTATAACAAATCCTAGGGTCGATATACTCGATGTTCATCGTTGTTAAAGAAATGGAGTTTTGATTATTTCTCAACCAAGAGATAAGATTACTCCCTAAGTAAAACCATCTACCCGATGTGCTTTTACAACCATTAACATCGCCAGCCCAATCGACATCCGAAAAAGGAAAAAAATAGTCATTGATCTGAAAGGAATACTAAATGCCATAAGAAAGAGTGCCACTCACGTATTTGATGATATGTTTAAGTACAAACAAGTGTGACCCTTTTAGGAATGCTTAATAATGTGCACAATCTCCAACACTAAAGGCTATGTTGGGACAACTAGCTGTCAAGTATAGGAGACTACCTTTCATACTCCTATAAAGCATTTGATCTACATCCTTGCCTAAGGTGTCTTTTCTAAGCTTAGTTGAGGAACCCATGGATGTATGTGAGTGCTTATCAAAGTCTAAACCAAACTTCTTCATTGGATACCTAACATATTTAGATTGTGATATAAATATCGCATTCTCAAGTTGGCATACTTGGAGACCTGAGAAGAACTTGAGTTAACCAACAATGATCATCTCCAAATCACTCTTTATCTCTCCATTAAAAGTGTGAGGATGTTGGGAGCACGTGGATCCAAAGACTATGTTGTCCACATAAACTTGGTCAACCAATGTATCACCACCCTCTCTCCTAATAAACAACATTATAATAACTCCTCCTCTCTTGAAGCCACGACCTAAGATATAAAAAGTTATCCTTTCGTACCAAGCACGTGGTACTTGCTTCAAACCATACAAGGGCTTATTTAGATAAAACACATGTCCCAGATGCTTTAGGTATTCAAAAACCTTTATTTATTCCATGCAAACTTCCTCTCGAAGAATTCCATTAACAAAGGCATTATTAGCATCCATTTGGTATAACTTAAACTATATATGACTTATGATGGGATTTGTAAGCGAACGGACTCAAGACTAGCAATAGGAGAGAATGTCTAGTCAAAGTATACAACCTCAATCTGTGTGTAACCTTGAGCGACCAACCTTGCCTTATTATGAACAATATTATCATTATCATCAATTTTATTTTGGAACACCAATTTAGTACCAATCAAATTAGTCCTTTTAGGCCGGGGGACTAATTCAGAGACATTATTCTTTCAAAATTAAAGAAATTTAACTTGTATAGCACATATCCAATGCTCATCATGTGACACACTGCCTACTAAAATACCAGGTGAACATCCTGTGATAAAAATAAAACATTGGTTTCATATTGCTCATTATTAGCGTCACTGTCAAAAACTTTTTTTTAATGTTACAAACTACCTAGTAATTTAATTAGACTGGTGCCAGATTTTATCTATCATTAATAAAAAACATGCAAAAATAAATAATAACCATCAACGCAACCTGGTAACCAAATCCAACACATATAAATAATATAATAAAAGATTATCGAATCCACCATCGGTTCAACAATACAATAGTAAACTGAAACAATGACTTGGATACACAAGGTCAATGAACTAACTGAATAATAAATCTGAGGGCGACATTCCCAAAAGAGTACTGAAGTAAAGATACTACATTAGGAATAAATGAACGAAGCATCTATAACAAAATCCCACAACTTCCACATGAGCTACACCTGCGCATCCCTAGATATAATCCGCAAACTGGGCATCCCTGTGGCTAGGCACCTAAAAGGTTTTGAATTTTTTTTTGGACACGGGTCAGAGCCCAAGTAAAACATTTTGAAAATAATTAGCAAACAGTTAAATTGCCATAATTAAATATGCATGCACTCTTTTCATATTTAAGCTAGTGTCACACTCCTTTGAGGTCTAGCTCACCCTTTATCTAATGTTTACACCTAACGCTTACCTGCTAACCTTCCTAGTTAAGCTAACCCACCTACCCCCTTTCTACCACACTACTCCAACTCGAGTATTCTTACTTTGATTGTTAAGTTATCTACACATTAACTTATTAGCCGGTTCAACTATATATAATGATATAACATTAACATGAGTTATATAAGAAACACCTTTTTAATCATATAACTTTCACCCAAGTTATATAAGAAATCCCCTTTTTAAATCATATAACTTTCACACTAGTTATATAAGAAATATATTCACACTTATGTATTAATCATGTATATAATTATCTACTCATATTATATACGTACTAGTATACTACAACATTCACACACATGTCGCGTATAATAACCATACATTCTCGAGTAATAACTCACCGAATGCTTTCTCTAAAATGCTATCATGTTGCAGGTCTGCTCACTTTAACCCGGCTAACTCAAGTAGGACTCACTCTCGAGCTTGACCAAAAATAATAATAATAATAATAATAATAATAATAATAATAATAATAATAATAATAATAATAATAATAATAATAATAATAATAATAATAATAATAATAATAACCGTAGCAGAGGTGGCCATAGTTCCCTATGTGTGAGACAAAATCATACTCAAGACGTCTCACCCTGAAAATAATGACAACATATAAATACTGGACGCTATGGCCTAGGATTATACTCTCCCTGCTCCTCAAACCAGGGGATTCACCCACATCGTGCAACCTCTGATGATAGCACTAGAGGTGTATGTATTCCTATAAATATCATTCAAATCAATATTTATAAAGCACACAAATATATATATATATATATATATATATATATATATATATATATATATATAATAAATGAACTCGACTACTCCGTGCCTAACTCCCGTAGCACTCAGCCAAAAAAAATCTAGGTCACACCCTCGACTCTTATTTTAGCAAATGTCATGTAATACCCCGTATTTTTATGCTTATTAATTTGGGGATTTATTAAATTTAATGTGAGTAATTAATTTAATATAAATCAGGAAATTAATTACTTTATAATTATTAACGTGATGTGAGTTAGTAATTATGGGAAAGTTATTTAATATTACTAATGAGTAGAGTAATATATAATAATGGTTCTATTAAATATCAAGAGTGAATAAAAAGACAATTTTGGAAATTTGAGTCGGGACGCGCCCGTGTCGCGTCGGGACTAAATATTGATTAATAAAAATGAATAAATTATAAGTTCCTTATATGGTCATTTTGAGTGCACCAAAGTGTCCGGAAGGGTCGAGATAGTCAGAAAAGTTTACCCGGGGGTTTAGTTTGGGTCTCGAGGCGTTTTTAGGCTTATTTAGCGCCTCGGGAGGGCATTTTGGACATTTTGTAATTTTGGGCAATTAAACCCACGAACTTTCAAGTGTTATATCAGATGTCTAAGGTTGCCTTCTAGGGTTAACACAACCAAAGACAAGTGACTTCCATAGGAGAGGGAAGGAGACAGTTTACCAAGGTGTTCTAGGCCGAAAATTCATCCGGTAGCACCGCCACCACCACCAACGCGTAGATCGCGCGATGAGGAATGCAACCACACCAAATTCGTCCACAAATCAGAACTCTGAAATTTCCAAGCAAGTGTTTATCTTGCTTATTTTCGTTAATGTATCACTCGTGTTAGTCTAGGGTTGATTAGGATGAGTTTCATGGAAGAAAACCCATGTTGGAGATAGGAAATTGCATGTAGTAATGATATATATGGAAATCTGGAAATCCCCCTTCATATGTATAGGTTGAACCATGGATTTATGATGTTTTAGAAGAAGAAATTCAGGAAAAATATTGATTAGAACAAAGTTAAAGAAATTTCAAGGGTTCATGAGTTTATATAAGTTTTGCCCGTTTAATCCATGGTTATTGATGAAAATTCACATGCTTTACGTAGAAGATTGTTAGTTTGGGTTTATAGTGTTTGTAGTACGAATTTCTGGGAGTTTGGGTGTTAAAAATCTAAATTTGGGTGATGTTGGATGGTAGAACCCGTAATTATTAATCTGCAGAATTCGTATACCTATTTGATCGATCGATCGAACCAGGGGTGTCGATCGATCGACGCATCGATCGATCGAGATCCTGCCATCGATCGATCGACCCCTTATGGCAGACTCACATTTCCCCTTTGTAAATAGTTAAATTCAAATTAAATGAGTAAAAATATTTGGACATCCTTACCAAAATATTTTGGGAGATAAAGAAGACCAGTAGGACTTATAAATAATTATGGGACCTTCAATTAAAGACGAGATTTGCATTTTTGAGATATTTACATATAAGGGACGATGGATTTATGTATTAAAGGGAGAGACGCATAAGATAGCTACGTTGGAAATTATATGAGTACCTACTGAAATTCTACACTTGGGAGGATAGAGTCCATGAGTGTTACGTAGTGAGTTGGAATAATCCCTCAAATTAAAGTAAGAGACGAACCATTATAAGTGATAACTAAATAATGAGAAATAAGGATAAATGTTATAATTATGGGTTATGAGATGAACCTAAATTCGATATGTAAAAAGTAGTATATTTATATGACTGTGTTTATGCATATACTATATACATGTGAAAATCATGCCCACGCTACTTGATATCCCTGAGGTTACCGCGCTGGGACAGTCTTATCTCGATGGGACCTTTATGGGGGATATTGACTCGTACCCTAGAAGAGATATATCCTTGGTGCAGGCTATCTGATCGATGGTGAGACGGTCCTAAGAGACGTGAGGGTATGTACTGACCTCTTAGAGACTTAAAATCTATGCTTCGCCTCAATATTGTTTGTGTATGTGTTAATACAGTTCGAGAGTGATTCCGAACTTGTATTTCCCTTAGTAGAAGTGAGATGGGGATTGGATAGCAGAGTATGACAAAATCATAATTATTATGCGGGGTGCTGTTAGAATATATATATTATACGAGTATTTAATATATATATTAAATCCTAAAATTCGGAATTTCCTACTGTGTTTATGGTAAGTAAGAAATGAATAATGATTTCAATTTGGATATACTTGTTTTGAAAAGTATAATAGGACACTGGGAAACTTTGTTAATAAATAAAGTTAAAATGAGAGCTTTGTTACTAAATGAAATCTACTTCTTAAACAGCTGAATTGTTTAGTTTAAATCTTACGAGTAACCTAAGATAAGATGAGTTAAACCATTGGGAAGGTTAGTGCGATAGGTGTGCACATTAGAAGAGAGGTGAGAATTTCTCAAGAGAGTGTCGCACTAATATGTTGTTGCATTGGCCTATAAACATTTTAAATTTTTGCTAAACAAATTTTAAATCATTTACACTATCGGGATCTGACCCGTTTCTATTTTCCTCTCTCTCTCTCTTGTATATATATGTATATATTATAGGTGCCCAGCCACAGGGGCGTCTTGCTTAGGATCCTTTGGAAGGAACGTAATGCAGCTTAGGTGGGAGTTGCAGGCCTCTTGCTTAGACGACCTCATTCATTTGATTCAACTCTTAGCATTATTTATTTCAGTTGGGCTTGTGTCGCCCTTTCTATTATTCAGTTGTTTCATTGGATATTGTAATCCATTTATTTCCAGTACTTGCACTTTGGGATTTATTATTGCTAGGATGCTTTCATTTAAAGTATTAAATGTTGGATTCAACTATTTAAATGTTTGATTATTTGGATTGTATGTTCCAGGATAATTGTGGTGTGACTATTAAATTGTGAATTATGCAAAGTTTTAAATGTTGGTCTATATAAAATAAAAATTTGGAATGAAATGTTTAAATGGTTTTGCCACTTAGCTTAATTATTTAGGGTGTTTAAATTGGAAAAAGTATTTTCGACAGTGATGCTAAGAATGAACCAACTATTCACCTTGATTTTAATTTAATAAAGGAGTGATCGCCCGGTATTTAATTATTCGGGGTGTCACAAGTGGTATCAGATCATCAAGTTCTAGTGTCCTTAGGATCTGTACGGCTTATTTCGCTTTCAGCTTAGCATTTTTGTTTAGATCCCTATTTTAGGATTGTTGTATTCAAGCTTTTACGATTACGTCTTCAGCGATTTGAGATTTGACAATCCTGGCACCTATGGCCATTCTTGCCGCACCCGAAACATTGGCCTTTGAAATTAAAATCAAGGTGAACAATTGGTTCATTCTTAGCATCACTGTCGCAAATGAAAATTTCCAAATTTAAACACCTTGATTAATTAAGCTAAGTGTCAAACCATTTAAAAACCTTATTTCCATTTTATTAAATCCAATTATAAAACCTTTAACCATTAACATTATAAGAGTCACACATTAAGTATAAAAAAAATGAAACATTCAAGAGTTTAACCATCAATAATAAATCCCAACATTAAAATACTAAAGGAAAACATCATGACAGTAATAAATCCCGAAATATAGATACTGAAAGTAAAAGAATTACAATCTCTGACAAAAGCAACTAAATAATGGAAAAAGGGCGACACATGCCCCCACTGGATAAAGATGAACTAGAAGTATAGTCAATAATGAAGTCGTCTAAGCAATGGCCTGCAAGTCCCACAAAAGCTACAACACGTTCCATCCAAAGAATCCTAAGCATGACGCCCCTGTGACTGGGCACCTATAGTACATATATATATACACGCAAGAGAGAAGAAATAACAACAAACGGTTCAGAGACCGAATGTAAAACAGTTTTAAAAATATTTTAGCAAGTATTTAAAATGCTTACCGGCTAATCCAACAGTCATATTAGTATGCGACACTCTCTTGAGAATTCTCACCTCTCATCTAGTGTGCACGTCTACCGTACTAAATAATCCCATATATCTTTCTAACTTATTCTCCATAAGTCTTAACACGTGAAATTAAGGTTATGATATTTACTTTAGAAAAATCTATCTCTTCAAGATTTCTTACGTTATTTAGAATAATTCCGTATCGTTATAATGCTTCCGAATACTTATAGTGAAGTTGAAGAATTTCATACTTTACTTAACTACTACTTCACTCAGTAGAAAGTTCTCATATAGATATACGTATATATATTAGTTACACTTATAATATATATAAAAACGGCACCCCACATAAAATCTATGGTGCAAAGTTTCCATAAATAAGTATATATATACCAATCACTCATATAATACATATATGCTAACGGCACCCCCACATAAAAACTATGGTGCTGGCATACTCTGTTATCAAGTCCCTATATCACACATATTTAGGGAAATACTCGTTCAGAATCACTCTCGAACTGTATTAACACAAACACATACAAATGGAGGCGAAGCATAGATCCCGGTCCTAAGAGGTCAGTACATACCCACACGTCTCTTAGGCCCATCTGAACTATCAATCAGGTAGTGTGTACTAGGGAATTCTATGTTCTAGGGTACAAGTCAATATCCCCCATAAAGGTCCCATCGAGATAAGACTGTCCCGGCACGAAAACCCCCGTGATAGCAAGTAGCCCGGGTACAATTTTTACACAAAAATAATATATGCACAATCACACCGTCATATATATATATAGGTATTCACATCCACATTATTAAATTATGTACTCTCATGACCCATAATTATCATTATCCGTTATTACACAGTTTACTCAATTATCTCGTATAACGGACTCGTTCATTTTATTCTCGTAATTAATTTATTCTAAACTCACTTCTCGTCACTCGAAGTATTCTCTTTATCTAAGTACAATTTCAGTAGCCCCTCACTCGCCTTATAATCCAACTTATTAGATGTTTCGATTATTTAATCAACGCACTTATGATTTCTTAAGTATGAATGTCTCCCCGTTTACCCCTTTATTTTCCTTCACATTAAAGTCTCACTTAACGGGGTTTATCTTGACCCTACTGGTCCTTTTTGTGTTTCATTAAGTTCTAGAAACCCTAATCAAGGTTTCTTACGCATACAATCGGATTAAGCTAACATGAGCAAAAATGCAGTTTTCCAGGAGGGGTCGATTGATCGATGAAAGGGGGTCGATTGATCGATCCATCGATCGATCGATGCTCTGGGCTCGATCGATCGATCAAGCAGTTATGGCGAATCTGCAAAAAACCCAGCTACGGAAATCTTACCCCACACTCCTCCAAATCATCATGTTTCAATCCCAAAATCTCAACCACTTATACTACAAGTGTTGTATACCCATATAAACAATATCCTACGGAACACATGCGAATTTTCATCATCTATAACAAGATAAACGGGTAAAAAAATTTATAAGTCTCAAGAACCCTAATTTTTCTTTAACTTAGTTTTCTTCCATTCTTTTCCAGATTTTCTATCACTAATAGCATGGAAATTCGTGGTTCAACCTCTACGTGTGAAATGGATTTCCAGAAATATGATATCTACCTCTACAACATGCAATTTTTGTCTCCAATTAACGTTTTCTTTCAAGAACACTAATTCTAATCAATCCTATACTAATATAAAAGAGCATTAACTTGATAAAAGAAAGATAGATACATGCCTAGAAATTCTAGGTTCTGATTTCATGGTTGAAGAAGGTGTGGTTATGGTCCCCTTCGCGCGATCTACAATTTGGCGGCGACGGCGGTGCAACCGGAGGAGTTCTTGGCCTAGAACTCCTTGGAAAGCTCCTCCCCTTCCTCTCCCATGGCCGTCATTAGTCTTTAGTTGTTTTAACCCTAGAAGGTAACACTTAACATCTGATATAACCCTTGAAAATTCGTGGGTTTAATTACCCATAATTACAAAATGTCCGAAACGCCCTTCCGGGGTACTAAATAGGCCTAAAAACGCCCCGAGACCCAAAATAAACCCTCGGGTACATTATCTTGACTATCTCGACCCTTCCGGACACTTTGATGCACTCAAAACGACCATACGAGCAACTTATAATTTATTCACTTTATATAATAATAATAATTTAGTTCCGACACGACATAGGCGTATCCCGACTTAAATTTCCATAATTGCCATTTTATTCACATGGGACAATTTTATAAAATAAATCTCATATATTACTATACTCATCCAGTAACATTCAATAATTTCAATAATTACTAACTCTCGTCACGCTAGTAAATATTTAAAACAACTTTTTGGATTAAAATTAAATTAATTTATCTCAATTAAATTTAATAAATCCCTAAATTTAAAAGCCATAAAAATACGGGGTATTACATACTTCCCCCCCTAATAACGAAATTTCATCCCGAAATTCGGAAAATAAGCCCTACCTGGTAGAACAATTTTGGATATCCTTTTCAGTACGCAAACTATCTACATAGTAAGGCGCTCAATCACTATAGCCCCTTTCTCACAGCAACCTTGTTTAACATTCTCATTGGAGACACTTCACATGGTGCTCCTAATCGACAACATTCGCATAGGTCACGTCTATACATAATAAATTTCCATTATCTCATTATCATTGGGAGGAGTAGTTGACCCGAGTAATGTGTTAGTGGTGAGGGAGTGGGGACAGCCCACGATACCGATGAAAGTGCGTAGTTTCTTGGGGTTAGCCGGATACTACAGGAGATTCATTCGGGTATTCTCCAAAATAGCGGGTCCATTGACGAACCTGACTCGCAAAGGGGTACCATATGTTTGGGATGATGCTTGTCAATGGGCTTTCGACGAGCTGAAAGAAAAGCTTACTTCAGCACTAGTCCTCGCTTTACCGAAGCAGGGTGTGGAGTACCTAGTTTACACCGATGCTTCTTTACGGGGACTTGGGGGAGTACATCAGCAGGAGGAGAAGGCAATAGCTTTTGCCTCCCACAAGCTTAAGCCGCATGAGAAGAATTACCTCACCCACGACTTGGAGTTAGCAGTGATCATTTTTACATTGAGGATATGGAGGCACTATTTATTGGGGGAGAAATTTCCCTTGTTCACAGACCACAAGTCACTGCAGTACCTATTCACTCAGCGAGAGATGAATATGCGTCAGCGCAGATGGTTAGAGTTTGTGAAGGACTATCAGTTCGACATACAATACCATCCGGGGAAGGCCAACGTAGTTGCTGATGCGTTGATCCTTAGACCGGTAGACAATGTAGCGGACGTCTGGAAAGAAAAGTGGAAGGAGTTGGGTCACCAGGACGCAGTAGCATATTCCTTCATATCTGTTATGACAGTGACACCCGAGATTGTTACGAAGGTGATACGGGCACAGACCGCAGACCCGTTTTGCCAGGAGCAGATTGTACTACTTTTAGCTGAGGGTGCTGAGTCCTATTCTGTTTGTTCTGAAGGAGCAGAATTACGTCATGCAGTGATGACCCAGTCTCAAGGGTCCCGATTTTTAGTACATCTTGGGGGAGATAAGATGTACCAGGATATGAGGTGGCAGTACTGGTGGAGTGGGATGAAAAAGGACATTGCTGAGTTCGTGTCCAAGTGTTCTACTTGCCAGCTGGTAAAGGTAGACCATAAAAAACCGTCAGGGTTGCTTCAGCCATTGGAAATACCCGCGTGGAAGTCGGAGAGTATTTCCATGGATTTTATTACAAGGTTGCCTACATCACAGCGGGGCCACGACTCTATCTGGGTGATTGTAGACCGTTTAACCAAGGTGGCTCATTTTCTGCTAGTGCGGATAGACTATACCATGGGTAAGTATTCTTAGTTGTTCATTGTTGAGATTATCATATTACATGGGGTGCCCTTGAATATTGGGTCAGATAGAGACAAGATTTTCGTGTCACATTTCTGGGAGAGCTTTTAGGAGGCTATGGGTACAGAGTTGAGGTTGACTTCAGCTTATCACCCACAGACAGATGGGCAAATAGACCGTACTAATCAGATGCTGGAAGATATGCTATGCATGTGTGTCCTTGATTTTGGAGGAGGTTGGGAGCCATATCTTCCACTGGTAGAGTTCGGTTATAATAACTCTTATCAGTTCACGATTGGCATGGATCCATTCGAGGCTTTGTATGGCAGACCTTGTCGTTCCCCAACTTGTTGGCTAGAGGTGGGGGATAACAAGTTGCTAGGACCAGAGGTGATTCAGGAAACCTCTGCGAGGATTGAGATGATCAGGAGTCGCATTCGAGTAGCCCAAGATAGGCAGAAAAGCTACGTCGATGAGAAACGGTAGTCCCGGGAGTATAATGTGGGGTACCAAGTATTACTACGTGTATCTCCTATGAAAGGAGTGATGAGTTTTGGGAAGAAAGGGAAATTGGCCCCGAGGTACGTGGGAGCATTTCCCATTATCGAGAGGATTGGGCCGGTAGCATACAGATTGGGACTGACAGAGCATTTACATTCCATTCACGATGTATTCCACATCTCGTCATTGAGACGATATCTTCGAGATGATATGGCCCATACCCACATTGCGATAGATGAGATATACTTACATCCTGATAGCTCTTACGAGGAGAGACTGGTGGCTATCCTAGACCATAGCGAGAGGAGATTGAGGTCGAAGGTAGTTCCACTTGTACGGGTCAAGTGGGAACATCATAATGTAGAGGAATCCACTTGGAAGCGCGAGGCAGATATGCGCGAGAGATATCAAGATTTATTCTTACCAGGTATGCCTTATTTTCTAAATTTCGGGACGAAATTCCGTTATTAGGGGGGAATTATGTAATACCCCGTATTTTTATGCTTTATTAATTTGGGGATTTATTAAATTTAATGCGAGTTATTAATTTAATATAAATTCAGAAATTAATTACTTTATAATTATTAACGTGATGTGAGTTAGTAATTATGGGAAACTTGTTGAATATTACTAATGAGTAGAGTAATATATAATATTGGTTCTATTAAATGTCAAGAGTGAATAAAATGATAATTTTGGAAATTTGAGTCGGGACGCGCCCGTGTCGCGTCGAGACTAAATATTGATTAATAAAAGTGAATAAATTATAAGTTCATCATATGGTCATTTTGAGTGCACCAAAGTGTCCGGAAGGGTCTAGATAGTCAGAAAAGTGTACCCGGGGTTTTAGTTTGGGTCTTGGGGCGTTTTTAGGCTTATTTAGCGCCCCGGGAGGGCATTTTGGACATTTTGTAATTTTGGGCAATTCAACCCACGAATTTTCAAGGGTTATATCAGATGTCTAAGGTTGCCTTCTAGGGTTAACACAACCAAAGACAAGTTACGGCCATAGGAGAGGGAAGGAGAGAGTTTACCAAGGTGTTCTAGGCCGAAAATTCATCCGGTAGCACCGCCACCACCACCAATGCGTAGATCGCGCGATGCGGAACGCAACCACACCAAATTCGTCCACAAATCAGAACTCTAAAATTTCCAAGCAAGTTTTTATCTTGCTTATTTTCGTTAATGCATCACTCATGTTAGTCTAGGATTGATTAGGATGAGTTTCATGGAAGAAAACCCATGTTGGAGATAGGAAATTGCATGTAGTAATGATATATATGGAAATCTGGTAATCCCCCTTCATATGTATAGGTTGAACCACGGATTTATGATGTTTTAGAAGAAGAAATTCTGGAAAAAGATTGATTAGAACAAAGTTAAAGAAATTTCTAAGGTTCATGAGTTTTATACAAGTTTTGCCCTTTTAATCCATGGTTATTGATGAAAATTCACATGCTTTACGTTAAAGATTGTTAGTTTGGGTTTATAATGTTTGTAGTACGAATTTCTGGGAGTTTGGGTGTTAAAAATCTAAATTTGGGTGATGTTGGATGGTAGAACTTGTAACTATTAATCTGTAGAATTCGTATACCTGTTTGATCGATCGATCGAACCAGGGGTGTCGATCGATCGACGCATCGATCGATCGAGCTCCTGCGATCGATCGATCAACCCCTTCTGGTAGACTCACATTTCCCCTTTATAAATAGTTAAATTCAAATTAAATGAGTAAAAATATTTGGACATCCTTACCAAAATATTTTGGGAGATAAAGAAGACCAGTAGGACTTATAAATAATTATGGGACCTTTAATGAAAGACGAGATTTACATTTTTGGGATATTTACATATAAGGGACGATGGATTTATGTATTAAAGGGAAAGACGCATAAGATAGCTACGTTGGAAATTAGATGAGTACCTACTGAAATTCTACACTTGGGAGGATAGAGTCCATGAGTGTTACCTAATGAGTTGGAATAATCCCTCAAATTAAAGTAAGAGACGAACCATTATAAGTGATAACTAAATAATGAGAAATAAGGATAAATGTTATAATTATGGGTTATGAGATGAACCTAAATTCGATATGTTAAAAGTAGTATATTTATATGAATGTGTTTATGCAAATACTATATACATGTGAAAATCATGCCCGTGCTACTTGCTATCCCTGAGGTTACCGCGCTGGGACAGTCTTATCTCGATGGTACCTTTATAGGGGATATTGACTCGTACCCTAGAAGAGAGATATCCTTAGTACAGGCTATCTGATCGATGGTCAGACGGTCCTAGGAGACATGAGGGTATGTACTCACCTCTTAGAGACTTGGAATCTATGCTTCGTCTCAATATTGT
Organism: Sambucus nigra; assembly: GCA_949130495.1. Classification (NCBI taxonomy): domain Eukaryota; kingdom Viridiplantae; phylum Streptophyta; class Magnoliopsida; order Dipsacales; family Adoxaceae; genus Sambucus; species Sambucus nigra. Next base: position 333,778,347 of record OX422215.1, read on the forward strand.
TTGTGTATGTGTTAATACAGTTCGAGAGTGATTCCGAACTTGTATTTCCCTTAGTACGAGTGATATGGGAATTGGATAGCAGAGTATGCCCGCACCATAATTAGTATGTGGGGTGCTGTTAGAATATATATATTATACGAGTATTTAATATATATATATATATATATATATATATTAAATCCTAAAATTCGGAATTTCCTACTGTGTTTATGGTAAGTAAGAAATGAATAATGATTTCAATTTGGATATACTTGTTTTGAAAAGTATAATAGGACACTGGGAAACTTTATTAATAAATAAAGTTAAAATGAGAGCTTTGTTACTAAATGAAATCTACTTCTTAAACAGTTGAATTGTTTAGTTTAAATCTTACAAGTAACCTAAGATAAGATGAGTTAAACCATTGGGAAGGTTAGTGCGATAGGTGTGCACATTAGAAGAGAGGTGAGAATTTCTCAAGAGAGTGTCGCACTAATATGCTGTTGCATTGGCCTGTAAACATTTTAAATACTTGCTAAACAAATTTTAAATCATTTACACTATCGGGCTTTGATCCATTTCTATTTTCCTATCTCTCTCTCTTATATATATATGTATATATTATAGTTGCCCAGCCACAGGGGCGTCTTGCTTAGGATCCTTTGGAAGGAACATGTTGCAGCTTAGGTGGGAGTTGCAGGCCTCTTGCTTAGACGACCTCATTCATTTGTATCCACTCTTAGCATTATTTATTTCAGTTGGGCTTGTGTCGCCCTTTCCATTATTCAGTTGTTTCATTGGATATTGTAATCCATTTATTTCCAGTACTTGCCCTTTGGGATTTATTATTGCTAGGATGTTTTCATTTAAAGTATTAAATGTTGGATTCAACTAGTTGAATGCTTGATTATTTGGATTGTATGTTCCTAGATATTTGTGGTGTGACTATTAAATTGTGAATTATGCAAAATTTTAAATGTTGGTCCATATAAACTAAAAATTTGGAAAGAAGTGTTTAAATGGTTTTGACACTTAGCTTAATTATTTAGGGTGTTTAAATTGGAAAAAGTATTTTCGACAATGATGTTAAGAATGAACCAACTGTTCACCTTGATTTTAATTTAATAAAGGAGTGATCGCCCGGTATTTAATTAGGCGAGGTGTCACATGTCAACTCAATAAATTTAATTTAAATGGCGCCGCTCAACCAAAATAGTCAGGCTCCCTTACGTGGTCCGTAATTTAACCATTTGAATTAATTACCCCAAATTCTGTTAATAAATATCATACGTTGATCTTCCCTGGCAATTATTGATATTTACTCCTCAAGTACTTTACTATGAGAGAGCAAAGACTCCATCACATTTCTCTCCATGATCCCCAATAACCTATACCGAAAAAAAGGAAACTGGCGGCATCTTTGAACCTTTGCTCGACCGATGCCTCAGTTCATTCGAACGACATGTTTGGTTCTCTCTCTACTTCGTCTTCCTCGCACCCTGCTACCATTAACGAACCTTCAAGGTTTTTAACTTAAATCCAACACCATATTTGATAATCTATGATGATAAATACGATACCCACAGTTTCAATTCCTCAGATATGATATCATCCATTATCACTTTTTTAATTTACACAACGATAAACGAGTTGGGTTTTTATGAATTTACTAATTCGGCATCCCTATAATCAACCACATAAACCAAATGCTCAAATCTTATATTAGTTTCTACATGGTTCTAATTTCCAACAGTTTTGACTCATGCTAAATAATCAATTGGATTTTTAATACACATCACATCTTAATTTTTGAATAAAAAACATTTCGATGTAATAACCCATCCCAAAAATGATTATGGTTTCCACCCACCATGATATGAATCGTAATACCTCAATTTAATTAAAGCAAGTTTGACTACTTGCCTGGATAAATTTATAGGGTCTGATTTCCTTTGATGTAGATAAAGGTTTGATGGGAAGACCCCCTCTTATCTTGGTTTGGCGCCCAAAAGCTCTCCCAAATTCTCCTTCTTTTCTCCACTGCAAAACTAGGGTTTTCTTATTGAGTTGTGTATGCCACAAACTCCCTAATGTTGGTTTTATGTTACTTATCCCGAAATTAAGCATATGGGCCAAGCCCAAATGACCCGAACACCCCCGTGTGAGACCAATTATGCCTAAAACTGTCCCGAGACCCAATTACTACCCCTGAGTACTCTTTTTCGACTATGTCGACCTATTCCGAATAAATTATCAGAATCTTCATCCGGGTTACTTAACTAAATTCTCAAACCACGTCCTCAAATTAAGACACATGCAAATTTAAAAAAATTACCCGAATTAATGAAATCTTGATTAACTAATTTAATTAAATCCTCTAGATAATTTTAATGCGTTATCACCAAATTAATTAAATTCAAAATCCTCAGAAATACGGGGTCTTACACATCCTTAAATGCTTCTTCACATTCTTGGGATCTACTACGAAAGTGTAACAAAAGTATCTAACCACATTCTCTAGTTGAGCGTGAGTCTTGACACCTAGTGTGGGATCACTGAGTATGTCGGAAGGGTCATGACTCTTTTGAAGCCAAGAGGGTGGATCCTATATGTCAAGAGTGAGATCCACCATGGTGGTGTGGGTAATAATGATATTATTACCTAGGGATGCATTGTTCCCGCACACAAGGCCAAGATCAATAAATGTAGTCGACGTATCATCTCAAATTGTGACGTTTATCGATTCCATAAACATAGAGCCTTTAAGGTTAAACACCCTATAGGCTCTACTAAATGATGAATACCCTGGAAATATTTCCTCATTTTTCTAGAGTCCAACTTTCCTAAATGCTCTCTATTGCTAAAGATATAGCAATGAATCCTAGAAACTCAAAAATACGATAGGTTAGGTTTTTTCCTGTAATACCCCGTATTTTTATGGCTTTTAAATAAAGAGATTTATTAAATTTAATTGAGATAAATTAATTTAATTTTAATCCGGAAAGTTGTTTTAAATATTTACTAGCGTGATGAGAGTTAGTAATTATTAAAATTTGTTGATTTGTTTAATATTACTTATTGAGTAAAGAAATATGTAGAATTGATTTTATCCAAAAAAAATTTATCACAAGTGAATAAAATGACTATTAAGGAAATTAAGTCGGGACGCGCCTGTGTCGTGTTAGGACTAAATTATTATTATTATTATTATTATTATTATTATTATTATTATTATTATTATTATTATTATTATTATTATTATTATTATTATTAGTGAATAAATTATAAGTCACCCGTATGGTCATTTCGAGTGTGCCAACATGTCCAGAAGGGTTGAGATAGTCAGAAAAGTGTACCCGGGGGTTTAGTTTGGGTCTCGAGACATTTTTAGGCCTAACTGGTAATCCGGGAGGGCATTTTGGTAATTTTCTATTTTCGGCCTTTAATAATGACGAAAATCATTAAGTTTATATCAGATGGAGTGCTAGGGAAGTTAGGGTTCTTAGAACCAAAAGAGAAAAAGTCCATAGGAAGATGAAGGGAAACGCCTTCCAAGTGTTCAAGGCGAAGAACCACCAATCTTGTAACCCCACCACCACCAAAGCGTAGATCGGAAGAAGAGGATTACTGTTATACCAATCAAAGTGGTCGAATCAGAACCTTAAATTCCCAGGCAAGTATCTATCTTTATTTTCTTGTAGTTAATGTTTCACTCATGTTAGATTAGGATTGATAAACCTATGTCTCATGGAAAAATTTAAGGATTTAGAGAATCAAATCACATGTTTTAGAAGGAATAAATATATTCTGGACATCTCAATCACATGTAGAGGATTACCCACGAAATTTGAGTGATTTAAAAGTGAGAAATCTGGAAAAAGAATTAGAACAATGGAAGTTTAATGTAAAATTAGGGTTCTTGATAATTATGACAAATTGCCCCTTTAATACAATCTCGTTGATGAATTTGTACATGTTTCACGTAGGGAATCATGCATATATGTATAGAGAACTAGTAGAAATGTTATTTTGGAGTTTGTGAATCGATAATCATGCTTTGGAGAAATTTGTAAGATGAAACCCGTAGGTTTAATTTGCAGTTTCTGGGCAAGAACTGCTTGATCAATCGATCGACCCCTTTTCCTCGATCGATCGATCCCTTCTGGAAAAATGTATACTTCCCCCCATTTTGTTTAATCCGGTTAAAATTCATAAGTATCCCTTAATTATTATTTATGGAGTAAAATGGGTTATGAAGAGGACCAGTAGGGCCTACGTAAACTCCGTTAAGTGAGATTTAATATGGGATGAAATTGGGGGTTAACGGGGAGTTTCATCACACATTATAAATTATGCGTACGTCCACTAAAGAATTTAAAGATTCGTGAAAGACTTAGACCAGAAGGTTAGAGAGGTTATACTTACTGAGATTACATTTAGTAAGAAAGAGTACTTCGAGAGATGAGAAGGAAATGTGCAACGATTAATTAAAAGTAAAAGAAATAAATCCCTTATGTGGGGTAATTGGGTAAAAGTTGTATAATGTAAGGTTAATACTTGTTATCTTTGGGTCGCGTGCGAACCTAATCAGGAAAAATGAGAATATTGATATATATGTAATAACCCGTATTTTCTGTGATATTTATTTTTGGGGATTAATTGAATTAAATGTCTATTAATGGGAAATTAATCAGGATAAAAATATTAACGAGATGTGAGTTAGTATTTTATTATAATGTGTATACTTGGCATTATATGAATATTGGTAATATTGAAATTGTCGTGAGATTTAAATACGACAATTTGGGAATTTTGCTTGACGCGTGTGACCGCCACGTCATGGTATTTTGTTATTAAATTAAAAAGTGAATTTTAGTTCCATTAACCGTATGGTCATTTTGAGGGCGCCAACGCGTCCGGAAGGGTCGAGATTGTAAGAAAACACTAGCCGGAAGTTTAGTTTGGGTCCCGGGGTATTTTTGGGCCATACCGACATCATAAAGGGTATTTTGGTAATTTACATTTTTGGGAATTAAAAAGTGACGAAAATAGAAATTACAATCTGACTATTTCCTTAACCCACTTAACCCACTAACTACACTATGGGACATCATGGGCTACGGGAGAAGTTGATATACCATTCTAACTTACCAAAAACAATAACACACCTCCATACTCCATTATCTTCAACCTTGGGAAGAGCTTGAGAGAGAGAGAGAAGGAAACCTTGGGAAGAGCTTGAGAGAGAGAGAGAAGGAAGAGAATTATGCAGAAAAACAGAGGGAGAACAACCTAACTTCAAGATTCTACACCAAATTCTGAGATAAATTAAGGCAAGTGATTTAAACTCTTTTGATTCAAGATATGTTTCCATGTTTAGGAATTTTCGAAATTGATTTTTGGAGATAAATTAGACCCATGAATTGGAAGTTAAAGGCCATGATTTATGTAGGAATTGCATGTAGTATATTCTGGACGAATTTATATGTTATAAACAGAACCTTGATGATCTAAAAGTGGTATTAGAAGAAGTTTAATGTTATTCTTGAATGGAAGAATTCTGGAAATTATTTTGATGTAGTTTTAATCTAAACCAAGCCTTTAAATGATGAATTATGGGACTTAGAATGTAGATACTGTTGTAGGATGATAGTATAATGTTATAGTAACCTTGTCTTGGAGTTTCATGCTTAAAAATGGAGTTTTGGAACGAATCTGTAACTGCAAAACGAAGCAGTCCGTAACAGACCTGGTGCAATCGATCGATCGACATTCATCAGTCGATCGATCGACCACCATAGATCGATCGAAGGTAAAGGTCGATCGATCGACCTTCCCAGAATGAATAAAGTTTTTCCTTAATTGTATTTTAATGGTGTTAACCCTTGATTAATATTATTGGAGACATTATGAATACCATTAACCTTAAGGAAGACCAGTAGGCATGATTATGAGATTGGACCTTAATTGGAATTGAATTTGAGGATTATTCTAAATTAATGAAATTCGATAAGTGAGATAATAATTGGATTAATAGTACAAATTTGAATAATTTGATGAAATAAGGTTTGGGGCAGAAGTAAAGACCTTAGGTGTAAAGGCGTTATATGTGAGAATAATGGGAACTTAATAGTCTATTTGAGATAGGTTTTAAGTTTAAGAAATTACGACGTGAAACGTGTCGACTATTTAATTTATATATTGCGGGGTACTTGAAGTATATGAATTTGGAATAATGGTATAATGATGTAGAGCATACCTTTAGTAATATTGAGATATCTAGGATGTGTGAATGCTTAGTATATAATCTTATGTGTATGACATACCTACCATACTTGCTATCACGGGAGGTTTACGTTCGCTTAGGGCCTTCTTTTCCTTGTGTTGCTCGGATTTAGATTGGTTACCTCGATGAACATAGGTCATAGAAGGACTTATTGTGATATTAATAAGTCTGCGGATCATGGGAGCGTAGGTATGTGCATGACCCATGTGATGGTGATTGTGTTCGCCTCCACTATTTGTGATGTTGTTATCTGAACAATTACTGAGAGATTCGGAATGTGTGATCCTTATGTACGTGATGTACCGGGATGGATAGCAGAGTATGTGTGCACCGCAGCTTGGCCTTTGGGTGCTTATATTGTATATTTATGTTGTGAAAATATACGGGTAAATGAGAAGGAATTTACTATGTTAAATTGTGAATCTAGTTATGGTAATGTTTTGAAAAGATAAAAAGATAGAGCTTTTATCAATAAATGGTTTTGTTAATTAATTGGGAATTCGAGAATTAAAGAAGAACTTTCTATTTAATTATAAATGATGGAACTTATAACGTGAACCGAGTAGAAGTGTTAGAAACTCTTTAGATAGTTATGAGATAACACATGAATGGGTACAGGAACGTTAGGAGTGCACAGTTAGACGAGAGGTGAATATCTCATGTGAGAGCACGTCCTAACATGTATTTTTCATTTACTGTTTTAAATGTTTTTAAAGCACTTGGAAGTTTTTAAAATATCTCCACATTTGGGCCCTGACCCGTTTGCTTTCAAATCTATCTTTTTGTAAAACCATTTTAGGTGCCCAGCCACAAGGTCACCATGCATAGGATCCTCATTCTGATGACGAGCTGTAGCTGCTTGTGGAAGCTACAGGGATTTGCTTTTAGACGCTTATATCATTTGGATTCCTTATTCAGTATTCCTCAGTTGTAGGGCATGTTGCCCAAATTCTATTAGATACATTTCCATTTCAGTTTTAGACCTTGGCATGTATTCATTCAGTATTCAGTATTTCATTATTTACTTCAGTTGTGGGATTGTGTTATGAGGAGTTTTTCCTCCAGATTAATTTATATCATGTGACGGTTATTTTATTTACTTCATTATGGTGATTGGTGTTATTACTCTTGCTTTATATTGTCTTTGCATGTTATTCAAACTTTAATTAAAATTTGGCAACTTACTTTTTAAATACTAGGTGGTTAGTAATAATAAAAATGTTTTCGACAGTGATGCTATTAACTGAGCCAACTGGGCGTTTTGATTTAATTTAATAAAGGAGTAGCTACCCGGTATTTAATTAGTCGGGGTTCCACAGGTGGTATCAGAGCATCAGGTTCTAGTGTCCTTTAGGATCTGAACGGCTTATTATGTTTTCCGCTGAGCTTTCTTTGATATAGAGCCCTATATTTTAGGACTGTTGTATTCTTTCGTTTATGCTACGTTCTTCAGCTATTTTAAGTTTATAACTGCGAACTTATAGACTTTATTCTTATTTCAGAATGCCTCCATGACGTGCACCACGAGTTCCCAGGAATGCGGCGCCAAAACCACAGCCCGCACCGGTTCAAGGCATGATGAACGCCGCTGAGGTTGCAGCTATAGTAGCCCAAGCGGTAAATGCCGCCATTGCAGTAGTTCAGCAGGCACCGCCTCAGGCGCCGGTTGTCGCGCCAGTACAGGCAAATTCATTCCCGTCTGCTTGGGAACGTGTACGTGACGCTTTTCAGAAAGCGCATCAGCCAGAGTTTGCAGGTAGCTCAGATGTGGTAGTCTCGAGCCAATGGAGGAAGGATATACGGTGGCACATGAGGATGTATGAGTGCACGGATGTTCAGAAGCAGGTGCTAGCTACTTTCAAGCTAGTTGGATCTGCATTGCAGTGGTGGGAGTCTATTACCACAGTAGAGGAGAGGGATACTCTCACGATTCAGGAATTCTGGGTGCGGTTCGACCGTAAGTACTTTCCGTCAGCTGTCCATACGGAAATGAGGAGGAGATTGATGAGCCTGAGGTAGGAGGGAAAAATCGTGGCCGAGTATGAGGCCGAGTTCACTAATCTATTGAATATCGTTCCAGATGAGATACCAACAGAGAAGAAGAAGATTGAGAAATTTGCCGACGGGTTGACATGGAGGATCCGTCAGCATCTGCTAGGGAACCTTTCGTTGGCCACTTATTCTGATGTGGTTAACGCTGCTTTATTACACTGCCAAGATCACCGCTTTCAAATGGCCGAGGGTAAGAGATCGGGAGAGTCTAGCCATCAGGGCAGGACTGGAGGACATGGTGCCGGTGGGGCACAATCTTTTCAGGGGCAGAGACAGGTAGAGCAGGGTTCTCAGCAGGTGGATCATAAGAGGTTCCGTTCAGGAGGTTTCAGGAACGGTCAGGGAGGATTTCGGAATGGCCAGCAGGGTCATAACGGCCATCAGGGCCAGCAGGGTCAAAATGGTCAACATCAGCAGTTTCAACAGGGCCAGCAGGGCCAAGGGAGGAACGGTAACGGCCACCAGGGCCGGGGACAGCAAGGGCAGAGAGGAGGGAACTTCCCAGGGAAGTGTTTCGTTTGTGGCAAGACTGGCCATAAACGCCAGGACTGTCCTGATAAGGGCAGGGCACAGCAGCAGCAGCAGGGAGCTTGCCATGAGCCACAGAGGCCTATGTTTCCCGCCGCTCTTCCCGCACCGCCACAGATGGTAGCATTGCCACCCATTCCAGCAGTCCCAGTTCAGCAGGGATAACTACAGTATGGACGTGTCTACAACGTCCACCAGGCAGCAGTCCCACAGGCACCGCCCGCGATTGAGGGTACGTTTTCTATCCATGGCACTATAGGTCGGGTACTGTTTGATACGGGGGCTACACATTGTTTTATAGCTACGCATTTCGTGAAGGCTTTAGGGTTGTTAGCCACAGCAGAGAGCACAGTTATGTGTGTCGACTCACCTTTGGGGAGTGGGTCACTTATATTCTTTATATGTCGGGGAGTGGGGATAGAGATCGGTGGTTTGGTATTACCTGCGGACATGTTGGTTTTAGATATTCATGTTCACGATGTGATTATCGGTATGGATTGGCTCGCTGATTATAGAGCCATGATAGATTGCTTCGGTGGGAGCATTGTTTTTGCCATTCCGGGGCAAGAGATGTTTGTAGTGGCGATGCCTCGCCCAGATGGAGGCTCGACCGCTCATTTATATTACATTGAGGAGGATACCTCCAAGGAGGTTGTGATTCCTTTAGATTCGATCCCAGTTGTCAGGGAGTATTCTGATGTGTTTCAGGAGATACCAGGCCTACCCCCCAGTCGAGAGATAGACTTCGTTATAGACTTGTTACCAGATATGAGGCCTATAGCATGACCACCGTACCGTATGGCTCGAGCTGAGATGAGGGAGTTACGGGATCAGATTGAGCAGTTGTTGGGTCAGGGGTTTATTCGGAGGAGTACTTCACCGTGGGGTGCCCCTGTGTTGTTCGTGAAGAAGAGAGATGGTTCACTGAGATTGTGTGTGGACTACCGGGAGTTAAACAAGGTCACGATACGGAACAAGTATCCGTTGCCTAGAATCGATGACCTATTCGACCAGTTGAGAGGAGCTTCTTGCTTCTCAAAGATTGATTTGCGATCTGGATACCATCAGTTGCGTATCAGGGAGGAGGACGTCTCGAAGACTGCGTTCTTATCGAGATATGGTTCCTACGAGTTTCGGGTTATGCCATTTGGTTTGACCAACGCTCCAGCAACATTTATGGACTTGATGAATAGGGTGTTCAGGGATTTCTTAGACCAGTTTGTCATTGTCTTCATCGATGATATTTTGGTTTACTCCCAGACTGAGGAGGAGCACGCCGAGCACTTGAGGCTAGTTTTGCAGACACTGCGCCAGAATGAGTTGTATGCAAAATATGATAAGTGCGGGTTTTGGCTGAAGGAGGTTCAGTTTTTAGGGCATATCATTTCTGACCAGGGAATATCGGTTGATCCGGGGAAGGTATCCGCGGTGAGGGAGTGGGGACAGCCCATGACACCGACAGAGATTCGTAGTTTCTTGGGCCTAGCAGGATACTACAGAAGGTTTATTCGGGGTTTCTCCACGATAGCGGGTCCCATGACACACCTAACCCGTAAAGGTGTGCTGTTCATTTGGAGTGATGCCTGTCAGCTGGCATTTGATGAGTTGAAGGACAAGTTAACCTCAGCACCTGTGTTAGCTTTGCCGAGACCGGGAGTTGAGTATCTTGTTTACACCGATGCGTCCTTACAAGGACTTGGAGGTGTACTACAGCAGGAGAGTCAGGCCATAGCTTATGCTTCCCTTAAGCTTAAGCCTCACGAGAAGAATTACCCTACCCATGACTTGGAGTTAGCGGCAGTGGTATTTGCCCTTCGTATTTGGAGACATTACCTTTTGGGGGAGAAGTTTTGATTGTTCACGGATCACAAGTCCCTACAGTACCTATTCACGCAGAAGGAGTTGAACATACGGCAACGGAGGTGGCTTGAATTCGTGAAAGATTATCAGTTCGATATCCAGTATCACCTGGGGAAGGCTAACGTGGTGGCAGACGTGTTGAGCCGTAGACCGGTAGAGGAGGTGGCAGATGTGTGGAAGGCCAAGTGGAAGGAATTGGGACACCAGGATGCAGTGGCCCGATCATTCATGTCTGTGATGACTGTTACACCAGAGGTTGTCACGAAGGTAGTGAGGGCACAGGCAAATGACTCGTTCTGTCAGGAGCAGATAGTTCGATTATTGGCAGAGGGAGCCGAATCCTATACCGTCAGCTCAGACGGGGGATTACGCTTCAATGGGAGATTAGTGGTCCCAGAAGGGGAGGAATTGCGGCATGAAGTGATGGCAGAATCGCACGGCTCACGGTTCGCGGTACATCCTGGAGGGGACAAAATGTACCAAGACATGAGACGTCAGTATTGGTGGAGCGGGATGAAGAGAGATATTGCCGAGTTTGTCTCAAAATGCGCCACTTGTCAGCTCGTAAAAGTGGATCATCAGAGACCGGCAGGACTACTACAGCCGTTAGAGGTCCCGATGTGGATGTGGGAGAGCATCTCTATGGATTTTATCACGGGGTTGCCTACGTCACAGAGAGGTCACGACTCCATTTGGGTAATTATGGACAGGTTGTCAAAAGTTTCTCATTTTCTACCCGTAAGGACAGACTACACTGCGGGACAGTATGCCCAGCTCTTTATTGAAGAGATAGTGAGACTTCACGGTGTGCCCTTAAATATCGTGTCTGACCGAGACAAGATATTTGTTTCACAGTTTTGGGAGAGTTTTCAGCAGGCCATGGGCACGTAGCTGCGATTGAGTACGGTGTACCACCCGCAGACCGATGGGCAGACCGAGCGCACAAATCAGATGTTGGAGGACATGCTACGTATGTGCACCATTGACTTTGAGGGTGGATGGGAGCAGTATCTTCCACTGGTGGAGTTTGCTTACAACAACTCCTACCAGTTCACCATTGGCATGGCACCATTTGAGGCGTTGTACAGTAGACCTTGTCATTCCCCAGCATGTTGGTTGGAGGTGGGGGACAACAAACTACTTGGGCCGGAAGTGAATCAAGATACTTCGGCAAGGATAGAATGGATTCGGAGTCGCATTCGGGTAGCTCAGGACAGACAGAAGAGTTATGCTGATGCGAAGAGATTCTTCAGAGAGTTCCATGTGGGGGACCAGGTTTTGCTCAGAGTATCTCCTATAAAGGGGATTATGCGTTTCGGGAAGAAAGGGAAGTTGGCACCGAGATATGTGGGACCATTTCCTATTATTGAGCGGATTGGACCGGTTGCGTATAAACTTGGGTTACCGGAGCATTTACATCGGATCCACGATGTGTTTCATATTTCCTCACTTAGGAAATACCTTAGAGAGAATTTGGCTCATACTCTCATTGCTGTGGAGGACATAGATCTCCAGTCGGATAGCTCCTACGAGGAAGGGCCTATTGCTATTCTAGACCGAAGTGAGCGGAAACTGCGGTCAAAGATAGTTCCGTTAGTGCGTGTTCAGTGGTGACATCATAATGTCGAGGAGTCCACATGGGAGTGCGAGGAGGAGATGCGCGAACGTTATCCAGAGTTATTCTTACCAGGTACCTTCTAGTTCCAAATTTCGGGACGAAATTCAGTTATTAGGGGGGAAGTATGTAATACCCCGTATTTTCTGTGATATTTATTTTTGGGGATTAATTGAATTAAATGTCTATTAATTGGAAATTAATCCGGATAAAAATATTAACGAGACGTGAGTTAGTATTTTATTATAATGTGTATACTTGGCATTATATGAATATTGGTAATATTGAAATTGTCGTGAGATTTAAATACGGCAATTTGGGAATTTTGCTTGACGCGTGTGACCGTCACGTCATGGTATTTTTTCATTAAATTAAAAAGTGAATTTTAGTTCCATTAACCGTATGGTCGTTTTGAGTGCGCCAACGCGTCCGGAAGGGTCGAGATAGTCCGAAAACACTAGCCGGAAGTTTAGTTTGGGTCCCGGGGTATTTTTGGGCCATACCGGCATCATAAAGGGTATTTTGGTAATTTACATTTTTGGATATTAAAAAGTGACGAAAATAGAAATTACAATCTGACTATTTCCTTAACCCACTTAACCCACTAACTACACTATGGGACATCATGGGCTACGGGAGAAGTTGATATACCATTCTAACTTACCGAAAACCATAACACACCTCCATACTCCATTATCTTCAACCTTGGGAAGAGCTTGAGAGAGAGAGAGAAGGAAACCCTGGGAAGAGCTTGAGAGAGAGAGAGAAGGAAGAGAATTCTGCAGAAAAACAAAGGGAGAACAACCTAACTTCAAGATTCTACACCAAATTCTGAGATAAATTGAGGCAAGTGATTTAAACTCTTTTGATTCAAGATATGTTTCCATGTTTAGGAATTTTCGAAATTGATTTTTGGAGATAAATTAGACCCATGAATTGGAAGTTAAAGGCCATGATTTATGTAGGAATTGCATGTAGTATATTCTGGACGAATTTATATGTTATAAACAGAACCTTGATGATCTAAAAGTGGTATTAGAAGAAGTTTAATGTTATTCTTGAATGGAAGAATTCTGGAAATTATTTTGATGTAGTTTTAATCTAAACCAAGCCTTTAAATGATGAATTATGGGACTTAGAATGTAGATACTGTTGTAGGATGATAGTATAATGTTATAGTAACCTTGTCTTGGAGTTTCATGCTTAAAAATGGAGTTTTGGAACGAATCTGTAACTGCAAAACGAAGCAGTCCGTAACAGACCTGGTGCAATCGATCGATCGACATTCATCAGTCGATCGATCGACCACCATAGATCGATCGAAGGTAAAGGTCGATCGATCGACCTTCCCAGAATGAATAAAGTTTTTCCTTAATTGTATTTTAATGGTGTTAACCCTTGATTAATATTATTGGAGACATTATGAATACCATTAACCTTAAGGAAGACCAGTAGGCATGATTATGAGATTGGACCTTAATTGGAATTGAATTTGAGGATTATTCTAAATTAATGAAATTCGATAAGTGAGATAATAATTGGATTAATAGTACAAATTTGAATAATTTGATGAAATAAGGTTTGGGGCAGAAGTAAAGACCTTAGGTGTAAAGGCGTTATATGTGAGAATAATGGGAACTTAATAGTCTATTTGAGATAGGTTTTAAGTTTAAGAAATTACGACGTGAAACGTGTCGACTATTTAATTTATATATTGCGGGGTACTTGAAGTATATGAATTTGGAATAATGGTATAATGATGTAGAGCATACCTTTAGTAATATTGAGATATCTAGGATGTGTGAATGCTTAGTATATAATCTTATGTGTATGACATACCTACCATACTTGCTATCACGGGAGGTTTACGTTCGCTTAGGGCCTTCTTTTCCTTGTGTTGCTCGGATTTAGATTGGTTACCTCGATGAACATAGGTCATAGAAGGACTTATTGTGATATTAATAAGTCTGCTGATCATGGGAGCGTAGGTATGTGCATGACCCATGTGATGGTGATTGTGTTCGCCTCCACTATTTGTGATGTTGTTATCTGAACAATTACTGAGAGATTCGGAATGTGTGATCCTTATGTACGTGATGTACCGGGATGGATAGCAGAGTATGTGTGCACCGCAGCTTGGCCTTTGGGTGCTTATATTGTATATTTATGTTGTGAAAATATACGGGTAAATGATAAGGAATTTACTATGTTAAATTGTGAATCTAGTTATGGTAATGTTTTGAAAAGATAAAAAGATAGAGCTTTTATCAATAAATGGTTTTGTTAATTAATTGGGAATTCGAGAATTAAAGAAGAACTTTCTATTTAATTATAAATGATGGAACTTATAACGTGAACCGAGTAGAAGTGTTAGAAACTCTTTAGATAGTTATGAGATAACACATGAATGGGTACAGGAACATTAGGAGTGCACAGTTAGACGAGAGGTGAATATCTCATGTGAGAGCACGTCCTAACATGTATTTTGCATATACTGTTTTAAATGTTTTTAAAGCACTTGCAGGTTTTTAAAATATCTCCACATTCGGGCCCTGACCCGTTTGCTTTCAACATTATCTTTTTGTAAAACCATTTTAGGTGCCCAGCCACAAGGTCACCATGTATAGGATCCTCATTCTGATGACGAGCTGTAGCTGCTTGTGGAAGCTACAGGGATTTGCTTTTAGATGCTTATATCATTTCGATTCCTTATTCAGTATTCCTCAGTTGTAGGGCATGTTGCCCAAATTCTATTAGATACATTTCCATTTCAGTTTTAGACCTTGGCATGTATTCATTCAGTATTCAGTATTTCATTATTTACTTCAGTTGTGGGATTGTGTTATGAGGAGTTTTTCCTCCAGATTTATTTATATCATGTGACGGTTATTTTATTTACTTCATTATGGTGATTGGTGTTATTACTCTTGCTTTATATTGTCTTTGCATGTTATTCAAACTTTAATTAAAATTTGGCAACTTACTTTTTAAATACTAGGTGGTTAGTAATAATAAAAATGTTTTCGACAGTGATGCTATTAACTGAGCCAACTGGGCGTTTTGATTTAATTTAATAAAGGAGTAGCTACCCGGTATTTAATTAGTCGGGGTGCCACAGGTGGTATCAGAGCATCAGGTTTTAGTGTCCTTTAGGATCTGAACACCTTATTATGTTTTCCGCTGAGCTTTCTTTGATATAGAGCCCTATATTTTAGGACTGTTGTATTCTTTCGTTTATGCTATGTTCTTCAGCTATTTTAAGTTTATAACTGCGAACTTATAGACTTTATTCTTATTTCAGAATACCTCCATGACGTGCACCACGAGTTTCCAGGAATGCGGCGCCAGAACCACAGCCCGCACCGGTTCAAGGCATGATGAACGCCGCTGAGGTTGCAGCTATAGAAGCCCAAGCGGTAAATGCCGCCATTGCAGTAGTTCAGCAGGCACCGCCTCAGGCGCCGGTTGCCACGCCAGTATAGGCAAATTCATTCCCGTCTGCTTGGGAACGTGTACATGACGCTTTTCAGAAAGCGCATCCGCCAGAGTTTGCAGGTAGCTCAGATGTGGTAGTCTCGAGCCAATGGAGGAAGGATATACAGCGGCACTTGAGGATGTATGAGTGCACGGATGTTCAGAAGCAGGTGCTAGATACTTTCAATCTAGTTGGATCTGCATTGCAGTGGTGGGAGTCTATTACCACAGTAGAGGAGAGGGATACTCTCACGATTCCGAAATTCTGGGTGCGGTTCGACCGCAAGTACTTTCCGTCAGTTGTCCATACGGAAATGAGGAGGAGATTGATGAGCCTGAGGTAGGAGGGAAAAATCGTGGCCGAGTATGAGGCCGAGTTCACTAATCTGTTGAATATCGTTCCTGATGAGATACCAACAGAGAAGAAGAAGATTGAGAAATTTGCCGACGGGTTGACATGGAGGATCCGTCAGCATCTGCTAGGGAACCTTTCGTTGGCCACTTATTCTGATGTGGTTAACGCTGCTTTATTACACTGCCAGGATCACCGTTTTCATATGGCCGAGGGTAAGAGATCGGGAGAGTCTAGCCATCAGGGCAGGACTGGAGGACATGGTGCTGGTGGGGCACAATCTTTTCAGGGGCAGAGACAGGTAGAGCAGGGTTCTCAGCAGGGGGATCATAAGAGGTTCCGTTCAGGAGGTTTCAGGAACGGTCAGGGAGGATTTCGGAATGGCCAGTAGGGTCATAACGGCCATCAGGGCCAGCAGGGTCAAAATGGTCAACATCAGCAGTTTCAACAGGGCCAGTAGGGCCAAGGGAGGAACGGTAACGGCCACCAGGGCCGGGGACAGCAAGGGCAGAGAGGAGGGAACTTCCCAGGGAAGTGTTTCGTTTGTGGCAAGACTGGCCATAAACGCCAGGACTGTCCTGATAAGGGCAGGGCACAGCAGCAGCAGCAGGGAGCTCGCCCTGAGCCACAGAGGCCTATGTTTCCCGCCGCTCTTCCCGCACCGCCACAGATGGTAGCATTGCCATCCATTCCAGCAGTCCCAGTTCAGCAGGGACAACTACAGTATGGACGTGTCTACAACGTCCACCAGGCAGCAGTCCCACAGGCACCGCCCGCGATTGAGGGTACGTTTTCTATCCATGGCACTATAGGTCGGGTACTGTTTGATACGGGGGCTACACATTGTTTTATAGCTACGCATTTCGTGAAGGCTTTAGGGTTGTTAGCCACAGCAGAGAGCACAGTTATGTGTGTCGACTCACCTTTGGGGAGTGGGTCGCTTATATTCTTTATATGTCGGGGAGTGGGGATAGAGATCGGTGGTTTGGTATTACCTGCGGACATGTTGGTTTTAGATATGCATGTTCACGATGTGATTATCGGTATGGATTGGCTCGTTGATTATAGAGCCATGATAGATTGCTTCGGTGGGAGCATTGTTTTTTCCATTCCGGGGCAAGAGATGTTTGTAGTGGCGATGCCTCGCCCAGATGGAGGCTCGACCGCTCATTTATATTACATTGAGGAGGATACCTCCAAGGAGGTTGTGATTCCTTTAGATTCGATCCCAGTTGTCAGGGAGTATTCTGATGTGTTTCAGGAGATACCAGGCCTACCCCCCAGTCGAGAGATAGACTTCGTTATAGACTTGTTACCAGATACGAGGCCTATAGCACGACCACCGTACCGTATGGCTCCAACTGAGATGAGGGAGTTACGGGATCAGATTGAGCAGTTGTTGGGTCAGGGGTTTATTCGGAGGAGTACTTCACCGTGGGTGCCCCTGTGTTGTTCGTGAAGAAGAGAGATGGTTCACTGAGATTGTGTGTGGACTACCGGGAGTTAAACAAGGTCACAATACGGAAAAAGTATCCGTTGCCTAGAATCGATGACCTATTTGACCAGTTGAGAGGAGCTTCTTGCTTCTCAAAGATTGATTTGCGATCTGGATACCATCAGTTGCGTATCAGGGAGGAGGACGTCTCGAAGACTGCGTTCTTATCGAGATATGGTTCCTACGAGTTTCGGGTTATGCCATTTGGTTTGACCAACGCTCCAGCAGCATTTATGGACTTGATGAATAGGGTGTTCAGGGATTTCCTAGACCAGTTTATCATTGTCTTCATCGATGATATTTTGGTTTACTCCCAGACTGAGGAGGAGCACGCCGAGCACTTGAGGCTAGTTTTGCAGACACTGTGCCAGAATGAGTTGTATGCAAAATATGATAAGTGCGGGTTTTGGCTGAAGGAGGTTCAGTTTTTGGGGCATATCATTTCCGACCAGGGAATATCGGTTGATCCGGGGAAGGTATCCGCGGTGAGGGAGTGGGGACAGCCCACGACACCGACAGAGATCCGTAGTTTCTTGGGCCTAGCAGGATACTACATAAGGTTTATTCGGGGTTTCTCCACGATAGCGGGTCCCATGACACAGCTAACCCGTAAAGGTGTGTCGTTCATTTGGAGTGATGCTTGTCAGCTGGCATTTGATGAGTTGAAGGACAAGTTAACCTCAGCACCTGTGTTAGCTTTGCCTAGACCGGGAGTTGAGTATCTTGTTTACACCGATGCGTCCTTACAAGGACTTGGAGGTGTACTACAGCAGGAGAGTCAGGCCATAGCTTATGCTTCCCGTAAGCTTAAGCCTCACGAGAAGAATTACCCTACCCATGACTTGGAGTTAGCGGCAGTGGTATTTGCCCTTCGTATTTGGAGACATTACCTTTTGGGGGAGAAGTTTCGATTGTTCACGGATCACAAGTCCCTACAATACCTATTCACGCAGAAGGAGTTGAAAATGCGGCAACATAGGTGGCTTGAATTCGTGAAAGATTATCAGTTCGATATCCAGTATCACCCGGGGAAGGCTAATGTGGTGGCAGACGTGTTGAGCCGTAGACCGGTAGAGGAGGTGGCAGATGTGTGGAAGGCCAAGTGGAAGGAATTGGGACACCAGGATGCAGTGGCCCGATCATTCAAGTCTGTGATGACTGTTACACCACAGGTTGTCACGAAGGTAGTGAGGGCACAGGCAAATGACTCGTTCTGTCAGGAGCAGATAGTTCGATTATTGGCAGAGGGAGTCGAATCCTATACCGTCAGCTCAGACGGGGGATTACGCTTCAATGGGAGATTGGTGGTCCCAGAAGGGGAGGAATTGCGGCATGAAGTGATGGCAGAATCGCACGGCTCACGGTTCGAGGTACATCCCGGAGGGGACAAAATGTACCAAGACATGAGACGTCAGTATTGGTGGAGCGGGATGAAGAGAGATATTGCCGAGTTTGTCTCAAAATGCGCCACTTGTCAGCTCCTAAAAGTGGATCATCAGAGACCGGCAGGACTACTACAGCCGTTAGAGGTCCCGATGTGGATGTGGGAGAGCATCTCTATGGATTTTATCACGGGGTTGCCTACGTCACAGAGAGGTCACGACTCCATTTGGGTAATTGTGGACAGGTTGTCAAAAGTTGCTCATTTTCTACCCGTAAGGACAGACTACACTGCGGGACAGTATGCCCAGCTCTTTATTGAAGAGATAGTGAGACTTCACGGTGTGCCCTTAAATATCGTGTCTGACTGAGACAAGATATTTGTTTCACAGTTTTGGGAGAGTTTTCAGCAGGCCATGGGCACGTAGCTGCGATTGAGTACGGCGTACCACCCGCAGACCGATGGGCAGACCGAGCGCACAAATCAGATGTTGGAGGACATGCTACGTATGTGCACCATTGACTTTGAGGGTGGATGGGAGCAGTATCTTCCACTGGTGGAGTTTGCTTACAACAACTCCTACCAGTTCACCATTGGCATGGCACCATTTGAGGCGTTGTACGGTAGACCTTGTCGTTCCCCAGCATATTGGTTGGAGGTGGGGGACAACAAACTACTTGGGCCGGAAGTGATTCAAGATACTTCGGCAAGGATAGAATTGATTCGGAGTCGCATTCGGGTAGCTCAGGACAGACAGAAGAGTTATGCTGATGCGAAGAGATTCTTTTGAGAGTTCCAAGTGCGGGACCAGGTTTTGCTCAGAGTATCTCCTATAAAGGGGATTATGTGTTTCGGGAAGAAGGGAAGTTGGCACCGAGATATGTGGGACCATTTCCTATTATTGAGCGGATTGGACTGGTTGCGTATAGACTTGGGTTACCGGAGCATTTACATCGGATCCACGATGTGTTTCATATTTCCTCGCTTAGGAAATACCTTAGAGATAATTTGTCTCATTCTCTCATTGCTGTGGAGGACATAGATCTCCAGTCGGATAGCTCCTACGAGGAAGGGCCTATTGCTATTCTAGACCGAAGTGAGCGGAAACTGCGGTCAAAGATAGTTCCGTTAGTGCGTGTTCAGTGGCGACATCATAATGTCGAGGAGTCCACATGGGAGCGCGAGGAGGAGATGCGCAAACGTTATCCAGAGTTATTCTTACCAGGTACCTTCTAGTTCCGAATTTCGGGACGAAATTCAGTTATTAGGGGGGAAGTATGTAATACCCCGTATTTTCTGTGATATTTATTTTTGGGGATTAATTGAATTAAATGTCTATTAATTGGAAATTAACCCGGATAAAAATATTAATGAGATGTGAGTTAGTATTTTATTATAATGTGTATACTTGGCATTATATGAATATTGGTAATATTGAAATTGTCGTGAGATTTAAATACGGCAATTTGGGAATTTTGCTTAACGCGTGTGACTGCCACGTCATGGTATTTTGTTATTAAATTAAAAAGTGAATTTTAGTTCCATTAACCGTATGGTCGTTTTGAGTGCGCCAACGCGTCCGGAAGGGTCGAGATAGTCAGAAAACACTAGCCGGAAGTTTAGTTTGGGTCCCGGGGTATTTTTGGGCCATACCGGCATCATAAAGGGTATTTTGGTAATTTACATTTTTGGGAATTAAAAAGTGACGAAAATAGAAATTACAATCTGACTATTTCCTTAACCCACTTAACCCACTAACTACACTATGGGACATCATGGGCTACGGGAGAAGTTGATATACCATTCTAACTTACCAAAAACCATAACACACCTCCATACTCCATTATCTTCAACCTTGGGAAGAGCTTGAGAGAGAGAGAGAAGGAAACCTTGGGAAGAGCTTGAGAGAGAGAGAGAAGGAAGAGAATTATGCAGAAAAACAGAGGGAGAACAACCTAACTTCAAGATTCTACACCAAATTCTGAGATAAATTAAGGCAAGTGATTTAAACTCTTTTGATTCAAGATATGTTTCCATGTTTAGGAATTTTCGAAATTGATTTTTGGAGATAAATTAGACCCATGAATTGGAAGTTAAAGGCCATGATTTATGTAGGAATTGGATGTAGTATATTCTGGACGAATTTATATGTTATAAACAGAACCTTGATGATCTAAAAGTGGTATTAGAAGAAGTTTAATGTTATTCTTGAATGGAAGAATTCTGGAAATTATTTTGATGTAGTTTTAATCTAAACCAAGCCTTTAAATGATGAATTATGAGACTTAGAATGTAGATACTGTTGTAGGATGATAGTATAATGTTATAGTAACCTTGTCTTGGAGTTTCATGCTTAAAAATGGAGTTTTGGAACGAATCTGTAACTGCAAAACGAAGCAGTCCGTAACAGACCTGGTGCAATCGATCGATCGACATTCATCAGTCGATCGATCGACCACCATAGATCGATCGAAGGTAAAGGTCGATCGATCGACCTTCCCAAAATGAATAAAGTTTTTCCTTAATTGTATTTTAATGGTGTTAACCCTTGATTAATATTATTGGAGACATTATGAATACCATTAACCTTAAGGAAGACCAGTAGGCATGATTATGAGATTGGACCTTGATTGGAATTGAATTTGAGGATTATTCTAAATTAATGAAATTCGATAAGTGAGATAATAATTGGATTAATAGTACAAATTTGAATAATTTGATGAAATAAGGTTTGGGGCAGAAGTAAAGACCTTAGGTGTAAAGGCGTTATATGTGAGAATAATGGGAACTTAATAGTCTATTTGAGATAGGTTTTAAGTTTAAGAAATTACGACGTGAAACGTGTCGACTATTTAATTTATATATTGCGGGGTACTTGAAGTATATGAATTTGGAATAATGGTATAATGATGTAAAGCATACCTTTAGTAATATTGAGATATCTAGGATGTGTGAATGCTTAGTATATAATCTTATGTGTATGACATACCTACCATACTTGCTATCACGGGAGGTTTACGTTCGCTTAGGGCCTTCTTTTCCTTGTGTTGCTCGGATTTAGATTGGTTACCTCGATGAACATAGGTCATAGAAGGACTTATTGTGATATTAATAAGTCTGCTGATCATGGGAGGGTAGGTATGTGCGTGACCCATGTGATGGTGACTGTGTTCACCTCCACTATTTGTGATGTTGTTATCTGAACAATTCCTGAGAGATTCGGAATGTGTGACCCTTATGTACGTGATGTACCGGGATGGATAGCAGAGTATGTGTGCACCGCAGCTTGGCCTTTGGGTGCTTATATTGTATATTTATGTTGTGAAAATATACGGTTAAATGAGAAGGAATCTACTATGTTAAATTGTGAATCTAGTTATGGTAATGTTTTGAAAAGATAAAAAGAGAGAGCTTTTATCAATAAATGGTTTTGTTAATTAATTGGGAATTCGAGAATTAAAGAAGAACTTTCTATTTAATTGTAAATGATGGAACTCATAACGTGAACCGAGTAGAAGTGTTAGAAACTCTTTAGATAGTTATGAGATAACACATGAATGGGTACAGGAACGTTAGGAGTGCACAGTTAGACGAGCGGTGAATATCTCATGTGAGAGCACGTCCTAACATGTATTTTGCATATACTGTTTTAAATGTTTTTAAAGCACTTGCATGTTTTTAAAATATCTCCACATTCGGGCCCCGACTCATTTGCTTTCAAATCTATCTTTTTGTAAAACCATTTTAGGTGCCCTGCCACAAGGTCACCATGTATAGGATCCTCATTCTGATGACGAGCTGTAGCTGCTTGTGGAAGCTATAGGGATTTGCTTTTAGATGCTTATATCATTTGGATTCCTTATTCAGTATTCCTCAGTTGTAGGGCATGTTGCCCAAATTCTATTAGATACATTTCCATTTCAGTTTTAGACCTTGGAATGTATTCATTCAGTATTCAGTATTCAGTATTTCATTATTTACTTCAGTTGTGGGATTGTGTTATGAGGAGTTTTTCCTCCAGATTTATTTATATCATGTGACGGTTATTTTATTTACTTCATTATGGTGATTGGTGTTATTACTCTTGCTTTATATTGTCTTTGCATGTTATTCAAACTTTAATTAAAATTTAACAACTTACTTTTTAAATACTAGGTGGTTAGTAATAATAAAAATGTTTTCGACAGTGATGCTATTAACTGAGCCAACTGGGCGTTTTGATTTAATTTAATAAAGGAGTAGCTACCCGGTATTTAATTAGTCGGGGTGCCACAATATATAACTTAATGCATGTGTGTACATATTTATATTATGCTTGTGTATAATCATATACCCACGCTACTTGCTATCACGGAGGTTGCCGCGCTGGGACAGTCTTATCTCGATGGGACCTTTATGGGGGATATTGACTTGTACCCTAGAATATAGGATTCCTTGGTACAGGCTATCTGATTGATAGTCAGACGGTCCTAAGAGACGTGAGGGCATGTGCTGACCTCTTAGTGACTTGGAACTATGCTTCGCCTCCATTTGTATGTGTTTTATGTTAATACAGTTCGAGACTGATTCCGAACTAGTATTTCCCTTAGTACGAGTGATACGGGGACTTAATAGTAGAGTATGCCAGCACTATAGATTTTATGTGGGGTGTCGATAGTATATATATATGATACGGGTGATATATATATATATATATATATACTTAAGTAGGAGAACTTTCTACTGTGAATAAAAGTAGTTAAGAAATGAATGAATACTCCAACTCCATTATAAGTGTTTTGAGAATTTTGTAACATCACTGAGTTATGTTAATTAACATGAGATATGAGAGAGCTTAATTTTCAAAAATTGATCATCTTGGCCATAGTATTTCTTGGGATGAAACCTTATGGGAAAGTTAAGTTAAAATAAACTTTTGATCTTAATAGTTTGGTAGGCGTGCACACTAGACGAGAGGTGAGAATTTTCAAGAGAGTGTCGCATACTAACATGGTTGCTACGTTAGACGGTAAGCATTTTAAATACTTTCTAAACTAAATTTTAAACTATTTTACAATCGGGCTCTGACCCGTTTCCTGTTATCTCTTCTTTCTTGTATATATATATGTATATATTACAGGTGCCCAGCCACATGGGCATCATGCTTAGGTGATTTGGAGTGGACGTGTTGCAGCTTATGTGGAAGTTGCAGGCCATTTGCTTAGACGATATCCTTGTTGTTTCAATTCTTAGTTAAGTTTTAATTAGTTGGGCATGTGTCTCCCGTTTCCTTATTTAGATGGATTTGTCAGAAATGATGTTCCTTTATCTTTAGTATTTTACTCGTTGGGATTTAATTATTGTCAGGATGGTTTTCCTTTATGGATTTAAGTTGGTATTAGTTGGCTGAATGGTTAAATTATTGGGTGTACATTTCCAGTCTTTATAATTGTGTGATTCTTAAACTGTTAATTATTAAAAGTTTTATAATTGGATTTAATGAAATGGAAATAATGTTTTAAATGGTTTTGACACTTAGCTTAATTATTTAGGGTGTTTAAATTGGAAAGTTTATTTTTCGACAGTGATGCTAAGAATGAACCGACCGTTCACTTGGTTATAATTTAATAAAGGACTGATCACCTGGTATTTAATTAGGCGGGGTGTTACACTTCCCTGTCCACAACTTGTATTAAGTGTGAAGTATAAGTGGATGAAGCTATACCGTATTCATCGTGTGTCATTCGATATTAACCGCCTTCGCCCAAAAATGTCTAGTCATATTTCTTCCAACAAGCATGGATCTAGACATTTTTTGAATTGTCGATTCTTCTTATAAATAATCCCATTTTGTTGAGGAGTATGAACGGTAAAAAAATCATGTTTGATCTCGACTTTATCACAAAATTTATCCACAACTTCTTTAAATTTAATACCATTATCACTACTAATCCGGTTTACAATGAAACCATGTTGATTCTATAGAACACGACACTTGGTTATTAGTAACTCAACATAATCGGACATTTATCTAAGAAATCCAACATTAGAATATCTTGAGAAGTCATCAACCATCACTAGGATATACTTCTTACCATTAATACTATCCGTACTCGTCGGACCTATGAGATCCATGTGTATCATCTTTAAAATATGGGAAGTGATAATGGTATTAAACTGCCTATGGGTACTCTTGATTTGTTTCCCTTGTTATCAAGGTCCACAATTTGAGGAAGTTGGTTTCCCAAGCGATGGTAAGCCACAAACTAGGTCTTTATTGATAAATCTCTTAAGATCTTTAAAACTGACATGACCTAGTCGTTGCTGCCAAAGGTCCATGGATAAGACCTTAGCATTATTACAAACTAAAGAGTACTTGGTAATGATACCGTAACAATGGTCAATACTCTTCGCACCGAACTAATCAAAACGTTACACTTAAATCGAGAAAACTTTACTGCAAAGTTTTCATCACAAAGTTGAGTTATACTTATCAAGTTCTCTTTCAACCCTTCAACATACAACATATTGTCTAGCTTAGAAAAACAAGGTATCTCCAAAAAACCACGTCCTAATATGATAGACCTACTCCCGTCTCCAAAGGTGAATTTTCCTCCCTTGCAACCGACAAGTTTGGTAAAATATGACTTATCACCGGTCATCTGCTTAGAGCACCCACTATCAAAATACCATTGAGAAGCATCTTGAACTTTGAGAGAAATGCAAAGAACAAGGTCTTTTTTGTCATTCTTAGGTACCCAAGATGTGGTGACTTTTGTCATTCCTTTATCATTTTTGGCTCTAGTGATAGTATTGAAAGTGTTCTCGGAATGTGTAGACATCCTTTGAAATTCTTCCATTAAGCTTTTAGACGTTCTGACTAGAAATTCAACTTGCTCTCTAAGACTAGCAAAGCCGCTATAGTGGTATGTGGGAGCATGTGTGTGAGAGACTCTTCCTAGCTTATAGAAAAATTACCTAAGGTAACCTTTTTGTTTACAATGGGTACAAACATAGACTTGTTTCGGTATACCTTAGTTAAAACTTTTAGCACAAGTTCTCCTTGGTGGAATAGGTCGAGGGCCATACGGATCCATGACAAACATAAGAACTGGTTCGAGTGCATTATGGGAAGGGGATGCACCATCGTAACATATCCTTTGCCTCTCTTTAAACCTAACGTGGGACCTAAGAATATCTTTCCAACCGTCTTATATGTTTCCTTTAAAATAACTTTGTCCTTCGGGGGACGTTCAAGATCTTTCTCAAGTTGGGAAATACAGGCTTCAGGTTTTTCACGAGTCTTGAATGATGATTGAAGATTTCTCATAAGACTAGAAAATTTGTTTATCAACTCACTCTTTTCCCTCCCCATAGAAACAAACTTCTCACTCAAATAATTCCTAATCAAGGCCTCACTCTTTCTCAAAACCTTCAACTCCTTTTCTAAATATAACACCCTAAGAGCCAAATTTTTATTTTTATTTTGTACTTTTAATGACTCGATGTAAAGCTAAGTGTAGGCATGTTGGAGGCCATGTTCTCCCTCATTAAAATCATTACCCTCACTCTCTCCATAATTGTTAGAGACATTTTTGAGTCTATCATATTTAGAAACATCGCCATTGGCATGAGATGTACTTGGAAGTGCTAATGTGACTTGACGTGAACGCTGTGAAGTTATGTCCATGCAGTGAGTCATCCAAGAAAATCACCGACTCAGCATCACTATCGCTTAGAGTGGTATTATAAGAAGATTTTCCTTTTCATTCTCTTATAATCTTAGTAGCACACTCGTGCGCTTTGTGACCCTCCCTATCACACCCCAAACCCAATATCTATTCTAGTCAGTTTTTATTAGAATAATTGGATCATAGTCTTGAGCCCATTGGAAATTTAATTCATTTATCAATATTTTCTACATAATGAACATAATATTTTTCTTGTGCCATAATGAAGTCAACATCAGAGTCATAATTATAGATTATACAAGACTCTGATTAACTATGATCAACTCAATCCATGCTAACTCAATATATACAATGTGTGAGTATATTAAAATCTTCAGTGTGACAATGATTAAATCCCCATATTTAAACCCCAACTCTTCTAATGGTGCAACTCTCAAAGTTACAAGACATATAGTATCCTAGCTGGCGGCGTACAAACCTGAAATTGTTAAAATATAAACCGTAAGCATTAAGCTTAGTGAGGTACTCCTTCCCTGCAATGGAATGACAATTCTATTTCAAATATGTGGATTTAAAATCCAAACAATCCTTCCAATTGGCAATAACAAATCCTGGATCATAAGACCCAAATAATTATGCCCATTGGCGATAACAAATCCTGGATCATAAGACCCAAATAATTATGTCCATTGGCGATAATAAATCCTGGATCATAAGACCCAAATAATAATGGATATTTTAATATCCAAAAAAATCCTAAATACCGAAGTATTCAAACAAATCCTGCTCTTAGAGCTATATTCATATTTGTATATATGAAACAATCATAAGTACACTCACCTTGGAAATTTAACAAGCTTTCCCTTTTCCTTTATTAAGCTCTTGTTCAGTCGGTTCTTCTTCTCTCCCTATCATTCTTAGAATTTTAGTATCATCATAAGAATATTAACAATTCAAATAACAACTTCAACATAACTCAATTCATAAGCATCATATGATTAAATTCAAATCATTCGTCATAAATAAAGTCCCATCTAGACTCAGGTAATGACATCTAACATATTCAAATTATATCCCAAACCTACTTTAATTCTTCTTGGTAATCCAATACTTAACCTATTAGGTTTCCAACACATAGCATGACACATCATTCTGAGTTTCCTAGAGCAAGATATGCCCATTTCTTTACCACATAGCAAATCCGCCCTATAGGCTCATCTATTGTTCAGTCATTTTCTAAGAATTTTCATAATTTTTATACATCATAACTTTCTATGATATTTCACCCAATTTCATAAAACATATTTATTAATACAAGGTTAAAATTTAATAATTTTCATAGTTCATTTACTATGTCAACCAAAACATCAAACATATGGTATGCATATTTACTCTTTTGGGGAAGATTTCATACCCGAACTTCAAATCATCACCCAAGGTTCATTTCTTGGTATTTTTACTTTATTTTAGGATATTATTACATATATGAGTCTATTTTAATCTCCAATTGGAATCAATAAATTTTAGGTATCATAAAAAAATATATGGAAGTTTGAATAAACAAGGTTACTAAACAAAGCAATTTAAGGGTTTACACATTTAACTTTGTTTAGACTTGCATATATCCATACATATGCACCCAAGCATTAAAGGTCAATAAAAAATCAATGATTTATATCATATAAATCATAAATACAAGAAAAATAACAAGATTCATGGGTGGAATTACCTTAGGGGCTTTTATGTAAATTTCTATGAAATTTTCTCCAATTTATTCTCACTTTTTCTTCCTAACTTCCTAACTCTCTTTCTTTAAGCTTCAATTCTCTTATGTCTAAATTTGGATGAATAAGGAGGTAATTCTAATGGTTTGAAGTCGGCCAAAGCCACTACCCTTCCCAACCAATGAAAACAAAACATTTGTTTCCATAATAAGACAAAATACCACTTAACGGATGGATTGTTTTGCCCTTGTTTCGTAGTTTTGGTATAACTTCTTACTCGAACCTCCGTTAAACACACTGTTAGTTGTGTTACAACCCTAACTCACCTTTCTACAAATATCTAGATTTCACATCCAGTCAATTATTACGTTATAAAGGTCAAAACTAGCCTTAAACATGAACATTCCTACCGAAAACTTCAAAATCTCACATTCATAACTAATTTGTTTTTCATGCTTTATGAAGCTAGGATTAGACTAAATATAATAAATTAATATTATATATTCTAATAACATATCCATATCACATAAGCTAATCATGATTTAAACATAATTTATCATAATTATATTTGGGTTGTCACACTCCCCCTCACACTCATATCATATATATGAATCGTCTTTCCTAGGGTACTCTCCTCTAGCTCTTCTTTGATCATTATAAAAAACATTCTTTCCATATTTGACATTTTTTTCTTTCTTAAAATGTTTATTTTCAACTATCGATTTTTTAATTTGAAAAACTTTTTGAATTTTTTTAGCAAACAAGGAAAGAGAATTTTAATTGAATTCAAAATCAGAGTCAGAAACCTCCTCTTTTTTTATTGAGATCTTAAAGTGATACCCTTTTCATTCTTCTTTTAGGTTTTGGGGAACATATCTATTTCATAAGTTTGAAGATCTCCTACGAGCTCTTCTAACCTAAGAGTATCTAAAATTCCTAAAGAAGTAAGGACTTTGACTTTCACACTAAAACGGGACAGTACGAATCTTGGAATTTTCTTAACTATCCTCTTTTCAGGGATTCTAGCCCCCACAAATGAGTATACAATATCAGAAAAGCGTGAATAAAATTCATAAAATGTTTCAAATTAAATCATGCTAATTGTCTCAAATTGTATGGTGAGATTTTGTAGATTAGAGTCTTTCACATCATTGACACTGTTATGAGTGAATTAGAGGATATCCCATGCTTCGTTAGATGTGGTACACGTCATGATAAGACAAAATTCGTCGGATGTGATAGCACCTAAAACTTCATTTAAGCCCCGAGAGTTAAAGTTACTCCATCTAAAATATTCCTTAGTTTAAATTGCAACTGTCTTGAGATTGATGACATTTTTATTGGTCATAACAGGAGGAGATAGCCCCCTTCCAATAGCACAACGAGTGTGCTCGTTCATCAATTTCAAAGATGATCTTATTCGAGATTTCCAATAGGCATAATTAGGCCAATTAAACATAGGTGGCCTATTGCACAAGTCATCTATAAAACCAATTGGATTCATCTAAGTAACTTGTAGAAACAAGGTTTGATACTAATTTGAAAAACATTGAGAGGTTCGATTATATGTATAGATTGTAAAGTAGGTCACACACAAAGAAAAAAGTATTTAGTCCAAATTTTATCTTTATTAAATTAGGTGAACATAAACATGGAATATATTAAAAGCTAAATTAAAGCCAAACAAACCATAAACCACAAACCACAAATAAAAGACAGTAGATGAGGAAAAACCCTTTCAAGAAAAACCTATATTTCAGCACTATTTACATCTAGGTATTATAGATATACATGTACAAACTTACAAAACTTATATCTCTACTACGCGACGCAATAATGTCACTAATCCCAATTATCAACATCAAGCGATGTAAATTCAGAAACGCCCTGTAGCAAGCTCCACTTACCTCGATGTCCACCGATCAGCCTTAGGAAACTATATTTATATCTTCAACAGTGAGGAATTTACTTCACAAGGTTATGGAAAAGGATTTTATTCTTCTTGATTTGATAAAGCGATCTCAAATCATCCAAGGGGTTTGGATTTAAGAAACAAAAGAGTTTGATCACTAAACGATGTTTCAAAAGCTTAGAGTAAAACACAGGTCCGCATCTCTATATATATGGAAAAAAATTCCAAGAGATAATCATGAAGGATTGAATTTTAAATCTGATAAAAAATAATTGTATCGCGTACTCATTTGAACGAAGGAATATCTCGTTCTTATAAAGTTCCCTTTATCGTTTAACATACATCAAACCACCCATCCAATGATATTCTAGATCTTGCCATAAGAAGTTACAATCAATCTCGTTTGAATGAAGATGAATTTGTTCTATCAAGATATATCACTCTTTAGGATGATATTAAACTCATTCAAAGGACATCAAATGTCTTTCAAACAACTTAGAGAAATTTTTAAAAACATCAAAATATTTTGGAAAATTATTTTAAGTTTTTCAAACTCTTTTAAAAATGCTCTTAAATAAAAAGATTACACAAAAATAACCTCATAAACTTTCTCCAAAAAATGTATTGACGATAAATCTTTGATTGTTGGATTTGGTCACTAACTCGACTTCACTTGAAGTCTTAAGAATGTTCATGACGGTGAAGTGTGGTGTAACAAGATAACCTAAACTAAAATAGATAATGAGAAATTATAAATCTGGATCTTATAGGTTCAAATAGAGTTCATTTTTATTAAAATTGGTTCAACCAGGTTTAAAATTTAGGGCTCAATTAATTTATGATGGATTCATTAAATGTAAACAAGTTAAATTGAATGTTATAAATGGATCAGTTTTTTTACTTGGTTAGTTTAGTTTGGTGGAAGCAACCTAAATAGGAGAGGATAGAGAAAGGGGTGATTATTTTATTATCTTCATAGATTTTATGATTTTTGGTGGTGAATCCAGAATGGTAAAATGTGTGGGTAATTGTGTGTTTTTTGGCTAAACCAATTCTCTAAACAAGGGGATGTATGACTATCTGTGTAATTTGATTTGGTTTGTGTCCGCAATTATTGTAGGGTATAAGAAAGTCAATGCATAATTTGGAGTTGTACTTAGTCCGAATCTTAAACTCAAATAATATTTTTAGTTGGACTTTGAAACTTGACTGTATTAGTCCAAAGGTGGTTGAAGAATGAATACCCAACTTATTTTCTAAAAGGTATTAAATTTAATAAAATACTCTTCTCAATTAAAATCATCCTAGGTTGATAATTAAAGAGAAATATCTCCAAAGGGCAATGGTACATTGTCCCCAAAAAACATGTCTCTCTCTCTCTCTCTCTATATATATATATATATATATATATATATAATTTTTAGATGTGACAATAACCCCAAATATAAAAACATTAAGTCATTCAACCTAAGCGATAAAAATGTTTGATAGAAATTCCACATCTCCAAGAGTACCACTATACCTTGACAAAAAAAACCTAGTCATAAAGATATACTTTTTGTCTCCTCACTTACATCATTTTAACAACGTCACTGGGAATACTAAAATATGGAACAACCATAAATCTAAGACAATTCAATTTCTGTGATCCATGGTTGTTGAAGTTCTTGTTAAGATCCAAGACTTTTAGTTTTGAATATGGAAATTGTTGTAAACAAAGTCAATTTTTCCTGACTTGTGTCATATCTACTAGTTGTCTACATTAATTTAGATATGGAGTTCATTTCCATTTAAGTCAACATCTCCAATCACTTCCCATCATTATCATTGGCTTCAATTAAACTTCTAGGTGTCATCTTGGTTACTGACTTAGTCCCCTAACTCATATTATTAGGCTCTACATTATGCCGCTCCTCATTGGAACTTCCAAATGGATTCCCATACATAGAGAAAGTCTCGTGTCAACGAAATTGACTAATATTTTTATTTATAACATTACAATCTAGAATTTTGATTATATAATTAACATGGAACCTCACATAATTAGTGCATATGATTAAATTATGATAATTGAGGATGAAACAAAATGAGAAATATTTGGATGTTAAAGTGGTCATGTGCCGTACACATATAACACCTCATATTTTCCATATATTGGGTGGCCATGCCTCAACATCGAAGATAGAACACATTAAATCAATTTATATCATTTTTAGCATCATAACAACAATAACAAAACACTGTAATGAAATTTAAACCATTCAAGACATATGATAAAATAAAATATAAATACTAGATAAACCGAATTATCTCAACTGAAATAAATCAAGTAGGACCAACACGGTCCATACATATCTCTGAATAAAATTAGTTCGGATACTGAAAAACTGAATGAAAATAAAAGTCTAATTTAGGAATGAAAATGACTAGATAATGGAAGTAATAAGTCTAACTGCTCAGCCCTATTGCGCCTGCCTATGAGCATCTTAAAAGATTTTGATAATATCTATGTTAGAGATCAAAAGTTACTCAAAAATATCCTGCTATATGAATGTAGGACTCATTTACGTAATCATGCGAACTTGTTAACAATCACATGCAAAAGTTATCTCACCACTCATCATAAGTGAAATAAGCTACACAAGTGTCCCAACCCAAGGCATAACCAAGAGTAATAAGTCTCAACTACTATACAATTGAATAAGCCATCATGCTATCCTTCAATGCCATTGCAATGTGACCTACTATAATACATAAACAATACAAATATTATAATCCCTACTCATGTCACCCAAACAAAAAGATACACACAATCTCAAAATATAATCAATAAAGTGACATAGTGTCTTTAAATAACATGTCCATCAATGGACTATTAAAATATAATTATAAGTCTCATAAATTACATGATGGATTCAACCTTCGAGGATGTCTTTCATGCCTTTATTAGTAAATTTGTAGAGGTTTTGTACCTAATCAATTTAAAACCCGCACACACAACATAATTAGGGATCACCACTTAATCATATCACCAGCTAGTCATATACCAAACTGTCTGGTGGATCAATTCATCCAGGTATCCATGCTTGAGAGGAATACCAATTACACACGTGATAAAAATACATGGACCTCCACACAATCAGTTACATAAGCCACGAGCATGGTTCTAAGTCCATTTACACCCACAACGCAAGCAATAAATTCCCCATGAGCCAAATGCGATACGCTTACATAATCAAATATAACACAATATATACATTACTCATAACACTCGCTTACCCAATTCCAATCCAAATATCTACAATCGGACTCCTAAATAAATGTAGGTTTAATACCCAAAAATCCAAATTAGGTATAAACTGAAGTCTCCTAATTTCCAAGTGTGTATGTGCATTTATAAATATTTATAATTATACTTATATAAATATAAAATCAAACCATCCTAAAGTCCAAGGGAAAAAAAACAAAAATATAACTAATAGAAAGAAATAAAAAAATAACAAAAATAACTTTGGGCATCCCCCCTTTGACAAACTGCCCATTATAGCAGTCAGAACTAGCCACTATAGCGACCCCACAGGGTGCTATGGGGGGCTACAGTCCCTCTATGGTGGGGGTTTCCTCATTCCTTTAGACTCTCTAAAATCTTCTCTATTTGCAACCAAATTCAAGTCAATTAAAACCCTTTCACCACTAACGTCCCTTGAACCTCCATATTGACTCCAAATCAACCTCTGATCACTTTTAAAGGTTCCAAATTTAACTCCTCACGTCACAATGTCAATGCTAAATAAGAAAGATATATGAAAATCACAACTTTAAATACATTTTAATTATGACTCCAATGTCAAATTAAGTTTCACCATTAATTAAGTCTCTTCCATGTAAAAGAAATCATAAAAATAAAGAAATACTTCCTACGGATGAGTTCTAATGTCAGAATTCATATTTGAACATAAATTAGCATGGTTGTTTATCATATACTCCAACTAAAATCATATTTGACACCTAATAATAGCTTGCAACTTTAATCCCTAATAGTCGAATTAGAAAACATGATTAGTTAGAAAACTATCACCCTAGCAAGCTTCTGATACCCAAATAAATTCCAATAGCTTTCAAAGTAAAACCACATATTCCGTATTTTTCAGAACCGATTTTATTAGAATTATTTCAATATTTTTAATTTTATTTGAATTTATTCAAATTTAGTTGGAAGGATGGGTTATTTAGTCATTTGTTTTTGGATTGGGGAAAAATTAAAGAGAGTTGTACAAGAGTTTTTGTGTCATTTTGGAATTTATTTTGGATTAGGGGAAGAGAAGGTGGAGAGAAATACAAGAGAAAGATAAGAGGAATAGTACAAGAGAAGAAAGAGGGATGGATTGCTGCTGAAACCTCTATAGAGGTTCTAGTACCCCGCTATTGTGGCTTGGTACCCACCTCTATAGTGGGTGTGTTGAGAATGTATTGACAATGATGTTTTTTTCATGGGACTTCTTGGTTTGCATGGGACTTCTATGGCGTCGGGAATTTTATTTATTTAAGACCAACTTCAACCCTTAATTCCTTTCATACTTAACCTTTTACTTTCCCTTACTAATGCACTACTTTCTTCAAAACCAAACACATCAGTACCCTTACCATAAAAATTAAATACCATTGTTTGATATATTTAAACCCTATTTTGAAGACCCTCTTCTTGGAGTTTAGAGAGGGACCAAACATGATAATTGCTCTTTTTGTGTAGATTACGGATTCGAAATCAGTTTTTCATGACAGTTCATAACCTAATTTCAGAGTCCATATTTCTTATGGATTTGTATTCATTTTAGGTGGGTTTCTATATCCCATGGTTATTTTGTGTTCTACACATGTTCACCATTATTATATACAAATGTGGTGTTCAAGAATTTAACCGGCACGTGCTTGAACATATGCGCCCCGACCATGCGGGCCTATGATTAATGAAGACTCTAATTCATTGAAGAATTGTTCAACGCTATCACTTGTAATGACTTATCACAATTAATGTTAAGTTCGAACTCTCAGGAGAAGCTGTTAACTGGGGTGAGAACTCTCTTAATCTGACTTATAAATGTAAACTCACCTCATAGGAACGAGGCATGAATTATTGTAACATCAAGCAGTACTACAACTCAAGTGATCCGAGTCCTTAATCAATAGAGAACAAGCCCTAGCACTCCATTATAATACCCCGTATTTTTGCATATTTGAAGTTTAATTAATTAAGTGTGTAATTAATTAGTGTTTATTGAAT
Source organism: Sambucus nigra (assembly GCA_949130495.1). NCBI lineage: Eukaryota > Viridiplantae > Streptophyta > Magnoliopsida > Dipsacales > Adoxaceae > Sambucus > Sambucus nigra. Next base: position 333,813,956 of record OX422215.1, read on the forward strand.
TAATTAATTGATCTTGTTTATTTGAATGATCCAACCTTAATTAAATATATGTTTTGGGTAGGAATGCATATAGATTTGATTAATTTATGTTGAGATCACGAAATCAATAATTGATTCATGATTTATATGGGAGAAATCTGGGTTTTGATGGGAAGGATTTAATTGTAAAACAACTTCTTGAATTGGGAGAAATTTGTAAAATTGTATAAATTAAACCGTCATTTTAGAAACTATTTTGCTCCGTTTTTGTTTCGAAAATGGCTATTATGTCTGTGATTCATCATAGAAAATCCAGTTTTATGCATTTTGTTCTCTAATACGTTTTCTACAAAACCGACTCCGAAATGCCTCAAAACTGCATTTTAAAAATACTGGTAGATTCGTGGGGTAAATTTTAAGAAATGTTATTTTCAGTTTTTTTCCATTGGAGGTTACCTAGATTGACTGATTGTGATTACTTTTCTATAATAAGGACATTAGGACTAAAGTGGAGATTAGGTTTACATAAAGTGAGAAGAGAAAGTATTGGGATAATTACGAAAATATTCATAATTGATAAATGAATGAAACTCGAGAAAGGTGATGTAGTGATGAGTGAACCTATGCTTATGACCAGTAGTGACGACAACAATAACGACTGAAAAATAATGAAGGGGTAACTAGGTGTGACAACCTTCCTAATTAAATACCGGGTGATCAGTCCTTTATTAAATTAAAACACTATTCCCATATGGCTCATTAATAGCATCACTATCGAAAACAATTCAAAATTTTTACTAACCACATAGTATTCAAAGAGTCGATGCCAAATTTTTTCTTTTTATTTAAACAACAACAACAACGCAACATTATTATCATGATTAATATCCCATGCAATAGTAATATAAATCCATCCACAATATAAATGACTGAGATAGAATAATACCGAATAAACCATCGGTTCTAAAATCTAATATAAAGTCCAACATGAATAAAAATCTCTGAGTACAAAGTATGACTGATATAAATGAAATAGCCGAGGGAAACATGCACGCATAAAATATTGAACTGTACCCTACACTAGGAATGAAGTAACTAAAGCGACTAAGTCCATATTCTGCAAGCATCCACAAGGGTTGCAACTACGCATCCCTGGAACATATCATACTACTTGGCGTCCCTGTGGCTGGACATCTGAAATATTTTGGAAAACGTTTTGCATGTACGGGCTAGAGTAAAAATCATCTGAATATTTTCAACAAGTATTTAAATTTCAATTTAAATGAACAGTTATTAGATACACATGTTAGGCTGCAAACACTCCCTTGAGCTCGTCACCTCTCATCCATAGTGCGCACCTAATGTTTCCTACTCAACCCCACCTAGTCATTTTACCTAATACAACTAGGTTACCAGTATCTAATAAACCTCAAATCAGTCTAGATCACCCGTACCGCCCATACAGTACGCTACCGAATACCCTTAATTATCATTAAGCCTTTAGTATGTTTCTCCTTAACTTACCCATAATGCCCATACAGTACGCTATCGAATACCCTTAATAATTAACATATCTCTTATTTTATTATTAAACCCAAGTTAACATATCAAGCATGCTATTGTTCAAGCCTTACCATTTAACTTTCTCTACTTAAACTTATTTTAAAATTCACTATATGTCTTCCTACTATTCACACATTAGTAGATTCATCATTATTTAGATGTACACTATCTAATCTCCCTACTATTTACTTTTTAGTAGATTAATCTTTCTTTACATACGTACTATCTTGTCTCACTACTATCACACATAAGTAGATTAATCTTTGTTTAGATACACATTATCTAGTCTCACTATTGTCAGACATAAGTATAACAAAAGTTTCATATATATATATATATATATATATATATATATATATATATATATATATATATATATATATATATAACATAGCATCCATCGGACTAACCACCGTGATGCACATTTGCTTACTCTACTATCAGTCCAAGTACCTCTTGTACTAAATCAAGGACTATGGGTTCAGTATTATCTCCTCTAACCATCAATCAAAACAACACATATTGGAGGCGAACATAGTGCTAAGTCTTTGGGGCAGCGCACATACCTAACGTACCCAAATGACTTGTCGGCTTCACTATTCATTTCACATAGCAATCCACTAACAACACTATATTATGGGGCACAAATCCAAACCTCATTAGAATCGTTAAGGTGGGATCACCCACTGTGCAGGACCTCCATGATAGCAAGTAGCGTGGGTATTTTCAGATACACACAAGTACATACTAGGAATACACCCAACCTATCCATATGTGTATTTTGTATAGGTATAGACACGTCCTATGATAATAATTTTATATAGGTATACACCCAACCTATAATAATCATTCGTACATAGTATTTATCTCTCGAATACTCACCGTACATTCAATTTATGATTAATCTCACCATCGCATTTAATGGAGTATTATTCTCTACTCTAAGGGCCCTAGTTACCCCTTGGTTCATTTCAGTAACTAATCCTTCCTTACATTACTGGTCCATATCATAAGCTCACTCACGTTTTCCCGTAATAACATTTTCATTCTCGCAAATCAATTACATTATCGTTTAATCACATTTAATCATCGTCTCAATTCTCTGAATAAGACTAAATCCCCATAACCCTATCATAGCCCCATGTAATACAATATACCCCCCATTACTTTCTAACAATTTCCTAAAAGTTTTCCCGACTACAATTTAGGAGTTCTAGGCTAAAAAGGGAAATTTTTTTCTGGGCCCCGAACTGGTTTGCCCCTCCACCGGACCGGTTCGCGTATCTGCTATTTTTCACCATTAAAACCCACATAACTTCCATATTTCTTCACCAAATTTGAAACCAATTGTTCCTAACCATTTCTACATGCATTATGATAATTTTCAACAAAAAATTATCACTAATTCATTATGAATTCAAATCAAGATCAAATTATCATTAAAACTCCCATAAAACCCTAGTTTATGTGTTCTTCAAGTTTGTTCATCCAGAACCCAGATTTAATTCGTTCTAATCACCCAAAATCCTCTAATTTCGTGTCATAAATATAAAGGAATGTCTATACATGAATTCCTATCCGAATTGATGAATTAAACCCACCCAAAGCCATATCAATCCTTCCAAAAACATGAAATCGAACCCTATTCTACATGGCTATTATACCATGCTTAAAATAAATTTCCATTTAAATAATTGACTCTCAATAGAAGGTCTGAAGTTCATTTGGATGATGGTGTGTTGGTTCTCCCCTCATTGTGATCTTGATTCCGCCGCGTTTGGGGCGAAAAACGGTGCAGAAAGCTTGGTTCTCCCCTCCTTTTCCTCTCCTATAGCCTCTCTTCCTTTAGATGTGTGTTAACCCTAGTTACAGTTCTATAATGGCAGATATAGACTTAATATTTTCATATTTCTCTATACCTCAAACTCCTAAATGGCTGAAATGCCCTTAAACGGTTCCGGGTTGATCAAAAATCACCCCGGGACGTAAACTATACGCCCACATACACTTTTCGACTATTTCGACCCTTTCGGAACCATCCATAACCTAGAAATCACAATCCAAGTACCTTTATAAAATCATCTCATTTCCACCTCAAAATACGGCACGCGTGAAATTGAACTTAAACCGAATTAATTTATATCTATATCACTTAATTAAATAATTTCTACTAATTAAATAAATTCCTAAATCACCAATTTTATAAATTTCCATATTCTCCAAAATATGGGGTGTTACACTCCAGACCTTAGAGTTGTGTGAATACTCGAATAAATATGATGGTTAGGTAAATAATAAAGTAATACTTAGGTGGTTTGAATACCTAAAGTATACGAGCATGGATAATTAGGTTATGTGCATACCTAATGAGTTATAGTAATACATAGGTGGTGTGAATACCTAAAGCATACTTGAAACTTAAATTGGGGTCGAGGTGACATTCCAAACCAATAAATGAAACTTAAATTGGGGTTGAGGTGACACTTCGAACCAATATATGAAAGGGATTTATTGGGGTCGAGGTGATATTCCGAACCAATAGTCCCTAATTACGGATACGGAGGCATGAATGCAAAGTATGTACTTATCCTATGTATTAGTGTGTGAAATATATACTTGAGAAATAATATACTTATGTATGATAGTAGACAGTTGAATGGAATATATATATATGAAAGTTAAATTAAGTAGTGAAACATGATTGATTTATAGTATATATCAGTGGGTGAAATATATACTTGAGATATAGTTTACTTATGTGTGGCAATAGATAGTGAAATGAGATGTATATGTGAAAGATAAATAAAGCAGTGAAACTTAATTTAATTGGTTTAAAAGTTAACGTGCGAGAAATGTTACCTATGTGATTAATAACATATGCGAGATGTTAATTCTGTTAGAGTACTGTATGGGCGGTACGGGAACTTAAATGTGTTAATCAGTTCGAATAATTACTTAAGTCTAGTTATCTTGGGTAGTATGGCTAGGTGGTCTAAGTAGTAATGTTAGGCATGCACAATAGATGAGATGTGATAAATCTCAAGAGAGTGTATGCAAACCTAACATGTGTAATCAATAACTGATTTATGAACTGTGATAAATTCTTGCTAAATATTTTCAAAATGTTTTGGGTTCTAACCCTTGCTATAAAATATTTTCAAAACCTTTTAGGTGTCCAGCCACAGAGATACCAGCCTTTATATTCTATTTTAGGGATACGCAGCTGCAGCACAGGTGGATGCATGCAGGATTTGATTAGACGCTTCCTCTATTTAAATATAGTATAGGATTTAATTCTAGTACTTCAGTTATGGACATATTATCCTTGGATTTTAGTTATTCAGTTCGGATATTTATTTGGTTTAATTTACTACCAGCTGGTTTTATCATTTGATTTGTATTTGGACTTTGAGTTTGTAGCTGATAGTTTCTTTGACCGGATTTTATTTATCTCTATCTCGTGATGATTCAAACTTTATTATGGTGTACGGTTTATTTTGTTTTTTTACATGTTATAGTTATATGAGTAATGAAAGATAAAATTTGACACCGATTTAATTTGACATAGGTGATTAGTAATTAAAAAGTTTTCGACTGTGATACTAAGAATGATCCAAATGAGAAAATGGTTTTAATTTAATAAATGACGGATCGCTCAGTATTTAATTAGGTGGGGTATAACAAATGGTATTAGAGCATCAGGCTCTAGTATCCTTAGGACCCGTGCGGCTTTTCAAGTTTCATCTTAGCATTCTTTGATATAGAGCTTTATTATAGGATTATTGTATTCCTTTACGTATGGGACTTATGTTCTCCTGGTATTAAGTATAGTTGATGTGATTCATATATGGTTTCGGTTGAGCATGGCACATCGAAAAATATAGAATGACAAGCATGCGACGTTAGAAGAATTGTAGGAGGGAGGACTCAACATAAGCCATAGAGTATTCTAGGAACAGTGACGTGATAGGAGTCACCATGATTATTGGTCATCAAATTGACGTTGGAGCCCTAGAATCGTCGTGAAGGATGATGGCACAAAGTTAGACCCACCAAGTGAAGACGACAATGGAGATGTCGAAGAAGATTTTTGTTTTAGAAGAACAATTCACTAGAATTCGAGGAAAGTGAGGAAGGGTGATTTACCAATGGAAAGAGAACATCCAATTAGGATCACTTGTGGGGGATATTAGTGACACTCAAGTCAAAATTTTGGGAAAAAATCTTTTCTCATAGGAGCAGCGTTGGGTGAAGGGAGTCAATCACTATATCCATGGAAAAATTACCATGAATAACGAGGAATTTAGGGTGTGGATCCTCTCACCAGTTGTTTAAATAGAGAGGCAAGGGAGATTTTAGTAATTTTTTTACCCAAAAAATTGATCGAGATAAATATCATTTCTACCAAGTGACGGTGGGTTCAATCAGGGTTGTAAAGGCCAGCAACAAGTCCCATAGGACCAGGGCAGCCAAAGGGACAATGGGGGTAGCAATCAGGGTCAACATTACTAGGCCCGCGAGAAGGAAAACACCTACATAGTTGATGGGTCCAAATAAAGGAGAAGAGCACACTGAGATGTATTATGTGTAAAGTGTAGAAACATATGTGTGGATCTTGTCCACAGCGAGTCAGGGTACAAGAGAGGGATGCCTAGTAGGGGAAACCGTTATAGAAGTTTTGGTTTGGTTAGGATGAGAGTGTCATGTCCAGGAACTGTTTGAGCCGCTAGTGTTATGGTCAATTAAAACTACGAGTTTTATCCCAGAGTGATTGGAGTCTATTTTGTGTGACACAGGTGACTCGGAATATTTTGTTACTACTAAATTCACATGTGAAATGGGTTTGGTAGAGGTATCATTAATAGTACTATTGTTGTAAATATTTATCGTTGAGTAGTGAGGCTCTCTTCAGTTCCACCTGCAGGGGAGCGCGTGTGGACACTGAGAGGGTATAATTTTTTTAAGCTAATCCCATGATGAGAGGTTATTATGCACTTATAATTTTATCCCGAGTACGTACTGGTTAGCGATGGTGAGCGGTTACCGTAAGATTATCGTGTTTGTTATTCCAGGGCAGGATGTATATTCTTTTTGTGATGTCTCACCTGAAAGAGGCTCAAGCTCGCGACAGTATTTTATGAAGTAGACTTCAGAGAGTACGGTTGTCTAGTTATATTGGATCCTGATGCATCGGGACTTTTAGTGATGAGATTCAGGGTATGTCGAGTTACCGTGGAGCGGAGAGATTTAGGTCGTTATTCACTTAGTGATGAGGACTTTATGAAATTGTAAGCACAGTAGTATATGACTCCTTTAGAGATGCGGGAGTCAATGATTAGACTTGTGAGTATAGGGAAAGGGTTTAATTATACCGACTATATGCTTTGATTTCTATGAAAATTGAGTACAGATAATGCTGAGGAATAGTGTATTGGGAAAATCTCTTTTGGGCTTTACTATGAGATGTTAGACGCATAAGCCTTAATAATCGTCGGGAGTGAAGAAACATCATTAGATGCTACGACATCAGATTAGATGGTAATTATTGAACGTGTGGAGAAAACACATTGAGTTGAGAGCTATTATGAACTAGGGATAGTGGAGTCGAGAAGTGCTGCAAAAGAAACACTGGGAAGAACTTTTGTACCAAAAGTTGATGGGTGGGGCAATATCGCAAAGAATTAAATAGTAATTGGTGGGATGATAAAAATACCTAGATGATATAGCCACGTCGAGAATGTGGGGTCTAAACTTGAGATGATTATGTTACGTATGTGATGTTTTGAGGTTTGTGAAAATATGAACGGGTTATAGGGTGTATGGGCGCCCTGGGTAGAAGTTTTGGGAGAAAATGCTAGGGTAATGATTTTAGGTATATTATGGAAAAAGGGGAGTAAGATGTCCCTCGTAATGTGAAACGTTGAGCATGGAGATCGGTAGTGAATTATACATAGTAGAGTTCTCTCCAAGTTACACCATTTAAGGATGGAAAAAGGTTGATTCGAGGTTATCAACTAGGCTTTTGTAATTTTGATGTTCCCAATAACGGGATTGATGAGCATGAGTGGTGAAATTCATATTTGAGACATCCAAATTGTGGAGAGGTCAGGATTTCCATCGAGTTTGCGAAATGGATTGATCAGAGCAAAATGTTAGTTATTTTGGAGTGGGATATATTATCCAGTAGTATATCCAACTTTTCGCTTAAAGAAAAGAAGTGAAACGGAACTAGGTGTTGTCCAAAATTGTTGCGAATTAGGATAAGACCCTTCAGTTCCACCTTTGATCTGAAGTGATAGGAGGCGATGGAGACATGGGTTCATATCGTTCTAGACGTGTCACCCGTAAGTCAATGGTAGACGAAAGCGACTAGGTTGTTAAAGGAATAGAGAAGTGCGTAATTCCAGATTTTTGGGTGATTGGGGGTATTAATTACCACTAGTAGAGTTACGTGTGATACCTCGTGGCAGTTTATTATCTACGTGACACGTTTTGAGACTTTATAGGGAGATTTTGTTATCCCCCCTTTTGGTTGATAATAGGTGGAGAGTAATGAGCTTCTAAAACCCGAAGTGATTTATGGTCCATCGACAGGATTTGAGTAAACTGTGTCTTTTCCAGATAGCTCAGAAACGTAAGGAGAGTTACGTCACTGTGAGTTATGGGTTTGAAGTCTGACATGAGTAGTTAGGGATTGTGGCGGGTATTTACCCTGAGGAGTCACGGGTTTGGCAAATAAGAAATTGGAACCAATAAAGGCGGGGCCTTTTCTAACATAAATATAGTAGAGCTAACGGAGCATAAGCTCGTCTTTCGAGGCACTATATGGTCGGAGACCATTGAGTTGGAGATTGATGACCATGTGTTGGTTAGGGTGCCTCCCATAAAATGGGTCATGAGGTTTGGCATGATAGGTAAGTTAGAGCCGATATTTGTGGGGCCTTTTCCTATCATTGAGACTGTGGGAGCTGTAGCGTATAGACTGGGTTTACTAGAGCATATACATCAGATACATGACATGTTTCATGTGGCTTCGCTGAAGAAATATTAGAGGATTGTGAGAGATTGTGCCATGTTCCACTTGAGGAGATTGATTTGCAGCCATATGTCTCATATGAGGAGAGACCCGTGGCTGTTCTAGATCATAGTAAGCGTAAGCTATGGTCTAAGGTGGTACCACTAGTCAGAGTTCACTAAAGACACGACAATGTCGATGAGTATACATGGGAGCGGGAGGATGACATGAGAGAGAAGTATCCAGATTTATTCACTGTAGGTATGTCCTAATTTTGAGGACAAAATTTGTTTGCAAGGGGAGAAGTATGTAATACCCCATAATTCTGCGTATTTAAAATTTAATCTGCATATTTGAAATTTAATTAATTAAGTATGTAATTAATTAGTTTACGATTAAATTACACGAGTGACGTAATTCAATGAAATTAAACAAGTGAAGTGATGATTATTAAATATTAATAGAGAGTGAGATAACGATTAACATCATGAAATAAATTTACTAAGTGAATAGTAAGAGTTACGGTATTTATAGCGTGTCATAGCGAGTGATACTGACATAGTTGATTTTTATCTCACCGAGAGTCACATGTAGACTAATTTGAGGTGGAGATGAGAAACATATTTAGAATGACTCGGATGATGATTTCGAGGTCACGGGTGATTCCGAAAGGATCAAAATATTTAGAATAGTATACCCAGGGGTATAGTTTGGGCTCCGGGTCAATTTTAGGCCAAACCGGCACCTATTACGGGCATTTTAGTCATTTGGAAAAATGGGGTTAAGAACCCACGAATTTGTTACTATTACATATCAGATATTACGAGGTTGGGGATAGGGTTAGAAGTCTAAAAACCTAAGAGAGTCCATACGAGATCAAAGGGAGAGCTTTCTTGGAGGATTTGAGAGGAATCTTGAAGAACTCTTTGTGGATCTTGCACTTTCATCATCTTAGGAGTGTGGATTGGAAAGGAAGGAACTCAAACACATATGGAAATAATGAAATCAGATCCAACATCATAAGGAAAGTTTTTATTTATGGTTTTGCTTGAGGTTATAATACCTACGTTGAGAATATGGTTGAGCTTGTTGATTTGAATGATGAAACTTGAATTAAATACATGTTATGGGTAGGAATGTATGTAGATTTGACTGATTTATGTAGAGATCACGAAATCAATAATTGGTTCATGATTTATATGGGAGAAATTTGGGTTTTGATGGGTAGCATTGAATTGTAGAACAACTTCTTGATTTGAAGAAGTCTATCAAATTGGGTAAATTAAACAATCATTTTAGAAACTATTTTGCGCCATTTTAGCTTCAAAAATGGTTGTTTGGTTCGCCATGACTCGTAAATAATCCTGTTTTCTGCATTTTGTTCTCTGATACGTTTTCTTCAAAAACGGCTTCGAAATGCCTCAAAATTGCATTTTAAAAATCTGGGCAGATACATGGGGTAAATTTTAATAAATGTTATTTTTAGTTGTTATTCCATTGGAGGTTGACTAAATTGATCGATTGTGATTGTTGTTCTATAATAAGGACATTAGCCCTAAAGTGGAGATTAGGTTTACATAAAGTGAGACAAGTAAGTATTGTGATAATTGAGACAATATCTATAATTGATAAATGAATGAAATTCGAAAAGGGTGACATAGTGATGAGTGAACCTATGCTTATGACCAGTAGTGACAATAGAAATAACTTCTGAAAATAATGAAGGGGTAACTAGGGCCCTTAGAGGCGTGTGAATACTCGAATAAATATGATAGTGAGGTAAATTGTAAAGTCATATGTACGGTGAGTATTCGAGCTAAATATACTACATACGAGCATGGATAATTAGGTTGTGTTCATACCTACTGGTTTATAATAATACATAGGTGGTGTGAATACCTAAGGTATACTTGAAACTTAAATTGGGGTCAAGGTGACATTCTGAACCAATATATGAAACTTAAATTGGGGTCGAGGTGACATTATGAACCAATATATGAAACTTAAATTTGGGGTCTAGGTGACATTCCGAACCAATATATGAAACTTAAATTGGGGTTGAGGTGACATTCTGAAACAATATATGAAACTTAAATTAGGGCCAGGAAAATAATCTGAATCATTATGTGAAACTTAAATTTGGGGTCGAGGTGACCTTCCGAAACAATAAATGAAACTTAAATTTGGGGTCGAGGTGACATTTCGAACAAATATATGAAACTTAAATTCGGTTCGAGGTGACATTCTGAACCAAAATATGAAAGAGATTTATTGGGGTCGAGGTGATATTCCGAACCAATAGTCCCTAATTAGTGATACGGAGGCATCAATGCAAAGTATATGCTTATAGTATCTATTAGTGTGTGAAATATATACTTGAGAAATAATTTACTTATGTATGACAGTAGATAGTTGAATGAAATATATATCTGAAAGATAAATTAAGTAGTGAAACTGAATTGATTTATAGTATATATCGGTGGCTGAAATATATACCTGAGAAATAGTCTACTTATGTGTGACAATAGACAATTAAATGAGATGTATATTTGAAAGATAAATGAAGTAGTGGAACTTAATTTAATTGGTTTAAAGGTTAACATGCAAGAAATGTTACCTACATGATTAATAACATACAAGATATGTTAATTCAGTTAGAGTACTGTATGGGTGGTACGGGAACTTATATGTGTTAATTAGTTCAGATAATCACTTAAGTATAGTTAGCTTGGGTAGTATGGCTAGGTGGGATAAGTATTAATGTTAGGCATGCAAAATAGATGAGATGTGAGAAATCTGAAGAGAGTGTATGCAAACCAATATGTGTAATCAATAACTGATTTATGAACTGTGATAAATGATTGCTAAATATTTTCAAAATATTTTGGGTTCTAACCCTTGCTATAAAATATTTTCAAAACCTTTTAGGTGTCTAGCCACAGGGACGCCATACTTGATGTTATATTTCATGGATACGCAGTTGCAGCACAGGTGGATGCATGCAGAATTTGATTATACACTTCCTCTATTCAAATCTAGTATAAGATTTCATTCCAGTACTTCAGTTATGGACTTGTTGTCCTTGGATATTAGTTATTCCGTTAAGAAATTTATTTGGTTTTATTTACTACCAGTTGGTTTTATCATTTAATTTGTATTTGGACTTGGAGTTTGTAGCTGATAGTTTATTCGACACGATTTTAGTTATCTATATCTCGTGATGATTCATACTTTATTATGGTGTGTGGTTTATTTTTGGTTTTTCTCATGTTATAGTTATCTGGGTAATGAAAGATAAAATTTGACACCGATTTAATTTTGACATAGGTGATTAGTAATTAAAAAGTTTTCGACAGTGATGCTAAGAATGATCCAAATGAGAAATGTGTTTTAAGATTTATAATGAGAAGAAGGATCCCACTGACCATGTCATGTAATATCACAAGGCCATTACACTGTGAAACAACAATGAGAGTTTGATACGCCGAATATTTACCTCTATTCTTGAAAACGATGCTCATACATGGTTTGAGAAGTTTCCACACTAGCCGATCACATGTTTTATACATATAACTGAGGGCTTTAAGACCACGTTTATCTCGAGAAGTACCCATCCTGAACAAATAGAATGGCTTCTTATGTTAAAAATAAGCCTTAGGAAATTCTTCGATAGTATGCCATGAGATATTAGAACGTCTACGGAGAGTTAGAGGACTACATTGAGCAGGTTCTAGTGGCTACCTTTAAAATTGGACTGTTGAGCAGTTCCATGCTTCATTAATCTCTTATTAATAGGGAGGAAATTAGTATTGATGGTCTCATGGAGAAAATGAAAAAACATGATGCAGTCTCTAAAATTGTCCAGGAAGGTGATTGACCAAAATAAACCAAAATGGAGACAAAGACCGCGCGACCAAAAAACGAGTGGAAAAAAAAAGTCGAACGATAGTGAAAAGAAGGATCCCAGAAATATATTAAAGGCCATAAATAAAATCCTTATCGAGATAATATATAAAATCTTTTACGAGATCAAAGGTCAGCAATATTTCAAATGGATTAAAAAATAATAAGCAACCCCAAGAAGAGGAACACGATGATAAGATGTGCATACCACAAGGGCAACACCTAATAATTCTAGATGAAAATGTTGTCCATGAGTTTGTAGTGATCCATGGGGAATCGAACCCTAGTCATATAAAGGGAAACTCCCTCAGAATGATGGTGAAGGAACTTATAGTAGTGATGGAGACATTCTAGATCGACCTGAACAAGCCCATTGCAGGCAAACATTGACAACCATAGTAGATTGGCTACTCCAAACACATAATGTTCACCGATGATGATCTATTCGGAGTGAGCATTCCTCATGCCATACTAATCACTCTCAGTGTAGCTAACTGGGATGTAGATTCAGAGTGAGGACTCCTCATGCCATAGTATTCACTTTTAGTGTAGCTATGTAAGGACAATTTGTCCATCTTTATGTATTTATGTCATACGCCGTTACAAGAATGTGAGTTGGAAAGGTCACATCATCATCAACGAAATCCGAAGATCAAAAGAAGAAGGAATTTGGGAATCAGACCTGGCCGGACCGATCCGGTTCAGAAAAAGAACCGATCCGGCCTACCGGACCGATCCTCCTAAAGGGACCGGACCGATCCGCTTGCTGAGGTGAAGCCAATGTGCCCCGGATCCATAGCGAACCAATGAAGGCAAAAGTCCCGGACCGATCCGATGCCAACCAGACCGATCTGGGTTCAGAAAAAGAACCGATCCGACTTAACCGGACCGATCCGCCTAATCGACCGGACCGATCCGGCGAGGATAATCACTGCCAAATCGTGCAGCAGATTTTTTAGGGTTTTCGATCCCTTATTTAAACCACGATCAGCAGTTGGTTTTATCAAGACTTACACACGATTTTCTGAGTTCCATAACTCTTAAGTCTTCATGGTATTTTAGTCCATTGATTCATACCCTTGATTCACACAAATTCCATATGTTTGTGTGTCACTTTTGGTAACCCAAGAACACCATTGTTGTTGTTCAACCCTTGTGAAGTGGACCGCTTCTTCCTCTTCATTGCAGCCCAACTGGACAGGGATAGTTCCAGCCGCCAACCCTACTGGAAAGGGATATTCCAGCCGCGACTACATAATCCGATACCCGAGGGTAATCTTAGTCAACCTGTATTTCATTGTAATCCGATTGTAAACCGTCTTTTACAAATTATAGTGAATATACATATGGTTTTGCCCCTGTGGGAGATTTTTCCTTAAACTTTGTGTGTTGAATATCTTGTGCATGATTTCATATTATTTCAATCACACCTAGTTGCATGCTTAGGGTTAATTTGGGTTAAAAATGGTATTTATTATATTATTTCTTAATTGAACGCAAGCGCCAACTCTTTCAAATTGGTATCAGAGCAGGTTACGCCAATCTATCGTGTATTCCTTACTTCCGCAAAATTTTTCTAAAGATATCAATTTTTGAAATAAATTGATTTTTGAAAAGAGCGTGTTCATATGGAGAAGTCATATTATAAAATGCCTATTTTTGACGGGTCAAATTATGCTTATTGGAAAGCCCGTATGAGGTCGGCTTTAAAAGCCATTGATGAACGTGTCTGGATTTTGGTTGAACGAGGGTGGACTCCTCCCACCGTGACTGTTGATAATGTGACCAACTTGAAACCTGACATTACTTGGACTGATGAAGAATTTAAATGGTCATCTTTTAACTCTAAGGGTCTAAGTGCTATTTCTGGGTCTGTCACACCTGATGAGTTCAAACGCATAATGACGTGCACCACGTCAAAAGAAGCATGGGATGTTTTGCAACTTACCCATGAAGGAACAAATGCCGTTAAAGAGTCAAAATTGCAAAATTTAACAACTCAGTTTGAAACCATCACCATGCATGAAAATGAATGTTTTGATGAATTCTATGCTAGGCTTTCTGACATTGTTAATACTAGCTATAATCTTGGTGAACATATTCCTAATGCTAGAGTTGTTAAAAATATTCTTCATTCCCTTCCCAAGCGTTTTATACCTAAAGTCACTGTGCAAAATTCCTTGGGTAATTTAAATACTCTAAAATTAGAAGAACTGGTAGGAGATTTACAAACTTATGAAATAGACATGTTTCCTAAATCTGCCAAGCCAAAAGATAAGGGAATTGCCCTTAAAGCCCAAGAGAGAAAAAGTGAGGGGTCAGCAAGAAAGAAAGTCGAGTCATCTAGAAAGATAGAAAATTATAATTCTGAATGTGAGTTTGACTTAGATGATTTGGCATTATTTGCTAAAAACTTCAAGAAAATTCTGAAATTTAAAAAGGGTGGAAACTTCAAAGATAAAAAGAATTTTCAGAAAAATAAGTTTGAAAAGAAAGATTTCAAAGAACCCCCTAAAGACAGTGAGAGGTGTTTTGAGTGCGACGGTAAGGGACACATAGCGTTTGAGTGTGCCACTCGTCTGAATAGGGAAAAGGGTAAAGCTGTCCTAAATGCTACCCTTAGTGACGACAGTGAGGTCGAGTCGGTGGACTCGGGAGATGAGTCACCGCATGAGCGTAATTTCACCGCGTTCATGGCTAGTCATGTGAGTACTCCTAGTGCATCTCACGATGATGAGGATGCTACTTCACAGGGACACCTCGACAGCGAGAGCGAAGAGAGTGAGGGAGAGGAGGAAGGTAGTGAGGACGAGAGTAACCTTCAACGCGCCTACGCCGAGTTATATAATGAGTCTTTTAAAACTAAAAAACGTAACAAGGCATTAGTTCTTAGGATCACCGCGTTAGAAGAAGAGTTAGAAGAGACGAGAGAGAGAGAGAGTCCTCCACCTGCACCGCCATGAGAGAGAGAGAGTCTGCCTGGGTTAGTAAAGAGAATTTGCTTAGAGAGAGAGAGAGCAGTTTTGAGAAAGAAAAAGAGGACTTGACTAAACGAGTGGCTAGTCTTACGAGTGAGCTCCATTCCTCCCTGGAGACTCGAAAGAAACTTGAAGCCCTTGTTGCTCAGCTTACTCATGACCTTGAGAGAGCTAGGAAAGTCAAGGTACAAATCGAGGACAGATCTGGGAAGATGGGAAAGATGCTCCTCGGTCCCGTTTTAGGTTTTAGTGACAGGCAAGGAATAGTTTTTGATGGTGCCTCCACGTCTTAAATTTCACCCGGACCAATTCCTGAGTTTACTACGACTCCTTATGGCCGTCATAAAAAACCAAGAAGGAGAGTTCGACCAAGAAAAGCAATCCAAGGTCCTCCTAATACTGTGCCCTTTTGCTCCCATTGCAAAAGAAATGGACACCTTAGGGATGATTGCTATAAGTTGGGTCGGACACGACGTACGTTTGCTCCACCACATCAGACTGATGAGTTTGCTAGTCTGAGAGAACGTGTTGAGTTTCTAGCCGCCACTTCACAGAGTTTGATGGAGGAATTCCGACGAATGACCTTACCATCAATGACTGCGCCCCGCATTTCGGCTAAAACCAACAACAACAAGGGAATGCAAAAAGGTGCCTACGCTTGGGTTCCTAAGAAAGAGAAAAAGGCCCTTGATGTCCATGTCGCTCTCAAAGCCCATAATACCTCACAGTGGTATTTTGACAGTGGTTGCTCCAGACACATGTCAGGTGATGCCTCATATTTTACCCATCTTGAGGATTATAATGATGGGAGAGTCACCTTTGGAGATGGGAGAAAATCTAGCATAGTTGGACGAGGTACAGTAGATTTACCAGGATTTCCCAAGCTAGAGAACGTGTTGTACGTCAAAGGTTTGAAAGCAAACCTTATTAGCATCAGCCAGCTGTGCGACGATGACTTTGCAGTAAAGTTTGACCGGGAAGCTTGTAAGGTCTATAATCAAGCCGGTAAACTTTTAGTGCAAGGGGTGAGGACAGAGGATAACTGCTATGGGACTGAGCCCACATCCTCACTTGTTTGCAACAGCGCCACGATCACTCCTATGGATCTGTGGCACCAACGTCTAGGTCACATGAACATTAGAGACTTATCTCGTTTAGTCAAAAAGGACCCAGTACGTGGCTTACCATCACTTGGAAAGCCAACTTCCATGATTTGTGGACCATGTCAGTTTGGAAAACAAATTCGTAGTCCTCATAGGAAGTTGAAGTCCATTACCACCTCCCGTGCTCTTGAGTTGATTCACATGGATTTTATGGGTCCTACTCGCACGGAGAGTCTAGGTGGTAAGAGATACATTCTCATGATGGTAGACGATTTCTCTAGATACTCTATTGTAGGTTTTCTAAGAGAGAAATCTGATGCTGTAGAATTTTTAACGACCAAGTGTCGTGTCCTGCAAAATCAACACGGGGTCACTATTAACAGAATACGTAGTGACAACGGCACTAAATTTAAGGAAGCAAAGGTGGATCTATACTGTGATAGCCTTGGGATCAAACATGAGTTTTCTGCTGTGAGAACTCCTCAGCAAAATGGGATCGTTGAGAGGAATAATAGAACGATCCAAGAGATGGCTAGATCTATGCTTCTAGGTCATAAAATTTCTAGGAGATTTTGGGCAGAGGCAGTGTCTACTGCATGCCACACGGTGAATAGGGTTTATCTTCGTCCACACACTCTTAAGACGCCTTATGAATTATGGACTGGCAAGAAACCCAACTTGGCATATTTCCGTGTTTTTGGGAGTAAATGCTACATCCTACGGGATAGAGAGCAATTAGGAAAGTTTGACTCCCGGAGCGACGAGGGAATATTGCTAGGATATTCACCGAACATTAGAGCGTACCGGGTTTTTAACCTGAAGAGCTCTAAGGTTATGGAATCAATAAACGTCACTGTGCAAGATGACGAACCTCCGACGGTTATTGATCCCAACCTTCAGTGTGAGGATGAGGATTGTTTTGACAGTGATTTTCCTGTTCCTCTCCCACACTCAGTGGACCCTATTCCTGTGTTAGGGGACACACCTTCTTGGGTTCGCAAGAGTCATGATCCTTCAGCCATTGTTGGCGATCCTACTCTAGGGGTCAAGACTCGTGCTCAACTAGAGAACGTTGTTAGTCATCATTGCTACACGTCCAAAGTCGAGCCCAAGAATCACAAAGAAGCACTCAAAGATGAACAATGGATATCTGCTATGCAGGATGAGTTGCTTCAGTTTAAAAAGAACAATGTCTGGGAACTTGTCCCCCGACCTAGTGATACTAATGTTATTGGTACCCGGTGGATTTTTAAGAATAAAATGGATGAAAATGGTACCATAACCAGAAACAAGGCTAGGTTGGTTGCTCAAGGATACACACAGATAGAGGGTGTAGACTTTGGGGAGACATTTGCTCCTGTTGCGAGGCTTGAGTCCGTCCGCTTACTACTCACCATCGCATGTCATCTGCACTTAAAAGTATATCAGATGGATGTCAAGAGTGCCTTTCTGAATGGCATTCTACAGGAAGAGGTTTTTGTGGAACAACCAAAAGGGTTTGAAGACCCTAAGCACCCTGATCACGTCTACTATCTGAGGAAAGCCTTGTATGGGTTGAAGCAAGCACCCCGTGCTTGGTACGAGAGGCTTACTGCCTATCTCTTAGCCCATGGCTTCAAGAGAGGGGGAGTTGATATGACGTTGTTCGTCAGGAGAGATGACGGTGCTATTTTGGTTGCCCAGGTCTATGTGGACGACATAGTCTTTGGATCCACTTGCTCCCAGCATGCTCACCACTTTGAGGAGGAGATGAAAAGTGAGTTTGAGATGAGCATGGTTGGTGAGCTTACATTCTTCCTTGGTCTCCAGGTTCGTCAGCTAGAGGATGGGATGTTCATCTCCCAATCTAAGTATGCTAGAGACTTAGTGAAGAAATTTGGTTTAGACTCCGCTAAGCATGCACGTACACCTATGAGTACTTCTACCAAGCTTAGTAAGGACACTTCAGGCAAGGACGTAGAGCAAACCTTGTATCGAAGTATGATAGTCAGTCTTCTCTACTTGACTGCTAGTCGTCCCGACATTGCCTTTAGTGTTGGAGTCTGTGCGCGTTATCAGGCGTCTCCTAAAGAGTCACACTTACTCACTCTAAAACGTATTATCAAATACGTGAGTGGGACTCTCTCATATGGCATTTGGTATTCCTTTGATACCGATGACCGTTTGTCCACCTATTCGGATGCCGATTGGGCCGGGGACGTAGATGGATGTAAGAGCACTTCGGGTGGGTGTTTCTACTTTGGTTCTACTCTTGTCTCTTGGTTGAGCAAGAAGCAAAACTCCATCTCTTTGTCCACTGCGGAGGCTGAGTACATCGCCGCAGGGAGTTGTTGCACGCAACTCATGTGGATGAAGCAAATGTTGGAGGATTATGGGATTTCACAGGACACCATGTTCATTTCCTGTGATAACACGAGCGCGATACACATATCCCGCAATCCTGTCCAACATTCGCGCACAAAGCACATCAGGTTACGCGAGCACTTTATACATCAGTTAGTTGAGGAGAAGGTCGTAACCCTGAGTTTTGTTCCTACCGACCGCCAGTTAGCCAATATTTTCACGAAACCTTTAGATGCCCTTAGATTTGAGAGTTTTAGGAAGTATTTGGGGATTTGCACAGTTGACTGAGGGGATGGTCTATGTCTAGAATAGGATGCTTCTTCATGTTCATATCATATGCTTCCTATTGCTAGTCTGTTTATATGTACCATTGCTTTGTTGTACAGTTTTGTTTTATTCTTGTTGCTTTTTATATTTCTTTTGAAAAATACAAAAAGATTTTCCTTTAAGAAAAATTTTGAGAAAAAGCACAAAAAGATTTTAGTTTTGATAAAATTTTTGAAAAATTCAAAAAAAAAAAAAGATTTGCCGTTTTATGGATGAGCATTTAAGATAGCCAAGTCACACCTTCATTTCATATATCCATGTGACTATTTGGTAGAGATTTGAGACGCTACATCATTTCATCCATGTGCTTAACATTGATTGGAGTCCTTGAGATGTAATTAGTGATATCTTCCTACATGTTTGACTCCTATATCCTTTACTGCACACATGCACGGCTATATTTGATTATTGCACTTATCTATCACATATTGGCTTGAGTGTTTCTATCTCAATCCTGTCTATACAATGTATAAAATGTGATAAAACTTGACAAGATTGGATTGCATGTAAAAACCGTTTTGGTGAGACTGTGTGATTATTTTCATAACGGGGAGGGGCTGCGAAAGTTGATTCTTATCCTTTGCGCAAAAGCCACCGTTACAAAGGACCTAAAAAATGGAGGAATTTTAATATCCGAGGTCCTAAGAGGTTAAAAGAGCCCGAAAAAATTGATAAGGCAATAAAAAGCATTTCATGCCAAATATGGGCCATATAGGTTTTCACCATCAATTCTCCAAAGTTTGAGAATTTACTATACCTCTATTAAAAATATAAATCTGAGGGAGTTTGGTTGGAGATAGAAAAACGGGTTTGCACTTCCTTGAAATTCCTGAAAAAGCATGAAAAACATTTTGGACGTTATTGGTGTAGAAATCACTATGAACTTCGATATGTAGATTTGATATAGTCAATGTCTTATATTTCCAATCTTTTACACCAAAGGAAGCATTTGAGTTCATTCGTTAGGAATATCCAATATTCATCGTGCACATATGTCATGTTTGTATGCATTGAGTTTCCTATCGAATGTTGATCACACCCATTCATTTACGCCATCATCGACTTGGTTGTTTTATGTTCATTCATGATGTGATTTTATGCCTTGTGTCACCCCGGTTCTTGTTTGCTTGATTTATTTCTCTCTTTTGTCTATTTGGGGACATCATCAAAAGGGGGAGAATGAATTATCTGATTATGGAGGAGTTTTATTATCTGATTATGGGGGAGTTTTGAAATTTGAGGTTCATCATAAATCTAGTATATATTGCTTATGTTTATCTCATTTCAAACTCGATACGTCACTTGGTATTTTGCTTTGTCTCATGTGTGTAGGTACATCCTTGATAATCCCATGATACACACCCTGATGAGAAAAGCGTGAAGATTCCTGAAGAATTGAAGAACAAACGATGCAGCCTTAGTCATATGTACCTCTTTCAGTTTTGGGTTCATGGAAGGGTAGATTTGTATAGGCATTGTTCATACTTGATAATTCGGATTTTTTATGTTTGTTTCGACATAGACATAGGGGGAGATTTGTAAGGACAATTTGTCCATCTTTATGTATTTATCTCATACGCCGTTACAAAAATGTGAGTTGGAAAGGTCACATCATCATCAACGAAATTCGAAGATCAAAAGAAGAAGGAATTTGGGAATCAGACCTGGCTGGACCGATCCGGTTCAGAAAAAGAACCGATTCGGCCTACCGGACCGATCCGCCTAAAGGACCGGACCGATCTGCTTGCTGAGGTGAAGCCAGTGTGCCCCGGATCCATAGCGAACCGATGAAGGCAAAAGTCCCGGACCGATCTGATGCCAACCAGACCGATCCAGGTTCAGAAAAAGAATCGATCCGACTTAACCGGACCGATCCGCCTAATCGACCGGACCGATCCGACGAGGATAATCACTGCCAGATTGTGCAGCAAATTTTTTAGGGTTTTCGATCCCTTATTTAAACCACGATCAGCAGTTGGTTTTATCAAGACTTACACACGATTTTCTGAGTTCCATAACTCTTAAGTCTTCATGGTATTTGAGTCCATTGATTCATACCCTTGATTCACACAAATTCCATATGTTTGTGAGTCACTTTTGGTAACCCAAGAACACCATTGTTGTTGTTCAACCCTTGTGAAGTGGACCGCTTCTTCCTCTTCATTGCAGCCCTACTGGACAGGGATAGTTCCAGCCGCCAACCCTACTGGAAAGGGATATTCCAGCCGCGACTACAGAATCCGATACCCGAGGGTAATTCTTAGTCAACCTGTATTTCATTGTAATCCAATTGTAAACCGTCTTTTACAAATTATAGTGAATATACATATAGTTTTGCCCCTGTGGGGGATTTTTCCTTAAACTTTGTGTGTTGAATATCTTGTGCATGATTTTATATTATTTCAATCACACCTAGTTGCATGCTTAGGGTTAATTTGGGTTAAAAATGGTATTTATTATATTATTTCTTAATTGAACGCAAGCGCCAACTCTTTCAAGCTAACTGGGATGCAGATAAGTAATTAGTGGATCAGGAAGCTCTTAAGAGGTTGTATACCTCAAAATGTTTAACAAGATGAATCTGTGAGCAGATGACCTATAAGAAGAAACTGTACCTTTGGTTATATTTACACGAATGATGACCTTGCCCTTTGGTAATGTGGTTCTCCCGGTCCGAGAAAGAGTAATCTCCAAACTCATTGAGTTCCTCACGGTGGATAAATATTACCCTTATAATGCTATGCTTGGTAGAGGGTGGATCCATGCCATGAGGGCAGTGCCTTCCAACTACCACTAGTAGCTGAAGTGTAGCACTGAGAAATGAATAATGAAGATAAATGGAAACTAAGCATTAGCTCAGTAGTTTTTCATAGCTTCCATCCGACCAAATCGAGAGAAGAAGAAAGAAAGAAAAAGTTGTGGAACAAATATATGGCTTTGTGACCTCCTAGTAGAAATTAAAGTGTGGGTGACATGTGTTGAGGAAACCAGGGTTTTCCCTATCGATTAGGTGGTGGAGCCCCTCCAGTAAGTGGTCTTTGACAACTATCAACCAAAGAAGAAGGTTTTGATCGATAGTGCTCTTACTAAAAAGGGAAGGAAGAACTTGTTTATTTCCTCAAAATAAATCAAGATGTTTTTTCTTAATCTAGAGGTTATGTGTCACAAGCTCCATGTGGACCCATCACACTTACTCATGACATAAAAGTAAGGAGAACTACCCTTAATAATTCTAGGATAGTAGAGGAAGAAATGGGAAAACTTCTAAAGGTATGATCCATGAAGGAAGTCCAATTCCTCAAATAATTATCAAATCATGTGGGCATTAAAAATAACAACAAAAAGAGGAGAGTTTATATAGACTTCACTAACCTCAATAAGGCTTGCCCCATGGATAGTTTTGCTTTGCCTAAGATTGATCAATTAGTTGACTTAATCACCAACCACCAATGTATGAGCTTCCTCAATCCCACTATTCATCCTCAACCAAGAGAAAACCTCATTCACCACCACATTAGGACTGTACTGCTATAGGATGATGTCGTTCATATTAAAGAATGTTGTGGTAACTTACCATATGATCTTTATTAAGATATTTAAGCAACCATTGGGAGAGACGATGTAGGTGTAACTAAATGACATGATCGTGAAGAATAGGAAGAAACAGGATCACCTTACTAACATAATCAGGACTTTTGAAGTCCTTCGCTACTACCGAATGA
The DNA here is from genome assembly GCA_949130495.1 of Sambucus nigra. Lineage (NCBI taxonomy): Eukaryota > Viridiplantae > Streptophyta > Magnoliopsida > Dipsacales > Adoxaceae > Sambucus > Sambucus nigra. Next base: position 333,836,889 of record OX422215.1, read on the forward strand.
GGCTAAATGAATCCTAGTGCTCATTTGGGGTGCAATTGGGAAAATTCCTTGGATACTTGGTCAACCAAAGGGGTATTGAGGAAAAACTTAATCAAATAAAAGAAATTATAAATGTTCATCCTCCAAACATTATGCTTGAGGTTTATAAGCTGACGGGCATGCTCACCGAACTCAACAAGTTCATATCAAGTTATTCATAGAGATGCCGAACTTTATTTTAAATTTTGAAGAAATAAAAAAGGGAATATAGAGTGATGAATGTACATAGACACTCGAATAAGTGAAGAAGTATTTAATCTAACTGCCACAGATGAAAATCCTTGACGAAGAGGGACCCTTGTACTTATACTCGACCATTTTTTGTCAAGAAGTTAGATCGACTATGGTTTGCAAAAAGAAAAGGAGAAAAGCTCCCATGTATTATGAGAAAAAACTTTTCTTGAAACTGATAAGAGATACCTCCCATAAGAAAAAAATGCATATGTATTGGTGATAGCCTCTTCATAGTTAAAGCATTACTTCAAGGCACACATGATCATTGTCCTCACCTCCTTCCCTCTAAAGGCAATGCTCCAAAAGGCTGACCCGTCTAGATGAATATCCAAGTTATCGTGGAGTTAGGTAGGTTTGATATTTTTTTAGACTTAAACATTAATTAATGGGCTTGTTCTGGATGATTTTATCACTGAATTCTCCAATGACCAGGCACCGGCGAAAGAAAACATTGTAAATGTAGAAATTGTTCAACCTCTAATATCCCATATTTTTTATACATTATTTAATTATGGAAATTAATTATGTAAGTTTTTTTTGTCACATATGATATTCCTAGTTCGTTTTGGCTTAATATATTGGGGTATATGCCCATTGGGTTAGTTCATTATTTGGGAAGATTTTTAGACCATTTAGAAGGTTATTTGAGTTCATTAGGTTGGGGCCTATGTGAGGCTTAAGCAAATTTCGTGGGAATCTAGGTTGAGATGTATTTTATCATAACCTAAATTATACTGGAATCATGGAAAAAACCCTTGGAAGCTTAAGAGATAAGAGGCACAAGAGTTCAAAGAGAAATTAGGGAATTTGGGGATTGATTCCTTAATAAATACTTCGTCAAGCTTATATAGTGTATGAATTTAAATGGATTTGTGTTGTAGAAGTAGTAGTCATTGGTTTCTTGACTCAACTTATTTAAATCTGATTTTAATAATCTAAGTTGTAAATATTCTAAATTTGATATAATTTAGATGTTAATTTATTGAAACCCCATGGTAACTTGATAACTTGAAAATAAGTATGAGGTTTAATTATTAGAAATATGAAGTTAGGTTTCTTAAAATTAGAGTATGAAATTTATACTTACACTTTGATTAAGTCATTTTAGACTTGTAGATATAGATTAGAAGTTAGTCTAATGAGGTTCTTGGGTTATATTTGGGTGTATTTAAGGTAGTTTGGCCATCCTAGTCTCCTCCTCCTGGGGTTGGCACTCACGCACGCGGGGAGAGAGAGAGGGAGAGAAAAAAAAGGTCTCGCACCCTTCCTTGGGGCGCTTCAACCATTGTCAAATTGGGGTGATGTAAAGAGATAGATTTGCGAGCCTATTTTGCATAAAATAGGCAAAAGAAATGTTGCCTCCTCGATAAAACGACATCAAAGATATACTGATGCTTGTGAAACCAATTAGTTAAAAGGTTCGGAGGTTAAGTTATGGAATGGGAAAGTATTAGGCACCCATCCCACCATTTCGGTCTCTCATGGGCATATGTTATTATTCTCCTTAATAACTATGTGAACTGTGTGTGCATGTATATATAAATGGAGAATGTAATTTCTCAACTCGCATCATGGAAAAAGCGGAGTGAGGTCATCCGTAGGAGAGTTCCCAAAATAAAAAAACATATAATGTGTGCGCTTATCAGTATATGGATCGTCATGGTGAAACGATAGTATGTTTTAGATAAAGTACAAACACGAATCACAAGTATAATATGTAGAAATAATATATGAACAAAAGTAAGGAAGGAGGACTCGAGTCTCGAATTTTGAACCGAGATGCCTATGTAGCCTAGAAAGACATCAAAGTCCACAGAGTTTTCATGCGACATGAGGGTGGGGTTTAACCCATAAATCCAAACGGGGATTTTATTTGATGTGAGTGTGTAGAAAAAGGATGTTTTAGTGTGAGAAAATGTAATGAGAAATCCCCGTTTGGAATTTATAAGCGGCCCTATTTTTCTTTTTTGGTATTTTCTTATAGAAAATATATTATGTGAAATACTACTAATAAAGGATTGTATATTAGTATATACGATTTAATAAAGATGAATAGCTAAAGAAAGAATGAAATAACTAATACGAAAATATGTAAATTTAAAGAGAAAGAAGAATGTTTGGACCTTCTTTGGAGACTTGAAGGTTGATATTAATTATTGGAGGGCAACCCTTGCAAGTGGGTAAAGATGGTAGGAGGAGAGGAAATGGATTTTGCTAAATTGGGTGTGAAATGGATGCAAATGGAATGCGGAGGACAAATAGGGAAACCACACTGAATTTGAGGGAATGTTGCTGAGATCACAAAGAGGGATGTTTCTGAGGTGCCTTTTGAACTAAGCTCATGTTATCCTTACGTAGGGTCAAGAGGGTGATGATCGTCATTGTACTTGACCTGCCTATCGGCAGGCAACCCCAGACACACAACCGATAGTCTCATGCAAATTTTTTGGAAAAATGGTCATAAAATGCGATCCGTAAGTCAGTATCATGCATGGGGCATACTGTTGGAAAGGGAATTAAGATCCCTTTAAGAATACATGGGTCGATCTCAAGTTCGGGAGATAACTATGGTCAAACTGGATAGGAAATTCTCAGAGGAAAATGAATCGTTCGTCTAAACCGTAATGCCAATTTGTGCACGGGATGGACCATTACAAAGGTAATGCAGGTCCTTTAGATATTCGAAAGAACTTCACTCCATTAAAGAGCTGAATTTGGTCAAATGGGGCTCAAAAGTGATCGATGATCGATGTGAGTTAAACAAGTCGTTCGTCCATGTTGTAAGGCTGATTCTTGCATGGAGTAAAGGTTATTCAGAGCCCTTCAAAGATTCATTCAGCCTCATTTGATCTCAAGAGTTTACAGGAGTCAAACAGAGTCTGGGAGTGCCCGGTGGAATTTGATTTAGTTATTTAGGGAAAAAGGACCGTTCGTTTGAACCGTAGGGATGATTTGTGCACAAGGTGGACCATTGGAAAGAGGTTTAAATACTTTCAAAGATTCAATGAGCTTTTACTCGAGCGAGGAAGTATATTGGGGTCAAAATAGGACTAAGAGTACCCAATGGTCTTTAGATTGGTTTTTGATAGTAAAAGGCTGATTTATGCATGAGGTAGACCGTTGGCAAGGCGATTTAGATCCCTTCAAATATTCATTGAGATTTTACTCAAATGGGAAAGTTGAATGGAGTTAAACAGGTCCCGGGTCACCTGGTGGCCTCTATAATGGTACTCAAACTATGGACTAGTGTTCAATGGTGAAGGGGGAAGTGCTCGGGACCTAAGTAGAGGCTTGGGGGTACTATAATGTGGTGTCTATAGATACCCTCGATGAGTGAGCTTGGAACAACTAAAATTAGTCGAATAGACACCACATGAATGATTAGGAAAGAGGTCAGTTCTGCAAACCAAAGGGATAAGGGTGACCAGTTTAGAGGGCTGAGGTCGACTCTGATGACCTGATGTTGGGTTGGAGATTACCAATTATACGGTTCAAGGTCAATTCTGAGGACAAATTGTTGAGGAGATCGATTTTTTCGGTCAAGGTCAATTAAAAATTTGTGGACACCGATTCTATGGGTCGCGATTAATTCTGAGGACCTAAAGTTGAGGGGATCAATTTTGCGGGTCGAAGTCAATTTTAAGAACCTATAGATGAGGGGACCGATTCTACGAGTCGAGACCAATTCTGAGGACCTAAAGTTGAGGGGAATAATTCTTCGTGTCAAGGTCAACTCTTAGGACCTAAAGTTTAGTGGATTGATTCTACGGGTCGAGTTTAACTCTAAAGACCTAAAGTTTAGAAGACCGATTCTGTAGGTTAAGGTCAATTTTTAGGACCTAAATTGAGAAGATCGATTCTGCGGCTCAAGGTAGATTCTGAGGACCTATAGTTATGACAACTAATTCTGAGGATCGAGGTCAATTCTAAGGACCTAAAGTTGTGACGACCAATTCTGAGGTTCAAGGTCAATTCTGAGGACCTAAAGTGGTGACGATCGATTCTGAGGGTTGAGTTAAATTATGAGGACCTAAAGTTGTGACGACTAATTCTGAGGGTCAAGGTTAATTTGGAGGACATAAAGTTATGGCGACTAATTCTAAGGGTTGAGGTTAATTTTGAGGACCTAAAGTTGTGGTGACCAATTTTGCGGGCCGAGGTTAATTCTGAGGACTTAAAGTTGTGATGACTGATTCTAAAGTTCGAGGTCAATTATGAGGACTTAAAGTTGTGATAACCAATTCTGCGGGCCGAGGTCAATTCTGAGGACCTAAAGAGACAATCGCTTTTGAGGGTCGAGGTCAATTCTGAGGACTAAAGTTATAATGACCGATTATGCAAGTTAAGGTCAATTATGAGAACCTAATAGTCGTGATGACTGATTCTATGGGTCGAGGCCAATTTTGAGGACCTAAATTTGTGACGACTGATTCTGCGGGTCGAGGTCAATTCTAAGGACCTAAAGTTAGGATGGTTAATTATGTGTCTCAAGTTTTATTCTGAGGACCTATAGTTGTAACACATGGGGGGGTTACTCTCTGGGGAGTCTTTAAAATACCTTTTTTAAGACTCTACTAGGGAAGAGACATCTGGCTAGGGATTATTTACCTTTTAGAGGAGATAACTTTGTTATGCGAGCTGAAATTCTTATGGTGGATGGATTTATAGAAAGTTTAGTCTAGGAATTCCTCTGGGGATTTGGGAGGGTATTATTTTGTAATCCTGTTTGGGAAGCATTTGATTTTAGGTTCCGCTGGGAAAGATTTGATATTTCATTGGGTATTATCATTTAATATTAATCCGGATGGGAATTTTGGGAGATTAAATGGTTTTCTTTGGTGAAGAAATGTTCTAATACTTATTTGGAATTTTTAGGGATTTTTCATAGAATTTTTGGAGTTTTTTGGCCTTTTTTTGTCTCTTGAGTAGATGTTTATTCTCTGTTGGGGATTGAAGGGGATATTTTACCCTTAGGGGACAGTTCCTAGGGATATGAACATGCAAGTGCAGATGAGGAGGTTTCAGTCATATGAGTTTGGATACGTTTGGTACGTTTTAGAGAGGGTTGTGGGGAAAATGAAGTGACATCTGATTCCGGTTATTTCTTGCAGATTCATCATTGACTGGGGAGTTGACGATTTTACATGCTTGATGTAGCGGCATTGCACCAGAAAAAAATACTTCAACAAAGCAAAAAAAAACCTGCATATTTGTTTATTTATGTTGATTTAGTGTCTTATTTTACATGCACTTTAATTTGATGATGAGTTTTTACTTTGAGAAAGAGTAGGAAAATTGTGTTTTTTTGGAAATTTTGGAATATGTTTGAGTAGAAGATGGCCTTAGAGACTTCATTGAAAAATATCTTCCCTTTTGAAGGATGTTATTTTGAGATAAGGTAGGAAAAATGAGTCTTTTTGTTTTTTTTTTAATTGAGTAAGGTCTTGGCGGCTAGGTTTGTATATGGATGAGGGGATAGGAAGCTTGGTTATAAATTGGGGCTTGTCACCTTCGTTGGATTTTGCTGATGCTAGTTTTGCTGGAGCAGTTTCTTTGGATGAGACATCGTGTTATACAACAATGATGTGTGCGCTTTGGGAGAGAGGTTGTGGGACACTACCCATACTTTTCATCTTGGCTTCAGGGAGGTGAGTGTCACTCCTATAGATGTTTAGTAGTTTCTAGGGATTGATTGTGAAGGGTTTTTGTGATGCTGGCTTTGTCAGAGCTATTTCCTTGGACTTTACTGTGAGGATTTTTCTAATGACAAGGGACTTAAAAGCGGATCCCCAGTTGGATGCAATCACAACATAGATGTCTTATCTTCGTAGTTCAGTGACGATGATACTGACAGAGACCTTGAACGGTCTTGATGCTTGGCGAGAAGGTAGCTCTGATTTTTTGAGAGGTAGTACAGTGATGTTGTTCATGTGGCTAGATGAAAGATTCTTCCTGAAAGTTCCTCCGGAGTATCCCTTGGCTGTCGTGCCGAATTTCTTTACTCGATACTCCATCAGTTTTGGCCCATCCCTAGAGAACTGGGTTAATTGGTTCGTGGTGCATGGAGTTCAATGCCTTCAGTGGTCGGTGTTGTGGTTGGGAGAGATGTATCCTATTCTACAGCTAGGAGAATAGTGGTATGTTTCGTTAGCTAGCCTGTGATAGACTTCATTCTATTTCCCTTCAAAACTTCTGCGCCAAGTCAGATGGGAGAAAATAGTGCTTCCTTAGAAAAGAATAGCATTTTATGAAAAAGAAGAGGACCGTGTCCATGTAAAGCGTATGAGATGTCTACGTACCTTTGAGGTTTTGAAAATTTTATGAGTTCCATTTTACAAGAAAAAGGTTTTTAGAGGATCAGGCCCCACATAGTTCTGGGTAGAGGGAAATGAGTAGTTTTTTAGAATAAAAAGGGGATGGGACGAGTCGTAACATGTCAAGACTTTGAACTAAGGGTATAACTTGTTGAGAGGGTCCAGGTTAACTGGACATGCCATTTCTTCTCCGTCAAGGTCATTGAGCATTGTGACGCCGCATGACAAGATCTTCTTCACTATGTAGGGGTCACTCCGTATGGCTTGAATTTCCCTTTGGGGTCCCAAACGGATTCTATGATCTCTTTGAGGGACAAGTCTACTTCTTAGATGCCACGGTCCTTGATTCTTAGTTTAATGATCGCATTATCCGGTGATGGCACCCTTATATGTGATATAATGCCTTCAGCCTTTTTTCATCCAAAAGTGACAATTTGTCAATGCGACTCTAATATCAGTCTTCCTCGCTAACTCTTCTCTCGAGTATAATGCATAAGGAAGGTATTTTTAGCTCAATGAGTACAACTGCGCCCATGTCGTATACCAGAGAGTAAGGGGTAGCCCAATAGATGTCCTAACTGAAGTACTATAGCCCCAAATGGCATAAGGGGATTCGATCAGCCCAATGTCGATAACTCCGGATGATTTTGGTGATAATGGCTTTATTGGTGGCTTCAACTTCACCATTGGTTTGGGGTCAGTAGGTGGAAGATTTATGTCTCTGAATCCCATATTCATCGACTAGTTTTGTGACCTCGACTTTGAAATGTAACGCATTATCTGATACTAGCTCATGGGGAACTTTTTATTGGCAGATGATCTTCTTTTGGATAAACTTAGCTATCTTCTTAGCATTCATTATCGCGTATGACTCAGCATTGACCCATTTGGTAAAGTAATAAATGGCAACTAGGATGAACTTATGCCCATTAGAATCTTTGGGCCTTACTTTCCCTTTGATGCCAATGCCCCAGGTGGAGTATAACCGAGGAGAAGTTATGATGTATAATTCCCGAGGGGGTAAGTGCTGGAGATTGGCAAAATGTTAGCATTTGAGGCATCTTTGGACATAGGCGATGTAATCATAAACCATGATGGTCTGAGAGTACCCTTGACGGATAATCTTTTTCGCAAGTTTACGATCTTTCATATGGGGTCCACATTCACCACTGTGTTATAATACCCCATATTTTTAATGACTTTAAAAATGAGATAAATTAAAAGTAAATGTGTTCAATAAATGGGGATTAATCGGATGTATTTATGTGAAAATAATTGGAATTAATCCGGATTGAATCTTACAAGACTAAAATAATATGTGATTGATATTAAATATTACTTAGTGATTAAAAGTAATATATGATTATGACTTTATAAAAATTGTCGGGATTTATAAATACGATGGTAACTTTAATTAAGTTGGGATGCGCGTGTGAGTCATGTCGAAACTATAATTGAATGGAATGAAAACTAAACTATTTTTATGTCATCCGAATGGTCATTTCGAGTGCGCCAAAGTGTTTGGAGGGGTTTAAATAGTCAGAAAAGTCTACTTGGGGGTTTGATTTGGGTCTCGGGCCAATTTGGAACCGAATAGACACCCCAAATAGGTATTTTTGGTCATTTTACTTGGGAGATGAATATTACTTATGAAATTTGGTTATTTTTATACAATTTAAGAGATATTTTAGCCAAAGGTTTATTCACCAAAACTCTATGAAACATTCATTGAGGATAGGAAAACATTTCTCTAGGAGAGGAAGGGTTGTTCTAGGAAAACCAAGGGACAAAGGCACCTTGCACCACCATCTCCGTCACCGGAGATTGATCGAAAAATACAGAAATGCCAAAGCATCATATTCCCTAAAGGTTATGTCCTACGAAATCAAAGGCAAGTGTTTTAACTCTTGCAATCTATAGCATGTATATTGTCCATGGTAGATAGAAAGATATTTTTTTTAGAGTTTTATAAATCAAAGATGAATTTTGATGACATTGATTTAATCCTTGAAATGGAAACCACGTAGGATTAATCCCTTTTTGATATTAGAATTAACATCATGAAACGTGGGTTTATTTGATGAAGAAATTTGGGGGTTATACGTGTTCTTGAGTAAGAATGATAAATTTATGATTTTTTGAATTAAAATGGGATTAGCATGCTTAAATGAAATTCCATGATGATTTTGATATGATTTGATGTAATAAATCATGTACATACTTGGGTATATCATTTGGGATGAGGAGTTTGGGATCATTTGGTAGAGGTTTTGAGGATGAATTATTTTACAACTCGTAGGTAGAAATATGTAGAAAAAGGACGAACATTGTATGATAATTTGAGGAATGTTTTAAGCAGAAATTGGTAGTGTGCCCCCGAATTCTTTTATAAAGTCACGTTCAGGACAACTTTGTAGTTTTAGGTTTTTTCAAAATCGTAGCAGAAAAGCCTCAAATTGTAATTTTACATTTCTGGGGAGAATGTAACTTTATCGAGTAAAAGGATCATTCGGAATTAAAATATAATTCGGGCTTGTTATAATGAGTCTTGTTTTTGGACCAATAAGTAGGGGTTGAAGGTAGCTATAGAAATTATTAATTAAATCCTTTCGATTAACAAGAGATGTTAGGAGTAATGGGAAATGTGAATGAATTGTGAATTATTTGTTTATGGGATAAACTTGAAATATACTACGTGTGGGATTTGTATATGGGATGAGAGTATACCCACTTGTTGATATATATAAAGAGGTGGAGCGAATACCTATAATATTATTGAGGTTTAAAATACCATGATATGTAGGATATTCGAGATATAAGTATGCTATGTATGAGATTTGTAATATGGGATGTGCATATGCCCTAGGTATATAGGTTGAGTTTATACCTATATGATGATTTGTGTGTATGACATACCGAGCCTACTTTCTATTGACGGGAGGTTTGTGCATTGAGGGCAGTCATATCCTGATGACCCTTAGGGGGGATTTTTGACTTGTGCCTCATAACATAGGACTTAGGTTGGATTGCCATGTGTGAAAATAATGTTATTGAACGGTCATTTGAGTGCGTAGGTATGTGCGTAGCCCAAAGGCTTAGGACTATATTCGCCTCTAATATTTGTGTTTCTTATTTATGGTTCGAGGGATATACCGAACCGAAAGTCCTTTGTACAGTGGCGAGATGTACCCGGACATGATAGCAGAGTATGCATGCACTACAGTTGAGTCTCGGGGTGCAGAATAGTATATATATATATAATATAGTGAATGTATATATATACTTGTGATATTATCTGCTGTGTGAATTAAGTAGAATGAATGATAATGAATTAAGTTGGTGAACACTTAATTATATTAAATTGATAAAGTGCTTATCCATGTTAAAGAGAAATTGGATATATATGTATTACTTATATTGTGAGAGAAATACGTGGGAACGATATTGGGCTATGTTTAGATGTTAGACTGGAAAGAACTAGTTAGCATGGGAATAGTAACTAATATGGTTTGAAGGTATGTTAGGCGTGGACACTAGATGAGAGGTGAGAATCTCAAGAGAGAGTTCGAGAATCTAATATGTATATAATAATTGCTTAATTGCACTGGTTAATCACTTGCTATTTTTAAAAATATTTTACCATCGGGCTCTTACCTGTTTTCTTGCATATTCTCGCCTCCCTTGTATCTTCTATATTAGGTGTCCAGTCACATGAATTCCAGGCATAGAGGATTGGATACTTGACATAGTATGGATATTATAGAGTTGCAGGCTTTGCTTAGACGCTTTCACTAGCTTCATTCATACATTCGTAGTAGTTAGTTCGTGTAGGGCATGTCGCCTAAGACAGTGGTATTACTTATGTCAGTTTTGAGACATTTAGTTTATTTGGATTGTTGTATTGAGATATTTAAATTGATTAGTTTATTCCAGTTACATTTAATTCAGTTGTGATGTTACTTATCTATTATGAATTGTTGTATAATGGATTACATGAAATTATTTGTAACGGTAAAATAAGGTTGTATTGAATTAAAATTTGAAAGTTTTTAACACCAGCTTAATTGAGTATTAGGTGATAAAAAAATGTCTTTCGAGAGTGATGCTAAGAATGAACCAACTGTATAATCTGATTTAATTGGGTATAGTACTGATCATCCGATATTTAATTGAGCGAGGTGTTACATGTGTATCTTCTACATCATTTCTTTAATGTCAACCCTTGTGATGCAGTGAAAATGGGTTCCATCGAAGTTTCTCGTGAATATTGGTTTTTCGCAGAAGATGTACTAGATAGCTAGTTTGTAGAGGGCCGCGCAGTCTTTCTTATTGACGTCTTGGGGATAACTATCATTCTTGATGAGGTGCAAAATATCATAGTATTAACACTCGTTCATATCAAAATCTTCCTCTGTGACGAGATGAATGAGGTAGTAGTGGGTTGGCATTGTGTTTTTAGAGTGTGAAGGGGGCCATCATTATTCCCTCAACGATGTCATCCATGGAGGCCAACGTAGCATAGGCATCAGCTAAGTTGTTCTTCATGCGTGGAAAGTAATGGAAGGTGATATCTCAGAACTGGAGGCCATCTCTTAAAGGTGGGTATGGAAAGGTAAGAGCTTTTTGTCTTTATATTTCCATCTTCTAAGGACTTAGCTGATGATTAGAGCAGAATCCCATAGACATCTAGGTGACTGATAGCTTTCTTGAGGGAAACTTTGAGGCGTATAGTGCACACCTCATATTTGATCATATTAATCGTGCACGAAAAATCCATATTGATGACAATGGGAGTGTGAGAGTAATCAAGGGAGAACAAAAGTATCATAATGTCGTATCCTTTCTTGTTAGAATCTCCATCAAAGAATATTTTCCATCATATGTACTCCTGGGAGGTGTAGAGAATATCTTCTTTTGAGAGACCCAAATAGCAACCTCTTCCATGGGGTAGTCAGTGAGGTAATCGAATATGGCTCTCCGTTTTATAAATTTCTGTGTGATATAAATGATATCGAACTCAGACAGTAGTACCAACCATCAAGACATTCGTTTAAATAAGGGAAGTTTCTCAAGAAGGAATTTGATAGGATCCATTTAGGACATAAGTCTCATGGGAAAAGTGAGCATGCAGTGCAGTAACTTTTAAGTGACCCAGACCAAGGCAACATATGCTTTCTCCAAGGCTGTGTCATCGAGTTTTTACCTAGATAATTTTTACTGGCATATAAGATGGAACTTTCTTTACGGAATTCTTCGATATATTGGGCTAGAAAATCCCTTACTGTAGTATTGGGCTAGCAAATCCCCTACTGTAGTATCTGTTATAATTAAGTATAAGAGTAGAGGGAGACACTGCTATGGAGGCATAAGTACCGGAGGCCAAGTAAGGTATTGTTTGACTATGCTGAAGGCTTCCTGATAGGCCTTATTCCAGATTTTAATAGAGTCCTTTAAAGATGGGATCATAAATAGAATTCATTTGGATGATGAACCGGCTAATTACTGTAATTTTCCCAAGGTTCCCCGGACTTCCTTCTCCATTGGGGGTGGTATCATTTTGAGTATGTCCTTATCTTGGCAGGGTCTGCTTCAATCTCTTTCTCTCTAACCATGAATCCTAAAATCTTTCCTTTGGTGATGCTGAAAATGCATTTTTACGGGTTTAGCCGCATATCGTATCATAGTAGTCGTTCGAAGAACTTCTAGAGGGTGGTAAGGTGACCTTCTTGAGTCTTAGACTTAATAATCATGTCGTATACATATACTTTGACCACCTTATGTATCAAATCATACAATATGGTTGCGACAACCATTTGGTAGGTAGACGTTGTGCTCTTAAGCCCGAATGGCATAACTGTGTGTTCCCCAGTGAGTGATGAACGCTGTTTTTTCTTGATGGTCAGGGTGCATTTTAATCTGATTGTATCCAGCTAACCCATCGATGAATGACTTGAGAGCATGAATGGTCATGTCGTCCATAATCATATCGATGTTGGGCAATGGATAATCATCTTTTGGTGACGCTTTGTTCAAATTCTGATAGTCACCGCACATGAGAACTTTTCCTCCTGATTTCACAGCATGTACAATATTGGCAAGCCATGTGGCATATTCAGTCACCCAAATGAAACCTATGTTCAACTGTTTGATTACCTCTTCCTTGACTTTGAGTGACTATTCAGTGCAGAGCTTTTGCAGCTTCTCTTTGATCGGTTTAAATTCTGGGAGAGTTGGAATCTCGTGCTGAGTTATTTTCAGATTAATTTCGGGAATGTCATCGTAGGACCATGCAAAGACGTCCCCAAATTCTTTCAACGTTCCTTCGAATTGAGCGCGCTCATGCACGTTAAGGGTGGACCCTATCCTAATTTTGCACAATTGTGTACTAGAACCGAGATTGATAACAATAGTTTTAACTCATTAATTTGAACACGATTATGTTATTTATTATTAATTTTATTCAGATTAGCTAAGATTTGTTCATTTGCAAAATCATCATCATCCAGACTTTGATTAAAATCAAGACAATTAATGTAAGGCACAACAAGATACTCAAAATCCTCGTTTATTTCACTTTTAGGAAATATAGCTTTAAGAACCTCGTCAAACGAGGTCTCTATTAAATTGTTATTAGAAAAAGCAGGAACAAAAATATATGAAGAGACAGGGTAAACGGTAAGGTTAGGTTGCATCTCAGTAGGTGGGACTGGTATAGCATTCTAGTCGAGGAGAGGTGCATCAGCAGCCTTGATCAGAGTGGACGGGTCCGACGATGTAGTGCCTTAATGGATCATTCAAAGTGTCAACCCCAGTATCTATAGGTGGAACCAATCTTCATAATCACTTTCCTCGGAGATCTCGGTAATGGCTACGTCTTTCTTAACAAGAGGTCTAACTTAATTCTGGCAATCTTCGGCCCAGGAGTAGTTGTCTTGAAAGAAGATTTTCATCCCTAGCTTCATTTGCATAATCATATCAAGGTTTGGGAAAGCCCCAAAAGGGAAAATATATACCCTTTTGACGAATCTCCTATTAAAGGAATCCCTCGAAATAATTTTAGAATTTTTTAAACTTCTCTTCAGGCATGGTTTACGGAGCATTTTGAGTTCTTCTGGTGAAGGCTGATAACCCAGGGCACATGGGGGAAGTCCTCTTTTAGGGCTATGGGCTCCATTATCTGTTATTGACATCGTCCCAGCCCTAGTCTGGGCTTGAAATGCATATTCTTGAACATTTATATCGCATTGACTTTGTCGTGAGGATTGTGTTCTGACAGACTCAATATTTTTAATTATCCCCTGTCAGAAGGGGAAGTAGATCAGCCCTGAAGCTATAGAGAAGAAAGCCATTCATCCCATGATATATTTCTAGTACCGAATTGCTAGTGCTGGCATTTTCTATGCTATCATCATCCCCCAAATGGTAATGACTTTCCCTTTATCAAAACATTTTAACTTTTGATTAAGGGGACAAAGATACCCCTGAGATGCTATAAAGCCATGATCAACCAAGCAGCAGGTTGAAGCATCCATATTGGTTAATAACTTAAAACTCAGGAATGGGATTGATAGGGCTAGACCTTATTATGAGTGTTATGGATCCCATTACCTCTCGGCGGGTATTATCATAGGCATGCACTATGGCAAAATTAAGGGTAATATTATCTACTTTCATACCCAAGCAATTAAAGGTTCTTAGTGGGAAAACATTGAGGGAGGATCCATTATCAATGAGTGAGAGTAGAATTATCTTTCCCATCACTTCAACAGAGATGTTGAGGGAATAACTTTGGTCAAGGCCGACCTTTTAAATTTCTTCCTTAGAGAAGGAAAGGAGTTAAGTGGTGGTTAAGGATCTAATCAGGTTTAGATCTTTGGAGTGGTGGAAGGAGGGGCTGTGGGCCTAGTGAGAAGCTTTATTAGAGCACTTAGGTATAATTTGGAAGAATGAAGAGTCACCATAATGTAATATTGGCTTGATTCTTCTTAAGTTGGTCAAGGATATTACTTTCCTCGATGGTCATCTTTGGCATGGGGAGTTCCTCAACAAGCCCGTTTCCTTTATCTGTTCTTGAAGGATGAGAATTCAGATTCTGATATTGCCTTCCAGATCTTGTCATATAGATTATAGAGGAGGGAAATAACAAGATCTCTATTTCTTCATCGATTTAAGGATGTATGACTACTTTATTGAGTTCCCATAATAGGTCTTCAAAAGATATCATCCCGCATAGGTTCATTATCGAGCTGGACTTTTCTTAACTTAGTTCTTCATCTGAGTTGTCAAATTTATCCCCCCATCTGGTGACAATGATTTCTTCTTGCTAAGATAATTTAATGCATTCCACAACCTCAAAGGCTTCTTCATATAAATCCTTCCACTCAACGAGGAGGTATAGGAATGAAGGTACCAACCACCCTTATAGCTTCAAAGCGATTAGTAGATAAAAAATGTTATAAATCTCGCTGGTCTGTTAGAACATGTTTGTCATAATTTGTACTACATCGTCCAAACTGATTTCATCAACGGGTACCAACCAATTATCTGACTCTCGATCCCACTTCTTGGATTCCATGAACAAAATACTAAACTTTTGATAGTCGGTAGTCATTTCAGAGGGAAATTTTATCCCCAAATCCAGAAGTTGGTCCAATACTGATGATAACTCCATATCTTTCCCTTCAGACCGGATACGAACAACAATACAAGCCCTCATGAGGAATGATAGAGCTTGGTCGATGAAATATGTATGGTGTAGGAGAAAATATGGGAAAATTATAAGCAGTTTGAGTGAAAATACGGATATAATGGGTGCTTTACAGGCATAGTTTAGGTAGATGGATCAAATTCTAGATCATTTTCTAGAAAGATGTCGTGTGTGGGTTGGAAGTGGGTTATTGATGGTATTGGGTTTAGGATTGGTTGGTGGGATAATTATACCCCGGTCAATTAAACCTTGGATTACATTCGGGAGATGAAGCACTAATGAGTAGTATGGCTGACAGACTAGTGGAAATCGTAATGGTCATTGATTTTAAAGTCTTTGGGAAGTGGGTTTTGTAATGGACGAGGGTCCAAAGGTTTGATGAGGTTTTGGATCAACAAGGCCTGCTATACTTTAGAGAGGGGAGCATGGAGCTCAGTGTGTTCTTTTGTGAAAGGATTAGCATGGCTTCCTGGTAGCCAAGAGTTAGCGGACTGAGATATGTTATTAATGGTTAATAATGTAGCATTGGCAGGCTTCTCATACTTTTTGGTGGTAAACTATCCAGACACTCTCTTTGGCTCGACATCTGTCTTGCTAACACTTTCTTCAATCTCCACAATTGCTTTTCAGAGGGCTAGAAAGTGTGGATAATACTAACCTCCCATAGGTTCTTGAATATGGGGCAGGAAATTCTTCTTCATTATACTGACTTGTTTTTCTTTGGAGCGCTGATCAGTTATAGTGGCTGCTTTCTCTCTCCATCTTTCTATGAAGTTGCTGACAATATTTCCAGGATTCTTCTTTAGAAGCTCTATATCACAGTGTGTAACCTCTAGTTCTTCTTTCTACTTATATTGTGGAATGAATTATCGAACGACATCTTTCCAACTGTAGATTTTGCATTCTTCGAGGGATAGGAACCATCAGAGGGTGTTGTTCTTCAAAGTTTATTGAAACATCTAGGACATTATCTCTTCAGAGGCTCCAATAAGTAACATGGCTCGGTGACAACTTCGAAGATTAACAGTTCGGGGCCCATTGCCACCGAACTTCTCAATGGCTAGTATCTTAAATTTCTCTAGCAATCTTTCTTTAGGGTAGGGAGACATGTGGGTGTAGTCCATTTAGGGCCTGTTTGGTTTGCACAATAATTCTGTTTGACTTGGTCAAACTTGTTTGACAACATCTTGATGTGTTCCTTGACCTTGTTTAGTTCTTCCTTCTTGGGATCAATGGGTACGAGAAAGTGAGGCCTTGGATGGGAAAGATTAAGTATAAAGAGTTAAGCGTGTGGTGGCTCAGTAGTAGGTGGGGTACGTGGAGCGTGTTGATATTCTTTTGGAACCATAAAAGGTTCAGGAACGGGTGGACCCATGACAAGAGGGAATAGGACCTCGGGTTCTTCAAGTATCAGGGGCCACTACATCTCATGAACCTCAGTTTGAAGATTGTCAATCTTGGCACTAAGTTGGACTAGGATTTCCATCATATTAGGCTCCGCATTTAGTCCTTGATCGAAGTCTTCCATGAAGGACTGGTGAAGGTAGATTCTGGACTCGGATGAATTTGCAGGGGAATTGATAGAGCTTTGGGGTAATTTGACGAAAGATCGAATCCAATCAGGAGCCAGGCCAAGAATCGGGTATGTGATCGACCTTAGAAGGCAAATGATTTGACTTTATTTTTTTTTGAAAGAAAGAAGGAAGAATTATTTTTGTTAAATTAGAGGGAAAATATTTTTGGCATTTTTGGCAAAAAAGAAGGAAAAATGTTTTTGCTATTTTTGATAAAGGGAAGAAGAATGTTTTTGATATATTTGATAAAAGGAGGAAAAATGTTTTTGGTATTTTTAATAAAAGGAAGATTTTTTTTTTCTGTATTTCTATTTTTTGAGAAAGGTGGAGGAAAGAAAAAGTGAGGAAATAATCTCAACATGGTTATTATTATTACTATTATTATTATTATTATTATTATTATTATTATTATTATTATTATTATTATTATCATTATTATCATCATTATTATTATTATTATTACTATTATGTTTTCACATGTATTAGGTTTACCTAAATTCAAAAGAAATGCCATAGAGGACCTGAGCATGGGAAAATTAGGTTTGAAAAATAGGTAAGATAAGATTTGACTTGTTTCCAAGCTTATGGATAGGGTCCTATTTTGAAAAAAGAACGAAATCGCGCAAAAATTTGGGCAATATGCTGACCTGGCATTTCGATAGAGTTTCGTGTGATAATCGTCAAACTAAATATATGTGTTATAGGTCATATGCCTCTATGAGGTTTATGCAGTTGTTGGGTTAGTGGAAGGGCCCCCTTTGGCATGGCTTCCATGATATACTTCCTGCTTTTCAGGGCAATCGGTATGTTTGGACAAGTCATTTGATATATGTGAGTGTACGTGAATTGCCTCACCATATACCTCTTGGGGGCAATTTGTGTGAGAGAGAATTGGATATACTCAATGTATGTGAACGAGTTCCCTTCTATATACCTACCATCATGAATTCTATGATGCAGGGAGAACCGTTTGATATACGTCAAAGGTACTGGGCCAATGGAAGGTGAGAGTCTTATTTCTTAGGCTAACTACAACCTGCCGGACCAGCGTGCATCACAAAGTGACCGCCTAGTATGGGACAAAATTTTGGTCAATAGCCATGCTCTTGGTGATGTAGTGTGCAAAATGCGTGATTCTTGATTAGTATATTATAGAGAGACTTTTTTATTTGGCATGATGAGTAAAAGAACACAATACTAATAGGAAAGAATGTGCAAGTATCATGAAAAGTAAATATATAATGGAGTGTGAAGACTACACTAAGCATGGATAAAATTGAGTGAGTGATATGTGAATGTATACAAGTGAGTGTGTGGTAGTGAGCCTAAGCATGCATCAACTACAAGTAGCGTGTGATATGTGCAAGTGTTATAAGTGGACATGTGTGCTAGTGAAACTTAAGCATGGTTATTCCAAGTGGTATGTGAAACATGTGGGTATAAGCGATAATATACACATGTGTAAGTAGTGTGAGGTGTATATTGTAAGGACATAATTTTATAAATGTCCGGGGTAGAATCAATGATTTTTATGTTTTCCCTAGATCACAATTTGTATGTGTGATACCGCTACATTCCACACGTCATCACGATCATCCTCGAAGGCTTTTATCTGAATCCATGATTCCATCATCTTCACTCGTGCATTAAGCTACATACTATGTACTGCTCAACCGTTTCCTACAACTCCTCGACGCACTATCAGTAAGATGATTAATTGGAGTTGTTTATATCTGCATAAATATTTGGGAATTTTTTAGAAAGTATTTTTTAAAGTCTAAAATTATTTTTATCAAATGCAGAATTTTTTATAAGCTGAATCGGACTTTTTTTGGAAAGCGTGCTCGTTCAAACGAGATGTCACTGTCGTTCGAACGAGATGTCACTATCGTTCGAACGACATAGACATCTCGTGCAATGTCGTTCGAACGAAATGTGTCCTCATTCAAGAGACATCCAATGTCGTTCAAACGACACCGTCGACCTCGATTACTGTGCCAAATGTTGTCACCACTTCTTAGTTCTTAAAACACCATTGCAGCATGTTGAGCAAATTCCAGCCCAGATTCTACCTTCTTTTCTTAAAGATGTTTTTTAGGATTTAAAACTTCCTTATAAATGCATACTTAATTCCCATTTATCATTTGCACATCATAAACCTTCAAGAGATTATTCTTACTCATTTTGGAGTATTTTGTGGAGAAGTCCGTATCTTCTTCATTGCTGCCCATTTGGAATTCTTGCGGGAGATTCCAGCCGATGACATCGGAACCAACACCTACGGTTATTTTTGTATGTCACACTTATTTTCATTATAATCCGTGTAACCGTTCCTTACAAATTACAGTGAAAATAATATGGTTTTTCCCTACGGTGATTTTTCCTGATATGTTGTGTCACATGCTATATTTATTTTATTTGATAAATCATCTAGATGCATGTTTTTAGCTTTTAATTGAAAAACTGTGTTTAATTAAATAATTCCTTTATTTGAACAAAAGCGCACTCTTCAAATTGGTATCAGAGCTAATTACACAATATACCGTGTAATTTTCCATAAAAAATTTCTAAGATATCAATTTTCTAAAAAATTGATTTCTGAAAAAGCGCGTGTTCAATAGAGAAATTATATAATAAAATGCCAGTTTTTTACGGGACAAACTATGCTTATTTGAAATCCTGCATGAAATCTTCTTCAAAATCCATTGAAGAACGTGTTTGGATTTTGGTTGAAAAAGGATGGACACCTCCCTCTGTCACTGTTGATAATAACGTGACTAATTTAAAATCTGTGACTGAATGGACTAAAAATGAATTTAAATGGTCATCTTTTAATTCTAAGGGTTTAAGTGTTATTTATGGATCCGGCATACCTGACAAGTTCCGACGTATTATGACGTGCACCACATCAAAAGAGGCATGGGATGTTTTACAACTTACCCATGCAGGAACTAATGTTATGAAAGGGTCTAAACTGCAAAATTTAGCAACTCAATTTGAAACTATCACCATGCCTGAGACTGAATGTTTTGATGAATTTTATGCTAGGTTATCTGATATTGTTAACACTAGTTTTAATCTTGGCAAACACATTCCTAATGCTAGAGTTGTTAAAAAGATTCTAAGATCACTTCCTAAGCGTTTTATCCCTAAAGTCACTGTGCTAAATTCTATTGGTAATTTAAATACGCTTAAATTAGAGGATACATACAAACATATGAAATTGATATGTTTCCTAAATCCTTCAAACCTAACAATAAAGGTATTGCACTTAATGCCCAGGCTAGAAAAAGTGAGGGGTCAGCAAGAAAGAGAGTTGAGTCATCTAGAAAAAGGGAGATAGAAAAGTCGGATTCTATGTGTGATTTTGATTTAGATGATTTGGCCCTATTTGCTAAAATTTTTAAGAAAATTCTCGAAAAGAAAAATGAAAATTTCAAAGATAAAAAGTTTTTTGAGAAAATTAAGGAAAATGAAAAAGATTTTAAATACCCTCCTAAAGACGGTGAGAGATGCTATGAGTGCGACGGTAAGGGCCATAGAGCTTTTGAGTGTGCTACTAGGCTGAATAGACTTGCAAAAGAAAAGGGCAAAGCTGTCTTTAATGCTACCCTTAGTGACGATAGTGAGATTGAGTCGGTGGATTTTGGAAATGAGTCACCGCATGAATGCAACTTTACCGCATTCATGGCTAGTCATACTTCTAGTGCTCCTCACGACGTTGAGGATTCTACTTCACAATGACTCCTCGACAGTGAGAAGGATGTTAGTGAGGGAGAGGAGGATGCAAGTGAGAGCAAGTGTAATCTTCAAAGTGACTATGCTGAGTTATATAATGAGTCATTTAAAACCAAAAAGCATAACAAAGCGAGTTCTTAGGATCACCGCTTTAAAGGAAGATTTTGAAGAAGAGAGAGAGAGAGAGAGAATCCTCCACCTGAACTACCTTGAGAGAAAGAGAGTTTGTGTGTGTTGAGAAAGAAAGCTTGTCTAGAGAGAGAGAGAGAGGTTTTGATAAAGATAAAGGGGACTTGACTAAACAAGTGGCTAGCCTTATGAGTGAGCTTTATTCCTCCCTGGAGACTCAGAAGAAACTTAAAGCCCGTGTTATCCATTTTACTCATGATCTTGAGCGAGCACGGGAAGTCAAGGTTCAAATCGAGGATAGATCTGGAAAGATGCTCCTCGGTCCCACTTTAGGTTTTGGTGATAGGAAGAGAATAGGTTATGATGATGCCACCACGTATCAAATTGCACCTGGACCAGTTCTTGAGTTTACTACGACTCCATATAGCCATCATCAAAAACCACGAAGGAGAGTTAGACCAAGAAAAACAAACGGAGGTCCGCCTAAGACTATGTTCTTTTGTACGTACTGCAAAAGAAAAGGCCACCTCAGGGAGTTTTGCTATAGTTTGGGTCAGACAAGACATATTACTGCTCCACCACATCATACTGATGATTTTACCAGTGTGAGAGAGCGTGTTGAGTTTTTAGCTACGACATCACAGAGTTTGATGGACGAATTCCGTCGGATTTCTTTTTCGTCAATGAATGCTTCCCTCATCCCGGCTAAAACTAACAACAACAAGGGTAAACAAAAGGTTACCACTTCTTGAGTACCTAAGAAAGATGAAATGGCCCTTGTTTTTCATATCTCTCTCAAAGAACATAATACGTCACAGTGGTATTTTGATAGTGGGTGCTCCAGACATATGACATGTGATGTCTCATTCTTTACCTACCTAGAGGATTATAAGGATGGTAGAGTCACCATTGGAGATAGAAACAAGTCTAGCATTGTAGGACGAGGTACAGTTGTGTTACCAGGATTTCCTAAGATAGAGAATGTTTTGTACGCCAAAGGTTTGAAGGCAAACCTTCTCAGCATTAGCCAGCTGTGCGACGATGACTTTACCGTAAAGTTTGATCGGGATGTGTGTAATATCTATAATCAATCTGGTAAAATTTTAGTGCAAGGGGTGAGGACAGAAGATAATTGCTATGGGACTATGCCCATATCCTCACTTATCTACAACAGTGCCACAATCACTCTTATGGATATGTGGAACCAACGTCTAGGTCACGTGAATGTAAAAGATTTGTCACGTTTAGCTAAAAAGGACCTAATACATGGCTTACCATCTCTTGAAAAGCCAACTTCCACATTTTGTGGACCCTGTCAGCTGGGAAAGCAAATCCAAAGTCCCCATAGGAAGTTACATTCCATCACCACTGCATGTGTTCTTGAGTTAATTCACATTGATCTTATGGGTCCTACTCATACTGAGAGTCTGGGTGGTAAGAGGTATTTCCTCATGATGGTAGATGATTTCTCCAGATATTCGATTATAGGTTTTTTGAGAGAGAAATCTAATGTTGTAGAGTTTTTAATGACCTTTAGTATTGGAGTATTATAGGTAGTCTTCTCTACTTGACTGTTAGTTGTCCTGACATATCCTTTAGTATTGGAGTCTGTGCATGATATCAGGTGTCCCTGAAAGAGTCACACTTACTTTCTCTAAAACGTAATATCAAATACGTGAGTGGGACTCTCTCATATGGTACTTGTTATTCCTTTGATACCGATGACCGTTTGTCCGCCTATTCAGATGTCGATTAGGCCAGGAATGTAGATGGATGTATGGGCACTTCTGTTGGGTGTTTCTATTTTGGTTCTGTTCTTGTCTCCTGGTTGAGCAAGAAGCAAAACTCCATCTCGTTGTCCACTGCGGAGGCTGAGTACATCACCGTCGAGAGTTATTGCACGCAACTCTTGTGGATGAAACAAATGCTGGAGGATTATGGGATTTCACAGGACACCATGACCATTTCCTGTGATAACACGAGCGTGATACACATATCCCACAATCCAGTCCAGCATTCGTGCACAAAGCACATCAGGATACGCGAGCACTTTATACGACAGCTAGTGGAGGAGAATGTTGTATCCCTGAGTTACGTACCCACTAACCGTCAGTTAGTCGATATTTTCACAAAACCTTTATATACCCTTAGATTCGAAAGTCTTAGGAAGTCTTTAGGGATTTGCACATTTGATTGAGGGGTTGGTACATGTCTAGGGTATGATGCTTTGTCATGTTTATATCATATGATTCCTATTGCTAGACTGTATCATGTGTATTATTATTATTATTATTATTATTATTATTATTATTATTATTATTATATTATTATTACTTTTATAATTTAAAAAAGATGGAAAAACAAAAAGATTTTCTTTTTATAATTTTTTTTTAGAAAAGAACAAAAAGATTTTATTTTTATAAAAATTTTAGAAAAAAAGAAAAAGATTTTTGTATTTGCACCTTTTATGGATGAGCATTTAAGATAGCCAATTCACAATTTCATTCCATTTATTCATGTGACTATTTGATAGTGTTTCGAGACAATATATCATGTCATCTTTGTGATTTATAATGTTTGGAGTCATTAAGATGTAATTAAGTGTTACTTCCTACATGTTTGACTCATGATTTCTCTTATTGCACACATGCACGAATTTGTTTGATTATAGTACTTATCTTATCACATTGGCTGGGTGTTTTCACATCAATCATGTTCTTAAAACGAACCAAGCATGATAAAACATGATAAGAAAGGTGTGCATGCAAAAAACCGTTTGGGGATATTGTGTGGTATTTTAAAAATGGAGAGGGTCTACGAAAGGCAATTATCTATCCTTTGTGCTAAAGCCACCGTTAAAACGGACCTAAAAATTGAGGAATTTTATTATCAGGGGTCCAAAGAGGTTAAAAGAGCCTGAAAAAATTTAAAGGCAATAAAAGAAATACATGCCAAATATGGCCCATTAGGTTTCACCATCAATTCTCCAAAGTTTGAGAATTTAGATCACCTCTATGCAAAATACACATCTGAGGGACTTTGGTTGAAAAATTTAAACGAGTTTGTACGCCCTTGAAAATCTTGAAAAAGCTCTAAATAATTTTATACGTTATTGGAGTGGAAATAACTTTGACTTTGATTTGTTGATTTGTATAAGACGATGTCATCTAAATTCAACAATTTTACACCTAAGGATACTTTTGATGTTCATTTGTTAGGAGTTCACGTATGCATCGTGCACATATGATTGATTGATATTATTTACCTATCGAATGTGTTCACACCCTTACATTTACGCTATCATCAACTTCATTGTTTTTGTGTTCTTTTATGGTGTGATTCCTTGTTGTACACTTTGTGTAAAAAAATTTAAAAAAAAATCAAAAATAGAAGATTCTTTAATTCTTTGTTGTAAAAATTTTGAAAAATTCAAAAATAGAAGATTCTTTAATTCTTTGCTGTATATTTCGAGTTAAAATTTTGAAAAATTCAAAAAAAGATATTTTTATGACATTTTCCATATTTATTCTTCTCAAATCTATCTATTTGGGGACATCATAAAGGCGGGAGAATGAATTATGGGGGAGAAAATTATGTTGATTTATCAATGATTTGCTTAAGCTTAAATGATCATTGATTTTTGCATATCATTATAAATCAAACGGTTGCGTGTCTTGAGTATTTGCTTTATCTCATGTGTGTAGGTACAAAGTTGATATCTATTGGATTGCACACCCTGATGAGAAATGCTTTGGGAGTTGCTGAAGTGTTGAAAATTTGAAGATGTTGAAGTTTGATTGAAGATATGTCATTCAGTATTCTCAGTTTGAGGGTTTAATGGGGATATTGTCTTATATGTCATTTATTTTTGGGAGATTGCATAATTCAGATTTTTTATGTATGTATCGGCATAGACATAGGGGGAATTTGTAAGGACGTAATTTTATAAATGTCTGGGGTAGAATCGATGATTTTTAAGTTTTCCCTAGATCACAATCGCTACATTTGGCACGTCATCAGGATCATCCTCGGCGGCCTTTATCCGAATCCATGCTTCCATCATCTTCACTCTTGCATCAAGATATATACTACGTACTGCTCAACCGTTTCCCACAACTCCTCGACGCACTATCAGTAAAATGAATAATTGGAGTCGTTTATATTTGCATAAATATTTGGGAATTTTTTAGAAAATATTTTTTAAAGTCTGAAATTATTTTATCACATGCAGAATTTTTTCTAAGCTGAATCGAACTTGTTTTGGAAAGTGTTCTCGTTCAAACGAGATGTCTTTATCGTTCGAACGATATAGACATCTCGCGTGATGTCATTCGAACGACATGTGTCCTCGTTCGAGCGACATCCAATGTCGTTCGAACGACGACGATGACCTCGATTTCTGTGCCAAATGTTGTCACCACTTCTTAGTGCTCAAAACACCTTTGCAGCATGTTGAGCAAATTTCGGCCTAGATTCTGCCTTCTTTTCTTAAATATGCTTTTTAGGCTTTAAAACTTCCTTATAAATGCACACTTAATTCCCATTTATCATTTGCACATCATAAACCTTCAAGAGATTATTCTTACTCATTTTGGAGTATTTTATGGAGAAGCCGATATCTTCTTCATTGCTGCCCATCTGGAATTCTTGCGGGAGATTCCAGTTGATGACATCGAAACCGAAACCTATGGGTATTTTCGTATGTCACACTTATTTTCATTATAATCCGTGTAACCGTTCTTTACAAATTAGGGTGAAAATAATATGGTCTGTGGGGATTTTTCTTGATATGTTGTGTCATATGCTATATTTATTTTATTTGATAAATCATCTAGATGCATGTTTTTAGGATTTAATTGAAAAACTGTGTTTAATTAAATAATTCCTTTATTTGAACAAAAGCGCACTCTTCAAATTGGTATCGGAGCCAATTACACAATATACCATGTATTTTTTCACAAATTTTTTCTAAGATATCAATTTTCTGAAAAATTGATTTTTGAAAAAAGGCGTGTTCAATGGAGAAATTATATAATAAAATGCTAGTTTTTGACGGGACAAACTATGCTTACTGGAAAGCCCGCATGAAATATTCCTTTAAAGCCATTGTTGAACGTGTTTGGATTTTGGTTGAAAAAGGGAGGACGCCTCCCTCCGTTACTACTGATAACATGACTAATTTAAAATTTGTGACTGAATGGACTGAAGACGAATTTAAATGGTCATATTTTAATTCTAAGGGTTTAATTGCTATTTCTGGATCCGTCACACCTGACGAGTTCCGACGTATTATGACGTGCACCATGTAAAAAGAGGCATGAGATGTTTTACAACTTACCCATGAAGGAACTAATGATGTGAAAGAGTCTAAAGTGCAAAATTGAACAACTCAATTTGAAACTATCACCATGCTTGAGACTGAATGTTTTAATGAATTTTATGCTAGGTTATCTGATATTGTTAACACTAGTTTTAATCTTGGTGAACACATTCCTAATGCTAGAGTTGTTAAAAATATTCTAAGATCACTTCCTAAGAGTTTTATCCCTAAAGTCGCTGTGCTAAATTCTATTGGTAATTAAAATATGCTTAAATTGGAAGAACTTGTAGGAGACTTACAAATGTATGAAATTGATTTGTTTCCTAAATCCTTCAAAACTAAAGATAAAGGTATTGCACTTAATGCCCAGGCTAGAAAAAGTGAGGGGTCGGCAAGAAAGAGAGTTGAGTCATCTAGAAAAAGGGAGATAAAAACGTCAGATTCTGAGTGTAATTTTGATTTAGATGATTTGGCCCTATTTGCTAAAATTTCAAGAAAATTCTCAAATTCAAGAAAAATGGAAATTTCAAAGATAAAAAGTTTTTTGAGAAAAATAAGAAAAATAAAAAAGGTTTTAAATACCCTCCTAAATACAGTGAGAGATTCTATGAGTGCGCCGGTAAGGGTCATAGAGCTTTTGAGCGTGTTACTAGGCTGAATAGACTTGCAAAAGAAAAGGGCAAAGTTGTCTTTAATGGTACCCTTAGTGATGACAGTGAGGTCGAGTCGGTGGATTCTGGAGACGAGCCACCTCATGAATGCAACTTCACCGCATTTATGGCTAGTCATACTTCTACTGCTACTCACGATGTTGAGGATGATACTTCATAGGGACTCCTTGAAAGTGAGAAATATGTGAGTGGGGGGAGGATTCTGCAAGTGAGAGAGAGTGTAATCTTCAACATTCCTACGCTGAGTTATATAATGAGTCATTTAAAACCAAAAAGTGTAAGAAATTTCTAGTTCTTAGGATCACCGATTTAAAGGAAGATTTAGAAGAAGCGAGAGAGAGACAATCCTCCACTTGCACTACCTTGAGAGAAAGAGAGTCTTCCTGTGTTGGGAAAGAAAGCTTATTTAGAGAGAGAGAGAGAAAGAGATTGTTTGGATAGAGAGAGAGAGAGAGTGGTTTTGAGAAAGAGAAAGGGGACTTGACTAAACAAGTGGCTAGTCTTATGAGTGAGCTTCATTCCTCCCTAGAGGCTCGAAAGAAACTTGAAGCCCATGTTATCCAGCTTACTCATGATCTTGAGAGAGAACGGGAAGTCAACATTCAAATCGAGGATATATCAGGAAAGAGAGGGAAAATGCTCCTCGATCTCACTTTAAGTTTTGGTGATAGGGAGGGAATAGGTTATGATGGTGCCACCACATATCAATTTGCGCCTGGACCAGTTCCTGAGTTTACTACGACTCCATATGGCCATCGTCAAAAACCACAAAGGAGAGTTCGACCAAGAAAAACAAACGGAGGTCCGCCTAAGACTGTGTTCTTTTGTACGTACTGCAAAAGAAAAGGCCACATGTAAGTAGTGTGAGGTGTATATGGAGGATTTTGCAAATGTGTGAAGTGAAAAGTGAGTGAGAGGAGATATAAACATGAGGTAGATATATACAAGAAATGAATAGAGGAAAAATGAGATATACAGGTAGGTGTATACACACACATGCGAAAAACGATAATACCCATGAAAACAGAGTCTAGACCTCTTATGATAAAATTTCCTTAGCAGAGTCACCATTGTAGCCATCTCGATCTCCTCCTCTCGAGGTCGGTGATCGTATGCACGAGGAGATTGAGAAAAGATCTACTGCCCTTCCTCGGGGCGCTTTGGCCACCCTCTATTTTCAGGTGATGTAAAGAGATAGAGTCACCAACCTATTTTACACAAAATATGCAAAAGAAATGTTGTCGCCTCGAGAGAACGACATCAAAGACATATTAATGCTTACGAAACCAATTGGTTCAGAGGTTCGGGGCTAAGTTACGGAATGGGAAGGTGTTAGGTACCCATCCTACCCTTTCGGTCTCTAATTGGCATATGATATTATTCTCCTTAATACCTCCGTGAAGTGTGTGAATGTGTATATATAAAATAATATATGAACAAAAGTAGGGAAGGAGGACTCAAGTCTCGAATTTTTACCTGAGATGCCTACATAGTCTAAAAAGGCATCAAAGTCCCCGTAGTATGCATGAAACATGAGGGTGGGATTTATCCCATAAATATAATCGAGGATTTTATTAGATGGGTGAGTGTAGGAAAAGGATGTTTTAGTGTGAGAAAATGTATTGAGAAATCATTCGTTTGGAATTTATAAGAAAGCCCTTTTTTTCTTATTTTCGAGATTTTTTATAGAAAATATATAATGTGCGATACTACTAACAAAGGATTGGATATTATAATGTAGGATTTAATAAAGATGAAAAGATAAAGTAAGAATTGAATAACTAATGTGAAAATAAGGAAATTTAAAGAGATAGAGAAGAATGTTTAGACCTTCTTTAGAAATTTAAAGGTTGATCTTATATTTAGAGGGAAAACCTTGCAAGTGGGTGAAGATAGTTGGAGGAGAGGGAAGGGATTTTGCTAAATTGGGTGTGAAATGGATGGAAATGGATGGCGGAGTAGATGTTTCAATAGGGAAACCATGCTGACTTTGAGAGAATGTTGCTAAGATCACTCAAAGGGATGTTTTTTAGGTAACTTTAGAAGTGAGCTCATGATCTCCTTATATTGGTTCAAGGTGGTTGCGATTGGAATTGTACTTGACCTACCTATCGACAGACAATCCTAGACACATGATGGATAGGTAGGGAAATGGATTTACCATTCAGCAGCCTCATGCAGATTTTCTAGAAAAATGGTTGTAGAGTGCAATTCTTAAGTCCAAATGGTATTCAAAGTCCTTTTAAAATCCATTGGGCTGCTCTTGGGTTCAGGAATTGACTGTGGTCAAAACAGGGCTCGAAAGCGCCCGACGGTCACTTAGTCAAGAAAATCTCAGAGGAAAACAGATAATTTGTCAGAGTCATAAGGCCGATTCAAAAACCGTATGGGCCATTATAAAAGTTATACAGGGACCTTAGATGTTCCAAAGAGCTTTGCTCAGTTCGAAGAGTTGACTTTGGTCAAACAGGCCCAAAGCGCTCGGTCCTTCAGAGTAAAATGGGTTGTTCATCCATAAGGATGATTTGCACACGTGGTGTATCGCTGGAAAGGGTAATCAAAGCCCTTCAAAGATTCATTTAGTCTCATTCAAGATGAAGAGTTGATAGGAGTCAAGTAGAGTCCGAGAGCTCCCGGTGGATTACGGTTTAGTTTTTGGGAGAACAACGGATTATTCGTCTGAACTGTAGGGCCAATTCATAAACATGGTGAACCGTTGGAAAGGGGTTTCAGAGACGTTCAAAATTTTAATGAGCTTTCACTCAGGCGAGGTAGTTAATTTGGGTCAAAATGGGGCCTGAGAGCACCCGATGGCCTCTAGATCGATTTTCAATAGTAAAGAGGATATTTTCTTTGAACTAAAAGGATTATTCATGCACGGGATAGACCATTGGAAGGGGATTAATATCCCTTAGAAGATTCATTAGGATTTTATTCAGATGAGAAAGTTGATCGGAGTAAAATGGGGCCCGAGGGGCATATGGGCCTCTAGATCGGTACACGGAGTATGACCTAGGGTTCTATAGTAAAGGAGGAAGTGTTAGGGACCTAAGGAGAGGCCTAAGGAGGTCCTACAATATGGTTTCAATAGGTAGTATAACCATAATCCAGACCGATAATAGTGGATTCGGGGTCTAGGTTCGTAATAGTGGACTCAGGGTTAGAAAAAGATGCGTTTATGAGATTTGGCATTTTTGGGGCAAGAACAAGATACAGTTTTAGGGGAATAATCATGAATCAGGGATGATTTTAGGAAATTTTATATTTAAACTTTAGGGAAATTTGATGATATGATGGTTTGGCTTTACTAGGATGTTTATTAAGAAACTTATAGCCAAATTTGTAGCAGTACTTGGATTCCAAATTAATTAGTGTTAATTAATGGGAGAATACGAACAAGGTGTAGTACTCCGTGGGTAAATTGGATTCATGTAACATAAGGACCGTGAGTAGAGGGCCGATTTTGAGTAGATGTGATGTTATATGATTGTTTGAGGAGCTGGATTATGGGGCCGAGTATGGAGATAAATTATAATATCAATAGTTAGTCACTGTGTAGATCTCCGGAATGTTTTTAATGTATGTATAACCTGTTGAGTAGGCAGTTATTCTATTAATATATCCATTGTAATGGTTAGGTGTGAGATGATACCTAGATTTGGAAAGCCTTGGGATATTAGGCTAATATTATATATCAATTATTATAGTTAACATGTATATTAACGAATTATAAAAGAGACTTAAAATGTGTAACCCGTTTATGTATGGTTGTTTATAATTGTTTAAACACTATTAGAAAGGTTTGTGCTTATTTTCATGTTTTATGTACTACATGATATGTTTGAGTGCTCGTTGGATATGTACTAAAGGGGATATCCTTTATGGAGTATGTACGATATTGATCGCAGTGGAACCCTTATGATAGAAACGTTCTTTACCTTACTCATTTTATCCCAAACATTACGTACTAAAAGTACCCGTTGTATCCCTAGGAGATTAACAACGGTATCATCTCATATATCCAGGGGCATGGGGTCATATAATTGGTGTGAAGGCATAGTGATTATACCTTATTAATAGTTTGAGGCTATAGGTGTGAGACATCCTATGAATATTCCTAGTACACATGAGGGATCCCCAAAGGTGATATAGATTGGACTTCGTGATGTGTTGGCCTGAGCATAGCTCTTTGTTATGTAAGTGGATGAGATCATACTTATGTGGAGGATACACGTAGATATTATCTACTTTCACATTTATGTGTTAGTGTGTTGTGGTACTTGAGTTAATTGTACCGGTCTATATCTTATATAAGCGATATTTATAATTTACACTAGAGAAGTATATGATTTCTACTAGAGATGTCTACTTATATACTTATGACTCGAGAACTATGTAAATGTAATATCCGTACTTTGAGTTAATATGCCTTAATTTTCATTTTACCCCTCCTAGAATATATAAATTCTAACATATCCAAAATAAGGATAAGACAACTCTACAAAACCTACTCAATTGCTAAATTAACCAAGTACCCTTGAAGTTCCAATAATTGCAAAATAGACCCTGAATATTTCAAACTACCATAACTTGACTTATACTTAAATCCTAATCCCAAACATTATATCAAATTGAACCTCTTGACTTTAACTAACTAGATATTATAATTTCAACCTCTAAAACGTTTTGAAATTATAAAGATGCCCCTACACTTTACTAAAGTTACACTTTTAGAGCTATATAAGTATATACTTTATCAACCAAGGACTAAAACCTAAATATTTTATATTTTGCACAAACCCCCATTCCACATCAGCCTCCACCTAGGATAATAAGTCTATAAATCACATGTTATAATCATGCAAAAACCATTCACTTATTATCTTTAAACCTGGAGTAATCCACATACAAACTAGACCAATCATACCTCCTTCCTCTCCCCTATAAAAAATCCATGAATAGAGCCTTCAAAACTCACCTCTTAAGATTGCACAAAACTCGAATTATTTTTTTAGAATAGGTATTGTATCATTTCATGTTTTATAATCTATTATTTCATTGCCAAATTATTTCTATGTTGATATTAGGTTTATATCAATCAAAACGGTAATAATTTTACGTGTAAAATAGTCCCTAGTTGAAGAAACTTGAAGAATCCACCACTAAAGCTTGAGATCTAATGGTGAACTTTGATTTATTGATTATAAATCAGTTTTGAAGCTAGTAAATGATTCATTATGGCCTTAGTAACTCTAATGCAATTGTCATATTCCCTGAATTTCAACATCAATGCTCCATTACCAAAAGGTGTTTTCTATTTCAGAAAAATCAAAACTTCAAAGTCTCTTCACATAGACCACCTCAAGCCTTGAAATAAAAATCAAACTCATCCTTAAGATAGAAAAAACACAACCATGTCCATAATAACCCCTGCCATACTCATAAAAGCTTTGAATGCCTCGTCAAAATTTCTGAAAAACACACGATTTTGTAACTTGATGTATAATGAACCTCAACCCTAAAGACTTCAATGGTTTATAAATGAATAATATATCTTAGGTCAAAATTTTCAAACCTAAAGTCAATAACTGAGAGGTTGAAGATGAACTATTTGACCAGAAGGGTTGAATACGCACGTGTGGGCGCGTGACCAATCAAAATTGTTTGAAATTTTTTCCTATATTTTTATTTTATTTTTCTAGTAAAAATGGCATAAGGTGAGGTTGTGTGTTGTTAAACCAAGCCAAAGTTATAGAAAATTAGTGTTTTAAGTTTAGAATATTTTCCCTAAATTAAAATTGACCAAACACTGACTTGTTCAACTAATGAATTTTAACCCCAAACGTTTTTTTATAAGTACTTTAAAGTATTTTGAGTAAAAAAGTCTTCTTCAAAAAAATTCATATTTGATCATAAGCCTAGGATTTATAAGTCCAAAACTAATTACAATTTAACCCCTTAAACTTTAAAATACACAGTTTTAAGTATAAACTGACCAAAATCAAGCTCAATTCCAATAATACTTAGTCACCCAAACATTTGTATATAGATACTCAAGTACTAGCTCCTCCTGATATCCTCTTTTGATCATTAATCCGTTTAAAACTCCGTTCAAGTAGGTTCTTTTACCTCTTCAATAGCAAATTTTATGTAGTTGTAAATTTCTATTCATATCATTCAATGATAGCCCTATTTGATTCTAAGTATGTATAGATTTTACCATAATCATATGTTATTACATCTTTGATTGTTTTACTTATGATCAATGGATCAAATTTGAACCTTTCTCATCTAATAACTAATATCATAACAATTCGTTGTAAAGATTCAGTTCACCTTGCACTTTTATTATGATTTATTTTAAAAGCATCAGTATTAACTAGGGAGTGGACTGTCATGTTTATCCACATAATTTTCTACTCGGCCTATGGTCTCAGATGATTGAGAGCCCGAAGTTTAGTTAGATAAGTATGAATGACACTTAAATTGTGTGTATAGTCAGTTATTTTCTAAAGGTTTTGGATTACTTATTAATTGGTTTTACTGATGTCTTATTTAATTATGTTCTTACATTGAGATCTGATAAATATGGGATTATCGTCTTTAAACATCTAGACTTTCTTATACAACGACATATGAATTCTGTACACACTCCACCTGTCATCTATACATATATTTGTTATCAAATTGGTAAAGCCTTCTTAGCCTATTTGTGCTAATTCTTTTTTCCTACAGATGGCCCAAGAAAAAGAGGACAGTCTTGTGACACACACAAGTCACATGTTTGCATATGTGACTGTTTGGATGGAGACTTAACCATATGGGATCAAGGTGTGTTAATTTTCTATTATCCACTATATATTTTGTGTCAACGATAAGATGTAACTCACTGTTGCGGTGGTAATACATTATGAATAATGTTTTAATGATGAATTAACTTCTGTTTTTAGCCCTAAATTTAATACATTACTTTATATGTACTCTCTTATATATTCATACCAAAAAGCAGGGTTTAACAAGTTGGTATCAGAGTATGTTTTAAATTTAACATATTGCCAGGTTAGCCTTCTATATGGGAAAATTTATAAGATATTAGTTATTTTATCTTTTCGTAACTTATTTTATCAATATTATATAGTAAATTCCGTTTTGTAGCATGAATATGTGGGACTCTTTTTTATTTAGCTTGGACATTATACCACAAATCGTTGGGAGAATACTATCAGAGAAAAAGAACTTACACGGATCAGAGAGAGGATTCACATTATAAATGAGGACTGGAGAGGCTCAAGAAGTGATGTGAAGCGATTGATGTTGACCAATAGAGTTTCAGGATAAGTTCAAGTCATGAGAAAAATAAGTGATTATGTGGATGATCCGGTTATACCCTGGAAGCTATCAATTTTTCTCTAGCTGTTGCAACACCAACTCCACCACTTTATCCCGAAGCTACATCAAATAGTGAGCTTATCATTGGTTTGTCCTAAAATTCAAGTGATTCTACCGATGGCGATTTTGATGTTCCGAATTCTGACTATTTTGAGAATGATGTTGTTGTTACCACTTAAGATAAATCAAAAATGAAGAAAACCACCCCTCTTAATGTCACATACCAAAATAAAGTAGTATATATACTATGCCCTTCTACTATTTAGGAGGTTGACTAACTTTAACTGATGTAAAATAGGTACTGATTTGACATACAACCATATTGTACTATATAACTCTATCTTCGTATAAAACAAATAGGCTTGTGATATATCCATATTTTATGTTCTTATTTATTATTGTGACTGCTTTATCATATTTTAGGATGATTAGTACGCGAATCCCCTCCACTGGAACTCAAATTGAACACGCACACACACTGAAGGAATCATGTGATGTCTTAAGGAATTAGCATCTATAGCCCGACAATAACAAATTCCTTGCCCAGCTCTTGAGTTAGTCTCAAAATAAATTCGTAGATTAAACTCCTTCAAAGAATTTTTGAGACAACGACCTCCGTCATTTCTTGGAAATCCATGTGCTAGTGAAGTTTGAGACGTGGATCCATGAGATTATGATAATTCTTAATGTAGTAGGAATATATGCCAATCTCTAAGTAATTTTATTTTTTTATATATTCGAAAGTGCAGATGATTTCTAATGACAAGAAATATCAAGTAACTACAATGTTGTTAATTTTACTTTGGGAAAATTTGATGAAATGTTCTTCAAAAAATATTTTCCTGAAGCTGAACGAGATCAACGAACTGTAGATTTCTTAAAATTACAACAATTAAACATGTTCGTAACTCGGTATGAAACCAAATTTATCTAGTTATACCATTATGCCATCTCGTTCGAACGACATCGTACGTTATTCGAACGATAGAGGCGGTGGCTGGGTTGAGAATCATAATTGTTTTCCAACTCTTAAATCCTTTATATACTAAACTGATCTGGGGCTAGGACTTCAAAAATCACTTTCTCTCAAACTTTCTCCAGTATGATTTTCCAAAACATAATTCTCTTATATTCAACCCCTAGCCCCTACTTTTCACATGTTTTGAAGAGTCTATTGGTGTTTTCTCAAGAGGAGTTCAACCTTATATTCAGATTTTTCATCCAACTAATTTCAGGCATGAATACTCTATTATTTTCCTTTATTATTATGCATTTTAAGTGTTGCCTAAACCTTAATTACATGTTTTCTTAAAAATCAATTAGCAATATAATTAGAGAAAGTGAACACCAAAGTTTTGGGTTGTTTTTATCAAGTTCTATAATATGATTAATATTCATAACCCTTGGGTGCGTAGGATTTATGAGTGGATTTTGGGTTATATTGGTGTGGGTTGCATGTAGAAAAACCCTAGTTTTGAAATAAATAAATTTGGGGGCGTATAACTCACATAATTTGTGTAGAGATAATGAAATTTGGATTTTGATGTATTAATGATGAAAATCTTGGCATATTTAATTTTAAATAATTAAATGATATTAATTGGGTATTTTGACAATGTGATAATTAAATTAAGATTTAATTGAATTGTACTATTATGTGTAGTTTTGTACGTTGATTTATTATGTATAACTATGTGACTTGTTGATACTATTAAATTACCATTTATGACGGGTTATTGGGTATTCTTGCTCTCCCTATAGTTTAGGATGCCTTCTAGGTATTAGACTAGTAGGTAGGCCTTTTGATGATTTACGCCTTCTAGGTATGAGACTAGTGAGCGTAGATTATTACGACTTTATTATGTCGGGGGTGGGCTGATTTTTGGTCACTTTATCATCGTAACGCTAGCCTAGGCATTAGACTAGATTGAGGTTTATGTTAGGAATTCATCCTATACTTAGGGTGGGACGTATTGATAACTTGGGGACCCTTAGGTATTGGACTAAGGGGTATTTTTAGGATCTCACATCGATAATAGGGTGGGGTAATTTATAAATTTGTTAAATTGAGAAATTGAGAATTAATGCCTAAGATAAAAATAGGTATTAACATTTGTGGCGACATAATGTGTCAGGGCCGACAGTTTAAACGGGTCAGAGGACGATTTATGTCGTGTCGTGTGTGGAATCTTGTCATGAGGCGAGGTCGACAGTTTAAACGTATCAGTTTCCATTTGACAAGGGGAAGTGTGACACTTTGGTGGATTACCACCCGAGACGGGAGGACCGTCATAATAAAAAGTGAGAACAATAATAAAAATTTGGTTAATTAAATTAACATCGTGGGTCTTGGTAATTTAAAATCATATTTGTATGACTTTTTTAAAAAATTGGGATCTCTATGGGTAGTTAGTAATTTATATTTGTTGCGTTTAATTATCTCGTTTAATTTAAAATATTCTGTTATGATATTTAATGTGTATAATGCTAATTTCTGGATTGAAGGATCCTATTTGAGGGGAGTAGTGTGTCTTCATGGTCAAGGCTCTGACCTCGTGCGTTGACTAAATTTTTTAGGATGAGTTTTGGAGAAGCTTCATAGGATTATCAAAGTTATCGTTTGGAGGTGTAGCTAGAGTTCATTCGTTATATTGCATTGTTTAGTTAGACTTTCTTTTCCAGTCGTATTTAATTATGAGACTTCGTTTGAGTTTTATTGGTCCATTTGGTTCCAAAGTTGTTAGAGGTTTCAGTTGGATTATTCCAATCTTTGTTATTTAGATTTTATTTAATCATTAGTGGAGATTGGATATATTCGGAGTTTTAGCATGTGATGGATCTTTTATCGCTTAGTTGTTTATGATCATTTGAGATTGTTTCGAATTTTTTATTTTATGGGATGGTTTATTTATGTTTCATATTTGTTTCATGCTAACAATGGTATTTATTTATTTCACGTCCGGCTTGGTTCGGCGACGGTGGCTAGCCACCCCGTCTGTCAAATTTCGCGGGGTGTGACAGATGGTATCAGAGCATGGTCTTAGGTCTCATAGGTTATTAGTCCGTTTTAACTTCCACATTGCCTATCTTTGAGCCTTTTTAATGATTTTAACTCTTAGTCATTCCGATTCTGATGTTGTTTAATTCCTATCTTTTCAGATGGCGAACACAAGGAGAGCTGGGAATAGGAGAGAGGAGTATGTTCCGGGTCCCGCGACTTAGGAGAGGCGGCGTCATATTATTTTAGAGGCCGAGGAGTTAGTAGCTGTCATTCGTGACGCCACGGCGGTCGATTTGGATATGGGGAGACAGAGATGGGTGACTTTAGAGGCACAGTAGTAGGGTACACCCATTTTAGCTTGGGATAGGGTGAGGACCATTTTTCTTAAGGGTAATCCTCCCACCTTTGGAGGGGGATCTAACCCAACGATTGCTCACCAGTGGAGGAGAGATATGGAGAAGCATTTGAGGTTGGTGGACTCCATGGATGTGTAGAAGCCGATGTTAGCAACATTTAAGCTAACAAGAGATGCATTGCAATGGTGGGAGAGTGCCACCACATCAGAGGAGAGAGATCAATTGGCTTATGCAGAGTTTCTGAATAAGTTCAATAATAAGTACTTTTTGATGCAATTAGGAATGTGAAGTAGAGAGAATTTATGGACTTGGAGCAAGGTTCAAAGTCGATTGTCGAGTATGAACAGGACTTCACCAACTTATTTATGTTTGTACGATAGGAGGTTAGTATTAAGGTGAAGAAAATGGAATGTTTCATTAAGGGATTGTCATGGTCGATTATGCAAATGGTGTTGGGGAATCCGGCATACACTACATATGCTCAGGTGGTGGATATCCCAATGTTGTTATGGCAAGAGAGGGTGAATTACCAAAAGAAGTTAGGAAAGAGACAAGAGTCTAACGAACAAGGAAATGAGAATAAGGGTCGCAATGTTCAAGCATGGAAGAGGTAGAGGACCAATCAGGAACAACAAGACCAAGGAGAGGATCAAGCAAATACTAGGCATTTCGGACCTTTTAACGGTGAATGCTTTCTATGTGGGGAAGTAAGACATCCTGTGGCGAGGTGTTACAAGAGAGAGGGCCAATAAAACTAAGGAGTACACGCCTAATAAGGTCAAGTTATGCAAGGGCAACAAGGTCCAGGGGTACAAGGATAGCAAGGACTGAGGCCTCCAGTCTTAACAGCAACAGGTGTTCAGGGAACGCTAGCAGGACTGACAGCGTCAGGTGTTCATGGGGGGCTAGTAGCACCGATAGCATCAGGAGGTCACGGAGTGACCGCAACACCAAACCAAACTAGGTATGGGAGGTGTTATTTACTTCACCCTCATGCAGAGCATGATAAATTACCTGGATAGTAGAGTATCACGGTACATAATATCTTCTTAGATACTTATATAGGTAGGCTTTATATATATATATATATATATATATATATATATATATATTGTATTTTTGTTAAGGATTACGTCCGGGTAGATTAAGTGTATGCGCCTAATTATGATATTCTACGAGTAGGCATATCTAAGACTTATTTTCTTTTGCGAGATTTACGCGTTGATATGTATGCTTCATCTAATTTTGAGGAGAAATTCTTTTCTACTGGGGAAGTATGTAACACCCCGTGTTTTAGTTAATTGACTTTAATTAATTTGGAGTAAAATAAACTTTTTGATTTAATAGCCTTTAAGAATTTAACTTAATTTTGTTAGTAAATTTTCAATTGGGAATTAATTGAGGTCTTTTATAAAAATGTTATAAGGTTTTTTATCATTTAACTGGAAAGCACGTTTTTAAGAATATTTATCAAATTTAAAAAGTCGAATTTTAAAAAGATTTGGTTTTTGATACTGGGGTTGTTCAAATGACAAAGCTTGTCATTCGAATGTCGCAGCATCTCTGTAAAAACCCGCTCAAAATAATAACGGGTGGCTAGCCCTATACTACATTAAATCAGGAGTTTCAGATGGTCCAGTCTCAACATCAACTGTCGGTACTATATAATATAGGACTAACTACCTGATATCATATAAGCAAGATGTTAAAATTAAATAAAATTTGCAACAAACAACAGACCAACACTATAACACTACTAATAAAGGAAAGAAAGATGCATAAAATAACTATGATAAATGAAATTCTAGAATAAAATGAAATAAATAACTACAACTGAATATACTACAAAGAAGTAAACCCGAATAAGCTGTCGGGTCACAGCCAATACAATGACTGAAGTGGAATAAATATACACATCTATAAATATCCCTTATGTATAAACTCGATATACAACATGAATCCTACCTAGATTTTTAAAGAAGTAGGAAGCGACTACAAGATACATCCCGCAATAGTCCTCACATGTCACGGCTCCCAAGACTCTGGATACAAGGTCATCCGGCATCCATGCGGTAGGACACCTGTAGTAATATATATATATATATATATATATATATATATATATATATATACAGGCAGGAGAGAAAAGTAAACGGGTCAGAGCCGGAGTGTGAAAAATATTTAGTAAGTGTGTTAACAGTGCATAATAAACATCGGTGTACTTATTTCATAATTAAAGTGGAATCGCACTCTCTCGTGTAACCCCAACTCACCTCTCATCTAACAGTGCGCACCTATTCGCATCCTCAAATTTTTAGTTAAATTACCCCAATTATAAGGACAACCTAACTTAACATAGGCCCCACCTATTCCCACTAGATTTACCTTCCTATCTTGACCCAATAATCCACTCCTTTTCTAATCATACTTGATTTTGTTTACAAACAATTATGCCATAATAGGCTTAATGGATTCCGGTTTATAATTTATTTAATTATAATTCTTAATACGTTACCCATTTATATTTGGGTTTAATCATGTAACTTAACTAATAAATAACATGCATGCAATTTCTTATTGACAAAACTTCTCTCCAATCTCAACATTGTACTAAGTTTCGTGCATGGGGTGTCTCGCAAACCGAAATCCAAATAAGGAACCTGTAACACCCCGCCGAATAAGATACCAGGCAATCACTCCAATATTAAATTAAAATAGGAGTCTCATATGGATCATTCTTAGCATCACTGTCGAAAATCCATTTAATTAATAACCTATTAGGTCGGTGTCAAAATTTTAACTTTACTACTCTTTTTAACAACAATAAATAAAACATCCACAAGTTAATGCTTAAATGAAACTGAAAGGAAAATGAAATGAAATAAAATAACCGAACACTCGGTTCAAATTATACAACCATATCGAATGTTGTACTGAAAGAATAAATAAATGCAATTGAGCCATTGGCTCGAATGTTTATACAGTACCTCCTATCTAGAGTACAATGATGGAAGTGGCTATCAAAACCTGCACGTATCCACAGCTACTGCAGCTGACATCTGACTCAAAAGAAGTGCCATCCAGGGGTCCCTATGTCTGGACACCTATCTAATATATAATATATAGCAAGAAAGGAAAAGTAGATAAACGGGTCAGAGCCCGAGTTTTGAAAATATTTAGCAAGTGCATAAATGCCTTATTTTTAGAAAAAGGTATATGCGATGTCCTACCTACGCGAGACAAGTCTAATCCTAAATATATCCCTAGTGCCCAAGGCCTTTCTCAACTACCGACATTTGCTTGGTTTCGTGCGTAGGACGCCTCGCCAAGGCGAAATCCAAACAAGGAACCCTCCCGTTACACTACTCCCTTGCGTCGTCGGTCATCGAGATGTAAAGGCCCAAGGCACACCAGCGGGGCATCCTAAATCCTGCCTACGCTAACCTACGAACGCGTCTCTACTATCTTATCCTTCCGCCCATACGGAAGGAAACCTAATCAATCGAAGTGCCCACTTTCTGTAAAAGTGTCACGTCCATAATACCCAAAACATACCTGCTCATAATTTTCCTTTTCATTAAGGCCTGACTGTTATCCTCAAATAAATTGCTCTAGGTCCAACTTCACCCACCCACTTGTAGCGAGAGGACCACTTTGGTGCTTTTACGTAGCACAATCTTTCCATAAATATATCAACATCATGTGGCTCATAGCCTATAGTGTTTCATCCACACTATAAGACTCTTCCACAAAATCAACATCCTTGCATCCCATAACAGCTCTCCACTCCCGACGCCGTTAAGAGTCATGTGTGGAGTGTCTCGCAAAGCGAAATCCAAACAAGGAACCCCTCCACACATTGACACTTGACTTCGTTGGTTATGGAGTTCCATTATTTCAACATGCAACCGGGATATCCCTATCCCCTAATCCAACAAAAAGGTGGTCTGAACTCCTATCTCAAACTAAGAGTCATACCACCCTGCCCTCGCACTCATTTTTAAGTCCTTGCGTAAATAGTAATGAGCTTAATCTTACAGCTCAACACAAATCCTGTGGCCTTAAATCATATATATAAGGTCGCCATATACCCAAATCACGATAATGAAACCTCTACTCATCGAAGTTTCGTATCCCACAATAAATAAGGTGAACTCAACCTATATCTAGGTGAGACACCGCAACAATAACTTGTTCCCTCCAGGAACCATGGACATGATAGACTTGCCATTCTTAGCCTGCTATCGCTCCAAAAATACACCATGATGTGTTATATACATCATATCACCATACTCGTATAGACATATAAAACGAGCATCACTAACCAGATATATATATATATACCATATATCAGCACCCGCCTCTATGGCGAATGAAGGAAAATAAAACTCCGCTACTGCGGACAACACATAGGCATACATGATATAATGTTATCGATACCGCCATAACTCAAATTACACACACGAGTCTAGGGCTAACTAATACCACGAATTTATCTAATCATACCAAATATACCTCCTCGATTGAGGTAAAACTCATAACAACATCTTCGCCTATATCCACTGTCGGCCTCTAGCCGACCCTTATGTGAATAATCCAAAACATCATTCTTCTCATTCATGCTAAATCGTGGTGACTCACGGTTAAAACTATCCATAAGATCCCTTTCGAACCCATACTTTACTGGGAAATTCAACTTTAGTAACACCCTCTACTACAGCGGTACTACGGTGCTCATAACTACCATACTTTAGTAGTCGTTGCAACAATCCTTAGCATTTGTCACAAGGGGAGTGACCTCTACTAAGGCCCTCGTCCCCAACGTCTACCAGCTGCCCCAGCTAAGCCTCACCTCCTGCTACCATCCAAGCTCCGCACACGATTCTCAAACGAGCGCGCAAAAGATTTTTATAATTTCATAATATGGCAGGAGAACGAAATCTCACACGAGAAATCAACAATCCCAGTCCTGACGCTCTATAACAAATCGAGAGCAACGCTGAAAGCATAGTACGTCCGCACATATTCCTAAGGACACTAGAACCTGATGCTCTGATACCATCTGTAACACCCCGCCTAATAAGATACCGGGCGATCACTCTAATATTAAATTAAAACAGGAGTCTCATATGGATCATTCTTAGCATCACTGTCAAAAGTCCATTTAATTACTAATAACCTATTAGGCCGGTGTCAAAATTTTAACTTTACTACTCTTTTTAACAACAATAAATAAAACATTCACAAGTTAATGCTTAAATGAAACTGAAAGGAAAATGAAATGAAATGAAATAAAATAACCAAACACTCGGTTCAAATTATACAACCATATCGAATGTTGTACTGAAAGAATAATTAAATGCAATTGAGCCATTGGCTCGAATGTTTATACAGTACCTCCTATCTAGAGTACAATGATGGAAGCGGCTATCAAAACCTACACGCATCCACAGCTGTTGCAGCTGACGTCTGACTCGAAAGAAGTGCCATCCAGGCGTCCCTGTGTCTGGACACCTATATAATATATAATATATAGCAAGAAAGGAAAAGTAGATAAACGGGTCAGAGCCCGAGTTTTGAAAATATTTAGCAAGTGCATAAACGCCTTATTTTTAGAAAAATGTTTTATCTCATATTTAAGTTTGGTATCGCACTCCCATGAGATACCCCTCACCTCTCCTCTAACAGTGCACTCCTAGCGCATCCCTCTAAACATCTAAACATCCTAGTCAAGCTACCCTGCTAAACTAGTCTATCACCCAACCACTAACAACCCTAGATAGTCCAAGTAATGTACTAAGGGCTAAACTTCACCCCAGTCTCAACGCTATGCCATGTTCGTGCGTGGGGTGTCTCGCAAAGCGAAATCCAAACAAGGAACCCCCCCGATACACTACTATGCGGCAAGGTTGATCGTCGAGATCCGCCAGTCCCTCGGTACAGAATATATATCTATATATATTTACACGTATAATAAATCTTAATATAAGATCACTAAGGAATAAACTTCTCCCCAGTCTCAACACAATGCCATATTCGTGCGTGGGGTGTCTCGCAAAGCGAAATCCAAACAAGGAACCCCCCGATACACTACTATGCGGCAAGGTCGATCGTCGGGATCCATTATAGCCTCGGCACTCGATTCATCCATATATATATATATTTTACCATAACCATCCGGATCTATCTCCCGGACTGAGGATTCATATATCA
Source organism: Sambucus nigra (assembly GCA_949130495.1). Lineage (NCBI taxonomy): Eukaryota > Viridiplantae > Streptophyta > Magnoliopsida > Dipsacales > Adoxaceae > Sambucus > Sambucus nigra. The sequence goes on from OX422215.1 coordinate 333,880,574, forward strand.
AGTATTTATCAATACTTTCATTTTTCTTAGAACTTCCCATTTCCCTTTTTATACTCAGGAAATGTAAATATAAAAGCCAATTCATTATCATGAATTTCTTTAACAAATCATATACTTTTAAAAGCCAATTTTATTATCATAAAAAATGTTTTTCCGTTTCAAAATATCCCATTTCCCTCTTTATTTTCAGGAAATGTATTCAAAGCCATTTTCATTATCATAAAAATGCTTTGATCCTATCATATGCTTCCACATCCCTTCTTCCATCCGGGAGTGTTACCGAAGCCAAACAATTAACCTATTTCCCTTCCTATATCCAGGAAATGTAATTAAAGCCAATCCATTATCATGAATTGCTTTAACATAACGCGTTCTAAGACCGCCCGTCCGGGTTTTCCCACTGTGCGCGCCCCTAAATGGCTATCATCTTCTAGGGCCTATCATAAGACAACCTGAGATCCTACATCGCAAGTAATTTGTCATATGCATGCGGGATAGTCAAGACCACACCCGGAATCTCCTAACTAGCGCATAAAAATACAACAAACGCTCATATGGCCTATAGGACTATATCCACCCTGCGTTAATTTGTCAGGGGGCTTCACCATACGCACGCAACTTCCCTTATGATAGCGATTTAGAGAGGTGTGTATCCTCATTTTTATCATTTATGAAAATCATTTATCTTTCCATTTTGAAAACATTCATATTTATATTTTCAAAATCATTTATCTCAAACCATATATATACTTTAACCACATAGTATATATAAATACCATATATTCCTCTTAGAATATATAAAAATGGCCATATTTTCCAATCTCATCTAACGATGACCGATAATCCCAAAGATTCTCTCAAAGAGTCATAATCATGCATTTATATATGCATGATACTAAACCTAAAGTATTTTCTTACTTTAATAAGTAATACATACTTAAATCCCACCTAAAGATTTATTGGATATCTCCAACTATACTAATTCAGTCTAAGTGAATATATATATATATATATATATATATATATATATATATATATATATATATATATATATATATATATATATATATATATATATATTCCCAAATCCACAAGTCACTTAGGACATAACCTTCTATAATACTTTAATTTACAAGGCCCTTAAACTTTAATATCAAAGAGGATAAGTCATACTAATCTCCAAAATCTTGGGATGAAAACAGGGCACCGGTCGATCGATCATGTACCCCCGATCAACCGCGGGTTGCAAATAAGCCTACGAAACAAAGCAGTAGGCCCTTTTTCCTTAACGCGGACGACCGGTCACACTAGGTCTCCCAAATTAAATTTCCTCAATTCCTTAATCCAACAACCCAAATTTATTAACAGGGTTTCTAAACTACACCAAAAATAATCGTACACATCTACACGATTAATTCTAGCCATAATTTTTCCAATTCCCGATTTGATTTCCGAGTTGATGATTTCAACCCGGAGCTGCCATCTTGTAAAAATCATATCAAATTGTACAAAAATTAGAAAAATACGCGGTCGGCGCTCACGTGACCGTATCGAAAAGATCTACAACTTTCATGTTTTGTCCGAGAGTTAATTCAATTCTTTTCCTGGCCAAAATGGCCCCCTAAAGTCACGGGTTACTATTCATCGTCTTCTCCGAGACGATTTTGGCCATTAAAGCTTCTCCCAAGCTTTTGTCGCCTCACCCAACGTCCTACAACCTCAACCAACTACAAATACACATATATTAAGGGTTCTAAACATCCTAGAACCCAAAACCACCAATTAATTTAGGTTAAAACCTAAGTTCCACAAATTGAAATATTATTGGGGTTTAATTGTTTTAACTCCCAAAAACCCATTTTATCCATGATAACCCACCCCAAAACCTTTACGGTTTGTTTATACCAAACTACGGTATGAGATATTGATGCAAAAAGATAAATAAAGCAAGTAAACAATTGACTCGTGGATAAAATCCGACGACCTCAAGTCGAATCCGGTGGAGTTTGGCCCGAATCTCCATTTTCTCCTCTTTTCTCTCTTTACTCTCTTTTCTTTCTTTCTTTTCTCTTTTTCTCCCTCCCCCTCTCTTTATAAAGAAAGAAAAAGGGTTATACCCCTTAAAACCCAAAAACGACTCGTTTACCCAATAACAAGTTGCTTTTAGCTCTAAAATTACCCGAAACTCATTTTCGACAAACGGATTCTCTTTTCCGACTATCTCGAACATTACGAGACTCACAGCGCAGTCAAAATTCCCATCCGAGGTACTTGACTGCAAATCACTATTCCAACCCAAAATAAATAAATGCGGGTTTTCCAATTAAAAATCTTACCTCATGTCGCTTTACTCACCGGCGACATATAATTAAAATATTTTGATCTATATAGTCCCAAAAATAATCACAACATCCTTCGAAAATCATTCAATCCTCGAAAATCCCAAAAATTACTATTTAGGGAAATTCCCCCAAATGACCAATTTATATATATTTATGGAATTTAATTGTCTCCAAAAGGGCGGGTTGTTGCAAAACCACCCCGTTACACTACTCCTTAACAACGTCGATCCTAGAGATCCATCATGCCACACATAATTATTTGACAAAACTTTTCTGCAATCTCAACACAGCACTGCGTTCCATGCGTGGGGTGTCTCGCAAAGAGAAATCCAAACAAGGAACCACCCCGTTAAACTACTCCTTGACAATGTCGATCCTAGAGATCCATTATGCCATACATACACTATTATACTACTAAAACCACTAAATTTTAAACTACGATATGAAAACAACTAAAAATCTCCAATAATATCCTTGGGATGATGTAACCGAAATATTCCTTAAATGCGATACATCAACCCCCATCAATCTAGTACACCATAATCATCCAAGATGTACTCCATAAAGATTCCATATCCTTTCATCTATAGGATATATAAATATATATACAGGCATTTTATTCTAACCATATATATATATATATATATATATATATATATATATATATATATATATATATATACCATCATCCATACCCATGACCAAGTGTACATGTCATATCTGATGTACAATGGACATGCACATAATACACTCGGCTATATATATCGCCGATAAAACTGCACCATGCTATCATCTTTCCAGTGCCCGGCTCACGTAGTAACCGGGGACCACCATGGTGGGGCTCAACGACACCCATCTCGTGGTAAACTCACACACACGACGTCCCGGGAAGCGATCATAGCTCCTAACTGGCAATGAGACGAAACATACCCACCACGTCTCACCCCAAAAATATAAATCACATAATAAGACATGGGACGACTATGACCTGGGGAATATCCACACCCTGCTCCTCAAGCCAGGATGCTCACCCTCAGCACGGAAACTTCCCAATGATAGCATGAGCGGGGTATACTTAACCACAAAGTATGTATATCGTTCACATGCACAACATACATACATCCATATGATCCCATCATATGACCAAACCCTAAACCATCATATACGATTTAGATATCCATACCACGTATGTCCACAACATAAATATATCCATATTTACATATCTATATAGATATATACACCTATATTCACATATCTTTATATCTATATATACAAACTAATTCTCGTTCATGTGTATAAGATATCTATATACACACGGCTATAAGTATACATAATCCTCAATATACAAGCCGTCACCATAATTTCCTTTAAATTTAGCTCGATATGTGAATAAAATCCCTCACTTGAAACATATTCAATCCTTTTCCCTATGATGAATAGTCTCCCAAAATCACATGTATATATATACATATATATTCAACATTATGGTTATCACCCAAAATTTTGTGTAGGAAACCATCACTACACATACCATCTATATCCGAGAGCATATTACAGAATCTAGTAATAATTTCGACTATTGGTATACACATAACTAATAGTCTATAAGCCTCAAGATCAATCTTAACTTCATCAAATAATCCCATATGTTAGGGAAAATACCCAATGTAAATCACACACTGATAAACAACATCTACCCCCAACTAGATTTACACACTCTATTCTAGTTGGGAAATATGATCCCATCGCTCTCGATTTCGACTAAGGCTCAATCCCTTTTGTGAATCCCCTAGTCTAAGATCTCTCGAATTTATTTCTTAAATTTTATCATTACAAAGGTAGGCGACTATTCTCTTTCATTGGGCCCCAAATTGTATCTTAATAAAATCTTATCCTTATAAGGTTTCATTATAAATGTCGAACCAGAGATTTCACAACATACCTTCGCAACTATCTCTAAGAGTTCTTAGTCTCCCATCACATCTATACTTACATTTAATCTATAATTAGGATCCTCAATCCCCATGAGGTTTCCCCACAATCTCTATATAGAACTCCGAATACATACATGGGTATATTTTTTCCAAATTGTCCCAAGAAGTCCCCATAATCACAATGTGTGAGTAACCCCTAGTGTGTCTCCAAACATATCTCTTACATCATAAGAGAAGACCCCAAATCGATAAACCCAACAGAAAAGGGTTTAAAATCACTATGGAGAAAATTACACAAAATGCCCTGTTTCCGAATCGATTGGGCCCTATTCCGAATCGATTCGGCCTAGCGAATCGATTCGGCCTCCAAGGCGAATCGATTCGGGTCCAAAGACCTGGGCTTCTGCCACAAGCCGAATCAATTCGGCTTGGGTCCGAATCGATTCGGTCAATGCAGACCTCCCAATTTCCCTAAACCGAATCGATTCGCTTAGGGGGAGAATCGATTCGGGCCTGCAGATTTTGAAGGGTTCTTCTTCTTCAATGAACCCACGAATTTTTAAACCCTAAAATTTTTATTCTAACCCCCAAACCTTTATCAAATCATGATTTTAAGCCCATAAATCAACCCAAAGTTAATCCCAACCATTTCTACACCATCAAACCCATATTTAAACGTTGATTTCAAGATTAAACCCAAAAATCTAGGTTTTGAAATATATACCCAAAATCCAATTCTTTAACCCACGAATTATGAAATTAAATACACAAATGACTTATTTAGCAAGATTAAACACTTGCCTCAGATTTGTAGAGGTTGGATCGTCCTCGATGTCGCGGTTGGGCCGGAAATCTCCAAACTTTTCTCTCCTCTCTCTCTTCCTTTCTTCTTCTTTCTTTCTTCCTTTCTCTTTTCTTTCTATTTCTCTCTTTCTCTAAATGAGAAGGCTTTATCCGTAAGCCTTTAAATCCCTTAAAACAATAAACCCAGTTTTAAATATTAATACAGAGTTGAAATGACTCGTTTACTCCAATTCGAGTCAAACTGATTTAAAAATATTCCGGAGATGAAATAAAACCCATTGACAGTCATTTTGACTATCTCGACCCTTCCGGGATCGATGTTACCCTCAAAATCATCATCCGGAATACTTTAAAATGTCCTCTATTTTTGGACCTCAATTCCCAAATTTTAAAATTCTCCATTTTAATTAAATTTTAATTTCCCAAAAATTTAATTTCTCAGTCTTAGAAATCATGGGGTGTTACAATCTCGCCCCTGAAATTTAGATTATGCTTAGGGCCTCAATCTCATCTAGTCCTTACATCAATCCTCAAGATCACTATACCGATCCTTTCTATTTCTTACGTCGAACCATAAAGATTTTAAAACAAACTACTACCCAGGGCGCCCATACACCCCGTACCCGAGTTTCCACTCGTAGAATTGTAATCATGCTCCATTAGCCTCAAATCGTAATATAATATCACCAGTATAATCTATAACAACATATTAATTATATAAAAGTTGGAAAATCCCTAATGGTTAAACTCTCCTTAATTTCTAACGCTAGCCACCTTTGTGCGGGGGAGGTCTCGCAAGCGAAATCCAAACAAGGAACCCTCCCAATACACTACTGTGTAGCTAGGTCGGGGATTGAGATTAGTTGAACCAGGGTTAAGGTTTTATAAAAAGGTTTTCATATTTTAGATACCACCGAAGGCCTATGTAATAATATATAATATATATAAATCCTGCGTCTTTCGACACGCCAAACAAATACCTTATGTTTAAAACACAAGGCCTCAACAAATGCAACACTTCTAACCACTACCTAGTTCTCAAAACTTAGCACAACTATGAGCTAAATTCTCCACTCAAAATAAATCCACTAAGCTCTAAACCTCCCAACCATACTAATTCTTTTCATCACCCTAAAACATCATTTCAAGGCAAATCCTTGAATCTCAACTCAAGGTACTCTACTTCTTCCAGGACAATCATTAATCCTAAACCTATTTCTCCACAAGATAAACATCTTCCTCCAAATCCTTCCTAACCATTTTGAAGGACGAAACGTGATTGCGACCACCGGAAATTCCCTCAGTCCTACACAACGAAACTGAGTCTCCAAATTCTTTCTCCCTCATCCCAGAAGGAGATCATCCTGACATTGGAACAACTCTACCTGCCTCACATCGGTAAGAGTCACCAATACCAGGTTTCCTAACGAAAGTTGACGGGTTTCTCAACCTAAACTTCCCAAGGACCACACTACTCTCTCCTTAGACTTTCCTTACTCAGTCCAAGATTCTCCATCCAAGTAATTTCCCTTCTTACTTAACCACCTATAGGTTACCCTAAATCACTGCTAGATTCTCTTCCTTATTCCCGCCTGAATCGAGGAAAACGAATACCTCCAATCAAAGCGTACCCAAGATATGCTATGGGTATTGTATCTCTAATCTTGTCCTTTCCTAGAAGACATAATCTAGGTGACGTCTGAAATGAAACGAGAGAAACTATTATTAGAATGTCGAGCAAGTGAATACACTTCACAGAAAAGATAAACGCCACGAATACAACAATCCTAATATTAGGGCTTTATGTCAAGAACGTTAACGGGAGAACACAGAAAATCCACACAGATCCTAAAGACTCTAGAACCTGATGCTCTGATACCATCTGTAATAACCCGCTCAAAATAAAATCAGGTGGTTAGCCATATACTACATTAAATTAGGAGTTTTAGATGGTCCAGTCTCAACATCAACCGTCAGTACTATATAATATATGAGTAACTACCCGCTATCATATAAGCAAGATGTTAAGATTAAATAAAATTTGCAACAAACAACAGACCAACACTAAAACACTAATAATAAAGGAAAGAAAGATGCATAAAAGAACTATGATAAATGAAGTGCTAGAATAAAATGAAACAAATAACTACAATTGAGTATACTACAAAGAAGTAAACCTGAATAAGTTGTCGGTCACAGCCAATACAATGACTGAAGTGGAATAAATATACACATCTATAAATATCCCTTGGGTATAAACCCGAAATACAAAATGAATCCTACCTAGATTTTTAAAGAAGTAGGAAGCGACTACAAGATACATCCCGCAACAGTCCGCACATGTCACGGCTCCCAAGACTCTGGATAGAAGGTCATCTGGCAGCCATGTGACGCGACTAAGATTTTGTCTCAAAAGTGCGTTTTACTCTAGGCTCAAGTGCAAGCCTGTCGCTCAAGTAGTAACCTGGTAAATCGGGATCGTATCCACAGGGATCGAGATTGCCAAATAAGACCAAGAAAAATTATTAAATCTTGAAATGATTTCTTAAAAGAAATAAAAAGATGATTAATGATTGGGGAAATTTCTAGTGAAGTAAAAATTTGCTTAAGGAAAACAAACTGAAAATTGCAAAAGAGTTTATATCTGACAAATGGGAGAAAATAGGGTAGGGTACAATCCCTCAATCCTTGACAAATTACCTTATAGAATACTAGACTTGTAAATTAAAATTATTGACTGGATTCGGTCTTTATAAATTCTAAGCATTACGTATATGAGGTTCAAGCCCGCACCATACGAAATCAAAGTCAAATACAAAGCAGTGAAAGATAAATCATACTCGCAAAGCGATCTTAAACATCTCAAGTACCTAGGGCAAGAGAGATTAAAAGATTGACAATATTTGTATGATTTTCTTTCACGATTCAATCAATATTTTAATTTAACCTCTGTTTTCTACATAAATAATTTGCCTTGGATTGAGTTCATGTACCCCAACCCTTGGGAAATTAGCTACTCATGATTTGGTTCAAGAATAAATTCACATGTAAAATTATGGATCCACAAGACATTGTAAGTAATTTGCAAATAATAAAACTAGAGAATGGAATGATTTTACTTGAATTCAGCAAAAAGAAAGTAATTGGAATTCCGAATCCTTACAAACTAGGGTTCATGAAAGAAATTGAAAACTTTTGAATTGTTCTCTCAAAAACTAACCCTAGAATTCCCTAGCCACTTTGTAACCTAGCCTCTCTTAGCAAAACCCTAGCTACTCTCTAGCAACTCTCTAGCTAGCCTCTCAAATGATGTAGGGCATTCATTTTTATAGCACAAAGAATCGAAATGGACAGCTCAATGTGCTTGTGGCACAAGTTTCACCATCCAGCATGCCAAAAATCTGCACAATTAATGCCAGGATTTCACATGATCGGACCGGTCCGGATTACCCTCGGATCGGGTTGATATCCACCGGATCGGTCCGGTCCTAGTCGGATTGGTCCGGATTTCATCTCCATCGGTTTGCTACCCATCCGGGGTCTACTTGACTTGGATCATTTCGGATCGGTCCGGTTTCCATCGGATCGGTCCGATTTTCCTCAACTTTGACTTTTTCCTTGCAACTTTGACTGGCCATATCTTCTGATTTAGAACTCCGATTTGGGTGCCATTTCTTCCTATGCTCATGTGAACTCATTCTCTTCAACTTCACTTTTGGTGTCGCCTTCGATTTTTGAGTGGAACTTTACTCTTTTGCCCTTTGACTTTTCTTCTAATTTCTTCTTTTCCTTTCTTGCATTCCATTCCTGAAAACTTCATCACAATTACCCAAAAACTAGGGAATATTGTTAGAAACAGATAATAGAGTGATATGGACTAAAAATGATTCAATTACCTTGTTCGAGATATTAAAATCACTAATTTAAGGAGCTAAATTCAGAAGAATTTACGCTTGGTCACCATGCGGTAGGACACCTGTACTAATATATATATATATATATATATATATATATACAGGCAGGAGAGAAAAGTAAACGGGTCAGAGCCCGAGTGTGAAAAATATTTAGCAAGTGTGTTAACCGTGCATAATAAACATCGGTGCACTTATTTCATAATTAAAGTGGAATCGCACTCTCTCGTGTAATCCCAACTCACCTCTCATCTAACGGCGCGCACCTATTCGCGTCCTCAAATTTTTAGTTAAATTACCCCAATTATAAGGACAACCTAACTTAACATAGGCCCCGCCTATTCCCACGAGATTTACCTTCCTATCTTAACCCAAGAATCCACCCCTTTTCTAATCATACTTGATTATGTTTACAAACAATTATGCCATAATAGGCTTAATGAATTCCGGTTTATAATTTATTTAATTATAATTCTTAATATGTTACCCATTTATATTTGGGTTTAATCATGTAACTTAATTAATAAATAACATGCATGCAATTTCTTATTGACAAAACATCTCTCCAATATCAACATTGTACTACGTTTCGTGCGTGGGGTGTCTCGCAAAGCGAAATCCAAACAAGGAACCACCCCGTTACACAACTCCTTGACAATGTCGATCCTAGAGATCCATCATGCCACACATAATTATTTGACAAAACCTTTCTCCAATCTCAACACTGCACTGCGTTTCATGCGTGGGGTGTCTCGCAAAGTGAAATGCAAACAAGGAACCACCCCGTTACACTACTCCTTGACAATGTCAATCCTAGAGATCCATTATGCCATACATACACTATTATACTACTACAACTACTAAATTTTAAACTACAATATGAAAACAACTAAAAATCTCCAATAATATCCTTGGGATGATGTAATCGAAATATTCCTTATATGCGATACATCAACCCCCATCAGTCTAGTACACCATAATCATCCAAGATGTACTCCATAAAGATTCCATATCCTTTCATCTATAGGATATATAAATATATATACAGGCATTTTATTCTAACCATATATATATATATACCATCATCCATACCCATGACCAAGTGTACATGTCATATCAGATGTACAATGGACATGCACATAATACACCCGGCTATATATATCGCCGATAAAACTGCACCATGCTATCATCTTTCCAGTGCCCGGCTCACGTAGCAACTGGGGACCACCATGGTGGGGCTCAACGACACCCATCTCGTGGTAAACTCACTCACACGACGTCCCGGGAAGCGGTCATAGCTCCTAACCGGCAATGAGACAAAACATACCCACCACGTCTCACCCCAAAAATATAAATGACATAATAAGACATGGGACGACTATGACCTAGGGAATATCCACACCCTGCTCCTCAAGCTAGGATGCTCACCCTCTGCGCGGAAACTTCCCAATGATAGCATGAGCGTGGTGTGCTTAACCACATAAGTATGTATATCGTTAACATGCACAGTATACATACATCCATATGATCCCATCATATGATCAAACCCTAAACCATCATATATGGTTTAGATATCCATACCACGTATGTCCACAACATAAATATATCCATATTTACATATCTATATAGATATATACACATATATTCATGTATCTCTATATCTATATATACAAACTAATTCTCATTCATGTGTATAAGATATCTATATAGACTCGGCTATAAGTATACATAATCCTCAATATGCAAGCCATCACCATAATTTCCTTTAAATTTACCTCGATATGTGAATAAAATCCCTCACTTGAAACATATTCAATCCTTTTTCCTATGATGAATAGTTTACCAAAATCATATGTGTGTGTATATATATATATATATATACACATACATATATATTCAATATTAGGGTTATCACCCAAAATTTTGTGTAGGGAACTATCACTACACATACCATCTATATCCGAGAGCATATTAAAGAATCTAGTAATAATTTTGACTATTTGTATACACATAACTAAAAGTCTATACGCCTCAAGCTCAATCTTACCTTGATCAAATAATCCCATATGTTCGGGAAAATACCCAATGTAAATCACACACTGATAAACAACATCTACCCCCAACTAGATTTACACACTCTATTCTAGTTGGAAAATATGATCCCATCACTCTCGATTTCGACTAGGGCTCAATAACTTTTGTGAATCCCCTAGTATAAGATCTTTCAGATTTATTTCTTAAATTTTATCATTACAAAGGTAGGCGACTATTCTCTTTCATTGGGCCCCAAATTGTATCTTAATAAAATCCTCTCCTTATAAGGTTTCGATATAAATGTCGGCCCAGAATTTTCACAACATACCCTCGCAACTATCTCTAAGAGTTCTTAGTCTCCCATCACATCTATACTTACATTTAATCTATAATTAGGATCCTCAATCCCCATGAGGTTTCCCCACAATCTCTATACACAACTCTAAATACATACATGGGTATATTTTTCCCAAATTGTCCCAAGAAGTCCCCATAATCACAATGTGTGAGAAACCCCTAGTGTCTCTCCAAACATATCACTTACATCATAAGAGATGACCCGAAATCGATAAACCCAACCAAAAAGGGTTTGAAATCACTATGGAGAAAATTACACAAAATGCCCTATTTCCGAATCGATTAGGCCCTATTCCGAATCGATTCGGCCTAACGAATCGATTCGGCCTCCAAGGTGAATCAATTCGGGTCCAATGACCTGGGCTTCTGCCACAGGCTGAATCGATTTGGCTTGGGTCCGAATCGATTCGGTCAATGCAGACCTCCTAATTTCCCTAAACCGAATCGATTCGCTTAGGGGGCGAATCGATTCGCTTAGGGGGCGAATCGATTCGGGCCTGCATATTTTGAAGGGTTCTTCTTCTTCATTGAACCCACGAATTTTTAAACCCTAAAATTTTTATTCTAACCGCCAAACCTTTATCAAATCATAATTTTAAGCTCATAAATCAACCCAAAGTTCATCCCAACCATTTCTACACCATCAAACCCATATTTAAACGTTGATTTCAAGATTAAACCCAAAAATCTAGGTTTTGATAAATATACCTAAAATCCAATTATTTAACCCACGAATAATGAAATTAAATACACAAATGACTTATTTTGCAAAATTAAACACTTGCCTCAGATTTGTATAGGTTGGATCGTCCTCGATGTCACAGTTGGGCCGAAAATCTCCAAGTTTTTCTCTCCTCTCTCTCTTCCTTTCTTCTTCTTTCTTTCTTCCTTCTTTCTTCCTTTCTATTTTCTTTATATTTCTCTCTTTCTCTAAATGAGAAGGCTTGATCCGTAAGCCTTTAAATCCCTTAAAATAATAAACCCAGTTTTAAATATTAGTACAGACTTGAAATGACTCGTTTACTCCAATTCGAGTCAAACTCAGTTAAAAATATTTCGGAGCCGAAATAAAACCCAATGACAGTCATTTTGACTATCTCGACCCTTTCGGGATCGATGTTACCCTCAAAATCATCATCCGGAATACTTTAAAATCTCCTCTATTTTTGGACCTCAATTCCCAAATTTTAAAATTCTCCAATTTAATTGAAATTTAATTTCCCAAAAATTTTATTTCCCAAAAATTTAATTTCTCAGTCTCCGAAATCATGGGGTGTTACAATCTCGTTCGAACGAAAATGTACATCGTTTGAACACAGAGGCGGTGGCTTACTTGAGACTCATAATTATTTTCCAACTCTTAAATCCTTTATATACTAAACTGATATGGCGCTGGGACTTCGAAAATCACTTTTCTCTCAAACTTTCACCAGAATGTTTTTCCAAAACATAATTCTCTCATCTTCAACCCCTAGCCCCTACTTTTCAAAAGTTTTGAAGAGTCTATTGGTGTTTTCTCAAAAGGAGTTCAACCTTCTATTCATATTTTTCATGCAACTAATTTCCGGCAAGAATACTCTATTCTTTTCCTTTAGTATTATGCATTATAAGTGTTTCCTAAACCTTAATTACATGTTTTCTTAAAAACAAATAGCAATATAATTAGAGAAAGTGAACACCAAAGTTTGGGGCTATTTTTATGATATTCTTTAATAAGATTAATATTCATAACCCTTGGGTACATAGGATTTATGAGTGGAGGTTGGGTTTTATTGGTGTAGGTTGCATGTAGAAAAATCCTAGTAATGAAATATATAAATTTGGGGGCGTATGACTCACATAATTTGTGTTGAGATAATGAAAGTTGGATTTTGAAGTATTAATGATGAAATCTCGGTATATTTAATTTTAAATAATTAAATGAGATTAATTGGGTATTTTGACGACGTGATAATTAAATTAAGATTTAATTGAATTGGACTATTATGTGTAGTTTTGTACGTTGATTTATTATGTATAATTGTGTGACTTGTTGATAGAATTAAATTACCATTTGTGACGACAGTTTGTTGGGTATTATTACTCTCCCTATATTTTAGGATGCCTTGCGGGTATGTGACTAGTGGGTAGGCCTTTGGATGATTTACAACTTCTAGGTATGGGACTAGTGAGGGTAGATTATTTTGACTTTATTATGTTGGGGGTGGGCTGATTTTTTGCCACTTTATCGTTGTAACGCTAGCCTAGGCATGAGACTAGGTCGAGGTTTATGTGAGGTATTCATCCTATACTTAGGGCAGGACGTATTGTTAACTTGGGGACCCTTAGGTATGGGACTAGGGGTATTTTGAGGATCTGACATCAATAAAAGGGTGGGGTAATTTATAAATTTGTTAAATTGAGAAATTGAGAATTAATGCCTAAGATAGAAACGGGTATTAACATTTGTGGTGACATAATGTGCCAGGACCGACAGTTTTAACGGGTTAGTGGACGATTTATGTTGTGTCGTGTGTGGAATCTTGTCATGGGGCGAGGTCGACAATTTAAATGTATCAGAGGCCATTTGACAAGGGGAAGTGTGACACTTTGGTGGATTACCACTCGGGACGGGAGGACCGTCATAATAAAAAGTGAGAACAATAATAAAAATTTGGTTAATTAAATTAACATCGTGGGTCTTGATAATTTAAATTCATATTGGTGTACCTTTTTTTAAATGGGGATCTCTACGGGTAGTTAGTAATTTATATTTATCGCGTTTAATTATCTCGTTTAATTTAAAATATTCTATTATGATATTTAATGCGTATAATGCTACTATCTGGATTGAAGGAGCCTATTTGAGGGGATTAGTGTGTATTCATGGTCGGGGACCTGACATCGTGCGTTGACTAAGTTTTGGGGGATAAGTTTTGGAGAAGCTGCATAGGATTATCGAAGTTATCGTTTGGAGGTGCAGCTAAAGTTCATTCATTTTATTCCATTATTTAGTTAGACTTTCCTTTCCAGTTGTATATAATTATGAGACTTCATTGGAGTTTTATTGGGCCATTCAGTTCCAAAGTTGTTAGAGGTTTTAGTTGCATTATTCAAATCTTTATTATTTCGATTTTATTTACTCATTATTGGAGATTGGATTTATTCGGAGTTTTAGCATGTGATGGATCTTCTATCACTTAGTTGTTTATGATCATTTGAGATTGATTCCAATTTTTATCTAATGAGTTTGTTTATTTATGTCTGATATTTGTTTCATGCTAAGAATGGTATTTATTTAGTTCACGTCCGGCTTGGTTCGGTGGCGGTGGCTGGCTGCCCCGTTTGTCGGACTTTACGGGGTGTGACACACTCTTTGTCAACTTGATAATTTTAGATAATTGTGGTTTCAATATTTTTATCAGGATGGATGTTATGTTAAAACTACGCGCTTATATAGATTGTCATGCCAAGAAAATTTATTTTCGAAACAAAGAAAATTACTGCTTTGAATTTCAAGGATCAGGTCCGTCTGAACCATCAAGTTTTCAAATTCAAAATACTTTTTACTTAATTCCAAGAATTTTGGAACAATTCTAATATGTTTTTTCCAGAAGAATTACCAGGAATACCCACTTCCCATGAAATAGAATTTAGTATAAATACTTATCCTAATACTCTCCCTATTTCGATAACTCCGTATCAAATGGCTCCATTAGAACTTCATACTCAACTAAATCATCTTCTTGAAAAGCATTTTTTTCGCCTCAGTTCATCTCCTTGAAGAGCTCCTATATTATTTGTCGAGAAACAGGATGGAAGCTTTAGGTTATGCATAGATTATCGTAAGCTAAACTCAGTGACTATTAAGAATAAGTATTCTCTACCCTGAATCTTAGATCTAATTGAGTAACTTGGAGGATCAAGGGGACTTTCTAAAATAGACTTACGATCTGGTTACCATTAATTGCAAGTAAGAGAAGGAAATATTCCAAAACCATTTTTTGAACTCATTATGGACATTTTGAATTTACTGTAATGTCTTTTGGCTTAACCAATGCACCCTCAAGTTTTATGGATCTTATGTATAGAATCTTTAGACCTTTTATTGACCAATTTGTTATTGTTTTTGTTGAAATTATTCTTATTTATTCCCTAAATCCAATAGATATTACCCAACATCTAGAGATAGTATTAGGCTCTCTAAGAAACCATCGGTTATATTCTAAGAAGAAGAAATGTTATTTGTTGATGAAAAAAATAAAATTTCTAGGATGTGTGATTTCTGAAAATGAAATCCAAGTCGATCCTGCAAAAGTTTTAGCCATTTTGGAATGTAAAAATACTACAAATGTCACCGAGATAAAAAGTTTTCTAGGGCTAGATGAATATTATCGTCTCTTTATGGAAGGATTTTATCACGTTTCTCTTCCCCTCTCAAATCTAACTAGGAAGGAAGTGCCATTTGTATGGACTAATGAATGTACTTAAGCATTCCATATTTTAAAGGATAAGTTAACTACTATTGCTGTCCACAATATTCCTTCAAGTAATGTAAGTTATGATGTATATATAGATGCCTCATTGCAAGGTTATGATGTTATTTAATGCATGGTGAAAAAGTAGTAGAGTATGGATCAAGACAACTCAAAACTCATGAACGTAATTACCCTCACTACTCCAAAACTACAAACTTGTCACGATAAAAAACCTTGACAAGTTTGGGGGTGACAAATGAAGTTGTCAAGGACTTGTCACGGTAAAAAACTGTAACAAGTTCATTAGGATTGTCATATACTAGTCACGGGCTTTGACCTTGACAAGTTTGCACAGTTCAAGACCGTGACAAGTCCGTGGCAAAAAACTAAACTTGCCACGGACGTTGACCTTGAAAAGTCCGTGACGAATAAAAAATTATCACAGACATTGACCGTGATAATTTTGTGACAAAGAAACTTCTCACGGACTTGTCAAGGTCAAAGTCCGTGACAATTTTGGGCATATTTTAAAAAAAACTAATGGGCAGTATGGCCACTACCACTACCCAGCAGTATATTTGTAACTGTTATAGAAACATGGACCTGTCCAAACAGCATATATCGAAATAAAATATAAATAATGTACCAAATCATGGCATATGTAATCCATATCTAAATAAAATAGAAATACAAATACCCATATGAAAACCAACATGTACCAAATTAAAAAAATATATAATCTACTATCCAAAGAAAATAGAATGGAATAATGTCATGGCATAAGGTCTTGATAAAGTTGGAGGAGGAAGTAAGTCCACACGACATATACATTGACACAGCCCTCAATTCGTTGAATGCAACTACAAAGGTGAGTTCTCCTTTCTAGGCCGTGACAAGCACCCTTGCCTTAATGTCTCGGAGGGGATGACCATAAACTTCCATTCCCAAGAGGAAGCTCGGGTCCGTTAACCCCCTCAATATCCTCTCCCCACAATATATGTCGAGTAGAAACATGGTCGGCCAACTGATTATTGACATAGACCGCTCAACGTGAGTCAAGATGGGAAATGGATCATATGGTGACGAGTTCGTGCATATCAACAATGAAGGGGTGACGTCCTCATCTACAACCTTCACCTTCTCCTTCTCCTTCCACTTACCCTTTCCCTTGCTCCCATCGAAGGTGGACCCAAACTGACGCTTCATGAAGGTGTACATATCTAAGACCCTCACCTCCAATCTTGATAGCTTATCATCATGGGTCTCCACCTTATGAGCCAACCATAATTTTTATGTTAGCAGTTGTAGTTTTTCCTTTGAAAATCTAGCATTGTTACCTTTATGGTGAAGAATTTCTTGTTGTTTCATATCATAAGAGTTTAAAATATTTCTTCACTCAAAAAGACTTAAATTTAAAACAACGATGTTTGATAGTATTTTTGAAAGATTACTGATTTAAATTAAACTACAATCCAGAAAAGGGAAATGTGGTAACCGACGCTTTAAGTTGTAAACCAGGTGGAAGACTCCATACTTTGATTTCTTATGATATTGCTCCTACTATAATGCAATATGATATTCGATTGTGTAGGAAATGAGTTCTTATAATGATACTAATATCAAGGGAGGCGTAACCCCTTATCAAGATGGTGATTAGGGCCTCAGAACAAACACCAATGATAATAAATACAAGTCCCATGTAGGTACATTCAATGTATAAAACTCCTGTATTAAATATGTTTGTACAACATAAATGCTATAACGAAACAATCAATAAGAAAAAGGGGATCCCATAGATGACTTGATTGGAGGGACTAGGATCAAGCACCTTTAATGCAATAAAGGCAAGGCCGTAACCTTAAAATACAAATGGAGTGAATAGGGTTAGTCACACGATAAATGTTCTCATGATAAACTCTCGTGTCTGGAGATATTTTAGCAGTAGTTCTCAGCTAGAAATGTGTGATCCCCAAATATTATAACTTTTGAGGTATTTATATGAGAAAAAGATCATTCGAGTGACCTTACTATAATAAATGCATTTGATCCCTCCTGATGTCAATAGTATTTTGCATTTAATGCCAAAGATATTGCATTAAATGAGCTAGATATGATATTTTGGCGGGAACATTGTTTGGACACTTAGAGTTGTGAATGCATTAAATAAGAAGTGATGTGTCAGCTATGGACTTACCATCCCAAGAATATCTTCACTTGAGTGATAATTTATCAAGTTCATGAATGTCAGACATGCTGACGTCAAAGAGTTAGTAAACAGTAACCTGCAAAGGACGTGTTGTCACATCACTTAAAAAGGTAGTTCATCGAATTGAAGGTTGCTCGACTAATGACAATTCGAGCAACTTATGGTGTATGTAATCATTAGAGGTTAACCTTTCAGACAACTGTTTAGGACTTGGGACCCTCGAGTGGGTTCCCAGAGATGGTATCTCGAGGTACTACTGAGTCATGTTGTGTATAAACCAAGGTTTTTTCGAAGTACCCTAAAGGGGTTGGTCTCTTATAACATTGATTTACACCCAATCCTCCAAACCAAATCCCTATGAGATACCTAGAATGAGTTTGTTTGATAGATCATGTAAGCTCTTGCATGCCCTACCAAACATAGTCCCTCGAGGGTACTGAGCAACCTCACAACTTTACAAAGAAACTTAATATTTACAAAGAGAGATAAATATAAGTACATCAAAGTTCCTATTATAATTTTCATTTTCCAAGTTTATCCCTTGGGCTTGATCTCTGTAAGAGGTCCCTTGAGGAACTTCATCCTTATGCAAGTGACCATAATTATAGGAGATCCTTCCAGCAACTTCATCTTTCTGTGAGAAATCATTCCTAATATTTCTCGTGAAGTGTTGGCATTGTTTTAATCAACTTTAAACCTGGACCTCCCTCTACATTTTCCCCTTCGTAGAGATATTTGTTTGTTTGAAGAAATATCTGTACGGAAAAATGAATTCACATCCTATCTCGATTGATCTGCACACATATTTGTTAGAATGAATAGAATTCCCACATTTGTATATTTACACAAAGTATTAAAATAAAATTGTGGGTAATTTTGGCCTGTGTTCGAGTTATTTTAAGACTCTTACTTCTTGCATGGTAATACGCTACAAGTAACTTATGTTTCTCAGTCTTTTATCTTAGGCAATTACAATGGTTTGTAATAGAATTTCCCCCACAACCATTTATTTGCCCAAGTGTTAAATGGGATAAAGTTTAACCCCCAAACATCTCTTGAATTTCCCTTAAAAGTTAATCAATACCACGTCTCTTCATTGTAAATGACCCTGACAGAACTTCCCCCAGTTGTACACGCATCGGTTGATGGCCACGCGTGAAACCCTACAGGCTACTTGAGTAGGAAAAATATCTTATTGTGATGATTACCTTTCCCCACGCGCGTCTTTTCGTATCAGTCACAACTTTTTCAAAACAAGATGTCCCTTATAAAAGGGTTCCTCTGATACCCATTTCTTTTTACCTTTGTTTTTTTAGTGAAGTATTCTATGATTCCCAGGTCTTGTTCTTTTCCTTTCTTCTCATTTATTCTCTATTCTCTATCATAGCACCAGTTATAAAAAAAAAACCTTCTGTCATGGGTGTTGTCGCTGGGGAAACTTCCTCCAATATTGCGGACTGTCGTCTCTAGTGGGTGAAATATCATTGTACCCCTTACTTTGGCACTATAGACAAGTTCTGGTAGTTTGCCAATGCTTTTCAAGTCTCTCTTGTTTCAAAGGCAGAATATTTGAACTTGCTTGTTGGTGAAGATGATGTGATAGAGAATTATGCCTATATCCCTAATTCTATTATTACCAAGTTCAGAATTGAGAGGGGAGACTATCCCTATGCAAATGTGGAATTTGAATCAGTTCGTGGATTGTGTGAAGGAAATGGTGCCTGGAATGATTATATCCATGGTCAGTATGCGACGGAGTTACTGACAATTGTCTTTTCATGTACTATGATAGAAATGACTTTTGCGCGTTTCTTTTTTCTTTGTCGGTTTTTGAAAAGTCCTTCTAATCAAAACCTCAATTACCTACAAATATAAAACAAACTCAAGTGTAGATGTAAGTAAGGGTATCAATCCACTTTCAAGGTTGTAAAGAAAATGGAGAAAATTTGTAATTCACTTTTTATTTTCTTTTTGTGCTTTTTCACTTTTCTACTTTTTTTTTGCTTTTTAAAATATTATAATAATAGGGTGAGGTGAGGTTTAAACTAAACTAAACTAAATGTAATATGATAATAACTAACTAGAAAGTGACTAAAATGAAAAATAAGTCTAACACTAAAATAGGAGATACAGTGAGGCAAATAATTGTGAGAACAATCAAGGAGTGGGATTACACCACAAATTTTCCCAAATTAATATCAAAATTACAAACCAACTCTCGTTGCAAGTGTAATTATAATAGTAATATTTCAGAATATTAAGTTTAACACCCCACAACTCTAGAAAAATAGATCTACACTCCTTTTAATTAATCACCCGCTAGGATCGATCGATTAGAATTTATGTAAATCTTAAAAAATAAATTTAGAGTTGAAATTCAAGTTATAATACCCCACCTAAGAAACCTCCATCTCTAGTTCGAATCTAAAATGGGTATTATAACTAGAATTTCGATTTCCTCTCGAAAATCATTTACCCTCTCTCGAGGCGTAAATCTAAGGGTGAGGGATTAAAATTAACATTCAAAGGGACTTTTCAAGTAATTAAACTAATTAAAATAAAATAACATCAAATAAGGGTTTTACCCCACCCCTTGAAAGGAGTTTTAGCCTAACATGATATGAAATGTGACAAATTAATAATCAAAGGCATAAACAAATAAAATATAAGGGTAAGAGGACAAATCTTCAAACAAGTCTCCTTGATTTATAAAATTGGACTCTAATCCTCCATTGAAATTGAGCAACATCCATTCAAAATGAGCTCTCCATAATAGTCAATTACATACAAACACTCATTTGAATCACTCAACAATTAATTTCTCACAAATATCTAAAAAAAAATAAAAACAAAACTATTTACAAAAATATTGTACCTAATTTATTTTCTAGTCTAACCTATCTCTCTCTCTAGAATTTTCTTCCTACCAAGATCTATTTGATGATGAATCCCCAAATGGTGTCTTGAGTCTTCTCTTATAGTAGATGTATGGCACACATGGTGCTAAGGGGTATTTTGGGTAGACAAAGGTGCAAGAGTGTGTGTAAGGTATTGGGTGAGGGTTTATTTAGGAATTTAATAGAGGGTGCATGTGGTTTGGGTGTGAGGTCATGATAGTGGGAGAATGAGGGTATAAAATCTGATTTGGTTTATGGGTATTTTGGGGTTTTGGGATAAAAGAGTAGTTGGGGGTAAAATTGGTAAAATGGTTAAAGGGGTTTAAGTTGCACATGGGATTTATTGAGTTTGGCTTTGGTTTGGGTTTTGTTTTGGCAGGTGAAGTCGTGTGGCTTATATGGGTTATGAGAAACGGGTATATGGAGAGGTTTGGGGATGAGACGGAATGGGAGGTCGACGGACGGCATCTGCAGTAGGTGGCTGGCGCGAGGTTGGAAGGTGTGGCTGGCCGCCGGCGGTGGGGTACAGAACGTCAGGGTTCGGGTTCTAGGGCCACTCCGACCGGGGGTTGTGGTCGGAGGGGAGAGAGAGAGGGAGTTCGCGGGGTGGCTACACCGAGTGAGGGAGAGAGGTCGGGGGGTCTGGCCAGGTAGTCGCCGGATTTCATTTTCCAGGGGTGAGGACGGTTTGGGCTGACGTCGGCGGGAGCACGGCTGGACGAAGATGGGTTCGGGGCACTGTGTGGTCGCCGCTGGGGTTGGGGGGGTGTGCTGGCAGTGGGAGGTCGGGCTCCGACGAGGAACGGGTAGGACGCAGAGGTAGGGAGTGGAGCTAGGGTTTTGCGGCGGGTTGGCCGGAGATGGGGTAAGGGTTTAACGCCGGAGATGGAGGTCGGCGCAGAGGAGGGTTATGGTGGAGGGGTTGTGGCTTTTGTGGATGAGAGAGGTGAGTTTTGTGGGAGTTTGGTTATGGTGGAAAGAGGAGAGAGAGAGTGGGTGTAAGGTTGATGGTGGTTTAGAAGAGAGAGAAAGAGATGGGGGAGTGAGGTTGAAGATGAGTATGGTGAGGATTAGTTGTAGTAGGGTGTAGGATATTTAGATGAGGGTGAGTGGGTTAGTTAGGTGTATGATAAGGTGTAGGGTAGTATGGTGTGTGTGTGTCAAATTGTGACCCTTAAAATAACACTAACTAATAAAAATAAAATTAATAAAATAAAATAAAAACCTAAAAAAAATAAAATCCTATTCTAAAATAAAACAAAGACTCAAATAAAAATTGAAACTAAAAAGAAATAAAAATAAAAATAAAATCTAGTAAAGCTTAAAGTTAAAATCCTAAAAAGAAAATGCAAAATCTAATAACACTAAAAATACAAGAAATCCTAAAAATTCTAATCCTAATAAAATAAAATAAAACTACAACTAAAAACTAATAAAAAATCAAAATAAAATAAAATTATACAAATAAAGATAAAAATAGAAAATAAAACCTAGAAAATACTAAATAAATACTAAAAATAAAAATGACTCAAACCAAAAATCTAAAAAATACTAAAGGGAACAAATCAAACATACACAGGATTCGGTGTCGGTTTAGGCTAGGTTTAGGCTCGGGTAAGGGTTTAGGGAATTGGGTATTTAGCTCCATTTATGCGCAATTTCTTTAATTTAAATGCTTTAACTCTGCAATGCTCAATTGACCTACAAGATAAACATTTAAGCACATAAGACGCATATTACCGAGAATTAGTAATAAAAGCATGTCTATTTGGGGTATAAATTGAACAGTTTTGGGTGCTTATCACACCACCCCCAAACAGAGCATTCCTAGTCCTCGAGCAATAAGATAGAGAGAAAGAGACAGATAAGAAACCAAAAGTGTACCACTTTCGCAGGCACTTGCGATTGCACTTAGCATGTGCAACAAGCCTTTAAACCTATAGGTTGCCCTACAGGACGAGTTGTGTCTCGTGAGGGTTTGCAGGGAATATACCCACAAAATTCTTATTTCATTAAAAGGCAGTCAATCTCTTATTAGACGTAGAATAATCGTACAATCCATCACATAGGAAATATTTTGAGAAATAGATGCTAGATTGTGTAAAAAGTTTAGCTAAGTAAATACTCAAGGCACATCCTTCCTAGAACTCAACGTGTGTAGTGTGAATCAGTCAACACGGGTCGAGTATCATAAGAGTAATTCCTAGATTGCCTTGTCGGAATCAACGCTTCAACTTCAAAATCTCACTGGATATAGCTCTCTCAAAAGAACTCTCGAGATATGGGTAAGTGTATCTCTATTGTGTGTGAGGATGTGAGTAAATGTAAGCAAGTTCAAACGTCTCACACACACATAATAAAGAATGAATAATTAGAAAGAAAAATGATCTCATGAAAGAGATGCTAATCACTATAGTGAGAACATCGAGTTATTCACCACGTCGACTTTCATTTTCCCGAACACCTAGGGGAACATATGGATGATAATGGGTAAGGGGAAAATGAAATGAGAAGGATGGTATGAGGTATGGTATGATGGATGTGTCATGTATGGATGTGGTATGTAGGATATAAGGATGATATATGAATGGATATGATAGAAGAGTGTTATATACTTTAGTCATAAATTTATTTATTACAAAAGAACTACTAACTACAAACTCTCTTTCTTTTCTTTTTTTTTTTCAATATTTATTTTCTTTTTCTCTATTTTTTATTTTTGCTTTTGCTATTTTTATGTTTTTCTCTTTTTTTCTTTTTTTTTCTTTTTTTTTTTTGTTTTTCTCTCACTTTTCAAACCAACAATGAAGACATTTAACATTTGAAAGCACACTATTTTTCTCAAAAATGAAAGATGATAGGTGATGGTGTGGGGAAATGTATATGGATGGTGAGGGAAATAAATGGGAAGGTAATAGGTGAGTGAATGGAAATGTGATATGGGAAGGTGGTAAGTGTATGGATGAAAATCTAGTATTCAGGACAAATTTCAAGACACGCGTTTCTTACAACTCGAAAAAGATGTCATTCTCAGTGATCAAGCCAAATTTTAATGAATGATAATGAGATCATACAACAATTTAGTGTGAACCCAAAAGAAGTTGAATCAACTTGTGACTCGGAGATCGTGCAAAACTCTCAAAAAGGTGAAAGGCACGAATCTCACGGGCTAAAGTCTCCACTAGTGATCCTTAAGGTTCTCTTTAGAATTGTAGTACTCTTCAACTCTAAACCGTAGTGACGTGATAAGTGTACAAATTTTGTTGAGTCTAGACATTCATGGTGCAGCGTGCCTTGTTACGTATTACATAAAAAGATAAATCCTCTAGCTTGATTCCTACACTTTTGAAAGATGGATGATTGAAAATTCACATCATTTAGTGAGATGAAAGAAACTGCACGAAAATTTAAAAAAATCAGGTTTAAAATTCAAATTTTTTCAAAAGATGTACGATTTTGATAAAATTCCCCACCCCAAACAAAAAGGAAAATCGTCCTCGATGTTAAGTAAAATGATTTTTAAAATTGAGAGCATAAGGTAGGAAAGAGATTACCAGAATGAACCGCTAATGAAGTGGAAAGATGTCGCCAATAATAAATCTGAATAAGAAGAGATAAAAAAATGTGTACAAGTCTATAAGCATGATAAAGCATTGGGTGATATGAAACACCACCCCCAAACAGGATGAGACTAGTACAAGAAACGTGGGCTGCCTCCCGGTAGCGCTAAGTTTAATGTCTTCAGCCAGACCGATGGGATCTCACCCTAAGGATGAGATCTATGATAGCAGGGGGTGGAAGAAAAATTGGGTGATGAGAATCAGCCCCAAACAAGACTGAAGTGTCAGTCTTGTTGGATACAGGCTAAAACGGGTCAATGCACTTGTATGGCGAAATGCATCACATGATGCAAAGCATCGGTGGACCAAGGGCGGGTGGGTATTATGGTAAATGTGAGGGTGAATAGGCATCGATCACGGGCCTTATTGAGCCGGAAGGTGAGGGAAACTAGGGCCCTGTAAGCATGGTGCTCCAATTGGTGAGGAAGGAAATATGGTGGGGAAAGTGGAATGGGACGGGCCTCATAAAAATCACACGACCGTTCTATAGATGGGCGATGATAATGGTCACGTCGTGACACACCAGGGAGCTTTCGATGGGAAAAATCAACACCACAAGAGAGGGACGGGTATAAAGTAACAAGCTCGGTGTCACAAGAGTGGAAAGTAGCACCACAAATACTCTCGAGAGAGGTGGAGGAAGGTTTCAGGTGAGGATCTAAAAGTGTTGATAGAAACTTGAAATGCGTAAAATCAAGATCCAAACCAGGTGGTAGGACAATGGGTGGGTCGGGTGGGATAAACGGTGGATCAGGTGGGATAAATGGCGGAGGAAGATGATCCAGCTCAAGCGTGGGAGACACACACTCATTGGGAGGAGTAAAGGAATACTCACAAGGGAGTGTGGTTTCTAAAGATGGAGTTGTCAACTTTTCCACAAGAGTAACATCTGGGAATGTGGTGGTTGGTTCAAACGAGGCACCAAAATCGGAGATAGAGGAATCTCTAGAAATATTGGGCTCAAAGGAAGCCATGCATGGTGGGACATCATCCACATCCGGATAGGTAGAAACTATCACGGATTCTATCTCGGAAAATATGTGAGCACTCGTAGCCGGAGCTAACCTAAGATGAAGTGGTTCCTCCGGAACACAAGGGTGAAGCTCGATAGGTGTAGACTCGGGCATTATTTTGGATTATAAGGGAAAGGGAAGGTGAATGGGAACCGCAAGGTGGGGGTTCATATGGACATGGTGGGATTTGATCAGGCTCACTATATAAAGGTAAGTCAACACAATTGTCGACTTGGGACCCGGACCATGGAATGGTCTCAACATCAAGATTCTCGGGGTGATAGGGTTGGTCACACTCAAATTTCATGTCACAAGAGGACACATCATCGTCACACTCGGTGGCAAGGATGGGTGGGGCCATGGGAATATTCGACTCTTGCGCACACTCTAATTCATTTAACCTTTGTTCAAGCCTTTGGAGAGTTTGAGTTTGAATTGCTTACTCTTGCTCAAGTATGAACTTTTGCAAGAGGGTTTCGAGAGTGGAGGTGGATGATAGTGGTGGTGGAGTGGTGGGTGGTGGCGGTGGGTTAGGTGGACACAACATGCTATAATCAGGACTATATGGAGAATACTCATATGAAGTGTGTGGGATGCGGCTAAGTACATCATACACGAAAGGATCGCGTTCGTGATGGACAAATGGTTGAAATGTAGTAGGTGCGTAGTGAGGGGACTGATCGGGAATGGGTGCACAAGGTTGCCATGACAACGGTTGGAACGTGTGAGGATCCACAACATCGGGTTGGGATTTGTATTGTGTGTAAGGGTGATTAGGCCTCCACGAATAGCTCGGGTGCTCACATAACTCGGGATTAGGTATAGCGGGGTAGTAGGACGAGGTGGGTTCCGAAAAAGTGTCATATGGATACACATGTTCCATGGTGGTTTTGGATGGATATGACAAGTACGGACACTCATGGGACATGTGATCGACATAATAACAGTGGGTGCACAACAAAGGATGAGACACTCCGACACTTGACACCGAGGGTGATGGAATATGAGGTGCGTGCATGGACAGGTCAAGAGTACCAACAGTACTCGTGAGAGAGGTGAGACCAGTAAGGATATCATAAAGAGATGGCTCGGGATCACTCTCACACATGTCACGTGTCAATGGAAAATGACCAAAGTAGTCTCGTAAAGGACGTTCTTCGGCCATGTGGATGGAAATATTTTTTTGGAGTTTTTAAAATTTTCAAAAGGAAATAAAATATTTTTGGATTTTTGTAAAAAGGAATGAGAGAAAATATTTTTGGATTTTTTTATAAAAATAAGAAAGAAATATTTTTTTTGATTTTTTGTTATAAAAAAGAAAGAAAATATTTTTGGAAGAAAATGTGGGGAAAAGTGTAGACTCTTTGAATGGACGAACTCACAAAAATTCGACTACCGAAAAATGAATTGGACACACACACAAGTCAAGAAAATTTCCTAACTAGCACATAGCCAATTTTGATCTTTAAATTTAGTGGAAGGGGTAGTCAAATTTTAATTAAGTCCGCGGGCGATAAAAATTCACAGAAATCTTTTAGTGATCGCCTTTGCAAAATTTTCTCCTAGTGGGTGACCTAGTTGATTGATTTTAAATTTAATGATGGCTAGGGTAGCACACAATGATAAGCAAGTGAGTCGGGTGATGAAATCCCTTCTCGTGAGCGACCGGGTGTAGGTCTTAGTAATTTAATTCATCACACCATTCAAAAAATAAATGCGAGAATAAAATCACACAAGAGCACACAAGTACACACAATAAATGACTCACTAACAGGAGAGGTGCGAGGTTAGAGAAATGTACCTCCCACGGTTTTGAGGCTGTGGGGTGCCGAAAAATTTGAGTCGATCGGGGGGAGAATACGCCAATCTCAGTCATCCCTGGGAGTCCTACCGACCCAAGGTAGAGAGGCTTCTAAATCCTCGCCAATGGACGCCCTCTCTCTACCTTGTCCGGTTTCCCTATCACGTTTGGCTTCAATTATTAAAAATTTAAATGGAAAATAAATGGTGTCTCTAAGCACCGCAATACAAGCCAAATAAAAAAGACCTAATACAATCCTTCTAATAAAATGCAAAAATGGTACTAAAAATGAAAAAAAAAATGCAATACAAGTAAATCACAAAATTGAATCCACGCCGAGTGCTTCACGCTCCCAAGAATGGCAACGGCGCCATTTGATACAAATGACTTTTGCGTGTATCTTTTTTCTTTGTCGTTGCTTGAAAAGTCCTTCTAATCGAAACCTCAATTACCTACAAATATAAAACAAACTCAAGTGTAGATGTAAGTAAGGGTATCAATCCACTTTCAAGGTTGTAAAGCAAATGGAGAAAAATTGTAATTCACTTTTTATTTTCTTTTTGTGCTTTTTCACTTTTCTACTTTTTTTTTTCACTTTTTCAAATATTAAAACAATAGGATGAGGTGAGGTTTAAACTAAACTAAACTAAATGTAATATGATAATAACTAACTAGAAAATGACTAAATTGAAAAATAAGTCTAACACTAAAATAAGAGATACAGTGAGGCAAATAATTGTGAGAACAATCAAGGAGTGGGATTACACCACAAATTTTAGTTATTCTAATTAATTAATTTAATTATTTGAATTCTCCCAAATTAATATCAAAATTACAAACCAACTCTCGTTGCAAGTGTAATTATAATAGTAATATTTTAGAAAATTAAGTTTAACACCCCACAACTCTAGAAAAATAGATCTACACTCCTTTTAATTAATCACCCGCTAGGATCGATCAATTAAAATTTATGTAAATCTCAGAAAATAAATTTAGAGTTGAAATTCAAGTTATAATACCCCACTTAAGAAACCTCTATCTCTAGTTTGAATCTAAAATGGGTATTATAACTAGAATTTCGATTTTCTCTCGAAAATCATTTACCCTCTCTCGAGGCGTAAATCTAAGGGTGAGGGATTAAAATTTACATTCAAAGGGATTTTTCAAGTAATTAAACTAAAATAACATCAAATAAGGATTTTACCCTACCCCTTGAAAGGGGTTTTAGCCTAACATGATATGAAATATGACAAATTAATAATCAAAGGCATAAACAAATAACATATAAGGGTAAGAGGACAAATCTTCAAACAAGTCTCCTTGATTTGCAAAACTGGACTCTAATCCTCCATTGAAATTGAGCAGCATCCATTCCAAATGAGTTTTCCACAATATTCAATTACATACAAACAATCATTTGAATCACTCAATAATTAATTTTTCACAAATATCTAAAAAAAATAAAAACAAAAATATTTACAAAAATATTCTACCTAATTTATTTTCTAGTCTAACCTATCTCTCTCTCTAGAATTTTCTTCCTACCAAGATCTATTTGATGATGAGTCCCCAAATGGTGTCTTGAGTCTTCTTTTATAATAGATGAATGGCACACATGTAGCTAAGGGGTATTTTGGGTAGACAAAGGTGCAAGAGGGTGTGTAAGGTGTTGTGTGAGGGTTTATTTAGGAATTTAATGTAGGGTGCATGTGGTTTGGGGTTTGGGTGTGAGGTCATGATAGTGGGAGAATGAGGGTATAAAATCTGGTTTGGTTTATGGGTATTTTGGGATTTTGGGGTAAAAGAGTAGTTGGGGGTAAAATTAGTAAAATGGTTAAAGGGGTTTAAGTTGCACATGGAATTTATTGAGTTTGGCTTTGGTTTGGGTTTTGTTTTGGCAGGTGAAGTCGTGTGGCTTATATGGGTTATGAGAAATGGGTCTATGGAGAGGTTTGGGGATGAGACGGAATAAGAGGTCGATGAACGGCGTTGGCAGTAGGTGGCTAGCGCGAGGTCAGAGGGTGTGGCGGGACGCCGGCGCTGGGGTAGAGAACACCGGGGTTCGGGTTTGAGGGCCATTCCGGCCGGGGGTTGCGGTCGGAGGGGAGAGAGAGAGGGAGTTCACGGGTTGGCTACGGCGAGGGAGAGAGGTCGGGGGGTCTGGCGAGGTAGTCGTCTAGTTTCATTCGCCATGGGTGAGGACGGTTTAGGCTGACATCGACGGGAGCACGGCTGGGCGAAGATGGGTTCAGGGCGCTGTGTGGTCGCCGCTGGGGTTGAGGGGGTGTGCCGGCAGTGGGAGGTCGGGCTCCGGTGAGGAACGGGTAGGACGCAGAGGTAGTGAGTGGCGCTAGGGTTTTGCGGCGGGTTGGCCGGAGATGGGGTAAGGGTTTAACGTCGGAGATGGAGGTCGGCGCAGAGGAGAGTTATGGTGGAGGGGTTGTGGGTTTTGTGGATGAGAGAGGTGAGTTTTGTGGGAGTTTGGTTATGGTGCAAAGAGGAGAGAGAGAGTGGGTGTAAGTTTGGTTATAAAATCCTATTCTAAAATAAAATAAAGACTTAAATAAAATTTGAAACTAAAAAGAAATAAAATAAAAATAAAATCTAGTAAAACTTAAAATTAAAATCTTTAAAAGAAAATGCAAAATCTAATAACATTAAAAATACAAGAAATCCTAAAAATTCTAATCTTAATAAAATAAAATAAAAATAAAACTAAAAACTAATAAAAAATCAAAATAAAATAAAATTATACAAATAAGATAAAAATTGAAAATAAAACCTAGAAAATACTAAATAAATCTAAAATAAATCCTAAAAATTAAAATGACTCAAACTAAAAATAAAAAAAAAATATGAAAGGGAACAAATCAAACACACACGGGATTCGGGGTCAGTTTAGGCTCGGGTAAGGGTGTAGGGAATTGGGTATTTAGCTCCATTTATGCGCAATTGATTTGATTTAAACGCTTGAACTCTGTAACGCACAATTGACCTACAAGATAAACATTTAAGCACATAAGACCCATATTACTGAGAATTAACAACAAAAGCATGTCTATTTGGGGTATAAATTGTATAGTTTTTGGTGCTTATCATACCAAATGGTTTGGTAATGTGAACTTTGCTAAAAACAACAATACATTGAGAACGTTGGTTTCTCATTGGAGTTATAGGACTCACACTTTTGCCGCTTCCTTGGGCGAGTTCACAATCACCACCTACCCTTACAGTCAATCTCCCCTACCTTTGTTGTTATTCATAAGAGGAGGAGGACTAGTCCCAAGGTTCAACTTCCTCTTGACGATATTAAGGATGAGTTTCTTCCAAAAATGGGTGAAGATGTGGAAGAGGAAGAAGAAGAGGATGAGGAAGAAATACTCCCCTTTGGTTCGACCATCTCGGAGGATGCATCGAATGTATTCTTCTGAGAAGCCTGGTACTATTCCCATTGATTATACAATTCTTCATGATTATAGTGATGACCTAGAGCATGATAAATCCAAGGTAACTCCTAGTGTTAAAGGCCATTCTTCCCCACATTATTCTAGTTTTGATCCTCATTTATTGTCCCCCCTTCATGAAGGAAATATTCCCCTGATCTTAGAGCCAAGTCTTTCTTTAAGAGTTGTTCCTCAGGTGAAAGAAGTGGTTAAAGTGTGATCCACAACAGGTACTAGTCCTATAACTGTGGTGAGTGTGCACTATTTCTCGCACTTTATTTTTCTTTTCCATGTGTATATTACACTTACATTTTGTGATGTCTTTCGCAGGTTGCCCCTATCGAAGAACTTAATACCAATGCTTGTTGGGATCTTGTGGTTGTTCCCACCAAGGCCAACATCACTAAACAATTTTTTATGGGTTTGTTTGGTCCCTCCATACTGGAAGGTAAAGAAGTCACTCTTGAGGAGGGAAAAGTTGGAGAAGAATCCAAAATCGTGGAGAAGAGAGTTATTGACTTTATTGAGGTTTTTGAGATTGTTCGTGATCCAGTGGCTATTAGGGAATCATGTCCTGAGGAGGTATCCCTTTTCTCAATTTCCTTAGTCATGCCATACTTTATTTCAATTGATGCTTCAAAAGGCCCAGTCTTACTTAGTCAAGCAACCCTAACGGTTCTTTAAGTAAAATTAGGACTTTTGAAGCGACAATAATTTACCTAGTCGAGCAACCACAAAGGTGCTTTAGGCAAATTGAGGCTTAAGAATGCCCAGTCTTACTTAGTCGAGCAACCATAAAGGTGCTTTAAGAAAAATTAAGACTATTAAAATGAAAACAGTTTACCTAATCGATCAACCATAAAGGTGATTTAGGAAAACTGAGGCTTAAGAATGCCCAGTCTTACTTAGTCGAGTAGTCATAAAGGTGGTTTAAGGAAAATTAGGACTTTTGAAGCGACAACAGTTTACCTAGTTGAGAAAACCATAGAGGTGCTTTAGGAAAACTGAGGCTTGAGAACATCTGTTATGCCCATACTATGTTTTCTTCTAACTTGACTTATTCCTCATTCTCTCAGGTTGAAGTGAGCCAGCTAAAGACTTGGGGGGATGTTGTTGCCCCTATCGAGCAAGTGTGCCCTGAGAATTTTCCTCCAGAGTCTATTGGGAACTTTGTTGAACCCATCACTATATCACTGATAGACCAAATTTTGGAGGGAGGGGAATTAACTCCCATTTTTTAAGAAGATGATAGGGCCTCCAATTATGTCTTTTCTTCTTCTAGTGACAACGTTTTTATTGTGCATCCTCCAAAATTGGCTCCTTTTGAGGTTGTGAGGTAGACTTTGAAGGATTTTACCTATATCTTAACCCTTCCTAACAATGAACTGATTAAGAGCCTGTTGGAATGGCACCCTTCCACTTTTACCTCTCGTTGTATTCAAGACATCCCTGTCATGATGGCTTGCAGGATTTTGGGATTTGCCACATCTTGGCATATGTGTTGCATACTCCTCAACCCTCTTTAAGTCCCTCAAAGATAATGGAGATGATGGGCCAAATCAATGTCCTTGCAGGCGAGAATGTTTTCCCTAAAATGGCTCATTGACCTGCTTAAGTCCTTCAAGAAAGCTTACCTACCCTCCATTTATGTCAAAATCCAGGCCACTACCTGCTCGCAAAATGCACTAGCTCAAAAAATGGCCATTTTAAACTCTGAACTTTCTAAGGCTAAGGAGGAGGGTGTGGTTATTAAGGAGTCGTTGGGTAAGGCTGAGGCAAAGGTGACCAACTCAAACAAGATATGGGTTATTATCAACAAGAGATGGAAAACTTATCAAGCAAGGAATCTTCTTTGGCCTCTTTTCTACCTCATCATCACTGTAGGATTTTGGACTTCTCCAGTTTGTGGTTTGTTATAGACGACCCAAGTGATTATTAAAAGGACTTTGGAGCCAATAAAAACATTTACTTCCCCATTTTGCTTATGTTTTTTTCCATGTATCTCGAGGCAGTAGATCCTCTTTTATGTCTGAATGAAGTTTTTTTTTAATGCATAAGATTGAATTGCCTTTTATTTTCATTCAAATTATCTATGAAAGTAGAAAAACAAACTTGTGGTTGAGTCAACAATGTCCCCATGTTATCTATATAATTCTCCAAAAGTATTTTAACAAGTTATGAGAACATGATCTCTTTCCAACTTACTTGTACCCACATCTTACACCCCCCACCCCCCCCAAAAAAAATCTAGGACAAATTAACAACTTAAACAAAATAAATTTTGAGTCATTTGATGTTAAGTTTAAAAGTCTCTTCATCCTCAACCTCCAGGATTTCACAATATCGTAAATCATGGTCCTTTCGAGCAACATAAGGTCCTTCCCAATTTTCTTCGAACTTAGGTAGCGAGAGACCTCAGATGTGTCTTGTACATGTCTTCAAAACTAGATCACCTTCTTGGAATTTTCTTCGCTTTACCATTTGGTCATGATATCTGGACAACTGCTTTCTATACATATCAAAATGTCTTTTCATGTTATATATGTGCTCTTCGAATGCTTCCACTTATAAATGATGACTGTGAGGGAAGCATTGCAGTTCGTAGGTTATTGCGTGTAGAAGGTACCTCGAGTTCCATGGGGAGAATTTCCTTAGTGCCAAACACCAACGAGAAAGGGGTGTACCATGTAGGTTTCCTCTTTGTGGTTCTATTTGTCCATAAGACCTATGGTATTTTATCATCCCAAGTTCCTGGGAAATCTTCTAACATCTTTGAGAGGATGTTCATCGGAGTTGTGTTCGTGGCTTCAGATTGTCAATTACACTTAGGGTAGGTCACTGTTGATTTGTGGTGAATAATGGAGTATTTTTTTGTGAGAAATCGCACGTCGCTATTAACAATCCATTATCTGATAGGAATATCTTTAGGATGCCAAATCTATAAATAATATACTCCTTCATAAAGCACACCAATACCCCTGTCGTAGCCTTATTTAATGGTATAGTCTCTGCCCATTCGGTGAAGCACTCTCTAGCCACCAGTATTTAGATCTTGCCCCTCGAGAAGGGTTGATTTCCCCTACTAAATCTAATCCCCATGTATGAAATAGAAAAGGAGTGGAAAGGGAATGTAGGTCCACCAAGGGAGTATGAATCATATTCCCATGGAGCTTACACGCCTTGTATTTTCTAATAAACCCCGCTAAATCCTTCTCCATGGTAGGCCAAAAATACCCCAATGTCATTATTCGGTCACAGAGTTTTTCTCCTCCAATGTGCCCTGGCTCATGTGATTTCTTTAGTACCTCGTCTGCTTCCTCTAGTCTGATGCATCTTAGGGGGCCTATCGTTGTAACCTTTTTGGTATAGCAGCCCCTCTTGGACATAATATCAAGACACTCGTCGTTTCAGTCATGTGACGTCGTCTTTATCCATGGGAACAATTCTGTCAACCAACACATCTAAGTATGGTCTCCTCCAATTTGATGGATGATTTATGAAGTTACACTCCGCAACTTGGTAATACAGTAGGTATTTCCCACAATCTATCTGTAGTAATGCAGCATCTTGTTTTATCGCTAGCCAAAAGTATCATGCCCTCTGAATATTTGATACAAAGAGATTTATGTTGTCTCACAGATTTTTTCATGTGTCTCTAGCAACCTCCTCTTAGCTTCTTTAGGGCCCATGCACCTAGATAGCCACCCCCTTTATTTCTATAGTATAGATTGCTCGAGGTGGTAAAATATTGTGCCGGCTCAACCAACGTCATTGGACCATGACTCGTTTCCAGTTGTTTCCACGTTTCCCCCTCCAGTCATCCCTGTCATTAGAAGGCAACGTTTCTATTACAGTTGAGGGTGATGTTCTCTTTATGATTCAAACAACCGTCGATTCTTCGTTGAAATAAATTTTTTGAGCAATCATAGCGTAAGCATATGTATGTTTGTTCGCAATTCCTGGGTGTCTCTTGATCTTCACTTTAGGGAAATGGCCGAGGAACCTCTGTATAATTGTTCGATAAGGTGCTAAGGTCATGTGCTTGAGAACATACTCTCCATTCACCTGTTATACCACCAGATTGGAATCCCCTTTTATCTTCAGCACATGGATACCTCTTGGTAGAGCCTCTAACATCCCAACATTAAAGCCTCATACTCATCTTTGTTATTTCAACATTTGAAGTCTAACTTGAAGGACAATTGGAATTCTTCCTTCCCTTAGCGTAATATCACTCCTGCCACTCATGTGATTTCAGTCGAAGAGCCATCAGACTGCATGCTCTTGTGACACCCCGCCGAATTAAATAACGGATGATCAGTCGTATACCAAATTAAAACAGGAATCCTAGTTGGTTCATTTTTAGCATCACTGTCGAAAGCCTTTTTAAAACTTACTAAAAACTTATTATTCCAAAAGCTGGTGCCAATTTTTATCTTATTAATTAAAGCAATTAGTAGATAAGGAAATAAATATAATCCATTCACACAACTGAATTAAATCAACCGAATAAATAAGGACTACATGCCGAATAAACCATCGGTCACCAAAGTAAAATAATACAATAAAAATATTCAACACCGGAATAAAAAAAATCTGAAAATTGAACTGAATGTCTGGGCGACATGCCATAAATAAAATTAGAACTGATAAATGATTCCTACTCTAGGAATGAATGAACGATGCGTCTAATCTAACTCCTACTAGCATCCACATATGCAGCAGCTCCATGTCCCTGGAATAGAATATCAATCATGGCGTCCCTGTGGTAGGACACCTAAAAGGTTTTGAAAATAGTTTTATAGAGAGGGTTAGAACCCAAAACATTTTGAAAATATTTAGCAAGTGAATTAACCGCTGTAATTTAAAATGCATGAATGTGCTTCATAATTAAGTTAGTGTCGTACTCTCCTGAGGACATTCTCACCCCTCTACTACTATGATCTCGTGGAAAGTACCTTGCCATTGCGATCATCATTGCTTCAACTATCTGCTCCACTAATTCAGTTACATGTGCTGTCGAAATCATCTCTGGCAGTTGCCTCAGTAACTCTTGCTCCTGATGAGCCCCTCTACTCTCATCTCCCCTGCTGCCCTAACTGCTCTCTCTTTCTTGGGTGTCATCTGGAATGAGAATCAAATCGTATGACTTCACCCTCAAACATAACATAATTGGCAAAAGAATGCAAATGCGCATACGTATAACAATACAACAATCCTATGATAGGTCTCTATCTCCAAGAATGCTAAGCTGAAACGTGAAAAGACCCACAGATCCTAAGGACACTAGAACCTGATGCTTTGATACCATCTGTGACACCCCGCCTAAAAAAATACTGGGTGATCAGTCCTATACAAAATTAAAACAGGAATCCCAATTAGCTTATGCTTAGCATCACTGTCGAAAACCTTTTTAAAACTTACTAACCACCTAGTATTCCAAAAGCTGGTGCCAATTTTTATCTTATTAATTAAACCAATTAGTATATCCGAAAATAAATATAATCCATTCACACAACTGAATTAAATCAACTGAATAAATAATAACTACATGCCGAATAAACCATCGGTCACAAAAGTAAAATAATCCAATAAAAATATTCAACACCGGAATAAAACAAATCTGAAAACTGAACTGAAAGTCTGGACGACATGCCCTAAATAGAAATGGAACTGATAAATGATTCCTACTCTAGGAATGAATGAACGATGCGTCTGATCCAACTCCTGCTAGCATCCACATATGCCGCAGCTGCATGTCCCTGGAATATAATATCAATCCTGGTGTCCCTATGGCTTGACACCTAAAAGGTTTTTAAAATAGTTTTATAGCAAGGGTTAGAACCCAAAACATTTTGAAAATATTTAGCAAGTGAATTAACTGAAGTAATTTAAAATGCATGAATGCGCTTCATATTTAAGTTAGTGTCACACTCTCTTGAGGACATTCTCACCCATCTACTATTGTGCACACCCAATGACTACCTTAACCCCACCTAGTTGTACTATCCCGTCCAACTAGTCCTGGTATAACCTCCCCTTTCCATACTACTCTAACCCAAGTATAATTATTCATGAGATGTAAGTTATATCACCAATTAACTTAATTAATTCATTCTTAAAGAATAGCATATAACTGTGTCACAAGTTATATAAAGAAAATACATCACACACTGTATTATTACCCGCATATAATATCTAGTACTATTATATACGTATCTTTACTAATACAACTACACATATATCATGCGTATATCTATCGCTCCGGGTATACCCACACCGGATAATTCCCTCTAAAGTTCTATATCACTAGGTGTGCTCACATAACCTAGTTACCCAAGTTGGAATCGCTCACCAACCTGGCCCAAAATATAAACGTAGTGGAGGCGGTCATATTCCTTACCTGAAAGTGAGATAAGCCCCTCACCTATATACCGGATGCTATGACTTGGGGATATATTAACCCTACTCCTCAAGCAAGTGGATTCACCCACATCGTGTAACCTCCCTTGATTGGACTAGAGTATATAAATTAAATAAATATCTAGTCACTGATATTTAATAGCACACACGATAAATACACATGTATATATACTATCACTACATCGTATATATATAATATAAACCCCGTCTTTATCGTGTACTCAAAACCCATAACACTAGCCTATAATTTTTCGAGTCTCTGTCCCGACTCAGTTAATTAATTTTCTCACTTAAAAATTTATCGTCTTCCCGAGTCTATGGTCTGACTCTAATATGTTTAATTCACCCCTCAATTAATATAATATTTCCCCCGAGTCTATGGTCCGACTCTAATATAAATGATTTACACATTAAGTTATTTGATATTTACCTTAGTCTATGATTCGACTCTAATTTAATTAATTCACACATTAATTAATTAATACTAAGCCGAGTCTATGATCCTACTCTCATTTAATTAGTTTACACGTTAGTTAATTAATACCAATCGGAGTCTGTGGTCCGACCCTCGTTTAGTAAATTTTCACATTAATTAATTTATACCAATCCGAGTTTGTGGTCCGATCCTAATTTAATTAATTTACACATCAATTAATTTATACCAATCCGGTCTATGGTACGACCCTAATTTAATTAATTTACACATCAATTAATTTATTACCTTCCCGAGCCCACATCCCGACTCTAATCTAATTAATTAACCCATCAATTAATTTAATACTTGGTGTCGCCCAACCATTATACCCGGACTCGCTCACTTTGCCCAGAACTTAATATTTCCCGAGTCTATCTTCCGACCCCAAATTAATATATTCTCTAAATAATTAATTTAATACTTTGGTGTCACTTAACCAACATACCCGGACTCGCTCACTTAGTCCATAACTTAAAATTTCCCGAGTCTATCTTCCGACTCCAAATTAATTCATTTTCTAAATAATTAATTTTATACTTTGGTGTCACTTAACCAACATACTCGGACTCACTCACTTAGTCCATTTTTAAACCTCATAATTTCATTCGCAAATATTCGTCCATAATGTGTCACGCATTCATCTCTTCCAAATCTCCCAATTATATTTACCTATAATTTCCAAGAGTCATGCCCCTATTCAAATTTTCATCATTTAAATTAGCCCAAGACCCTTTTTCAATAATTATTTCCCATGTAATTAAAACTGGCATTACTGCCAAAATTTGTGTATCGTCGATCGATCGATCACCTTGGGTCGATCGATCGATCGTCCCAGATATCATCTTCTCCATCTTGCTGTGCGACCATGGACGAGCCTTAAAGCTTTTATTTCTTCCCAAACCTTTACCCAATTCACAACCAACCATATCTCCACACAAGAAAAGGTTCTAAACACCCTAGAGACCTTAATCCATCATCAAATTTATATAAAATTCTGGATATATCCGATTTGGGTTTTTCACCCGGGTCTCATTCCACCGAATCTGACCTAACCATTTTCAGTACATTCAATCACTAATACAGATTGTAATTCACTCTACAATTCAATTCTAACAATCCCAAATCATTACCTAACATGCTTTGAGTAATTAAATCTAACCATTACTCTACTTTCAGAAAAACCCAATTTAATTATGGCTACACACTCAAAAACTAATTTTCATATACACACACTATGATATGAATTTATTATCACCTATTTTAATAATCACAACAGTTAACCACTTGCCTGAAATCATTTGTAGGGTCTAATCCGTTGGTGTAGTTAAGGTGTTGCCGAAGAACACCCCAATTAGTCCCTTAATTTGGCTCCGAAAATCTCCAATTGGCTCTTGATTGGCTTTCCTATGTGTCTCTCTCAAACCCTAGGTTTAGAGTTGTGTTGACTTCCGTTCAACACTTCCCCAATTAGTCTTAAAACACTTAATCCCATTTTTTCCACATGGGCCTAATTTAAAATAGCCTGAATCACCCTGTGTGGGCCCGGCTACGCCCAAAATGCCCCGAGACCCAATTACTACCCTCGGGCACTATTTTCTAACTATCTCGACCCTTCCGGACTCAACTTCGCACTCATAATTTCCATCCGAAGTACTTTATAATGCTCTCCAATTTTAACCTCAAAATGCGACACACTTTAAATTCGAACAATTTAACTTAAAGTTGCCAATTATGAATAATTCTTCTCAGTCTTATAAATTCTGTAAATCATAAATTTAAATTCCTCCATTTTAAATATTTTTATTTCTCCTAAAAATAATTAAATACTAAATCCTCAAATTACGGGGTGTTACATACTTCCCCCCCTTACAAAGGAATTTTATCCTCGAAATTAAGATGAGCCTAGTGCTCCATGTTTTGAATATCACTTTCTAGACATGTGCCTCTAAGCTCGCTATATCTATCTCTCCCGCTTCTGACTATAAATTACACAAATATGAATTTTAACTAACCAAGGCACCCATACACCTTTACCCATGCTTGACCGCACAAAAGTTTCCTTAATTAACCCGGGTTCCCTTACACCCTATTCCCGTGATTTACAGCATGAAAGTTATCCGACTATGCTAGTCGTGACCTGTAATATAACTTCCAACCCGTGGTCATATCACATATATAAATAATAATATTCGGGGTACCCAACCCATGTACTAACGACTAAACATATCCCCACTTCCAAACGTTGCGTGAAGTTTCATGCGTGGGACGTCTCGCAAAGTGAAATCCAAATAAGGACCCCCCCCCTCGATACACTACTACCTAACATTGTCGAGCATTGAGATCCGTTAGACCCTCAGTCCATAGAACGTACTCCCAAACACTCGTATCTTAACACAAAAGCATACACGCCTACTCTTATGCTATAAAAGACAATACAAAATACCGCGCCCTTACTATCACTAGTTCTTGAGAAAAATAAACCCCGAGCTATATCTCCCTGCTCGAAAATAAATCTAACCACCCTGATTCACTTCAGTAAACACTCATACTTACCGGGATAAAATATGAGAACACAAGACCTCACTATGTGTCTATCTCACCACACAATAGAACATATATACAGGCTAGACATCTTCTCAGGTGATACCTAAAAATCATTCATACCCTGGTGTCGAGAACACCAAAACTTACCCCCACTATTCGCAATAGTTCAAATCCATCACTATCCAGCCGATATAAAAAAAATTCTACCTACTTCCATAATTCTCGAAAGTAGTAACCCCTCGCATAATACCAATCCCATATCTGTGCATACCCCCACTCTCTCATGGTTAACACTAAAGAAATCCACTATCCCACAAAAATATATATATGTAATATGGCAGCTATAGCCCGCGCACCCAATAAATTCGACCTACCCGCGAACTCTAGTGAAAATAATTCTTATATTGTGACACCCTCACTGTCACTCAAAACATACCCCATACCCATAGGATAAAAATAATTACCTCCATACTCTAGCTGCAATGGCTGATCCTCGGGTTCCTGAGAAGATTTCCCCTGCCCGAACGCACCCATGACTTGTTGTAATGGCTGTACATCCAAGACCTCATCCTGTAGTTGACCCCTTCCTCGCTGAGGACAATCTCTCTTCATGTGTCCCGCTTCCCCAAAAACGAAACACCTCCTAATAAATTCACCTTGCCACTGATCCCTTCCTTGTTGGCCTTATCGTAAGTCCTGGCCATCCTATCAATAGCCTCCAGACCTAAATCGCTTGGCCTGATTTCCCTGCCGGGAATCCTGCCCCTGATGTCCCCCTGTCTGGTGCTGAGATACCCCAGTGGTACTGTTCCCTTTCGCTTTATCCGACTCACTGGGTTCCCCTCTCCTCTTGCTTCCCTCACGTGGAAGCGATATTCCTGACAGTGCAGGACTGCTACATTTATGAAGAATGCGGGATTACCAATCAAATATTGCCTGATCCTCCAGACTAACCCATCCATGAACTTTGACTTCTTTCTTTCTTCGTCGCTTACCTCATCCGGTACAAAATTTTTCCAAACGAGTGAATTCTTCCTCGTAATCGATCACTGAACGATCCCCTTGAGTCACCTCTCTAAATCTTCTCCTCGTTTCAATCTCAACAACTGGAGGAAAATACTTGCAGTTGAACCGCACCGAAAACTCTGCAATAGCTAATATATGCCTTTCCTCAACTGTGGTGATCGACTCGCACCACTCTAGCGCTGCTCCCACTAAACTAAAAGTGGATAGCATTTTCTTCAGCCCCTCATTGTAATCTACCATGCGTAGGTGATGGTTAATATCTCTCTTCCACTGACATGCCAGTACCACATCTGAACCCCCTCGAAACTCTGGTGGATGGCCTTTTTGAAAGACCTCTCATACCTGCCACCACCCCGATGGCCCCTCTTGAGCGTGAACATCTGGCGCCACTAACACTTGTGGATGATCTCGTGGAAAGTACCTTGCCATTGCGATCATCATTGCTTCAACTATCTGCTTCACTAATTCAGTTACACGTGCTGTCGAAATCATCTCTGGCAGTTGCCTCAGTAACTCTTGCTCCTGATGAGCCCCTCTACTCTCATCTCCCCTGCTGCCCTAACTGCTCTCTCTCTCCTGGGTGTCATCTGTAATGAGAATCAAATCGTATGAGTTCACCCTCAAACATAACATAATTGACAAAAGAATGCAAATGCGCATACGTATAACAATACAACAATCCTATGATAGGTCTCTATCTCCAAGAATGCTAAGCTGAAACGTGAAAAGATGCACAGATCCTAAGGACACTAGAACCTGATGCTTTGATACCATCTGTGACACCCCGCCTAAAAAAATACTGGGTGATCAGTCCTATACAAAATTAAAATAGGAATCCCAATTGGCTTATGCTTAGCATCACTGCCGAAAACCTTTTTAAAACTTACTAACCACCTAGTATTCCATAAGCTGGTGCCAATTTTTATCTTATTAATTAAACCAATTAGTACATGCGGAAATAAATATAATCCATTCACACAACTGAATTAAATCAACTGAATAAATAATAACTACATGCCGAATAAACCATCGGTCACAAAAGTAAAATAATCCAATAAAAATATTCAACACCGGAATAAAATAAATCTGAAAACTGAACTGAAAGTCTGGGCGACATGCCCTAAATAGAACTGGAACTGATAAATGATTCCTACTCTAGGAATGAATGAACGATGCGTCTGATCCAACTCCTGCTAGCATCCACATATGCCGCAGCTCTATGTCCCTGGAATATAATATCAATCATGGTGTCCCTATAGCTGGACACCTAAATGGTTTTTAAAATAGTTTAATAGCAAGGGTTAGAACCCAAAACATTTTGAAAATATTTAGCAAGTGAATTAACTGCAGTAATTTAAAATGCATGAATGCGCTTCATATTTAAGTTAGTGTCACACTCTCTTGAGGACGTTCTCACCCATCTACTATTGTGCACACCCAACGACTACCTTAACCCCACCTAGTTGTACTATCCCGTCCAACTAGTCCTGGTATAACCTCCCCTTGCCATACTACTCTAACCCAAGTATAATTAT
Organism: Sambucus nigra; assembly: GCA_949130495.1. Lineage (NCBI taxonomy): Eukaryota > Viridiplantae > Streptophyta > Magnoliopsida > Dipsacales > Adoxaceae > Sambucus > Sambucus nigra. The sequence goes on from OX422215.1 coordinate 333,923,396, forward strand.
TCACGAGCTGTAAGTTATCTCACCAATTAACCTAATTAATTCCTTCTTAAAGAATAGCATATAGCTGTGTCACAAGTTATATAAAGCAAATACATCACACACTGTATTATTACCCGCATAAAATATTTAATACTATTATATACGTATCTTTACTAAAACAACCACACATATATCATGCATATATCTATCCCTCTGGGAATACCCGCACAAAAAAATTCCCTATAAAGTGCCATCTCACTACGTGTGATCACATAACCTAGTTACCAAAGATGGAATCGCTCACCAACCTGGACCAAAATATAAACGTAGTGGAGGCGGTCATATTCCTTACCTGAAACTGAGATAAGCCCCTCACTCATATACCGGACGCTATGACCTGGGGATATATTCACCCTGCTCCTCAAGCTAAGGGATTCACCCACATCGCGCAACCTCCCTTGATAGCACTAGAGTATATAAATTAAATAAATATCTAGTCACAAGATAAATATACTTGTATATATACTATCACTACACCGTACATACATAATATAAACCTCGGCTTTACCGTGCACTCAAAACCGATAACACTAGCGTGTAATTTTCCGAGTCTCTATCCTGACTCACTTAATTAATTTTCTCACTTAAAAATTTATCATCTTCTCGAGTCTATCGTATGACTCTAATATAAATACTTTACACATTAATTTATTTGATATTTACCCTAGTCTATGCTTCGATTCTAATTTAATTAATTCACACATTAATTAATTAATACTAAGCCGAGTCTATGGTCCTACTCTCATTTAATTAGTTTACACGTTAGTTAATTAATACCAATCTGAGTCTGTGGTCTGACCCTCATTTAATTAATTTACACATTAATTAATTTATACCAATCCGAGTCTGTGGTTTGACCCTAATTTAATTAATCTACACATCAATTAATTTATACCAATCATAGTCTGTGGTCCGACCCTAATTTAATTAATTTACATACCAATTAATTTATTACCTTCCCAAGCCCACATCCCGACTCTAATCTAATAATTAACCCATCAATTAATTTAATACTTGGTGTCGCCCAACCATTATACCCAGACTCGCTCACTTGGCCCATAACATAATATTTCCAGAGTCTATCTCCGACCCCAAATTAATTTATTCTCTAAATAATTAATTTAATACTTTCGTGTCACTTAACCAACATACCCGAACTCGCTCACTTAATCCATAACTTAATATTTCCCGAGTCTATCTTCCGACTCCAAATTAATTCATTTTCTAAATAATTAATTTAATACTTTGGTGTCACCTAACCAACATACCTGGACTCGCTCACTTAGTCCATTTTTAAACCTCAGAATTTCATTCCCAAATATTCGTCCATAATGTGTCATGCATTCATCTCTTCCAAATCTCACAATTATATTTACCTATAATTTCCAAGAGTCATGCCCCTATTCAAATTTTCATCATTTAAATTAGCCCAAGACCCTTTTTCAATAATTATTTCCCATGTAATTAAAACTGGCATTACTGCCAAAATTTCTGTATCGTCGATCGATCGATCCCCCTGGGTCGATTAATCGATCGTCCCAGATATCGTCTTCTCCAGCCTTCTGTGCGGCCGTGGACGAATCCTAGAGCTTTTATTTCCTCTCAAACCTTTACCCAATTCACAAACAACCATATCTCCACACAAGAAAAGCTTCTAAACACCCTAGATACCTTAATCCATCATAAAATTTATACAAAATTCTGGGTATATCCGATTTGGGTTTTTCACCCGGGTCTCATTCCACCGAATCTGACCTAACCATTTTTAGTCCATTAAATCTCTAATACATATTATAATTCACTGTACAATTCAATTCTAACAGTCCCAAATCATTACCTAACATCCTTTGAGTAATTAAACCTAACCATTACTCTACTTTCAGAAAAACCGAATTTAATTATGGCTACACACCCAAAAATGAATTTTCATATACGCACACTATGATATGAATTGGTTATCACTTATTTTAAGAATCACAATAGTTAACCACTTACTTGAAATCGTTCGTAGGGTCTAATCCGTTGGTGTAGTTAAGGTGTTGTTGAAGAACACCCCAATTAGTCCCATAATTTGGCTCCAAAAATATCCAATTGGCTCTTGATTTGGTTTCCTCTGTGTCTCTCTCAAACCCTATATTTAGAGTTGTGTTTACTATCGTTCAACACTTCCCCAATTAGTCTTAAAACCCTTAATCCGGTTTTTGCCACATCGGACTAATTTAAAATGCCCCGAATCACCCCGTGTGGGCCCGGCTATGCCCAAAATACCTCGAGATCAAATTACTACCCCGTACACTCTTTTATGACTATCTAAAAACATCTGGACTCAACTGCGCACTCAGAATTTCCATCCGAAATACTTTATAATGCTCTCCAATTTTAACCTCAAAACGCTACACACTTTAAATTCGAACAATTTAACTTAAAGTCACCAATTATGAATAATTCTTCTCACTCATATAAATTCTCCAAATCATAAATTTAAGTTCCTCCAATTTAAATATTTTTATTTCTCCCAAAAATAATTAAATACTAAATCCTCAAATTATGGGGTGTTACAGCTCCATTCTTTTAGATTTGCCTCAAGATAGTTAGTCTGGAGATCATCTCTAGGCAGCTCCTCAATAGGTGACTCGAACGTTCTCGAAGGGAAGATGGTCAGTTGATATGCATAAGATTGACTTTTGATAGCTCGAGGAAACACGCACTTGAAATCATACTCTGAAAAAATTAAGAACCATCAAGCAACCCTGCCTATTAACAGAGTTTTAGCCATCAAAATTTTATACGGTCACATCTAGTAATGATGTGAATCGTGAAAGATAACACGTAATGCCTAAGCTTTTAAGAAACAAATACCAGAGCTAAATATTGTCTCTTGATGCTTGTATATCTAGACTTAGGCCCATGTATGATTTGACTTAGATAATAAATAGGTTTCTCCACTCCCTCCACTTCTTGAGCCAACAATTCCCCTATTGATCTTTTAGTATATTTGAGGTAGAGGTGTAAAGGGATACCTTCTCTAGGTGGAACCATCATTTTGGGAGATGTCAACAACTTTTTTAACTGGTCCAGAGCTTCCTCGTGTGGCTACTCCCATATGAACTTTTCCTTTGCTCGTAGAAGCTCCATTGGTTGGTAAGTGACTTCAGCCAGCAAAGGCATGAACCTCCTTAAGTAAGAAACTTTCACCAAAAAACTCTTAAAATCTTCCGTTGTTTTTGGTCTTGCCATATTGAGTATACCTTCTCACTTGTGTAAATCCATCTGCACCCATTTCATGTTCAGTACAAATCCAAGGAATTTTCCACTAGTTACTCCAAATGCACACTTTAAGGGATTCATCTTTAATTTATACTAACTTCACCTCTGGAACACTCTCCTCAAATATGCTAAGTGGGTGTCCTACACCTTGGACTTTATAACTAGATCTTCCACATAAAACTCTACAATCTCATGAAAGAGATCATGGAATATAGCCATCATGGTCCTTTGGTAGGTAGCCCCTGCGTTCTTTAGTCCAAAAGGCATAACAGTATACATAAAGTTACCTAATGGGGTGAGAAAGGCTATCTTCTCGGCATCTTTCGGGTCCATTTTGATTTTGTTATATCCCATATAGACATTCATAAGCTGTACATCTCGTGCAGTGTTGTTGCGTCTATTAGGCTATCAATAGAAGGTAAGGGGAACTCATATTTCAAACATGCTTAATTTAAATCTCTAAAGTCCACACAAATTCAAATTTAGTTTTTGTCCTTCTTCCCTATAGGCAAAATGCTAGACAACCAAATGGGGTGTTGAATGGGGGTAATAAAACCTACAATGAGTAACCTCTAGACTTCTTCCTTATCTTCAAATATAGCTTCGGTTTATACGTTCTAGTGTCATCTTTCATTGATATTGATGATGGTATAACATTCAACCTATGACAGCTTACCTCTTAGTCTACCCCGTGTATTTCAGTATAATTCCATGCAAACACATCTTTGAATTCTATCAGTAACTCCACTGGAACTCCTTTGGTGGTGGCATCAAGGTCTATCAAGAAAAATATTGGTCTAGGGTCATACCCTTCATCAGATAAGTCTATCTTCTCTAACTCGTGAACTTGAGACCTTAGCTTATCCCTCATGCATTCTTGTTCTTCCTGAACCTCCTCCACAAATTCCTGGATGTTGGAGTTGTCAATCACGAAGCACTGACCTAAATTATCCATTAAAAAACATTCATAGACTGGGTCAGCATCATCATCCAGTCCTTCAGCTGCTTGATCACACCTTCAGAGTTTGTAGATAATCTTGCCATTGGCCAAAATCACTCTTTCGCATTGGCGGGGTTTTTCTTCCCGGTAAGGTATTTTGTGTGCATTTTCTTCTAACACTCTCACTGAAAATCTATTGATCACACTTTTCTGCTTGACTTGGTGTTCGATTGGATCAATTCATGGCGTCATCTCACCACGAAGCTGTCTCGAAAGGCCGGGAGGCCTAACTATCTCACGCACCATTTTTTTCTCCTCGTAAACCACTACTGGGTGAGCTGGTGCACATACCCTTTCCCTGGTACTGGGGATCTTAATCCCCCATGTGTACCAAGTGAACACAGTAGATTTTGTAGCTAACTCTGTGTATAAGTATGCATATACTAAGTGAGCATCCTTCGGCGCGAAAGGTTTCTTGGATTCTCGAATGACTATCTCTTTCCCTTTGACATTTGCATTTACACACTAGTGATATGTGGAAGGCACCAAAATATGATTATGCATCCATACCCTCCACACAAAAAACTGGTAAGACGGCTCACAATCCATGAGGTTGAATTTAATATGGGAAGTGATGTTTCCCATTATGATCCCCACATTCACATAGCCTATTGACTTGCTCGACTGGTTATCATATCCTACTATGGATAATGGACTTTTCACAATACTTGTCTCGGGGGATATTAAAGGCATAAAATTACCCCATAGGCATAATATTGATAGAGTCTCCCCCATCCATCAAGATAGGGTTAAAACTACACTCATTCACGCTCGTCGTCACATAAAGTGGCCTGTTATAGGGGTATCTAATCAAGTGATTTACCTCCATAAAAGTAACCTCCCAAAGGATTTTTTTTACTAGCTTGGACATTGGCCCTTTACATTGTAGGTTTGGGCCCATTGTCTTCTTGTAAATTTCTAAGATTGATTGTGTAACCTCCAATCGAGAATCCTCTCGTAGTCCAACTTGGTCGAAAAACTAAATAAACTTTTGCGATGTTGCTACTGTAGCGCATTCCACGCAAAGGTCAGGTTGCTCATCTTCTAATTCATAGACCTCCTCCACATCTCTTTAGGATGATTTTTCGTATGCTATCACCACATTTACTCCCCCTGAGGAGGAAGTCTCCAATTTCCCCCTCAAATCATCGATCGGAATCCACTCGTCTTCCATTTTCGCTTCCAACGTCAAACAAGACATTTGAGGTAAACACTCTTCCATAAAATATTCAAAACCTTCCTCCTGGGATCTATTCTCCATCATCAGCGATTGTACCTCCTCACCAAAAGCACTAGCCATGTTTCCTCCATGTGTTGGCAAAGTATTGTTGTTGATGTTGGCTTATGGAAGCTCAGTATCTCCTTTCTTGACATATTTGTCTATTATTTTCCTGAGAGCAAAACACTTACTCGTTGGGTGTCCCACCCGATTCTGTACCACGTAATACTTTGGGCCCTCTCTATCTTCTCGAGTTATGAGTGCTATATCGGCCACAATGGGCCAGCACATGTTATATTGAATCATGCTATCATAGTTTTCAATAGCCTTCTCCACTGAGCAAGGCAGCTCTAGGGGGTTATCTTTGTCAAATTTCCTCTTTCTTCCCCTTCCCCTTTGGCCACAATTTACTCCCTCATGCTTTCCACTTTCAATATTGAAATAGGTCAGACAACGAGGTGGCCCTCTAGCCGAGCTACCTAAAGGCTTCAGTAACAAGCTTGATAAGGTTGGCGAGGGTGGTGACAGTGTCTTCACAACCAAGGTAATATTGCTCGTAGATTTACGAAATAAAGCAAACGTACCCCCCCCCCCTCCCCGAGTTTTGTTTATCAAATGGAACCTATATTCGAGCAACAAGACTTCTCCACAAACTTACAAAATCTTATCTTCCCATGTCTCCTCTCTGATGTCCAGAGAGTGCTCATAAAACCTCCTGATAAACGTCACTACATCCTCATTGGGCTTCTGTTTCTCTCGAGCCAGTTACGTAAGAGTGAATTCGTCTTCAGCCAAGAAGAATTTTTGTGCAAACTGAACATGAAGATCTTCCCATATGGTCAAACTGCCTAGAGTCAGATGGGAGTACCATGTATAAGCCTTCTTGGTTAGAGACTTAGAAAATTCTCTTAACCTTAGTTTCTTATTATTACGGTGGGTCCCAAGGTTCTCCAAAAACCTTTTAATATGCTCCTTAGGATCCCCCCTTTTCATGTATACTTTTCAAAAATAGGGGGAATATACCCCACTGGGTAGGGTTCGTTATTATACACTTCTGGGTACGGATTACAAAAATCATTGTATACTTAAGAAGATTCTCCTCACACGTTAGAGGCCACCATCATTTTCAAAAGATCCTTTTTCATTTCCCCTCTCATAGGTGAAGTGAGTTATGCTGTGTAGGAATCATCACCACTGGGTTTTTTATTGGTGGTTCAATCGGTGTGCCACTTCCTGGACACGCAGCTGGGGCTAAAGTTGGCATGGTGGTGCTATGCGTACCTCCTCCTATTGCGGAGGGAGCATTTATTGGTGGCGTTGGCTAGCCAACTCTATTGGCAGTTGTCTGAGCCACACCCCCTGAGATAAAAGCAACTTGTAGAGCCACTGGTGGGGTCACAAATGAACTAGGCTCCATTGTAGCCCCTAACACCGCCTGAGCTACTAGAGTCTTGATAAAATCAACGAACAAGCTCATAAGTCCGGCCATTTGTGCAGGAGCCGCATTGGTCGCCCCACTAATAGTGGGCGCAGTTGTCTCCTTTCGCCTTACTCGCTCTTTGTCCAGTAAGTTGGTGAGATACTCCTCTTCCTCATAGTGTTTAGCATCGAAATAAATGTTACTTGCCACACCATCATTAGCCATCTCTCAAAAGAGAATTTAAAGTGCCCAGTATGTGTGTTTTTAAACAAAATCAAATTTTCACCGAAAATTATATCCAACTTTTCATTATGCACCAAACCAAGTTGTGAAAACCCAATTCTTACTTTAAACCAATTTTATCTTCATTAATCTGAAACATGCATCTAGTGATTAAATCAAGTAAAGTAAAATAAAGAATACTCACAACGCCGGATGTACGAGGAAAAAACCCAAAATGGGAAAACAACCTCGGACCGTCCAAGCTAGACAATAACTATGAATGTGGATTTATAATGAACAGACACACACTCACTCAACGAATCGATCCCCATGGGTCTTGACGCTGTTCTGATCTTCAACTACTCCTCTCAAAGTTGCCATGTAGAAAGTCCTTCTTCCACGATACTTGTCCACAACACACGCATCCGCGTATGTCTCGGTGTCCAACTATTGGCTTTGATTCGTCTATAATGTCGAACAATATGTCCTTATCTTTTCTTCACCGCAAAACCCTTTGATGTTAAATGATAGAACAAACTTCTTTGGTGCCGCAAGATCACGTAAACATAAACTAAAGATAACTCGGATCTTTGGAAACTTCTAATGATGTGTTTAGGATTTGAAACCTTAGAAAACATGTGCAAACAACGTACTGGAACGTATTATCTTTTTTCCAGATGCACATGCACGAATCTCTGATAAAAACATGCATTAAATAACAATTTAGCACCGCCTCAAAAAACATGTCATTCGAACGACTTAAGGATCTCGTTCGAGAGACATAGATATCTCGTTTGCGCGAGATCTAATGTCGTTCGAGCGAGAAGTTTGACTTTTTGTTTAAAATGTCACTTCTAGAAGAGATCCAAATATGTCAAACTCTATTTTGAGCTTATCAGAATTAAAACGTAGTGTAAACCTTTTAAAAAACTATAAAACATTTTAAAACATTTTTCTTTATAAAAATACATCCTTATCTTTTATAAAAACAATTCCGAGAACCATTAATTATACACATTCATACCTGAGTGATCTCAGAATGCAATTAACTTTGAAGACAATTGAACTTGCACTAATTAAACATCGGCATTAGAAATTCTTTGAAGCTTTGTCACAACGTCTTCAATTTTCTTCAATACGTCATAGACCAAGTGGGATCGTGAAAAAATAAAAAATATCCCGATGACATATTACAAACACAGTTTTGTTCATGGAATTAAGTCAAAACAATATAGGGACTCAATTCGAAATTTATTTCCTAAAAAATCTCCCACTTTGACTATTCCGGGACAAAACTAAACAAGTGAAATGCCTAAACGGGGCCGTCAAGCTGTATGACGCCTAAATCCCATCCCATAAACCCAAAACAAAAATTACAGGACACAGACTAGTATATGTAGCACCGGCGAGCATAAACTGTCTGAATGTGATGTAGACTTAAAATCTCGAATCGCTGAAGCCTACCTACACACATGAAACTGACAAACAAATACCTAGTGAAGTATGGAGGAACAAGAGAAACCAATATATTTATCCAAATGATACCAAAAGATAATAACAATAATAGATACCAATATGAATAATCTCTGAAAAATCATTTGTTAAACAATTTGAGCAACAAAATGATACCAATGTGTACTACAATTATGAGATACCAATTTGTAAACATATGTAAACTGAAACAAGCTCAAATCTCCCCTTAAATCATATACATCTCTACCCCTTTCTGTCTCGAATAGACAATCCGGTGAAAAGATAAACCAAACCAAAGTATCTAGCATGAGAATATACCAATTTAAATCAATTGGATACTAATTTGAGAATTGAAAACGCTAGATAACCGTGCAACAACCAACTAAAAATGACCAAGAGATGACAAATTAGTATCTAGTAAACCAGGAATCACATAAAGAGTATATTAATCTAAACAGGTGTGATAAACGGACTATATGCAAAAATATGAATTTTGATCCAATAAAACCTTCATATAAACCAGTCAGTCCAGAAACACCTCTAGCAGTACCAAAAATATACCAATTTAACTTAGTGTACTACAAACCAATCAGAAGCCACAATTCATCATGTCGTACGAACGAGCCAGGGACGTCACTCAAACGAGTTGAGGACGTCGCTCGAATGAAGGACAATTATCGTTCGCGCGACATGGACATGTCATTTGAATGACTTCTCACGACCTGACAAAATTTCCCAGATTTCCAGAAATATTATATAATATTGCCCAGTGAAAAAATTTCCACAAAAAAATTCCAGGAAGGGCCTGACAGAAGCAAAACAGTGTTAAAACAGTAGGGTTTTAACACAAAATGCAAAAAAACTCATAAAAACTAACAATGTGAGTTACATGCAAACATAGTATCGATGTGCTCAAACATGGATATGGAATGTATAGGTTTGAAACTAAAAACAAATGAGTCACAATTCCGACACATAGAAAAGATCAAGAATCTCTAATTGATAGCGATAAATAATCAAACTTTATTATAGCCATGTGACAATAAAAGTGTGATCTTAATGAACTAAACATGCTACATGCACACAAATAAATTTTTTTGATTATTCTACAAACAATAGCATCAAATTGCAATGTTTCAACATTAGGATTAGTTTTGCAAACCTGTTTAAATTTTTAATCCATCCAAACTCCCTCAATAATAACATGTTTTCTTTGGAATGAACTAAACTAATTTGGCCCTTTTCTAATCATATTGCATTTTCTTTTGGGCTCTTTTAAACGGTGGCTTTGACGATGAGTTAATTTTGAACTCTTGCAGCCCTTTCCCGTGAATCACTCATCATTTTTACCAATTTAAATCCTCACGATAAACGGTTCTTACATGCACACTTCTCCTTAAGTCTACTTACGCATAGATGTCAAGATTGAGATAAGAACGCCTCACCAAATTCAAATATGCAAGAGAAGTCAAACATCCATATAAACTCGTGCATGTGTGCAATGTTGGCATATACACAAAGTCGAATCAAAATGCATATCAACTTCAAAACAACACCATATAAACAATGGTTAAGATAATTCTAAGAATCGATAATAAAGAGCAAATGTCCTAGCAACATGGAGAATGAAAATATGGGGGGGGGGGGGGGGGGGGGGGGATCCAAGCACACCAATATGCCACATCAAACATCTAAAGTCAAAAACCAAAACCGAATTTTTTTTTGGGTTTTCATATTTTGACTCAAATAAAAGCAAAATCTTTTTGAATTTTCAAAAGTTTTATAAAAAGCAAAATATTTTTATATTTTGCAATAGGACTCAAACAAATGAAAACTATAATACAAAATGATACACATGTCATAATACTACCAATGAATAAATCATAAAGCAAACTAGCATATGACAAACATGGCAACACTATCATCCTTTAGATTTAGCATGGGAAGAATCAAAAGCACCCAAACGAGAATCATGAAGCTTAACCCCTAAAGCCACTAAATCTAACTTCCTAACCCAAGTAGGTGTAAAATGACACATGGGGGCTTTGGAAATCGAGGGAAATTTATTCCTAAACTTCCTAGGAGCTTGTCTAAGGTCATAACAATAACACCTAAGGCGACCTTTCCTACCACAAAACGTGAAATTGTAGTGGTGGTGAGAATGATTACCTATATATGGACCTTTTCTAACCTTCCTAGTGTTTCTCACACGTGCGGGGGGAATGGGAACAATTCTCTCACCAAAACCTATACCTCCCATATATCTCCCTTAATTTGGATGGTGGCTAGGATCTTATCTAAATTCTCCTACCTAGCCTCCAAATCAAACATGACTCTAGACGAGTTTCTCAATCTCTCCTCCAACTCGTGAATCCTAAACTCATGCAAACACCTAGACTTCTCAAACTTTAAAATATCATTTTTCAAGGACTCCATCAAACAATAGAGATTATCTCTCTCTTTCTCACAAACTCTAGTTTCTTCATAAACTTCTTCTCTTGTGCCCTAAGGTCCTCAATCAAACTATCATTATTTTTTATGGAACGTTCATTCAACTTTGCTTACAATTTAGAGTTAGCCTTTTTCACCTTCACTGTTTCGGTATACAACTCAGTAAATGCATTTTGCAACTCTTTCAAATCTATCTCCTCCTCGTCACTCACTTCACCCTTACAAACATGGGATACACTCAAAACCTCCTCAAAAGTGTCATGCACATGAGAATCGTCTTCGGTCACATGACATGCCATAAACACAATAAAGTTATGATCAATGGGGGAAGTCTCTCCCTCTTTCGGATCACTATGTGTCATTATAGACAATGGGTTGCTTTCCCTCTTTCTTAAGTCTAGTGGGACACTCCTTAACTTTGTGACCGTACCCCTCACACCCAAAATACTTATCTAACTCATCTCTCTTAGGCTTCTCAAACTTATCCTTATAGGTAGGATCTACTTTGTTGTTCTTGAATGTTTCAAATTTCTTGGCATCTTTCGATTGCTTTTGAAACTTAATAAATTTTTTAAATTTCGTTGCCAAAAAAGCAACATCCTGAAAATCGAAATCATAATTGGAATCCAAAACTTTGATTTCCTCCTTTCGAGTTTTCAAAGAAATACCCTTTTCTTTCTTAGGAACTTGCTTGGAGGTAATCATGTCGATTTCATAGGTTTGTAAGTCACCTATAATCTCTTCTAGTTTCATCGACTCTAACCTACCCAAGGAGTTTAAAATGATCACTTTCACATCAAACTTACTAGGCAATGACCTAAGGATTTTCTTAATGCCACGGTTGTCCAGAATTTTCTCACCTAAGTTAAATGACAAGTTGAAAATATTGGAAAACCTAGCATAAAACTCATTAAAAGTCTCACTCTCTAACATTCTAATGGTCTCTAACTGTGTAGTGAGATTTTTGAAGTTTTGATGCCCTAACCATGCTAGTGCACTTGTGAGTGAGTGCCAAAAAATCCGAAGCCTCTTTTGATGTTTCATAAGTCATAATTCTATTATATTCTTCCCGTGTGAGATGTGAAGTAATAACGTGTAGACCCGTAGAATTATATTGTGCAAGTCTTTGTTCAGTTTCGCTCCGCGACTCAATAGGCTTTAAACTAGTGACCTCACCTACAATAGTGACAGGGGGTGTCCAACCTTTCTCAACTGCTATCCACATACACTCATTAATAGATTTTAAAGAAAATCTTATTCTCATCTTTTAATAAGAGTAATTAGTGGCATAAAAAATAGGAGTTCGAGAAAATTCATTATATCCAGAATTCATCTTTGAAAACACACGAGATCACAAAACAAATAAAATATATTTTCTAGCTCTGATACCAATTTGAAAGTGCCCAATATGTGTGTTTTTAAACAAAACCAAATTTTCACCGAAATTATATCCAACTTTTAATTATGCACCAAACCAAGTTATTAAAACCTAATTCTTACTTTAAACTAATTTTATCTTGATTAATCCTAAGCATGCATCTAGTGATTAAAGAAAGTAAAGTAAAGTGAAGAATACTCACAACGCCAGATGTACGAGGAAAAAATCCAAAATGGGAAAATAACCTCGGACAGTCCAAGCCAGACAATAACTATGAGTGTGGATTTACAATGAACAGGCATAGACTCACTCAACGTCTCGATCCCCACGGGTCTTAACGCTCTTTTGATCTTCAATCACTCCTCTCATAGTGACGACACAGAAATTCCTTCCACGATACCTTTCCACGACACATGCATCCACGTATGTCTCAGTGTCTACCGATTAGCTTTGATTCTTCTACAATGTCGAACAAGATGTCCTTCTCTTTTCTTCACCGCAAAACCCTTTGATGTTCAATGATAGAACAAACTTCTTTGGTTCCGTAATATCATGTAAACATAAACTAATGATAACTGAGATCTTTGAAAACTTTTAAGGATGTGTTTAGGCTTTGAAACCTTAGAAAACATGTGCAAACAACGTACTGGAATGTATTCTATTTTTTTCAGATGCACACCCACGAGACTCTGATAGAAACAGGCTTTAAATAACAATTTAGTGTCGCCTCAAAAAATGTGTCGTTCGAACAACTTAAGGATCTCATTCGAGCGACATATATATATCATTCGTGCGAGATCTAATGTCATTCGAGCGAGAAGTTTAACTTCTTGACTTTTTGTTTAAAACGTCTCTTCTAGAAGAGATCCAAATAAGTCAAACTCTATTTTCAGCATATCAAAATTAAAACGTAGCGTATACCTTTTAAAACAATATAAAACATTTTAAAACATTTATCTTTATAAAAATACATCCTTGTCTTTTATAAAAACAATTCCGAGCACCATTAATTATATGCATTCATACCTGAGTGATCTCGAAATGCAATTAACTTTGAAGACGATAAAACTTGCACTAATTAAACATCGGAATGATAAATTCTTTGAAGCTTTGCCGCAACGTCTTCAATTTTCTTCAACACATCATAGATCAAGTGGGATCGTGACAAAATAAAAAATCCTTATGACATATTACAATCACGGTTTTTTTCACAGAATTAAGTCAAAACAATAGAGGGACTCAATTGGAAATTTATGTCCTAACAAGAATACCTCCCCAACATAGTCGCCAAATGTAGGAAGTGAGTTCTTAAAATGATACTAATGTCAAGGGAGGTGTAACCCCTTATCAAGATGGTGATTAGGGCCTCAGAAAAAACATTAATAAGAATAAATACAAGTCCCATGTTAGTACATTCAATGTATAAAACTCTTGTATTAAATATGTTCTTACAATATAAATGCTATAACAAACTAATAAATAAGAAAAAGGGGAATCCCACAGTTGACTTGATTGGAGAGCAGGCACATTTAGTGCAATAAAGGCAAGGCCGTAACCTTAAAACACAAATGGAGTAAATAAGGTTGGTCACATGATAAATTTTCTCTCGATAAACTCTCTTGTCTAGAACTATTTTGGCAGCAGTTATGGGCTAAAAAAGTGCGACCCTAAAATAGTATAAATCTGGAGGTATTCATTACTGAGCAAGATCATTCGAGTGACCTTCCTATAATAAATGCATTTAATCCCTCCTGATATCAATAGTCTTGTGCATTTAATGCCGAAGATATTGCATTAAATTAGCTAGATATGATATTTTTGCGGGAACACTGTTTGGACTCTCAGAGCTATGAACGCATTAAATAGGACATGATGTGTTAGATATCGACTTACCATCCCAGGAATATCTTCACTTGAGTTTTATTTTGTCGAGTTATTGCATGTCAGATATGATGACGTCAAAGAGTTAGTAAACAGTAACCTGCGAAGGATGTGCTGTCACATCACTCAAAAAGGTATTTCATTGAATTGAGATTGCTCGACTAATGACTGTTCAAGAAACTTATGGTGTATGTAAAGATTAGGGGTTAACCTTTTGGACAACTGTTTAGGACTAGGTACCTTCGAGTAGGTTCCCAGAGATGGTATCTCGAGGTACTACTGAGCCATATTATGTATAAACCATGGTTTTGCTTAAGTACCCTAAAGGGGTTGGTCTCTTCTAATGTTTCCTTGCACCCAATCCTCCAAACCAAATACATGCAAGATACCTAGAATGAGGTTGTTGGATAGAGCATGTAAGCTCTCCCATGCCCTGCCAGACATGTTCCCTCGAGGGTACTGAGCGAACTCACAACTTTATAAAGTGAACTTAATATTTAAAAAGAGAGCTAAATATAAGTACATCAAAGTTCCTATTACAATTTGTGTTTTCCATGTTTATCCTTTGTGCTTGATCTTTGTGAGTGGTCCTTCGAGCAACTTCATCTTTGTGCGAGTGACCTTTTTTATAGGAGATCCTTTGAGCAACTTCAGCTTTGTGCCAGAAACCATCCCTAATCTTTCTTGTGAAGTGTTAGCATTATTTTAATCAACTTTAAGCCTGGACCTCCCTCTATAAATTGATACCCCCTTTCTCAAAATTTTCCAACATAATTGCATATCCACAAATGAGAGAAAATATTATCTCAACAGCGCCAAGACCTTTTTCTTTAACATATTCAGGATAAAAATCACAAATTCTCATATGATAAGGAACTAGGCTTATGATTTAAGAAATAGATTGTATGTACCTAATGATATATCTGTTAGAGAATAAGTATTGCAAGAAGCCCATCGTTCTAAATTTATGATTCACCCCAGAAGCTCCAAAATGTACCATGCCTTAAAGAAGAAATATTGGTGGCCAAATATGAGAAATGATATTAAAAAAATTTATAAGGAAATATCTTACATGCCAACAAGCAAAGATAGAACACCGGCATCCTGGTGGACTTTTTCAACCCTTACCAATTCCCAAGTGAAAATGGGATCATATTACAATGGATTTTGTCGGTGGACTACCTCGTACGTTTCAAGGATAAAATTCCATTTGGGTAATAGTGGGCCAACTAACCAAATATGCTCATTTTCTACAAGTGGAAACCACCGATTCATTTTAAAAACTCAGTAATCTCTACATTCGAGAAATTTTCAAATTACATGCAATTCCTTCATCTTTCATGTCAGACAAAGATTCCCTCTTTGTAGGAAAGTTTTGGTAAGAACTTAAAACCTTAATGGGTATTAAACTTCATTTGAGTATTGCATTTTGCCCAAAAATAGATGGACAATCTGAATGTACAAGTCATACACTATAAGATATGTTATGAATTTTTACCACAGACGTGCCCGACAACTGGAATGAACATTTAACCCTCCTTGATTTCTTATAACAATAGTTATTAGTCAAGTTTCAAATCCGCCCCATTTGAATCTTTATATGGAAGACCTTGTCGCTCACCTGCATATTGGATGAGATCTGGAAGTAGTAAACAATTTGGTTTCGAAATAATCCAAGAAACCACTTAGATATGACACCTACCTAATTAAATACTGCGTGATGAGGCCTTTATTAAATTAAAGTAGGATTTTCAAAATGGTTCATTCTTAGCATCATTGTCGAAACCAAATTGATTACTAATCACCTATTAGTTAATTAAGTCGGTGGAAAATTTTATCTTTCATTAAACAAAAAAAAATTATAATATATGCGAAAAACTAAATTACAACATTCATATAATATTAGAGTCCAAACTATCTCAAGTGAATAAATAAATAAAGTCTTGTCAAATAAACCATCGGCTAAAAATCCAACCCAAAAAATGAATCCAACTAATAAGAATATCTGAATACAAGTTTGAAACTGAAATACTGAATAAATAAAGTCTCAAATGGGGTAACACACCCAAACTGAAATACTGTTGAAGGTTCTACACTAGAAATAAAGGAATGATGTGTCTAATCGAAACTTGTAAGCCTCCATAGCACTGCAGCTATATGTCCTTGTGGTAGCGATTATTGTGCAACAAAAATAAATAAGAAGAAAGCATTCACCAAGTAATAATAAGGAATGTAAAATGACAATCACACAACAAAGGATGTACGTGGTTCAGCCAAGATGTGCCTACGTCCACGGTGGTGCTGTCGATATTATTTTTATATACTCCGGAGAGTAATTACAGAGAATACAACTTGTCCTTTTGCCCCGGACCTAGGGTTTAATATATACATGTACATGTAGGTAAGTGGAGGTGATGGGTTCCTCCACGTTTTCCATCTCCCCTATAACTTTCCTTCATGAGGATGTGGGGGGAGACCGGATCAATATAAGAGATGAGGGGCCAGGACTTTGGGTCGCCAGGACTGGGCTACTCGTCCAGGCCCATAGTTCTAATTTTGGGTACCCATAATTGCCCCTAAATTTGTTGGGCCATGTTTATGGGTTCAACGGATTTAAATGATTAGCCATAATGGCTGTTTTGCGATTCCTCAAAAGCTGTGGAGTTGATTTTGGCAGTACCCGCTTCGCTTACTGTGCACTATGATTAGAATTTGAAGGCTTGTTAGAATAGCCACTTTTCTCCCGTCGCTTCAGTCTTTCCAGTATTCTTCTATCTTCTGAGAGCTCTAGCGCCTCGTACATTCTTCTCTCAATTTCCATTCCCATTACTTCTTGGTTATTTGAGCTTGTGCTTCTTCATCACTTGAACCGATCTTCTATTTTGTAAGTTTCCTATGCCCTTTATTTGTACTTTCTCTTTGGTTTGTAGATTTTCTTGGGTCTTCCAATGGCGAAGATTATAAATAGGTCAATCTCTGAATTTAGGAAGTTTTACAACATCCCTGAGTGGGTAGATATTGAGTGTTGTGCCTCCCCTCCTAGGAACGTTAGGGATATAGATGATGCCAACTAGATCCATGTCTTATTGCTTTCCCAGGGGGGACTCACTTTTCCTCCTAATGATTTGTTCTTGCATTTCTTTGGCTATTTTAATATTGTTCCTGCACAATGCTCGCCCAATGTGTGGAAAATAGTAAATGGCGTACATAGGATAAATCAATTGTATGGAACTAGGTTAGGGCTCACCGAAATTTCCTTTTGCTACTCCTTTTCTCGGACTAGTTCTGGTGTCCTTTACCTCAAAGCTAGGAGTCCTGACAGGGTATTGGTAGTAAATCTACCTGATTCCCATAAGGACTACTGGCAAGAAGGTTTCCTTGTTAGAAATTGGCAGTTTTCTCCCCAATTTGAAGGGTCGAGGTCTGAGAGGTTCTCTGTTCCCTTTTATGGGGAGGAATACATAGGTAGACATTTTACTGTTATTTTGACTTTTGTTGATTTATGATCTTGTTAACTCTTCTTTGCTTTTTCTTCTGCAGCGAGGTCGAAGAACTTGGAACTTGCTCTCAGCGAGGTTCATATCTCGGAGTTGGTTAAGGCTTGGAATATCAGGGGAGCCTTTGGGTGACGGCGAGTATCCCAGGTCTGCTGCCTTTCTGCTCGAGTACAAGAACATTGGTTCTAGATTCATAGCAAGGCCTATGGACAGTGTCCCAGATTTTGACTTCTCAGAAGAGGCTGCTGCAGATCCTATCCAGTTGGACGAGGAGGAGAGCATCTCTGAAAGTGACCTTATAGGATTCATGAGTAATTTGGGTGGATGGAGCTCTGATAGTAGCAGTTCTTCTGATCGTGAGGAGGTTTCTAAAGCTCGAGGATCGTCGAGCACTTCTAGGAGTTTAAGTGAAGAGATGGTTCCTCCAAGGAAGAACTTGATTAGGGATGATGATGATGAGGACCACGTACTTCTTGCACAGAGGTTAAAAAAGAAAAAATCTACTCTTGGGGCTGTGGCTACTGATTCCTGGTCCTCTGCTCAAGAGCAGGAGAGAAAGAGGAAGGAAGAGGAGCAGGTAAGGGAGAGAGAGAGGAAAAAGGAAGAAGAGAGGAAGAAAATAGAGGAGAAGGGGATGGTTGGAGTGAGGATGAAGGCCGAGCAGGCCTTACTCCCGGTGTCTGCTCGACCCGAGGGGGCCTCCGTGGAATTTTCTCCTCAGCTGGCCCCAGCTTTGCTCGAGAGAGTCGTCCTCCCGACTGATCGCCAAAGGGCAGTAGGGTCAGAGTACTTGGCCCTTCAGTCTAGTCAGAGGCTTGCTCTGGTAAGGTTTTTCCCTTTTTCTCTTATTCTTTTCTGACTTCCTCTATTTTCCACTTCTAATGCCTTATTTTTTATGCAGTTTGTTACTGACTTCGCCATGTTGTATCATTCACGCGATGAGCTGGTGAAGAAGAATAGTGAGCTGGAGCAAGAGAACTCTGCCTTGAAGCTGAAGGGTGAGGAGCTCGAGGCTAACTTTAAAGATGTTGATGCTTCTCGGATTTCATCCGATCTTACTCTTGCTACTGCCAATAAGGAGAAGGACGTGGCAGTCAAGGATCTGAAAGAGCTGCGACAGGCATACGACCTGGTTTGCTCGAGAAAACTTGTTGTGGTGGAGGAGAACAAAATCCATACTGAGGAGATGAAGAAGAAGGAGTTTGAGGCAGTTTCTGCCAAGGAAGACTCGTTCAATTCTGGTTGGACTGTAGCCTATGAGGATGCTGAGGTTCAGATAGGCTATATTAGTCGTCTGAACTTTAAGAAGGGATGGAACAAAGCCCTCATAGCTGTCGGAGTGGATGTTGCATCTCCCCTGTTTGACGAGCACGATCCAGGGCCGAGGCCAGTTGTAGATGAGGATCATGCCCCTGCTGTTGAAGGTGCTGACCCTATCTCTCAGGTATCCCCTACTGATGCTTCCCTCATCATGGCGATAAATATTACTCCTACCCAGGGCAGTACTCCTACTGATGCTGACAAGGGGAAAGGGCCATCGACCTCGGAGCAACCTGAGGTTACTAACTAGTTAGCTGCTTGGATTTCATCCGATCTGGCTCTTTTGACTGCCAACAAGGAGAAGGACGTGGCAGTCAAGGATCTGAAAGAGCTGCGATAGGCATACGACCTGGTTTGCTCGAGTAAACTTGCTGTGGTGGAGGAGAATAAAATTCTTACTGAGGAGCTGAAGAAGAAGGAGTCTGAGGCAGTTTCGGCCAAGGAAGACTCGTACAATTCTGGTTGGACTGCAGCCTATGAGGATGCTAAGGTTCAGATAGGCTATCTTAGTCGTCTAAACTTCAAGAAGGGCTGGAACAAGGCCCTCATAGCTGCCGGAGTGGATATTGCATCTCCCCTGTTTGACGAGCATGATCCAGGGCCGAGGCCAGTTATAGATGAGGATCCTTCCCTAGTTATTGAAGGTGCTGACCCTATCTCTCAAGTGTCCCCTACTGATGCTTCCCTCGTCGTGGCGACAGAGATTACCCCTGCCGAGGGAAGTACTCCTACTAATGCTGACAAGGGAAAAGGGCCCTCGACCTCGGAGCAACTTGAGGTTGCTAACTAGTTAGCTGCTAGGACTACTTTGTATTTTTCTTTCTTTTTCAATCTGTAAACTTTCTTTTTACTGCTCGATGTAATTTCAATCTTCATTAATGAAAAGGCTTCATTTCTACTTGTACTGATTTGTCCCTTTCTCTCCTTTTTCTTTCTCTCGCTTGTAGTTAGTTGACGTGGATGATTACATTCCTGCTACTTCCCAGTTGGGTAGGACCCTTAGTCCCAATGCGAGTCCCGAAGTTTTCCAGGCCTTCGTTAAGCTTTGCAAGTCCCTTAGGTCTAAAAATCAGAAGTATAAGGAGCAATCTGAGCTCATGGTGAAGCTGAAGGACAGGCTTCAAAAGATGGAGGACATTGGTGCTTCAGTGTAAGAGGAGGTCAATGTGCTGAGGACAAAACTATTAGAGGCCTCCGAGATCAACCAAGTAAGGGAGGTTCTTCAGTAGGAGAATTAAGACCTCAGGAGAGAAGTCTTACGACTTAGGGAGCATTCGCCGAGCACTGTTCCAGCAGTTCTGCAAGGCTCCTCATCGTCGCGAGCTAGATATGGTCATAATGTTACTCCTCTTATGTCGCGAGGTCCCACTCGCCCTCCCCTTCCACGAGCTGGTAGGAGAACTAGGGGCAAAAACAGGGAAGCAGAAGATCTTCGTGATAAGGAAATAGAGGAACTCCGCGGTGATGTTCAGCGAGCATATGTAATTACTGTTGGGCTTCAAAGGGACATCACCCAGTTGCAGCACTTGTTCAAGAAAGGTCCTCGGCAAGCGTGGGCTGGTGGCTTTCTTTTTCAGTCTGTAAACTTTCTTTTTACTGCTCGGTGTAATTTCAATCTTCATTATTGAAAAGGCTTCATTTCTGCTTGTACTAATTTGTCCCTTTCTCTCCTTTTTCTTTCTCTCGCTTGTAGTTAGTTGACGTGGATGATTACATTCCTGCTACTTCCCAGTTGGGTAGGACCCTTGGTCCCAATGCAAGTCCCAAAGTTTTGCCAGGCCTTCGTTAAGCTTTGCAAGTCCCTTAGGTCTAGAAATCAGAATTATAAGGAGAAATCTGAGCTCGTGGCCAAGCTGAAGGACAGGCTCCAGGAGATGGAGGACATTTGTGCTTCAGTGCAAGAGGAGGTCAACGTGCTGAGGACAAAACTATTAGAGGCCTCCGAGATCAACCAAGTAGGGGAGGTTCTTCAGCAGGAGAATGAAGACCTGAGGAGAGAAGTCTTATGACTTAGGGAGCATTCGCCGAGCACTGTTCCAGCAGTTCTGCAAGGCTCCTCGTCATCGCGAGCTAAATCTGGTCATAATGTTACTCCTCCTATGCCATGAGGTCCCACTCGTCGTCCCCTTCCACGAGCTGGTAGGAGAACCAGGGGCAGAAACAGGGAAGCGGAAGATCTTCGTGATAAGGAAATGGAGGAACTCCGCGATGATGTTCAACGAGCATATGTAATTACTGCTGGGCTTCAAAGGGACATCACCCGATTGCGTCACTTGTTCAAGAAAGGTCCTCGACAAGCGTAGGCTGACGGTTATGATCAAGGCTGGTCGGATGCTCCAACAAGGCTATCTGAGTTCGAGGAGCTTTCTTTCATCAGGGGATGGCTAAGTGCCTTGAAGGAGTTGCAGGTCTTAAGGAATTCAGTGCTATGGTATCGTCATGATATGTCTTCATCCACTCTGATGCCTAACCCATTCAGGAGGGACGATCGATGGATCCCCATCGATACTATCCCTCGACAATTATTGGAGTCGGATGTGAATGAGGTTGTGGAAGAGTTTTCTCCTGCTCCTGATGACGGACGAAGAGCTCGAGTGGCTGATTATATTGCTCGGAGGCTTCCACCCCTTGAGATTTTGCCAGTTGCTATTTTTATTTTATTTTTGATAATGTAAATGCTTTGGGCGAGCTCGCCGACTAAACATGTATTATCATTATTATAAGTAAGATGGATTAATGAAAAGTTTGTGTTTTGGGCAATTTTGCCAACTAAACGTGTATATCCTATTTTTCATATCCTTGTTGCTTTGTGATCTTTTCTGTTTTGTCATACAAGTGTCCCCCCAGTCCAGTATAATACCAAAGTACCATTGTGCACCACTTTACCTTTTAGGTTGTGTCGTCACACTCCCTTAGGCCTAAGTAGGGCAATTGGCGAGGACACACCTAGTGTTGGATGTCTTCATCCGATCAGGATTTTGTTCAACCGAAGTAGGTTTGATGACCAGTATAAGATTTGGTCGTATTGCCTAAGAATCCTCTGTAGGGCTTTATATATTGCCAGGGGAAATGCTAAGAGGTCTCTCGTGTTTTATGATGATGACATGAGGAGGGGTATTCCCCTGCTATAGTGATCAATGTGCTTGTTATTTGGAAAAGATGTGCGATGAATGCAACTGTTACCAATCAGAGTGTAACCAATTAAGTAACTTTCATTAGTAATAAGGAAAATGAACTTCTGTTTTCATAACAAAAGAATACAAGAAAAAGATCTAAAAATAGAATTTCTTGAGATTAGCTGCGTTCCATGCTCGTGGTATTTCTCTGCCCTCCATCGTTTCCAAGTGATAGGAACCTTGCAGATCGTCTTTAGTTACTTTAAAGGGTCCTTCCCAGTTTGGGCCTAGCTTTCCGTCCGACGACTTCACTGTGCTTCCCAGGAGTTTCCTTAGAACATAGTCCCCAACTTGGAACGTCCTCGGGCTAACCCTTTTGTTGTAATGCTTCACGAGCTGTTGTTGATAGTTCGCTAGATTCACCAGGGCTAGCTCTCAGTGCTTGTCGGCTAAGTCGAGTTCGGCGAGCAATGCTTCATCATTCAGGCCTTGGTCGACAAGGTTGGATCTCATTCTTGGTAAACCAGCTTCTAGTGGGATGACTTCTTCCATGACATATGCCAGCGAAAATGGGGTTTCTCCCGTTGCTCGTCGAGGAGTGGTTCGGTACGCCCATAGAACATGGGGTAGCTCTGTTACCCATGCGCCTTTGGCTCGTTCTAATCGCTTCTTTAATCCATCGATCACATTTTGTTTGAGGCTTCAGATTGGCCATTGCTCTGAGGGTAGGCCACCGAACTGAAGTGGTGTCTGATCCCGTGTTCATTACAGAAGTTCTGAAAGGGGCCACTTTTGAACTGCGTTACATTGTCGGTGATGATGGTTCTAGGGATTCCAAACCGAGTGACTATATTCCTCCATATGAACCTTATCATATCAGCATCTCAGATGTTCGCTAGGGGTTCAGCCTCAATCCATTTGGTGAAGTAGTCAGTCACAACCAACAGGTATTTACGATTACCGACGGCGGTAGGCAGCGGTCCCATGATGTCCATTCTCCATTGGGCGAAGGGCCATGGGCTTGACAGGGACTTCAGGCCGCTGGTGGGTTGGTGGGCCATAGGAGGGTGGAATTGGCATTTCAAGCATTTACGGATATATAATGCGTAGTCCTTTTGCATATATAGCCACCAGTAGCCTTCCTTCATTGCTCGAAAGGCTAGAGACCTTCCTCCGATATGACTTCCACAGATTCCTTCGTAAAGCTCGTGTAGCACTTGCTCGACATCACCTGGGTGGACGCATCTAAGGTAGGGACTGGAGAAGGATTTCTTATATAAGTCGCCTCCTGTGGATAAGTGAAAACGAGCAGCTTTGACTCTTATCTGGTGGGCAGTTTTCTTGTCATCTGGGAGTGTGCCATCCTTTAAATAGTCCTTTAAGGGGTCTATCCAGCTGGGGGCTGATCCCACCTCCAGTATTTGTTCCACGTTTGGTAACTTGCTATTGTGGTTAATGCTTGAACAAATGAGTAAATCGATGGGGATGACCCTCTTAAGGTCAGAGTCAACTGCCGAACTCAAGGCTGCGAAGGCATCAGCATGACTGTTTTGCCCCCTAGGAAACTGCTGGATGTTGATCTCTTCAAATCTTGACATTAATTCTCTCACTAAGGTGAGGTAGGCTTCCATTATTTCATCCTTTGCATTATAATCTCCACTAATCTGATTGGAGAGTAGTTGAGAGTCGCCGAACACCTGTAAACGTTTTCCTCCTAGAGTTTGTTCCTTTTGGAGACCGGCTATTAGGGCTTCATACTCTGCTTCGTTGTTGGAGGCTAAAAATCCAAGCCTGATTCCTTGTTCAAGGATTGTGTTTTCTGGAGTGATGAGGACAATGCCTACCCCTGCCCCCTTTGAGTTGGAGGCTCCATCAACGAAGAGTCTCCAGGTTCTCTCTATTGCTTGGTTCTTCTCTTGCCTTGTTGGTTGAGGTTGGTCGGAGAGTTCTTCGCCCGTGAATTCTTCTATGAAATTAGCAAGGATCTGACTCTTGATAGCTGTCCTTGGTTGAAATTAGATGTCAAACCGGCCGAGCTCGACTGACCACTTAGACAGTCTACCCGACAAGTCCGCTTTCTTTAGGACAACCTTAAGGGGATGCGATGTAAGGGCGATGATAGTATGAGCTTCAAAATAATGCTTCAGCTTACTCGAGGCTACTACAAGTGCAAAGGCGAGCTTCTCCAATAGCAGGTACCTTCGCTCAACATCTAATAAGGTCTTGCTCGCATAGTAAATGGGGTATTGGATTCCTGCAACCTCGCATATTAACGCAGAGCTGATAGTGTTATTGGATACGGAGAGGTACAGGTACAAATAATCCATTTGTTGTGGTATGACGAGCAGCAGTGGGGAGCTTAAGTAGGACTTGAGCTCGTCCAAAGCTCGCGAGCAGTCTGGGATCCACTCTATCGGTTTACTCCCCTTTAGAAGATGGAAAAAAGGCTTGCACTTCTCGAAGGATTTGGAAATGAAGCAATTTAAGGCGACGAGCATTTCACTGAGCTTCTGCACATCCCGGATTGTTCTAGGGGGTTATAACCTGCTGATTACATCCATCTGGTCTGGATGAGCTTCTATGCCTCTCTTACTGACCAAGTACCCAAGAAATTTTCCTGACTGGAAACCGAAGGAACACTTGCTCGCATTAAGTTTCATCCGGTACTTCTTAAGGATTTCGAAGGTCTTTGACAGGTCCAAGAGGCGATTTTCCTTCTTCTTGCTCTTAACGAGCATGTCATCGATGTAGACCTCCATTGTGTCTCCCATTTGATCCTTGAACATTTTAGTGACCAGCCGCTGATAGGTTGCCCCTGCATTCTTGAGCCTAAAGGGCATGACCTTGTAGCAATATAACCCAATTATCGTGATGAATGCTGTTTTGTCCTGGTCTGGGGCATACAAGGGGATCTGGTGATATCCCAAGTATGCGTCCAGGAAACTCATTCGCTCGTGAGCTGCAGTGGCGTTTACTAGTTGGTCTATCTTTGGGAGAGGGAAACTATCCTTAGGGCATGCTTTGTTGAGGTCAGTGAAGTCGATGCAAACTCTCCACTTCCCATTATTCTTCGAAACTACTACTAGGTTGGACAACCACTTGGGGAATTGCACTTCCCGTATGGATCCTGCATCCAGCAGTTTTCGACTTCCTTTTTGACCGCTTTAGCCTTCTCGAGTACAGTTCTCCGTGCCTTCTGCGTGATTGGCTTGAATGTGGGGTCGACGTGCAGCTGATGACAGACCATACTAGGTTCGATTCCAGGCAGCTCATATGGTTCCCATGCAAAAACATCTACATTGTGTCTCAGCAAGGTCATTAACTCCTTCTGTTCTTGGTCGGTGAGAGATGCTCCAATCAAGAAGACTCTGCTACTGTCACTAACTTCAGCCATAACTTCTACCAGGTCCTCGACAACACGCTCGGAGGGGAGGAGCCTGGTCTCCTCTACTCCAGGTCTTCCGTAGTTTAATTGCTACTTGGAAGGTATCACACCTTCTTCAACTTTCTCGCTGGGTTGACCGGCCTTCTTCTCTGGCTTTGGTCGGATGGCTGCTATGAAGCACTTCCTCGCCATCCCTTGGTTGCCGTAGATCTCCATTACTCCTCTCTCGGTACATATTTGAGCTTCTGATGGTAGGTCGAGGAGACTGCCTTCATCGCATGAATCCATCCCCTGCCGAGGATGGCCTGGTACGGTGAGTCGATGTCAACTACTAAAAACTCGATCATCTTGGAGACATTTCCAGCACGCACTGGCAGTACTATCTTCCCCAAGGGCATGGTTATTTTTCCAGCGAAGCCGACCAAAGGAACAGTAGCTTCCTTTAGGTCGGCGGCGCTTAACTTCAATTTCCTAAATAGGTGGAGGTACATTACTTTGGATGAGCTTTCTTTGATCGACAAGCATCTTGTCAATGTCAAAGTTGGCTATCCTGAGTGTAATGACCAGGGCATCATGATGTGGGGTCCTTACTCCCACCAAATCTTCATCCATGAAAACAATATGCTTGTTATAGTTGACATCCTCTGTTCATCGATGCTTTCCTGACTATGACTTTGCTAGATCGATTTGAAAAGCCTTCATTACCGCTGTAAGTTTTTTCATTTCCATTCGAGTTGAGTTCCCTTGTATCTTCTTGACGTCAGATACTCCGTGGATTACTCTGAACTCATGTCGAGCATCATCCTCTAGCACATTGTCGGGTCGCGCCTCTCTGTTGGAAGCCACTTTCTCTGCCCTCTTTTTCACAAAGTCATTCGAATGCCGGGACTGGGCCAACTCCTCGAGGTGAGACTTAAGAGCTTTGCAGTGCTTGGTCTTATGTCCTCCCTCTTTGTGAAAAGCGCATCTTAATGCATTGTTCCTCTTCGAGGGATCTCCTCCCATTTTCCTGGGCCACTTGATGAATGGTTCATCTTTGATCTTCGTGAGAATTTTGTAAATTTGTTCTTTGAAGACGGTGTTGACCGCCTGGAATACTTTTGACGCGTCATGGTTTCCTTCGTTCTTGGAGCCATTTTTGCCTCCGTTGTTTCCTCCTTTCTTCTGGTTCTCAGTTTTCTCACTTCCCATAGAAGTGAGCTTAGCTCGACTGTTTTCTCCTGTATTAGGGAGGGTGACATCATCCACCTTTGCGTATTTCTCGATTCGGGCCATTAGGTCGTCAATAGTCATAGCTTCCTTCTTCGTCAGGGACTGGTATAGGAGGGCATAACTAGGGAGCCCAATTTTGAAGGAGGCCACTGCCACTTCCTCGGCGCAGTCCTCGATCTCATTGAATAACTCCCAGTACCTCTTCGCATAGTCTCCGAGGGTTTCTTGAGGCATTTTCTTCATTGTTAGCAAAACATCCATCCTTTTGGGATGGGAGCTACTGATAATGAATCGATCCATAAAAAGTTCGGCTAGGGATTTGAAATTCCTGATCAAACGGTGGGGGAGCCTTTCGAACCACTTCTGTGCTACATCATGTATGCTCGAGGGAAAAATGTGGCACATCAGGGCATCTCGGTGATTCCAGAGGGTCATGGCCTGTTGGTATTGCCTGACGTGATCGATGGGATCGATCTTTCCATCATAAATCTTGAACCTTGGAAGGATAAATTTCTTGGGGGCTTCTTCCTCTTCGATTCCCTTGAGAATGGTGACTTCATCTGGGTTTTGAGAGCTCGCCTTGCGAGTTCTCTGGTTGATCTTGTTCCGTGGTGAGCAAGATGTTGGTCCATCTCTCTGCAGACTAGATTTCGTATGTTCTTGTCTCTGCGAGCAGGGCTCTGGTAGTGGTGAGCTGTTCGCGGAGGTCATCATCTGACTCGCCTCTTTCAACCTTTTGAGATTCTCACCTAGGGCTCCTTCCTCGGCTGCGAGACTTGCTCGCCTGAGGGCTAGGAGTGTGGTATGGGCGTCTCCTGTTATCGGGATGAAGCTCCCTCTCCAGTCTTTCCAGCCTTCTTCTCAAGCAAGCATTCTCAGCCTCGTATCTGCGGGAAGACTCTCTCTGCTCGTGGAGCCTTGTCTCGTACGCATCAATCAATCTGGATATCTGCGTGGACCTCGCTGGTCCCTAACTTTCTTCTGAGGCTGGCCTTTCCAGGCGAGCTCTCTGATCTGAACGTCGAACTTCAGACCTAATCCTGCGAGGAGCAGGTGGCTCTTGAATATCTCCTGCCTGAGGGGCATTGCTGCTGTGATCGGACATCTTAAACTCCTTTCTTGGTGTGGGTTCTTCTCAGGGAAAGATGAACGATTCCCACAGACGGCGCCAATTGTGGTAGCGATTTTTGTGCAACATAAATAAATAAGAAGAAACCATTCACCAAGTTAGAATAAGGAATGTAAAATGACAATCACACAACAAAGGATGTACGTGGTTCAGCCAAGATGTGCCTACGTCCATGGTGGTGCAGTCGATTTTATTTCTATATACTCCGGAGAGTAATTACAGAGAATACAACTTGTCATTTTTCCCCGGACCTAGGGTTTAATATATACATGTACATGTAGGTAAGTGGAGGTGATGGGTTCCTCCACATTTTCCATCTCCCCTATAACTTTCCTTCATGAGGACGTAGGGGGAGACCGGATCAATATAAGAGATGAGGGGCGTGGACTTTGGGTTTCTAGGACTGGGCTACTTGTCCAGGCCCATAGTTCTAATTTCGGGTACCCACAGTCCCTAAAAAGAATCATCAAGTCTGGCGTCCCTATGGTTGTACACTTAAGAGGTTTCGAAAAGGTTTTATAACAAGGGTTAGAACTCGAAATATTTTGAAAATATTTACAAAGTATTCATCAAAATTTAAAATCAGTTATTGATTACACATGTTAGGTTCACGTACACTCACTTGAGTTACCTCACCTCTCAACTATTGTTCATGCCTAACGTTTCTACTTAGCCAACATAGCTATTATACCCAAGCAGACTAGACTTAAGTATTTCTAAATATGAATACTTTTCTATTCCCGTAACGCCCATACAGTACTTCACTCGTTAGTTAACGTTTCTCATACATTATAATAGTTGAAATTATCATTTGACTTATATTCTCATTTTCAATTAGTTAAGTTTCACTACTTCATTCAATCTTTTGATATCCACTATCCAACTGTCTACTCTCACACATAAGTATAATATTCACATTCGTGTGTGTGTGTGTGTGTGTGTATAAATATATCGCTAATATATATACCACTACGTCATCTCTCAAAAGGACCACCGTGAAACATGGGCATACTTTAGTGTCAGTCCAAGTACCACTCATACTAAATGGGACAAATGGTTCAGTAAATCTCCTCGAACCCATAATCAATTAACAAGCAGTAAAGGTGAAAATAGTTCTAAGACTTTGGGCTACGCACATACCTAACATAACCAAACGGCATGCGATACACACTAATACATGACACACAGTGTGTCGCTCTAAGTTCTATTTTTCGGGGAACAAATTTTGTCCTCCCTGGAATCGGTAAGGTGGGATCGCCCACTACGTGGGAACCTCCATGATAGAAGGCAATGTAAGTAGGTTAACTTTTGTTCCCCGACTTAATTAAGTTAAACTCTCCATTTTATTTTGAGATAAATCACCTTAAACAATGCTTTACATTAAATCTCTCATGAAAAATAGCATAATATTTTTTTTCAAAGGCAAGGGTAGATGAAAACATAACTACCTTTACATGTAACTTATAAGTACCATACAACTTTAAATACCCAAGATACTTAGCTTAACATTTACACAAAAAGCTTCTTGACATTCAAACCATATTAAATATCCGCTACTCCCCTGTTTTAAGGTCCTAACTTGGCAGTGAACTCCAAATGATAAGCATACCTGAAACAAAACATTATAGGAGTGTAAGTTATAAAGGCTTAGTGAATGAACATATACCACACATATAAGAATTTTGAATAACCATTTTTCTTTTTTTCTAATGCTATAACCCAACAGGAATTGTGAAACTTTCGCAAGCCTGGATCCGCCACAATCCAATTAACCCACAACAGTTATTGGGGACCACCACATCCCTTTATTAGGCTTGAGTACACAAATCGTTAAGTTATATTAACAAGACCGCCACATCCTTTAGGACCCACCACAGGACTTAACATTAGATAAATGACCCGCCACAGGACTTAACATTAAATAACATTGCCTAACATTTTTAATCATATGCATATGTTTCATAAATACCACATCACTCCATAAGCATTCTAACACATGTATTCAACTACACATTTCCATGTCAAAATGTAATCATTTATATTTCATAGGGAAGGTCATTCACCTTGAAGTAGGTAATAAAATCAACACCAAAATCTACTTCCTTTTATGGTAGTATTAGTTGTTTCCGTACCTATCAATTCCACATCATTAGTATTTGAATACACCAAATAAAATTAAACTTCATAACACATCACATAAGTTGGTCAATCAGAAATAACTGAAAAGAAATTAAATATGAAGAATAACATTTGTACAACACCCTATTAATTAGTCTTCTAACACAATTTATGAAATTAAATTAAGAATTCTCTAGACAAAGTTATGTGAATTTTATTACAACCTTTTCCAAATCGTTTTTCAAGAAAAACAACAACACAACTTCAACTTCCAGGAATTTTCATACTTTTTATGCATCATAACTTTGCATGATATTCCACTCAATATCAATAAGAACATTTAATACTACAAAATCAATGTTTCATAATTTTTAGGGTTCATTTGCTATGTCGAACAAAACGTCAAACACTTGGCAGTCATACTTACTCCTTCGGGGTAAATTTTATATCATAATTTCAAACTATCACTAAAGGTTAATTTATTGGTATTTTTACATAATTTTCGGATATGTTATACATATATGAGTCTATTTTAATCTCCAACTAGAATTACTTAATTTCAATAAGTATTCCATAATTTATACCATTTTTAGTACAACTATGTCGGAATAGAACATTAAAGTGTAACTTAACATTTCAAGCATATATAACCTCCATATCGGTTACCAATCATGGAAACACATATTAAATATGTTTTAGTATATACATAGATCATATAAACGAATTTATGAAATCAAAATCTCCATAATAAGGTGATTCAAATGTAGGATTTTTAAAGTTAACAATTATGATCCTAATACGCGTTCTTACATATGTTCTTAAACCATCCTTGTTTTAACTCTATTTGGCAATATGGATATCATTAAGATCTTTATCCAAATCATAAACAAAATATATACCAAGTGTAGAACTCATCCATGTGACCAAGTTCAATACAAAACTAATTACCTTACGAGGATTTCTCGATTTATACCAATTTTCCAAAGGATTTCTTCCTTAACTTTCTGTTCTCTCTCTCTTTAGGCAAAACTCTTTTCCATGAATGAATTGTCTGAATAAGGTGATTTTTTTAAGAAGTTTAAGTATGCCAAAACATCACCCACCATCTAACCAATCAAAAAATAGCACATGGTGTGCAAATAAGACAAATGTCACTTAAAGGATGGACATATTTGCCCTTGTTTTGTACTTTTGGTATAACTTCTTGTTCGGACCTCCTTTGAACACACCGTTTGTTGTGTTACAACCCTAATTCATATATCTAAAACTTTCATAGTTGTGTTTTCCCAAAATTATAAAATTAGTACACCTAATTTGGGCTCGAACAGAAGAGTAATAATTTACTCAAAATTTCATAACTTTCACATTTGGTGACAAAACATCGCCACTTTCGCAACAAAACTTTAGTTTACATTTATAAACATAATGATGCATTAAAAACATATTTTATGATACATTTACCAAATAAATAATAATATTCTCTAAACATGTTATCCCCGATTATAAGCTCGATTAGCATCTAATATAAACCACATATATATAACATTAGCATGCATCCCCTAAATATGATAATTAACATGTTTAACACCCTTATAACTTATAACTCACAACTTATACTTAATCATGTAGTTAACCTTAATAATCATGTTTTAGGGCCTTACAATTCTACCCCTCTTATAAAAATTTCTTCCTCGAAATTTAACGCATAAGAAACTTCCTAAAAAAATGAGGATATTTCTTCTTCATGTTATCCTGCTCTTCCCAGGTGGCATACTCCACATTCTGACTTCTCCACATCACCTTAACTAGTGAAATGGTTTTACTACGTAACACTTTCTCCTTTCAATCTACAATAGCAATTGGTTCTTCCACGTAGGTATCTTGAAGCTCTATCGGTTGTGAAATAAACACATGTGAAGGATCAGGCACATACTTATGTAACATGGATATATGAAAAACATCATGTATCAGGGACGATTCTGGTGGTAATTGCAACTTATAAGCTACAGTTCCAACCCATTTCACTATCTCATAAGGGCCAATGTACCTGGGACTTAATTTTCCCTTCTTCCCAAATTTCATAACCCCTCTCCAAGGAGAAACATGTAGGAATACTCGATCACCTTCCTCAAATTTAAATTCTTTCCTTCGGTTTGTCTTCATAAATTTTTTGTCTACTTTGCACCACCTTCAAGTTATTATGGATAAGATTTATCTTTTCAGTAGTCTGCTGTATAATTTCTGGCCCAAGTAGTTTTCGTTCTCCCACTTCATTCCAACACACTGGAGTTCTGCATTTTCTCCCATACAAAGCTTCATAAGGAGACATATAAATACTCGAATGATAGCAATTATTATAAGAAAACTCTATTCATGGAAAGTGTTCATCCCAACTGCCCTTCAACTCCAACACACAAATTTGTAACATGTCTTCGAGTGCCTGGATCATTATTTCTGACTGCCCATCAGTCTGAGGATGAAAAAATGTACTAAATTTCAATTTAGTCCCCAAAGCTTGTTGTAAACTAGGCCAAAAGTGAGAAGTGAACTTATGATCTCGATCAGAAATAAAACAAATAGGTGCACTATGCAATCTAATAATTTCATTCACATATATTTTGGCATATCTATCCATGGAGTAAGTAGTTTTAATAGGAAGAAAATGGGCAAACTTAGTCAACCTATCAATGACAACCCAAATAGAATCAAACCCTCGTGATGATTTTGGTAAACCTATAACAAAATATGTAGTAACATGATCCCATTTCCACTCAGGAATAGGTAAGGATTGTAGTAAACCACTTGGGTTTTGATGCTCTGCCTTCATCTATTGGCAAACTAGACATCTAGCAAAAAAATCTATAATGTCGTGTTTCATTCCTGACCACCAATAACATTGTTTAAAATCTCTTTATAGTTTTGTGCTCCCTGGATACATAGCATATAAAGAATAGTGGGCTTCCTCTAAAATTTTTCTTCTTAAATCAGGCACATTAGGTACACACCAACGGCTACCATATATAACAATGTCATCATCACGAATAGAAAATTCATTTACTTTACCCTTTTTATATTATCTCTAACTTTCTCCAATTCTGTATCTCCTACTTGTGCTTGTTTTATCTAGTCTATCAACATGGATCTAACATTTAAATGTGCTCTTATTCTGTAAGACTCATTCAAAGTTAATTCCACCCCTACTAAAGCTAACTCTCTCAGCCTGTCAACTCGAATACAATAAATATAAGATACTATGCCTAAATATTTTCTACTCAAAGCATCAGCAACAACATTATCTTTACCCGGATGGTGATGTATCGTGCAATCATAATATTTTATAAGTTCCATCCACCTTCTTGTCCTCAAGTTTAAGTCTTTTTGAGTAAACAAGTATTTTAAGCTTTGATGGTCAGTAAAAATTTCACAACAACACCATATAAGTAATGTCTCCATATCTTTAATGCAAAAACTACTTCAACCAACTTAAGATCGTGTGTAGGGTAGTTGCGTTCATGTATCTTGAACTGTCGAGAAGAAAAAGCAATTACCTTTCCATGCTGTATTAACACACCACCAAATCCTTGATATGAGGCATCACTATAAATAACTAAACCTTCTGTACCCATTGGGATAATCAATACTGGAGTTGATGTTAACTTACCCTTTAAATTTTCAAATCTTTTATCATAATCACCACTCCACACAAACTTGTTCTCCTTTTGGTAAGCTTAGTCAATGGTAATACAACCGAAGAAAACCCCAGTATAAACCTCCTATAATAGGCTGCCAATCCTAAAAATCTACGTACCTCTATCACACTAATTGTCTTTCCTAATTCATTACTGCTTCTACCTTCTTGGGATCAACACAAATACCATCGGCAAAAATAACATGCCCCCAAAATACTACCATGTCTAGCCAAAATTCACATTTAGAATACTTAGCATACAATTGCTTATCTCGTAAGGTCTATAAAATAATACGCATGTGGTGTTCATGCTCATCCCTACAATGAGAATATATCATAATATCATCAATGAAGAGAATAACAAAATAATACACGTGTGGGTGAAATATATGATTCATTAAATCCATGAATACAGCCAGTGCATTTGTTAACCCAAATGGCATGACAAGAAATTCATAATGTCCATACTTGGAATGAAAAGAAGTTTTAGAAATGTCACAATCTCTTAAATTCAATTGATGATATTCGAATCTAAGATCGATCTTGGAAAACACTTTGGATCCTTGTATCTGATGGAACAAGTCATCAATTCGGGGTAATGGGTATTTGTTACGGATAGTCGCCTTATACAATTGACGATAATCGAAGCATAGTCTCATGGTCCCATCTTTTTTCTTCACAAAAAATATTGGGGCTCCCCACGGAGATAAACTAGGACTTATAAAACCACGGTTTAACAAATCTTGCCACTGTATTTTTAGCTCCTTTAATTCTGCAGGTGCCATATGATATGGTGCAATAGATATCGATGCGGGGCCTAGTATCAACTCAATTGCAAATTCTACCTCACGGTCTGGTGCTAACCCTAGGAGTTCTTTTGGTAAGACATCTGCAAACTCATTAACTACTAGTATATTTGATTGTTTTCCAGCCTCTTGTCGTGTGTCCACCACATGGGCAAGATAACCCTGACACCATTTCCTTAACAATTGATAAGATTTTGTAGAAGAAATCAAACATGGTTGAGTGCCATTTTGTTTCCAAACAAATTTAAATTCAAGTTCACCCGATAACTGAAACACTACCTCCTTCCTAAAGCAATCTAAATATACATGATATGAGGCCAATCAATCCATACCCAGTATCACATCAAAGTCACAGATATCGAGAGGTAACAAGTCAACTAGTAATTATTTTTCACCCACTCGCACCACACACTCCCTATATACCTTCTCAATAAAAACCAACCCCCCACTAGAGTAGTAATAGCTAAACCAGAATCTAATGATGATAATGGTTTATTAAGATGCAACAGATAAAGCAAAGACACAAAAGAATGTGTAGAACTAGGATCTATCAACACATAAACATATTTATCACCAATAGGAAGTGTACATGTCACTACGTTAGGCATAGCTTTTGCATCTTATTGCACCATTGCAAACACTCTGCCTTGACCTTGACTTTACAATACACCTCCCCTGGGTACATTCTCTACAAAACTCCTACCTCCTATCGCCACACTACCAACTGATGTTATAGCTCTCACCATTGGACAATTCTTTCGTAAGTGCCCTGGTTGATGACAATGGAAATGTAAAGGTGTTGTCTCAACCCTTTTACACTCCCGAGATGTTCCCTTGACCACCACATCTATAACAAAATATGGCCCTCGGTACCAACACAGATGCATTTTCTGATCGATTCATCCTAGTCCTTCCACCTTGAGCTTGAAATCTTCATCGTGCACTTCTATTATTTTTAAATTCTTCACCCTTAGGTACTCCTTTCGCTACAATCTGAGTTGATGTTCCCGTCTCCCATCCATATGATCTTATACCATCATGTCTAGCTTTCTTCGAGTTTTCATCTTCAATTTCGTTCATTGACTTTTCTGACACCATGGCCCTATCCACCAAGTCCACATAATATGTGATCTTCATATTAGCAACTATGCTTTTTATATCTACACTCAGCCCGATTTAAAATCGATCACATTTACTTTCTGTCTTCCTCACCAAGTCAGGTGCAAATCTAGATAAGGATATAAATAAAGCTTTATACTCTTCCACTGTTCGGTTCCCCTATTTTAACGTGACAAATTCTTCCTCTTTCTATTTCCTATAAAGACTTGGGAAATCTTTTTCAAAGAACACCTTCACAAACCTCTCCCGTGTAATTTGTGGAAGATTTATTGGCACCACTCCCCCCATTGTAGTAAGTAACCTTTTTGTTGCATCCCGCCATAACTTTGCATCATCCTCTAACCTAAAGGTTGCTAACAAAACCTTTTGCTCATTTCGCACTTCCATCACCTTGAATATTGTTTCCATCTTTCTAATCCACCCCTCTGCCACTAACGGATCAGTAGTTCTAGTAAATGCTGGCAGATTAAACTTCATGAACCTCTCATGCAATTTGTCCCTATCCCCACCATGTTCTCCACCTCTTTCTTATTCCATAAGTTGTCCCACAGCACGTAATATTCTTCCCACATCATCAATAGGTTGTTATTGCACCTCTGTTTCATCCACTTTAATATATCACTATCCTTGCTGACTATTAGCTACATAGGATGCCTCACCCTCTACTCCATCATGTGTCTTGTGCGGATCCATCACTCACTGCAATATAATTAACTTAAATAGAATACAATAGCAATAATTTAACATTAACATTGTGAGTCAAAATCCTGACCTATAGCATACTCACTTTCATTTGTCCACTGCCAATCTAGACCCTCACACCCTGTCCAGAACATAATAACCATTCTCTGATACCAATTTCTCATGCCCCAACTTAATTAAGTTAAACTCTCCATTTTATTTAGAGATAAATCCCCTTAAACAATGCTTTACATTGAATCTCTCATGAAAAATAGCATAATATTTTTTTTCAAAGGCAAGGGTAGATGAAAACATAACTACCTTTACATGTAACTTATAAGTACCATACAACTTTAAATACCCAAGATACGTAGTTTAACATTTACATAAAAACCTTCTTGACATTCAAACCATATTAAATATCCGTTAGTCCCCTGTTTTAAGGTCCTAACTTGGTAGTGAACTCCAAATGATAAGCATACCTGAAACAAAACATTATAGGAGGGTAAGTTTTAAAGTCTTAGTGAATGACCATGTACCACACATATAACAATTTTGAATAACCATTTTTCTTTTTTTCTAATGCTATAACCCAACGGGAATTGTGAAACTTTCGCAAGCCTAGATCCGCCAAAATCCAATTAACCCACAACAGTTATTGGGGACCACCACATCCCTTTATTAGGCTCGAGTACACAAATCGTTAAGTTATATTAACAAGACTGCCACATCCTTTAGGACCCACCATAGGATTTAACATTAGATAAAGGACCCGCCACAGCCCATAACATTAAATAACATTTCCTAACATTTTTAATCATTTGCATATGTTTCATAAATACCACATCACTCCATATGCATTCTAACACATGTATTCAACTACACATTTACATATGAAAATATAAACATTTATATATCATAGGGAAGTTCACTTGCCTTGAAGTAGGTAATAAAATCAACACCAAAATCTACTTCCTTTGTCTGGTAGTATTAGCCGTTTTCGTACCTATCAATTCGACATCATTAGTATTTGAATACACCAAATAATATTAAACTTCATAACACATCACATCAGTTGGTCAATCAAAAATAACTCAAAAGAAATTAAATATGAAGATTAACATTTCTATCTATTACTTAGTCTTCGAACACAATTTACGAAATTAAATTACGAATTCTCTAGACAAAGTTATGCCCATTTTATTGCAGCCTTTTCCAAATCATTTTTCAAGAAAAACAGCAACACAACTTCAACTTCTAGGAATTTTCATACTTTTATACATCATAAATTTGCATGATATTCCACTCAATATCAACAAACACATTTAATACTACAAAATCACTGTTGCATAATATTTAGGGTTCATTTTCTATGTCGAGCAAAACGTCAAACACTTGGCAGTCATACTTACTCCTTTGGGGCAGAATTTATACCAGAATTTCAAACTATCACTGAGGGTTCATTTATTGGTATTTTTACATAATTTTTGGACATGTTATATATATATGAGTCTATTTTTAATCTCCAACTAGAATTACTCAATTTTAATAAGTATTCCATGGTTTATATCATTTATGGTACAACTACGTCGGAATAGAACATTAAAGTGTAACTTAATATTTCAAGCATATATATCCTCCATCTCGATTACCAAACATTGAAACACATACTAAACATGTCGTAGTACATATATACATCATATAAATGAATTTATGAAATCAAAATCTCCATAATAAGCTGATTCAAATCTAGGATTTTTAAAGTTAACAATTACGATCCTAATACGCGTTTTGTGCTTAAACCATCCTTGTTTTATCACAATTTGGCAATATGGGTAGCATTAAAATCTTTATCCAAATAAGAAGAAAAAATATGCAAATTTTAGAACTCATCCATGTGACCAACTTTAATAAAGAAGTAATTACCTTACGAGGATTCCTCGATTTATAGCAATTTTCCAAAGGATATCTTCCTTAAATTTCTTTTATCTCTCTCACTTTAGGAAAAATTGTTTTCCATGGCTGAATTGGATGAATAAGGATTTTTTTAAGAAGTTTAAGTCGGCCAAACCATCACCCACCCTCTAACCAATCAAAAAATAGCACATGGTGTGCTAATAAGACCAGTGTCACTTAAGGGATGAACATATTTGCCCTTATTTTATACTTTCAGTATAATTTCTTATTCAAACTTACGTTTAACCCATCGTTTGTTGTGTTACAACCCTAATCCATATATTTACAACTTTCATATTTTGTGTTTTCCCAAAACCATAAAATTAGTACACCTAATTTGGGCTCGAACAAAAGAGTAATAATTTACTCAAAATTTCATAACTTTCACATTTGGCGACCAAACATCGCCACTTTCGCACCAACACTTTAGTTTACTTTTATAAACATAAATATGCATTAAAAAATATTTTATGATGCATTTACCCACATAACTAATCATATGATCTAAACATGTTATCCCCGATCATAATCTCGATTAGCATCTAATATAAACCACATATATATCACATGAGCGTGCATCCCCTCAACATGATAATTAACATGTTTAACACCCATAACCAATTTATAACTTATAGCTCCTAACTTAAACATAATCATGTAATTAACCTTGCTAATCAAATTTTAGGGCATTACATTAACATATATCATCAATCATATAATAGGTACACACACAACCTATAAATATTCAGTAGGTATTCACACAACCTAATTATCATCAGTTGTATGTAGTATATATAACTCGAATACTCATCGTACATTCAATTTACGATTATTCTCACTATCGTATTTAATGGAGTATTGTTCTCTACTCTAAGGTCCCTAGTTACCCCTTGTTCTATTTCAGTAGCTAAGTCATCCTGACCCTACTAGTTCATGCCATAATCTCACTCACGCTTTCTTGTAATTCTCACAAATTAATTATAATTTAAGCCCGACTCATTCTAGTCTTAAATCTCTCTATACGACTACCACGTGCCCTTATCAAATTCCTACTATTATCCAATAAATCTATCGTAATGATTTAAAGAGGCCCCAATGGTCACCCAAACATTTATATGAAGTTTTGTGGCTTAAATAAGAAAAATAGTCAAATCTGACAGGGCCAAATTGATTTGTCCAAATACCAAATCGAATCACCATGCTGAATTGATCCGGTCTTAGGCCAAAACGATTCAGTTTGTACCAGGTTGTCTTCTTCCCCTACGCAGGTCCGTTTTTCACTATTAACACCCACATAACTTACATGTTTCTCCACCAAACTTAAAACCAATTGTCCCAAACCTTTCCCACATGTATTAGGGCAGTTTCTAACATAATGTTTTTACATCAAAACATTACGAATATAATTCAAGAATGGATTTAATCATTTAATCCTCCAAAACCCAAGGTTTTCTTATTATCCATTAATATTCAACATAAACCTAAAATTAGTTCGTGGATAATAACTCAAAATCTCCAATTTATTATCCTCTAGTGATATCACATCATTCTACATGCAATTCCTACCCCAACACGCATTTAAATCATTCTTTTCTTCCAAGAATTATCACTTTAATCAAAATATGATGAAACCCTAGTCACATGGGTATTATAACTTCAAATAGCTTGTATATAAACACTTCACTTTGATCAGGAGGGTCTTATTTTGTGTCTCGGTGATGGATTTGATTGTCTTCTCTATCAGTCGTCACTCCTAAGTTATTTGTGGTGCAAGATTGAGATGAAAAGCTCCAAGAATCTCCTCAAAAGCTCCAAGGACTCTCTCCTTTTGTTCTCTAATGGACTCCCATTGTATTTTGAGTTTCTAACCCTAGACCCTCTTATCTAACATCTGATAAGGGAGATAGAAATTCGTAGATCTCCTAACCCTCATTTCCCAAATGATAAAAATGCCCCTATACGGTACTAGTTCAGCCTAAAAATGCCCCGGGACCTAGTCGACACCTACGGGTATACTATTTTGACTATTTCAACCATTATGGAGTCATTCATGACGTTGAAATCATCATCCGAGTCACTTTACATACTTATTCCATCTCGACCCCAAATTAGTCTACACATGATTTTCGGTTGAGATAATTCCAATTATGCCAATATCACTCGCTATTTAGCGTAATAATTTCCATACGTTATTTACTATTTTCACTTAGTAAATTCAATTCATAATATTAATCATTATCTCTCTCTCTCCCTCGATTAATATTAAATAATCGCATTATCATTCAATTCAATTAAATTACTTCTCTCGCGTAATTTATAATAAAACTAATTAATTATCGAATTAATTAAATTCAAATACTCATAAATTTGGGATGTTGCATTAGAAAATACAAAAAATTCGAGAAATATTGAAGACAACCCAAGATCTTTAGAAAGGCTATACAGACAAGCATCAGAAGCCCTTAGAATTTCAAGTTAATGACTGAGTATTTTTGAAATTTTTCCTCGAAGAGGGATTTTACATTTAAAAAAAAAAGAAAATTAGCCCCTACAGATATTGGACCTTTCACTATTTCTAAACATAATGGCACTTTAGCCTACCAATTATAATTACCAGTGGAATTATCCAATATTCATAATGTATTCCATGTATCCTAGTTACGGAATTATATTTCTTATCCCTCCCATACTATTACTTGGCAAGAAATTCATATCCAATCAAACAATGAATTTGAAGTACGCCTTATTCAAATTTTGGATCGCCAAGTAAAATTCTCAGAAATAAGGAAATCCCCTCAGTTAAAGTACTTTGGGAAAGTCAAAATCAGGAAGAAACCACATGGGAACCAAAACCGGTTGTGAAAGACGAATATCCTTCCAAGGTAAATTCGAGGGCGGATTTCTTTTTTTAGGTAGGTAGATTCTAATATCCGTACTTTGAGTTAA
This sequence comes from Sambucus nigra, assembly GCA_949130495.1. Lineage (NCBI taxonomy): Eukaryota > Viridiplantae > Streptophyta > Magnoliopsida > Dipsacales > Adoxaceae > Sambucus > Sambucus nigra. The sequence continues at coordinate 333,964,719 of OX422215.1, forward strand.
GATACCTTAATTCTTATTTCATCCCTCCTATAATACATAAATTCAAACATAATCAAAATAAGGATAAGACTAAACTACAAAACATATAAAAATTAACCAAGTATCCTTGAAGTTTCAATAATTGCAAAACATACCCTCAATATTTCAAACTACCGTAACTTGGCTTATACTTAAACCCTAGACCAAAACTTCATATCAAATTGAACCTCTAAACTTCAACTAACTAAACATTACAATTTCATCACCTATAACTTTTTAAAATTACAAATATGCCCCTGAACTTTATCAAAATTACACTTTTAGAGCTCTATAAGTATATACATTATCAACCAACGACTAAAACCTAAACATTTGGTATTTGCACAAACCCCTTACCCACATCAACCTCTTCCTTAGCTAGTAAGTAAAAAAAACACATAATATAACCATCCAAACATATGAGGTTCAAGAAACCATGCAATTATCCTCTTAAAATGTTAAGGAATCCACCTTCAAACTACACCAATTAAACCTCATTTCTCTCCACCATAAAAGGTCCATGAAAAAATCCTTCAAAACCCACCACTTCAGTCTACACAGAACTCAAAATTTTTTGTCAAATTAGGTATTCTATCTTTTCATGTTTTATAATTCATGCTTTCATTGCCAAATAATTTTTGCATTGATATTGGGTCTGTAACAGGGTAGCCCCCTTGAAGCCTGGGAGTATAGTAATACCAGTTGAGGCGTAACCCCTATAGATATGGTGATAAATGATAATCAAAGAACTGTTTAAAAAAATATAAATGAACACACAATATTGTATATAATCAACACTTAGATTGGGCTCGCAAGTTTCTCCAATATAACTCAAATAATAATAATAATAAAAACTCATAATCAAAACATTCAAAGGGAAAGATAAGTAAGCACCCTAAATACCCCTTGGTAGGAAGCTAACATGCCAACAACCTATAATATATCTTTGGTTATCTATTGGAAAGTTTCACAATAAATGATAATGGTGGGTGATTAAACTCTTTGGTTTGCAATTACTTCTATCCGATATGTTCTCTCTCTCTTGTAATAAATCTGTAAAAAGAACTCTCTCATCTCAAAAGTGGTTGACGCTCATAAATAACCCCACACCCATTCTCAATAAGTTTCAGTCTTCATTAATGATAAAGACCTGCCTTTCACACTTTAAGTTCCAAACATTAAATGCATGATGGACAAGCACACCTTACGTCATAGACATTAATTGCCAGGACATGCTTTTTTCCTACACATCGTGCGTCAGAGGACTGCCATAATAGATGTAGCTCACCAAAATGTCTAACAACCCCAATGCCGCTGGGGTTTACTCAAGTTAATATTGGATAATGGGCCCGTGGACAACGACGCCGGCTGTAAAGTAGATGTGACATTTGATAGGGGACTGTTTGGATCAAAGCTCATTATGTGATTGAACTTAAGGTTACTCTACCCAAGCTTCCATGATAAAAAGGTCTCTCGATGTTTTACCAGGTGTATCTAAGATGGTTAGGATAATCCCTAAGACTCACTTCTCAATCCTCCAAACTAACTCCCTTTGAAGTTCCCATGGAGAGGTCATTCTATAGACCATATAAGCTCTCCCAGGCTCTACTAGTCCTGGTCACTTACGATTGCCGTTTGACCTTACACTTAATATTACAAATCACAACAGCATTATAATTAATGTATTTAAAAGATGCAATTCAACTAAGTAAGAAAGGAAGATAAAGAAGAGAATTCTTGGCCAGTTTCCACGTTGCGCTACATCACTGAGCCTCTTTGGTGAGCTGCATCACTGAGCTGCTTCACTATGTTTCTCACTGAGCTGCCTCGCTGCTTCCTTCTCTTGGATCTCTTCTATTAACTCAGGAAGTTTTCTCTAATTTAGAGATTACCTTCAAGCCCCATGCATTTTCCCCTTAATGTAGATATTTTTTTTGATAACAAGAAATGTTTTAAAAAAAACTTCTCAATACGATGAACCATCTTCTGGTTTGAGTGAAAAATTATTCCATCTCTGCCTTCATTGCAACTGACTGCCAATATTTTTTTAAAAAAAGAAAAATTCTCCCTAATGTACCTGAAATAAGGCTCTGTAACATCTGGGCATACGGAGAGGGGACATCGTAACTTTTTTCTGTCAATAGGTCCCCGCCGTTTTAGCTTCTATTTGTTCGAAAAGAAAAATTCTCCCCAATGCATCTTAAAACTATTGTATCATCGTTCAGTCTTAAGTGTTACCTCCTTAATGATGTAGGATTGTATTTACAACTATCAGAGCACATCCTGAAGCACCACATGTCCCTTTTGTAATCATTTTGGCAGCTTGGTATGTGCTTCTCTAGGAAACTCAAATTCCCACTTATTTTTCAAACGTCTAATACTCAACACTTGGGCTATTTTTCTCTTTCATCTATTTTTTTGCCTCCATACTTACAGAGATTTTAGCGAGGGAAAGTGTTATCCACCATTGTTTCTTAATCTTTTCTTCTGTTTCTTTCTTCATTTGTCATCTTTAACCTTTGTTACTCCATTGATTCCAATCCATTCTCTTCTTTCAAGCCTTTCATCCTATGCCTCTCCCATGGCGTCCTCTTTCAGTGCACAAGGTGTACATGTTGTTCCCACCACCCCTGCTTCATCTTCTACCACCACTACTCCTACCCCTACTTTGGATGCCACTGTTGTGATGGTAGCTCATCAAGAGTAACTGTGCTTCTACCTCCACTCTCCTATTTTTGGCAAGGGTGATGAATTTTAGGGTACCTGCAAGACTTTCACTTTAAATGCCAAATGTGACCCTTTACTCTTAGGTGATGAAGATAAAGACTCTATTGTTTGGGGTTTCTTTCCCCAAGAGGGAACTATGAGGTTTCACATCGACCGAGTTGATTTCCCCTATTCTAATATTTATTTCAAAGGACCTGGTGGTTACCCATCCCTCATTATTTATTGGAACTAGTTCATGTAGTCCACATATGCTGATGCCCTCACCAAAGTTGGTCCTAACTATGCCACCTGGTTTGGTGAATTAATTATCTTCAAACACAACGCTGCCCTACAAGTCCTGGTTTCATGTTGGAACATCCTAACACATACATTCATTTCCTCATGGGGAGAGTTTATCGTTACCATTGAGGATGCTTTTGAGATATTTTGGCTTGAGACCGTAGGTACTTCTCCCTACCATGATGAGGCTTTGGATGTCGAAGAAATAAAGGCCTGGGCAGACTAAAATCAGATTTGTAGGAGATGCACTGATACTTCTAACAAAACTACCTTCACCCCTCTCATTAGCTACTTCTATTGTGCTTTTGCCTCTGTTGAGTTTGGACCAAGGAAAGGTACATACCATGAGCTGCCAGCCTACACACTTGTTATTTTATACCATTTTATCTTGCCTAGTAAGCCCAATAACTAACCTCGTAAGGATCTTATCAATCTCTTCATCCGTTGGTCTAGGGGGTACAAGCTCCCTTTGTAAGTCATGGCTTTTGGATCACTTTAATCTTGGCTAAATAGGACCCTTCTAGACATGGAGCGATCTTTGGGCCGATATAACTTGACCAATTTTTCTAATGCCATAGTTTTAACGGTCTTCTTATATTATCATTGAAATATCATCCAACTTAGTCCCTCTCCCAACTAGTCAAACAATCAAGCCTCATCTTCTTTTATATTTCCACAAAAAAATGCCATCGTAAGGACATCCAGGGCACCTTTGACAAAATGAGTAGTTTCATTATGAGGCCTTATTGTGAGGATTTAATTTCTTTAGTCTTGTATCAAGGGTTATGTAACCCATTTTTTAGGATCTCATCATGGAGGACCCTTCGTTCATCGTCATTTTAGCTTTGAGTTCAAGTTACCTGCCTTCCTATACTTAATGGGGATACACCTTAGAATGTTACTTCCCCAATCGCTAGAGCCGTCAGTTTGGCTACGACCAGGGGGTTCCTCGGCCACTATTTCAGGAGTCTCACACCAAAGCTACTTTTTTTAGGCCTGTGCCGTGTACACTATCTCAACAGCCTCTAATATTTGTTCAGCAATTAGTGGTCGAGTTAACATTGCTTCCCTCTTCTAGAAGGCCGATGTTACTTAGGATTTTACGTTGACGTATTGGTTGTCACAACTATCCGAGATTAACGAGTTTATCCAAATCCTCCATGTTTACCGAGTGCTTCGGAGTTTTCCATCCTTAGAGTTGGGACTAAAGGCGAATTCCATCTTTGGGATTGAATTACCTCTAAGACGTACTCCCAAAGTTCATCCTAGCTAGTCATACCCGTACTGCCCTATGGTCCCCACTGTTGCACCAAGGTCTAAGAAATCCCCCACGCCTAAGCACACTTCCGAAGGTGCTACTGTCGAAGGTACTTCTACTGGTATAGATCCTAGCAAGGGTACGTCGAAACATCCCTCTAAGAAAGCAAAGGCCTTCAAGAGTGGGACTTCTTCAAAGTCCAAATCTCATCCTAAATCCCAAGTCCATGTGGTCCTGATATTAGGCATGGACCGTGTGATAGAGCTTCTCCCTTACCTTCACTTCCTGCTTCGCCCATGGTCATTTCGTCTCACTATTCCATAGAGAAAGAGGTATGTTTTCCCACACTTAGCCATTTTAAACTTAGTGAGGTATAATCTCTAACACTTTATTTTGTCTATGCAGGAGATTGAAAGAGATAGAACTAATTATCCCGTTATCCCTTTTGTGGGAGGACGCTTCGGTGTGTCTGATGTTGATGCATCTCCTACCCATTCTCTTATGTAGGGGTTGGTTTATTCTCACCGATCTGCCTCCCGATGTGCAGAGGAGGCTACCAGGAGGGTTGATGTCTCTGTGGAATTCGTGGGAGCCTCTCCTCAGCCATAGGAGACTCCTCTGGCTTCTTTTGAGTCATCTCCGCTCCCTATAGTTACCTTGGATGTAATGTGTACTTGGCATTTTCTTGTCTTTTAGGTTGTAACTTTTTCTGACCTATCAACATCTCTTGTTGGGTCACTTCTTCAGTTCCCTCTAGGGAAGCCTGCCATTGTGTTTGACCCTTTCACTAATATCACTGAGGTAAAAGATTCCTCTTTGTGCCTTTGTCTCCTTTCTATGTTGTGTTTCTTATGTCTAACACTTAAATATTATTTGCATCTTTCTCGAAGTCTGACTCTTCCGTCTCATTCTAAGACACCCTATGCTCCTCCTTCTAGTGTTGGTTCCTCTTCTCTCCAAGGCTTTCCTTCGGCCCCTATAAAGGTTGATAGATCATCTGGAGCTCAAATGACATCGGTGAAACCTTCCTCAAACATGGAACTTGGGCCTTTTCGGGAGTAAGGTGAATCGACAAGGGGTGAGGTTCCCCTTGCCAAATGTTCGAATCAAAGTCAGAGGAATGTTGGAGTTAATCCTTCACTTACTACCTCTAAAGTTGTTACTCCTGCAATTTTTCCTAAGGTATGTTCTTCTTTTCACTCTTATTTTTCAAGATGTTATCATTATGCCTTCGAGGTGACTTCTCAATGAAAGCACTCGTGTTAAGGTTTTTCATAAACTCTACCTATAACAATGACTTAACAATAAAAACCACTTGTTAATATTTTTCTCAAACTCCACCTATAATGGTGACTTAACGATGAAAACCACTTATTATGATTTTTCTCTCAAACTCCACCAATAAAGGTGACTTAACAATAAAAACCACTTGTTAAGATTTTTCTCAAACTCCACCTATAACGGTGACTTAACAATGCATACCACTTGTTAATTTTTTTCTCAAACTCAACCTATAACAGTGACTTAACAATGAAAACAACTTGTTAAGAATTTGTTCTCAAACTCCACCTATACCGGTGACTTTACAATGAAAACCACTGGTTAAGATTTTGTTCTAAAACTTCGCTTATAATAGCAACTTAACAATGAAAAACACTTGTTAAAATTTTTCTCAAACTCCACCTCTAATGGTGACTAACCAATGAAAAACAATTGTTAAGATTTTTCTCAAACTCCACCAATAACGGTGACTTAATAATGAAAAAAACTTCTTAAGATTTTTCTTAAAATCATTTATGTTGATCACATCTTAGGTTATGGGGGAGCATGCTACTACCAAGGCACCAACTCAACGTGATTCCACACTTGTTGAATCAACACATCAAGAACCATTAATGTATGAGGATTCAAGCCATAACGATCGTGGTTCAATGTAACACCCCATATTTTTGAGGATAAATAATTTAGCTAATTTGTAGAATTAGAATTTAAACTAAATTGATGATTTGGAGAAACTATTTAAATTGGAGAATTTATTTAAATTGGAAGATTCAATTTATTTGGAGAATTGAGATTTAGATTAATTTGGATTATTTCTTTTAAGAATACGTGTGTCGTAATTTGAGATTTTAGTTATGTAACTCGAATGATGATTATGAGTATACGGTTGAGTCCGGAAGGGTCGAGATAATCAAAATAGGGTACCCGGGGGTAGTAATTGGGTCTCAGGGCGTTTTTAAGCATAATCGGACCCACACGAGAGTGATTGGGTCATTTTGATAAAGCCCACAAGCCTATGAACGGGATTGCCACAATAAAATCAAAATGTGAGAGGGTATGCCAACCATAATTCATTTTAGAAAAACCCTAGTTGCATAGGAGAAAAGAGGGATCAAGTGGGAGAGCTTTTGGGAGTCAAGCCAAGAGGAGATTGATGTGTTCTTAGTCAAAATCTCAATCTACATCAACAGATCAGACTCTACGATATTTCCATATGGTATTGCGATTCATATCATGGTGGGTGTAAACCATATTCATTTTGGGAAGATTTATTATAGCAAAATTCATTTTTGGGAGGGTATCACATGTTAAATCTGGGTTTTGGGGATTTAAGTATTTAAGGTGATATTGATGTTTAATTAATGGGAGAATACAATCATATGATTTTAGAATATGACTTATAATCGAAAACCCATTTAGGATTTTTTGTTGGATTTGATTTGTTGAATCGAATTGAATTTGTGATTTGAGAAATTTTGAGAAAAACCCAATTCCGGAACCCTAGAAGTTTTAATGAGAATAAATGATTATTGATGATATATATTAGTGTTACAACCTGTTTATAGATGAAATAAACATGGGGTATAAATTGGGTTGATGATTCGGATAAATCCATGGAGGCTTGAGGGTTATAAATGGAGAAAAACGAGTTAAAGAAGAAGATGATTCATAGTTCGTTGGAATGGTCCAATTTTGAGGAAGAACCGATCCAATTTACCTGTTTGTCAAAACATGAAACTTTTAGATCTGTTCGTCCTCGCGTGGGCGCTAACCTTGTATTTTTTGATTTTTTTTAATTAGTAATGATTTTTTTATGAAAGAGTCTCTGAAACCCAAATCCTTTGTGAGAAATAAAATCTGGATTTTTAGGGATGTCCGTAGATGAGTGTAGGACTCTAGAAAATATTAAGGATCATTACTTTTCCTTTGAAATTGGATGGGAATGAACATAGTGGTATGGATTTAGAGTGTTTGGGATGAATAACCCTTGAAAATATATGAACTTATTCTAATGGGAATTTTGGATGCATTTAGTATACGGGTTGGTATCTTAAGGTGGAAGTTAATTGATAGAAATTAAACGTATTAACCAAATTTGGTGAAATGAATTCTAAAAGGTTAAAAAATGGACAAATAAAGGGTGTCCTGGCGGTTTAGTTGAGTGGCGTCACTTGGATAAAAATTAATTTGGGTGATAATAATTAAATTAAGGGTCGGGCTTTTCACTCTGATATTTCTCAAGCTAGTGCTACAGGAGTTAGGCACAGATTAGCCGGTTTCATTTATTATAGAGATATATTATAAATTATCAAAAATTTAATTTAACGAGAGGTTTTAACCTTAATAGTGGATTTTTTTGTAACAAATTCTAAAAGGGTGAAGATACGGACCATATGAGTGAGTCGGAGTATTGTAGTTGGGTGACACTACTTTAATAAATTAATTATTGTGAAACTGATTAGATTAATTGGTGTAATTTGAAATGTAATGGATTCGGGGGATAAGCGAACATATGACTTAGATCAGTAGGATATGAGTGAATTACCTACTCAAATATTTTAAAGGATACTTAGCACACTTCGAGTAGTGATGGGCACTCGGGAATATACGATAAGAAGTGTAATTGGAATTAATAATATGTAGGATATTCAGGAGATAAATAAGCTATGTATGGAATATATGATATAGGTTGTGTGTATACCTATACTGATTTGTATGATTTATTATGCGTATGACATACCTACCGTACTTTCTATCACGGGAGGTTGATTTTCAAAAAAGGACCATCTTATCTTTGTGTGCCTTCGGGGGGATTTAAATTGGTACCTTAAGGATATAGGACTGTGAATGACTTATTTGTAAGTTGATAAGCCAGCTGACCATTGGAGCACAGGTACGTGCGTGACCCGCGGGTATGTGAACTATGTTCGCCTCCAATATTTGTGATTTGTATTGATATGGTTCCAGAGTGATTCGGAATCCGTAGTCCTTTTACACAGTGTGTGATGTACCGGGACTTGATAGCAGAGTATGCATGCACCGCAGGTCTCAGCCTCGGGGTGTTGTATTGTATATATATAATTAGTGTGATAAATATATATACTTGTGATTTATTCTACTACGTGTGTTTGGTAGATGATGTACCAGGACATGATAGCATAGTATACACGTACCACAGCTCAGCTTAGGGGTGCCGTATTAGTATATATATAATAGTGTGATATATGTATACTTGTGATTTTATTCTACTGGGTGAGTTTAGTAGAATGGAAAGACAGTGACATTAAAAATAACTATATTATGGGGATAAATAAACATATACTGAGAAATTTATAATGGGCTAAAAGATATGAAAAGTCGATAACATATTGTATCGGCAATACGGGTAGGCATAACGAATTATTTTGTAGAAGGAGATTCAACGTAGTTAGTTAGGTGGGGTAGCTTAACTAAGAAAGGTAGAAGGCGAGCGTTAAGTGTGCACATTATATGAGGGGTGAGTTATGTCTCAAGAGAGTGCGACACTAGCTTAAATATGAAAAGTGCGCATGCATATTTAATTATTGCAATTTAACTATTTGCTAAATATTTTCAAAACATTTTACTTGGGCTCTGACCCATGTCAAAAATCTTTTCCAAAACATTTTAGGTGTCCAGCCAGAGGGACACCCAGTTTGAGGATTCTATCCAGGGATGAGCAGCTGCAGCTTATGTGGAAGTTGGAGGACCTTGTTATAGATGCTTATTTCATTTACTCCTAGTGTAGGAACTTTTCTTCAGTACTAATTTGGGCATGTCGCACTCAGATTTTGTATTTAGTTTACTTATTAGACTTTATGTATCTAGGTTATTGCTTCACGGACTATTGTATTTTATTGTTGAACCGATAGTTAATTCGTCCATCTTTATTTATGATTATTAATTTGTGTTGGATTCCATTATCAGTTGTGTGGATGGTTTAAATGTACATTGATTTCTACATGTTGTTAATTAATGGAAGATAAAATATGGCACCGGTCTAATTAAATTACTAGGTGGTTAGTAACCTTAAAAAGTTTTTGACAGTGATGCTAAGAATGAGCCACATGAGACCAACGTGTTATTTGGAGCACGAGTTGTCCACCCGGTATTTTAATAGGCGGGGTTTCGCAGATGGTGTCAGAGCATCAGGTTCTAGAGTCCTTAGGATCTATGCGGTTTATTACGTTTCAGCGTAGCGTTATTTTATATAGAGCCTTATTATAGGATTATTGTATTCCTTAACGTATACGACTAACATTCTCCTCTGATTAAGTATAGCTGAGGCGATTTATATACGAGTTCGATTGGACTTCATAGACCAAGCAATTTTGGGACGACTAACGAGGGCCGTTAGAAGGATGGCAGGAAGGGAGATTGAGCAGAAGCCATGAAATATGTTGAGAACGATAATCGCGATAGGAGTCACCATAGTAATGGGAGGAGAAGATCCAAAGATAATTTTGTAAGGACAAAAATTTCCAATTGAGTCCTTTGTAGTTTTGGCTCAATTCATGACAAAAACGTTTGAGTCATAGGATAGAGTATATTAATCATCTTTCAAGCCTATGACATGTTTGTTGAAGACGTAGCGGCCAAGTGTATAAAGCTTCATCAAAATGTCGTGGTTTATATGCCTCGTTTCAACGTCATCAGCAGTGGTTCCACGCTTCCAAGGTATGAATGCATTACATATATATATAGGAGCTTGGAATGGTTTATATTGGGTGTTAGGTTTTTAAAACTGTGTTTTGTTTTCAGAATGTTTTCTATTAAAACTTATATATAAAGTACATAAAAGTTTCTGGGCTTAATTTTTTTTTTTTATCATTCTGTGAGTTCGTTCGAAGTGTCGTTCGAACAAGATTGTCGTTCGAACCACAAGTCGTTTGAATGAGATTGCCAATGACTTCCCATTATGGCATACTGGAACTTTGTTCGAAAGATCGTTCGAATGAGATGGTCGTTCTAACGAGATTTATAACGAGCTTCTAACAAGTTTATACTGGAACTTCGTTAGAAGACTCATTCGAACGAGAATGTCGTTCGAATGAGATTTGTCGGGAATAGGTTTTTGGCAGTTTTAAGCAGTTTTGCCCACTTTACCACTTGGTTTTACCCTCACTACTTTTTGCTGAATATCTATGTACGGGAATAACTTTTTCAAGTTTAACTTTTTCATATCCTACCAACCTCTAGAGAGTGTTTAAGAGTAAAATTGTTTTAGAAAAAGCTCATTGTTTTTTAATGTTAATTTTCAAGGAGAAAATCATTTATCACTCTAGTTTACACCCATAGTTGTGTTTATCCAAATTCTTATATATATACATCTTGCTTGGAGTTTTGGCACCGGTTTTCTTTACACCATTGAAGAAGAGAAGTTTGGGTTTACTTCTAAATCCCACAAAGAAGAAGAGGTTTTTCGTGATTTACCCACTTGGAGAAAGGCTCCTAGTTCGGGTGACGGTGACCACATAAAGTCCGATCGGTGGATTTCGAGACCACGGTGGAGCTCCGGGGTTATCTGCTAGGTGGAGGTATTTTCAAGAAGGAGAGTCGAGGCTTGAGAGGGATCGAGTCGTGTGATGTAAGTCTTTTGTCTTGTAATTGTAAATTCCGTACTTAGTGGATTTGAGGCTAGGGACGTCTGAGGTTCTTTCCCGTTGTGATTTTTTCCTTGTACATCGCGACGTAGTGTGATTGATTTATTTTTATCTTACATAATGACTTAGAAATCATGCTTATGATAATTAAAGATAAAAATGGTTTTAGTTGTCACATTTAATTTAATTGAGTGCTTAATTAAATATTGGGTAAAGTTTATTTAATTCAAGTCTATTGATTAAAACTGGTTTGGCCTAATTTGGTAATATTGATAAATATGACTTAGGCAAATTCTAGGACTTGGATTAATGGGGTGTTAAGTTTTAAATTCAAAGAGTGTGTGTAATTCCAACTTATTTCTCTTTATGTTTTAATTTTAATTTGAAGAAGAAATTAAAATTTGTTATTTTAAGTTGAACCATCTCCTAACGCTTCCGCATCTGTTTCACAAAAAGGAAATAATATTTCTTAAAGAGTTTAAATTCGGGGGACCTTGGGGCGTTTTCAAATTGGTATCAGAGCCAAAGCGATAAATTATTTCGTTAAAGATCTTTTAAGTAATTTTTGGCTAAAATGGAAGTTTCCCCATTTTCAAAATTTCTTATTTTCGATGGTTCTAATTACGCGTATTGGAAAGCGCGTATGAAATCGGCACTAAAATCTATCGACGAGAGAGTTTGGATGTCTGTTGTTAACGGGTGGTCCCCACCAACTCATTTAGTTGAAAATGAACGTGTTCCCAAACCGGCCGATAGATGAACTGAGAATGACTTTAAACTTTCTAATTTTAATTCCCGAGGTTTAAATGCCTTGTTTAACGCGGTCACACCGGATGAATTCCGACATATTATGACGTGTGAAACCGCTAAAGAAGCTTGGGATATTTTACAACTAACTCATGAAGGAACTAGTGTCGTTAAGGCTTCTAAACTCCAAAACCTCACCACTCAATTTGAAACCATCAAAATGAACGATAATGAAACTTTTGATGAATTTTATGCTAGACTTTTAGATATTGTTAATTCATCTTTTAACTTGGGAGAGAAAATACCCGACAACCGAGTTGTAAAGAAAATTTTAATTACAATGCTTGACACAAACAACCCAAAGGATTAACAATCATTGCCATTGAAAGTTGCCTCTTTATAAAATAATTCCTGCACACTTAGGCAAACACATTACACGCATAGGGAATATCAAAATAGTTAATCCAAGTAAAGTTAACTACACCCCCTAAATTAATTCTCTCCCTTTATCAAGTATGATCAACTTAGAAAGACGTCTCCCCCTAAGATAAATCGCCCTTAAACTAAGATATGATAATAGTAGGATTAGATACCATTTCTCCCCCTTTTTGTTCAAGAATAGACAAAGGATTAAAGAATCAAATGATAACTTATCTCCCCCAAATAAAGCATATACACCCTCTAAACTAAGCAAGGGATAAAAGAATGGGATGACAAGCTAAAACAAGTAATTGTGCATATAGTGATGAGAACGTTAAAGCATATGGGCAACAAAAATTCAACTAATCCAATAAATAACAACTTAGACCAACTAGGATGCAATAAAATGATAACAATATGATATAGAAATTATGGAGTATATGATATCAACAAAGAATGCAATAAGATGGATACCAAGTATGAATTAAAACATATATGGATTAAAAATCAAGGCAAAGACTAAACAAAAATATCAAATATATGTTTACATAATATATACTAAAGAGACTCAAGTACACATATATAGATATAAACACACAAATGACACACACAAAATATAATAGGAGTTTTCACGCTCGTATGGAAAAAATGTGTCATATGGAAACTGAAGTGTTGGGGTGTGAAATAGTAATGATTAAATATATACCCAATCACTTAAAACATGTTCACGGAGTTCTCAATGGATTGCAAACTTCATCACATTTGAATATAACCTCATGTGACAATATAAATTGAACTCAATGAACAAACATACACAATGCATACAAGCCTAGCATATTGATGATTCTACAAACCAATAGAGTTATGACATGAGATACGCAACTAGGATAATCGGACATTGTGCAAACCGTTGATATACCATCCAATCTTCCTCAATAATCATTTATATTAAAATTGAAATGAATATATCAATCAAACATAGGCCTTGGCAATTGTTTTTCTTTTAATGCCATTTTTCTATTTTTAGGACTTTGGACAACGTATTTCTTTTAGGTCAATTCCAAACGGTAGCTTACAATCTCAAAGGATTATTATTCCTTTCAGAGCCCTTCCCCGTGCACATTTATATTTATCATGTTTTCATTGTTTCTCACAAATCTCACGTGCAACGGATTTTGACATGCACTAGTCCTCCTAAGTCACAAATATGTAGATGACAATATTGGAAGGAGAACATCTCAAATAGCTCAAATATACATATGAAGTTAAAATTTCAAAAGAGCTCGTGCATATGTGAATAGAGGCATATAAAAATAGAATCCATTTAAACAACACAAAATCCAACTACTCCATAAAACTATGGTAAAGAACATTTTAAGGATTAACAATCTAAACCAAAAGTTCTAGCCACATGGGAGCATTAAAGAAGGGATTCAAACACAAGTATATGCCACATAAAGTGTGTCAAACAAAAATACACAAAAAAAAAATCTTTTTGAGTTTTTGACATTTTTAACTAAAAATAAAAATATATACTCAAAAGGATAAACAAAAATCGTTTGTATTTTTCATTAAGCTTAAATGAAACAAATAAAACACAAATGAGAAACAAAAATCTTATTGTATTTTTCATTTAATGCAAACAAAATGAAGAAATAAAATACAAAAGATAAACAAAAATCATTATTCTAGCATGTGATTAAGCATGGGGCATAAACTAGAACATGATTAATCAAGCATACATTTAGCATGTGAATATAGCATGAAGTAATAATGATAAAGTATGCAAACACTAACACATTCATCCTTTAGATTTAGCAAGGGAGGAAGCATGTGAAAGTAAATGAGAATCAAAAATCCTATTTTGCAAGGCAACCAAGTCGGATTTCCTAACCCAAATTAATGAAGAATGACTATCTTGGGGTGTAGGAATTTTAAATACATTGGTTGTTTTACGTTGGGATTTTCTAGGAATTCGTTTAAGATCAAAACAAAATTTCCTAAGATGACCTTTTCGACCACAATGTGTACAAGTGAAAACATGTCGAAAAGATTTACTTATGGAGTGATCTCTAAAATCTTTCCTCGTAGATTCTCCAAAAATGTTGGTTTTGGCGTTATGAGTAAATTCATTACAAGTACTGAAGCCTAAACCACAAGTGTCATTTTTAATTTGGACTGTTCCTAATATTTTATCTAATTTTTCCGAACGACACTCCAAATCAAATTTGACATTACTAGAGTCTTTTAATTTATTTTGCAATTCTAAAATGTTAGACTCTAATAAAACATTTTGCTCTTCAAAAGCAAGAAGCTCCTTTTTCAAGGATTCCATTAAACCCCTAAGACTATCTCTCTCGCCTTCTATATATTCAAGCTTATCTATAAGAGCTTTCTCTCGTGTCCTAAGATCTTCAACCAACATACTATCATCAACGACCTTGACACTCTCTCTTAAACTAGCTTCTAACTTCAAATTAGCTCTTTTTAATTTAATAGATTCTTTATAAAGTTATTGAAAAGAATTTTGAAGTTCACTCACATTAATCTCTTCTTCATTTTCACTCTCTCTTTCTTATCCACTCTCACTATCATAAAAAATAAGGGAATCAAAAACTTTGACCTCGGAAGTGTCATGAGTTTGAGTATCTTCATGAGAAGATTCACTTTAGGTGCTCACATGACTAGCCATAAAAGCCACAAAATTTGGCTTAGTGGGGGAATGGGGTCCCTCTTCCTTATCACTATCACTAAGGGTCGCATTATATGAAATGGGTCATTTACCCTCTTTCCTTAGTTTAGTGGGGCACTCAGAAGCCCTATGGCCATAACCCTCACAACGAAAACACCTATTTGACTCGTCCCTATTTAAATTTTCATTGATAGGTTTAGGGATCTTCTCGACTTTGTCATGCTTAGAAGTTTCAAATTTCTTAAAATCATTTTTAAATTTATCTTTGTTAAATTTAAGAAATTTTCTAAATTTACGAGCAAACAAAACCATGTCTTCCTAGTCACTATCACTCTCGCTCTCTACTACTTGTTTGGCCTCTTTACGGGCTTTTAAAGCAACGCCCTTTTCAATTTTTTTTTCAGTTTTAGAGGGGAACATGTCTAGTTCATAGGTTTGTAAATCATCTACGAGCTCTTCTAATTTCGTAGAGGAAAAAAGTCGGTAAAGAATTTAAAACAGTCACTTTTGGAATAAATCTATCGGGTAGGGACCTTAAAATTTTCTTTACAACTCGGTTGTCGGGTATTTTCTCTCCCAAGTTGATCATACTTGATAAAGGGAGAGAATTAATTTAGGGGGAGTAGTTAACTTTACTTGCATTAACTATTTTGATATTCCCTATGCGTGTAATGTGTTTGCCTAAGTGTGCAGGAATTATTTTATAAAGCATCAACTTTCAACGGCAAAGATATTTGATCCTTTGGGTTGTTTGTGTCAAGCATTGTAATTTTATTTTGGGTGGGACTTTTTATTGGTCTAGTAGAGCTTGACGGCCCTTTAGGATTTTTGTATAGTTTTTGTCCCGGAATAGCCAAAGGGGGAGATTTGTAAGGACACAAATTTCCAATTGAGTCCTTTGTAGTTTTGGCTCAATTCCAGACAAAAACGTTTAAGTCATAGGATAGAGTATATTGATCAACTTTCAAGCCTATGACGTGTTTGTTGAAGACGTAGCGGCCAAGTGTATAAAGCTTCATAAAATGTCATGGTTTATGTGCCTCGTTTAAACGTAATCGACAGTTGTTCCATGCTCCCAAGGTATGAATGCATTATATATATATATATATAGGAGCTTGGAACGATTTATATTGGGTGTTAGGTTTTTAAAACTGTGTTTTCTTTTCAGAATGTTTTCTATTAAAACTTATATATAAAGTACATAAATGTTTTTGGGCTTAAAAAGAATTTTTGAGCATTCTGTGAGTTCGTTCGAAGTGTCGTTCAAATGAGATTGTCGTTCGAACCATAAGTCGTTCGAACGAGATTGCCAACGACTTCCCATTATGGCACACTGGAACTTTGTTCGAAATGTCGTTCGAACGAGATGGTCATTCTAACGATATTTCTAACGAGTTCATACTAGAACTTCGTTAGAAGACTCGTTCAAACGAAATGTCATTCGAACGAGATTTGGCGGGAACGGGTTTTTGGCAGTTTTAAGCAGTTTTGCCCACTTTCTCACTTAGTTTTACCCAACTACTTTTTGCTGAATATCTATCTACGGGAATAACTTTTTCAAGGTTAACTTTTTCATATCCTACCAACCTCTAGAGAGTATTTGAGAGCAAAATTATTTTAGAAAAAGTTCATTGTTTTTTAGTGTTATTTTTCAAGAAGAAAATCATTTATCACTCTAGTTTACACCCATAGTTGTGTTTATCCAAGTTCTTATATATATACATCTTGCTTGGAGTTTTGGCACTGGTTTTCTCTACACCATTGAAGAAGAGAAGTTTGGGTTTACTTCTAAATCCCACAAAGAAGAAGAGGTTTTTCATGATTTACCCACTTGGAGAAAGGCTCATAGTCCGGGTGACGGTGACCACATAAAGTTCAATCAGTCGATTCCGAGACCGCGGTGGAGCTCCGGGGTTATTCGCTCGATGGAGGTATTTGCAAGAAGGAGCGTCGAGGCTTGAGAGGGATCGAGTCATGTGATGTAAGTCTTTTGTCTTGTAATTGTAAATTCCGTAATTAGTGGATTTGAGGCTAGTACCATCCGAGGTTGTTTCCCGTTGTGGGTTTTCCTCGTACATCGCGACGTAGTGTGATTGATTTATTTTTATCTTTCATAATGACTTAGAACTCATGCTTAGGATAATTCAAGATAAAAATGGTTTTTATTGTCACACTTAATTTAGTTTGGTGCATAATTAAATATTGGGTAAAGTTTATTTAATTCAAGTCTATTGATTAAAACTGGTTTGGCCTAATTTGGTAATATTGATAAATATGACTTAGGCAAATTCTAGGACTTGGATTAATGGGGTGTTAAGTGAAATTCAAAGAGTGTGTGTAATTCCAACTTATTTCTCTTTGTGTTTTAATTTTAATTTGAAGAAGAAATTAAAATTTGTTATTTTAAGTTGAACCATCTCCTAACGCTTCCGCATCTGTTTCACAAAATTGAAATAATATTTCTTAAAGAAATGAAAATCGGGGGGCCTCCCGGCGTCTTCAAATTGTTTAGGGTGGAGTGCAATGGCACCCAAGATTAAATTTTGAGCGCAAAATTTCAACTCATAGGAGTGACGTTGAAGTAGTGGGAGTCGGTCACCACAACCATGGAGGGATACCATGAATAACAAGGAATTTGGGGGTGCGGTTTGACCAAAAATCCTCTTATAAACTGTTTAAATAAGAGAGGCAAAGGAGATTTAAAGACTTGTTTGAAAGGGGTCGTACAGTAGTCAGTCATGAAGGAAAGTTGACGTGTTTAGCGAACTTCATACCAGACGAGGTGGATACGGAGAATCGAGAAGGTCTGTAAGTTAATGATAAATGCATGGATATACTATACAAGCATAGATGGGGAAGTCCGAATAGAACGACTGATATCGTTGTTGTCATTATGTGTAAGGAGTAGGAATATATATGTGGATATTATCCGCAGTGAGTTGGGGGACAAGAACAGGATGCCCAGTAGGGGCAACATTTATATGGACTTTTTGGTTCAGTTGGAATAAGTGTGTTATGTCCTGGAACCATTTGAACCGCGAGTGTTATTGACAATCAAAAGCATGAGTTTTATCCTCGGTGATTGGTATCTATTTTTTGTGACACGAACGAGTCAGTAGTTTGTTTGCACTAGATTCGCATGTGAAATGGGTTTAGTAGATGTATCGTTAATATCACTATAGTGTGTGTTTATTCACCGTTGAGTTAGCGGAACTCTCTCTTTAATTCCCTCTGTAGGGGAGCGGGTGGGGACACTGAGATGAGATATATTTTATGAGGTTAGCTCATTTTGAGAGGTGATATTCAAGGTATGGTTTATTCTGGGTACAAACTGTTAAGCGATGGTGGGTTATTACAGGAAGACTATCATATTCGTTGTTCCGGGGTAGGATGTATATTTTTGTGATGTCTCAGTTAAAAGAGGGTCATACTCACAACAATATTTTATGAAGTAGACTTCAGATAGTACATAGGTCTAGTTATATTGGAGCCCGGCGCATAGGGACTTTTACTAATGTGATTAAGGGTATATCGAGTTTACCGTTGAGTGGAGAGATTTAACTCATTCTTGTGTAAGTGCTGAGAACTTAGTGATAGTGAAAGTAGAGGACAGTGTGACGCCTTGAGAGATATGGCCATACATGATTTGAATTACATATTGGGAGAAAACATTTGTGATATCTTGTTCATGTGCTTGGAATGCACGAGTTTCGATGACCGACAATGCTAGGTGATAGTGAATTAGAAAAAGTTCTTTTGAACTTAGTTACGAGAGGTTACACACATGGATCGTAATAAACGTTGGGAATAGAGAGACATTATTTAATGCTAATGCATCGGTTTTAAATGTTAAACTATTAAACTAGTAGAGGAAATACTTTAAGCTGAGAGTTAATGTGATATATGGACAGTGGAGCCAGGTAGTTCTACGAAGGATGTACTGAGAAAGCTTTTTCTCCACAAGTTAATGGGCGGGGCAGGGTCGAGAAGGACATAATTTGCAAATTGGGGTAATCGAGAAAACCCATATGATATAGCCACGCCGAGAGTGCGGAGCTGAGCTCGAGATAAATATATTGCGTACGGGACGTTACGAATAATTATAATGAAATGTTTGGGCTATAATATATAGTATGGTGAGACTATGTGTTCACTGTTCTGAGATATGATTTACATGTGCTAATTATCACCTGAAAGAGGGTTTATTATATATATTCGTGTATATATGTTATCATGTGTTGCATAATAGACTTATGGGGAAGTGTTTGTATTATTACATTTGATCCCGATAAGGAGGGATGTTTACTAATGAGATTCAGAGCGAGGATACATATCTTATGATTGACTCGCGCTAAGATACTATTGATAGTAAGGGGCGCTAAATCATACGGTGTCTTTGGTAACATGAAATGGTCGAATATACATTTATGTCAGGAGACGAGATTTGTGGGTACGTGCTATGGACTGAGGGCCAAACGGATCTCATCGACCGACGATGCTAGGTAGTAGTTTATCGGGGAGGTTCCTTGTCTGGATTTCACTTTGCGAGACATTCCACGCATGAAACTTAGTGCAACGTTGGAAGTGGGGAGATGTTTGGTCAATAACACATAGTTTTGGTACCTTGGCTATTAGGCATTCGGGTAGTTATAGCTGTAAGTTGAAAGTTGTATTACAATTTAAGACTAGTGGAGTCGGGTAACCTTTTTACAGTTATGCACGGGTATAAGGTGTATGGGCGCCCTAGACAATTAATGTAATTTTAATAAAATTCGCGATTATATGGGATAGAAATATGTGTAGTGATCTTATAGACATGTGAGTAAGGAAGTATTCGAGGCTTGGAGTACTGGACTCATCTTAATTTCGACGACGAAATTCCTTTGTAAGGGGGGAAGTATGTAACACTCCGTATTTTTTAGGATAAATAATTTATCTAATTGGTAGAATTAGAATTTAAACTAAATTAATGATTTGGAGAAACTATTTAAATTGGAGAATTTATTTAGATTGGAAGATTCAATTTATTTGGAGAATTGAGATTTAAATTAATTCGGATTATTTCTTTTAAGAATACGTGTGTCTTAATTTGACATTTTAGTTAAGTAACTCAAATTATGATTCTGAGTATACAGTTGAGTCCGGAAGGGTCGAGATAATCAAAATAGAGTATCCGGGGGTAGTAATTGGGTCTCGGGGAATTTTTAAGCATAATCGGACCCACATGGGAGTGATTGGGCCATTTTAATAAAACCCACAAGCCTAAAAACGGGATTGGCATAATAAAATCAAAATGTGAGAGGGTATGACAACCATTATTCATTTTAGAAAAACCCTAGTTGCAGAGGAGAAAAGAGGGATCAAGCGGGAGAGCTTTTGGGAGTCAAGCAAAGAGGAGATTGATGTGTTCTTAGTCCAAATCTCAATCTACATCAATGGATCAGACTCTACAAAATTTCCAGGCAAGTAGTTAAACTTTCTTTTATTTAAATTATGGTATTGTGATTCATATCATGGTGGGTGTAAACCATATTCATTTTGGGAAGATTTATTATGGCAAAGTTCATTTTTGGGAGGGTATCAGATGTTAAATCTGGGATTTAAGCATTTAAGGTGAGATTGATGTTTAATTAATGGGAAATACGATCATATCATGTTGAATATGATTTATAATCGAAAACACATTAGGAATTTCTATTGAATTTGATTTATTGAATCGAATTGAATTTGTGATTTAAGAAATTTTGTGAAAACCCCAATTCAGGAACTGTCGCGCCTCGACTTAATTAACTTAAAATCAACCTTTTATTTAGAGATAAACTCCCTTAAACAATACTTTACTTTAATTCTCTCTGAAAACAGCACCATATTTTTCTTTCTTTTTCAAAAGCATGTTTGGATGAAAACATAACTACCTTAACATGTAATTTACAAGTACTAAACAACTTTACATATAGAAGTTCTTTAGTTTAACATTTGCACAAAAAATCTTGTTGATGTTCAACCCATATTAGATATCCGTCGTTCCCCCATTTTATGGTCCTAACTTGGCAGTGAACTCCAAACAATAGGCATGCCTAAAACAAAACATTATAGGAGTGTAAGCAATACAAGCTTAGTGAATGACCATATACCACACATACAACACACATATAACCAATTTTAATAAAAAAATGTATTGTCTAATGTTATAACCCAATAGGAATTGTGTAACTCTCACAAGCCTGGACCCGCCAATCCAATTAACTCCCAGTTAATGGGGATACCACGTCCCATAATTAGGCCCGAGTACAACAAACCTTTATGTTGGATTAACGGGGCCGCCGCATCATGTAGGACCCATCACAGTCCTTGACATTAGATAAAGGACCCGCCACAGTCCATAACATTATATAACTCCACATAACATTCTTAATCATATGCATATGTTTCATAGTTACAACATCACTCCCATAAGCATCTTAACACATGAGTTTAACTACACATTTCCATATGAACATATAAGCATATATATTTTATAGGACAGGTCACTCACCATGAATTTGGTACTAAGATTAATACCAAAACTATTTCCATGGTATGGTAGTGTTAGAAGCTTCCCCACCTAACAATTCAACATCATTAGTATTTGAATACACCAAATCACCTTAAACTCAGCAACACATCACATCAGTTGGTCAATCTGACATAACTAAAAATTAATTGGATATGATACTTCACATTTGTATAACACCTTATTCATTTTGATTCTAACACAATTTAAGGAATTAAATTACGAATTCTCTAGACAAAGTTATGCTTATTTTATTACAACCTTTTCCAAATCATTTCTGGAGAGAAAAATAACAACAGAACTTCAACTTCAACACAACCCCCAAGACAAAACATTAGTTATTTTATTCTCCCCTTGAAGTATATAATACTCATAAATGTTCTCTAACATTTCCAATTGTAATTTCTTGATTTCAACAAGTATTCAATGATTTATGCCACTTTTAACACATCTAGGTCTAAGTAGACCATCAAAGCATATCTCAACAATTTTCAAGAATATATGACCTCCACCTCAGTTATAAATCAAGGAAATATATATCAAATATATTTAATGATATAAAATTAAAGTTTCATAAATTTTAAAGTTCATTTGCTAAGTCAAGCAAAACGTCGAACACCTGGTGAGCGCAATTACACTTTTGGGACACATTTTGTACCTAAACTTCAATCTGTCACCCAAGATTCATTTCTTGGTATTTTTGTATAATTTTCTGATATAGTATACATATATGAGTTTATTTTAATCGCCAACTAGAATTATTTTATTTTAATAAGTATTCCATGATTTATGCCATTTTTAGCACAACTATGTAAGAATAGAACATTAAAGCATAACTTAACCTTTTTAAGCATATATCACCTCTACCTTGGGTATTTATCATGGAAACATTTACTAAACATGTTTTAGTATATACATACATCATATATATGAATTTACTACATTAAAAGGCTTCACGATAAGGAAATTCAAAACTGGGACTTTAAAGTTAACATTTAAGATCCTAGCACAAGTCCTCACGTATGATCTTAAGACATCCTTAGTTTAATTCAATTTGGCAAAATGGGCATCATTTAAATATTCATTAAAATAAGAAAAAAAAATATACCAAGTGTATAACTCATCCCTAGGACCAACTTTAATAAATAAGTAATTACCTTTCGAGAATTCCTCGATTTATGGTAATTTTTCGAAGGATTTCTTCCTAAGCATATTTTTTCCTCAAGCTTGTAATAGGAAATGAAAAAAATTACCAAGTCTGCCTTATAAGCATAAAAACGTGGCTATGTGACCACTTTAAGGTGGTATTGTGCGATTGGTTGAGCAAGGGGTCCAATAGGATAATACCATTAATGACCGATTAGTCATGTCTTGTAAAATTACCATAACTCACTATTAAGGGCCCCGATTTACTCTCACGTTGTGTCTACGCATAGATAACATATATATATATATATATATATATATATATATATATATATATATATATATATATATATATATATATATATATATATCTACAACTTTCATATTTTGAGTTTTCAAAAATCATAAAATTAGTATGCCTAATGTGGGATTGAACATAAGAGTAATAATTTACTCAAAATTTCATAACTTTCACATTTGGTGACCAAACATCGCCAATTTCGGACCAACACCTTGGTTATATTTTATAATCATAATGATGTATGAAAAACATATTTTCATGATGAATTTACCCACACAACTAATCATATGATCTAAACAATTGATCCCCGATCATAATCTCGATTAACATCTAATGCAACCAACACATATATCACATGAGTACGCACCCTCCAAATATGATAATTAACATGTTTAACACCCTCACAAACTTATAACTTATACTTAATCATATAATGAACATTTCTAATCACGTTTTAGGGACTTATAATTCTACCCCTCTTATTAAAATTTTGTCCCCGAAATTTAACGCATACGAACTTACCTAACAGATGAATATATTTCATCTTCATAGTATTCCCTCTTTCCCAGGTGGCATACACCACATTTTGACTTTCCACATTACCTTAACTAACGAAATAGTTTTTATTACATAACACCTACTTTTTCGATTTAAATTTAACGATTGGTTCCACCACGTAGGTCAAGTTATCTTTATTCTCTATCGGTTGTGAAATAAACACAGGTGAAGGATCGGGCACATACTTACATAACATTGATACATGAAAAACATCGTGTATCCAAAATAATTCTTATAGTAAAGATAATTTGTAAGCAACGATTCCAACTCGTTTCACTATTTCATAAGGGTCAACGTACCTAGGACTTACTTTGGCCTTTTTCTCAAATCTCATTTGCACAATTTCTGGCCCAAGTAGTCTTTGTTCTTCTACTTTTGTCCAACACACTGGGGTCCTACACTTCCTCCCATACAAGGCTTCATAAGGAGACATTTTAGTATTCAAATGATAACTATTATTATAAGCAACTCTATTAGTGACAAGTGTTCATCCCAACTTCCCTTGAACTCTAATACATAAATTTGTAACATGTCTTCGAGTGTCTGGATCATTCTCTCTGACTGCCCATCAGTTTGAGGATGAAAAGTAGTACTAAATTTCAATTTAGCCCTCAAAACTTGTTTTAAACTAGGCTAAAAGAGTGAAGTGATTTTAGGATTTCGATCAGAGATAATAGAAATATGTGCATCATGCAATCTAATTTTCTCATCCACATATATGTTGTCATATATATCTATAGAATAAGTAGCTTTAACGGGAAGAAAATGTGCAGACTTAGTAAATCTAGCAACGATAACCCAAATAGAATCAAACCCTCAGGATGATTTTGGTAAACCAATAACAAAATTTATAGTAACATGATCATGTTTCCACTTAGAAATAGGTAAGGACTATAGTAAACTACTAGGCTTTTGATGCTCCGCCTTCACTTATTGACAATCAGTCATCTAGCAACAAAGTCTACAATATTGTTTTTAATTCCGGGCCACCAAGAACATTGTTTCAATTTTATAATAAGTTCTGTGTTTCCTAGATACATAGCATATAAAGAACAGTGGGCCTCCTTTAAAATCATTCTCCTTAAATTAGGCACATTAGGTACACAAACGGTTATCATACATAACAATGACATTATTACGACTAGAAAATTTATATTCTTTACTCTCATATTGTCTTTGATTTTCTCCTATTCTAGATATCCTTCTTATGATTATCATATCCAGTCTATCAACATAGGTCTACATTTTAAATGCGCAAGTATTCCACACGATTCATTCAAAGTTAATTCCACCTCCATTAAATCTAACTTTCTCAGTAGGTTAACTCGAATACAATAAATACAAGATACACTATTTAGAGATTTTCTACTCAAAACATGAGCAACAATATTAGCCTTACCCGGATGGTGCTGTATTGTGTAGTCATAATACTTTATAAATTCTATCCATCTTCTTTTCAAGCAACATAATTACCATCAACAAAAATAACATGCCCCAAAAATACTACTTTGGTCTAGCCAAAATTCACATTTAGAAAATTTAATATATAACTGCTTTTCTTGCAAATACTGTAAAATAATACGCAGATGACATTTCCTTCCCCAATAAATTTAAATTTAGGTTCATCCGGTAATCGAAACATTACCTCCCTTCTAAAACAATCTAAACATACATGATATGAGGATAACCCAACCATATCCAATATCACATCAAAGTCATGCATACAGAAAGATAGTAAGTCAACCAATAACTTCTTGTCACTTATTCGCACCATACACTCCCTACACACCCTATCAATAAAAACCAATCCTCCCCAATGGAGTAATAATAGCTAAACCATAATCTAATGGTGATAGTGGTTTATTAAGATGCAATAGATAAAGCAAAAGCTATCAACACATAAGCGTCTTTATCATTCATAAGTAAGGATAATCGTTTAGTGATTTCTTATCAATGAAAGTCAATTTCAAAATCATATATTATGTCATACCTTCATATATGTATGTTGAAAATTCGCACATAATATATTATCGATCGTGTCCTCTTATATTCACAATGGGTCAACATTCCGAATAAACCAAACATCATTCTTTACGTTTCTCACTTCATTCCCTTAGTCCATCCTTATCATCGTGTAACATTTAAAATAATAAATATTCTATTACAATACTAACTTCTTATAGTTCATCTCTCCAACTTCCATTCATTACTTCAAACGATAAACATCATATTACAATACCAACTTATTACATGTCATCTTCTCATCTTCCACTTAATACCAAATATATGTGTTCGACTTTGACTACTATCCGTATCATCTCTGAAGTTTTAGAGTATGTTAAATATCGTTCTTACGAAACTTAATATAAACATAGCCTCACTACTTTCCATGTATCTATAATGAATAATCATTCACCAAATCTATATGTTTAACAAATAGTCCATATTCACTTTCATGTATCTTGTGTAGTCATGCACTATGAACTCAATATAACTTCTTACTATATTCCTATTTTCAGTATTGTTTGATTGTTTGTTAACTAAAAATACAATGACATTAACAAGTCATTTATCCAACACAAAAACATTACTTTCATAACCTTACCTAAATCATTTTAACAATATAGTCTTACACAACATCATTAATACACTCATATTACCCGTTCGGTAACATGGATGTTAAACATAAGATCACCACTTAAAACTTTAACCATACTTACTAAATCCATAATAATTATCTAACTATTGCATATTGTATCTCTTTAAAATAACTTGTACAAATACCTTAATGTACCACATTATGGTATCTCACATAGCACATTCTCCTTACACATACTTATTAGTGACTCTGTGTAACGTCAATCATATTACTTATATAACACTCTTAGTGGTAACACATACGCACAATGACAAATACAACAAATATTCACTCAACCCAATTGTAAATATTCAAAAGGACTCCTCAATATTTTTAAACTTCCAACTCTTTAACACCTTATCTCAACTTTTCTATTCTTATAAGTGTTTCAAAACATCACAAGAGGAATATCCACTATATGTACTCACATTATTAAAGATGTACATCTCAATTCTCATTACTCTTTATTCTACTTGTAATAATTCACTATGAATTCATATTCTGATCATTTGTGATATATCGACTAGTTATTAAATTTCATACTTATTTCACATGTTAAATATAAACATATACAACTACTAACCTTATCATTTAAGCTTTAATATGTGAATCTTCATTTTTATTCACACTCCAACAATTTAAGTCTCATTATAATCATGTAACAATAATTCTTCTCATTTTTCATCCTTTAATGGAATATCTGTTCCCGTACATCACTCTCCATACAGATGAGGAGATAACACATTCATAATGATAGACGTAACAAGACTTAAGTCCACATATACCAACATAGGAAGCGATTACCTCCAATACTTCATAATTTTTGCCAAGTTCACATATACCAGTATAAGAATAGATTACTTCCAATATTTCACAATTTGTATACCACATTGTGTCTTTAAATTTTTTCCTTAATTGACACATTTGTTCATAAAACATAAAAAACAATGCAATGCTTTATACTAAGATACCTGTATTCGCTGTCATCCTCGAATAAATCTCAACATCTTATTTCCTTTCCTGCAAGATCCTTGCATGTCATATCACGCACAACAGTATATGTTCATAACTGAAATATATTAATCAACAAAGCCAATTTAAAACTTAATAACAAACCCTTCATGTCCATGCTTCAGGAATCCAACATACTTAAATGTAACCCTTGAAACTGAATACTAATGGCTCAAAACAGTTTCTACGTCCACTGCCAATCTAGACCCTCACACCCTGTCCAGAACCTAATAACCATGCTCTGTTACCAAGTTGTCGCGCCGCGACTTAATTAACTTAAAATCAACCTTTTATTTAGAGATAAACTCCATTAAACAATACTTTACTTTAATTCTCTCTCTAAATAGCACCATATTTTTCTTTCTTTTTCAAAAGCATGTTTGGATGAAAACATAACTACCTTAACATGTAATTTACAAGTACTAAACAACTTTACATATAGAAGCTCTTTAGTTTAACATTTACCAAAAAATCTTGTTGATATTCAACCCATATTAGATATTCGTCATTCCCCCATTTTATGGTCCTAACTTGGTAGTGAACTCTAAACAATAGGCATACCTAAAACATAATATTATATGAGTGTAAGAAATAAAAGCTTAGTGAATGACCATATACCACACATACAACACACATATAACCACTTTGAATAATAATTTTTATTTTCTAATGTTATAACCCAACAGGAATTGTGTAACTCTCACCATCCTGGACCAGCCAGTCCCATTAACTCCCAGTTAATGGGGATACCACATCCCATAATTACACCTGACTACAACAAACATTTAAGTTAAATTAATGGGGTCGTCGCATCCAGTAGGACCCACCACAATCCTTAACATTAGATAAAGGACCCGCCACAGTCCATAACATTATATAACATCACATAACATTCTTAATCATATGCATATGTTTCATAATTACAACATCACTCCCATAAGCATCTTAACACACGAGTTTAACTACACATTTCCATATAACATATAAGCATCTATATTTTATAGGACAGATCAATCACCTTGAATTTGGTACTAAGATTAATACCAAAACTATTTCCATGGTATGGTAGTGTTAGAAGCTCCTTCACCTAACAATTCAATATCATTAGTATTTGAATACACCAAATCACGTTAAACTCATCAACACATCACATCAGTTGGTCAATCTGGCATAACTAAAAATTAATTGGATATGATACTTCACATTTATATAACACCTTATTCATTTTGGTTCTAACACAATTTATGGAATTAAATTGCGAATTCTCTAGACAAAGTTATGCCTGTTTTATTACAACCTTTTCCAAATCATTTCTGGAGAAAAACAACAACAAAAATTCAACTTCAACACAACCCCCAAGCCAAACCAGAAGTTGTTTTATTCCCCCCTTGAATTATACCATAATCATAAATGTTCTCTAACATTTCCAATTGAAATTTCTTGATTTCAACAACTATTCAATGATATATGCTACTTTTAACACATCTAGGTCTAAGTAGACCATCAAAGCATAACTCAACATTTTTCAAGCAAATATAACCTCCACCTCAGTTATAAATTAGGGAAATATATATTAAACATATTTAATGATATAAAATTAAAGTTTCATAAATTTTAGAGTTCATTTGCTAAGTCAAGCAAAATGTCGAACACCTGGTGAGCGCAATTACACTTTTGGGACACATTTCGTACCTGAACTTCAAACTGTCACCCAAGATTCATTTCTTGGTATGTTTACATAATTTTCCGATATAGTATACATATATGAGTTTATTTTAATCTCCAACTAGAATCATTTTATTTCAATAAGTATTCCATGATTTATGCCATTTTTAGCAAAACTAGGTAACAACAGAACATTAAAGCATAACTTAACCTTTTTAAGTATATATCACCTCTACCTTCGGTATCCATCATGTAAACATATACTAAACATGTTTTAGTATATACATACATCATACATATGAATTTACTACTTTAAAAGGCTTCACGAGAAGTAAATTTGAAACTGGGACTTTAAAGTTAACATTTAAGATCCTAGCACAAGTCCTCACGTATGATCTTAAGCCATCTTAGTTTAATTCAATTTGGGAAAATGGGCATCATTTAAATATTCATTAAAATAAGAAACAAAAATATATCAAGTGTATAAATAATCCCTAGGACCAACTTTAATAAAGAAGTAATTACCTTTCGAGAATTCCTCGATTTGTGGTAATTTTTCGAAGGATTTCTTCCTAACTTTCTTTTTCTCTCTCCATAAGCATATTTTTTCCTCAAGATTGTAATAGGAAATGATAAAGATGACCAAATCTGCCTTATAAGCATAAAAACGTGGCTATGTGACCACTTTAAGGTGGTATTGTGCAATTGGTTGAGCAAGGGGTCCAATAGGATAATACCATTAATGACCGATTAGTCCTGTCTTGTAAAATTACCATAACTCACCATTAAGGGACCCGATTTACTCTCACGTTGTGTCTACGCATATATAGCATATATATCTACAAATTTCATATTTTGAGTTTTCCAAAAATCATAAAATTAGTACGCCTAATGTGGGCTCGAATATAAGAGTAATAATTTACTCAAAATTTCACAACTTTCACATTTGGCGACCAAACATCGCCAATTTCAGACCAACACCTTGGTTATATTTTATAATCATAATGATGTATGAAAAACATATTTTCATGATGCATTTACCCGCATAACTAATCATATGATCTAAGCCAGTCATCCCTCATCATAATCTCGATTAACATCTAATGCAACCAACACATATATCACATGAGTATGCACCCCCCAAATATGATAATTAACATGTTTAACATTCCTCACAAACTTATAACTTATAACTCATAATTAATCATATAATTAACATTTCTAATCACGCTTTAGGGCCTTACAGGAACTCTAGAAGATTTAGTGAGAATAATTGATGATTGATGATATATATTAGTGTTAGAACCCGTTTATAGATGTAATAAACATGGGGTATAAATTGGGTTGATGTTTGGGTTAAATCCATGGAGGTTTGAGGGTTATAAATGGAGAAAAATGAGTTAGAGAGGAAGATGATTCGTAGTCCGCCAGAATGGTCCAATTTTGAGGCAAAACTAATCTGATTTACCTGTTTGTCAAAACATGAAACTTTTAGATCTATACGTCACGATCGCGTGGGCGCTGACTTTTTATTTTTTTGATTTATTTTTAACTAGTAATGATTTTTATACGAAAGAGTGTCTGAAAACGAGATTCTTTGTGAGAAATAAAATTTGGATTTTTAGGGATGTCCGTATATGAGTGTAGGACTCTGGAAAATATTAAGGAACCTTACTTTTCCTTTGAAATTGGATAAGAATGAACATAGTGGTATGGATTTAGAGTGTTTGGGATGAATAACCCTTCAAAATATATGAACGTATTCAAATGGGAATTTTGGATGAATTTAGCATACGGGCTGGTATCTTAAGGTGGAAGTTAATTGATAGAAATTAAATGGAACCTACTATTTAGAGTCTTATGGGATGAGTATTCAGGACTATTAAATATATTAAGGGTGTCAAACATATTAACCGATTTTTGGTGAAATGAATTCTAAAAGGTTAAAATACGAACAAATAAAGGGAGTCCTGACAGTTTGGTTGAGTCGCACGACTTGGATAAAAATTAATTTGGGTGATAGTAATTAAATTAAGGGTCGGGGTTTTGACTCTGATATTTCTCAGGCTAGTGCTACGGGAGTTAGTCATAGATTAGTCGGTTTAATTTATTATAGAGATATATTATAAATTATCAAATAGTGAATTTAACGAGAGGTTTTAACCTTAATAGTGGATTTTTTTGTAACAAATTCTAAAGGGTGAAGATACAGACCATATGAGTGAGTCGGAGTATTGTAGTTGGGTGACACTACTTTAATAAAGTAATTAATGTGAAACTGATTAGATTAATTGGTGTAATTTGAAATGTAACGGATTCGGGGGATGAGCGAACCTATGAGTTAGATCAGTAGGATATAAGTTAATTACCTACTCAAATATTTTAAAGGATAATAGGCACACTTCGAGTAGAGAGGGGTACTCGGGAATATATGATAATAAGTGTAATTGGAATTAATAATACGTAGGATATTCTGGAGATATATAAGCTATGTATGGAATATAAGATATAGGTTGTGTGTATACCTATACTAATTTGTACGATTTATTGTGTATGACGTATCTACCATACTTGCTATCACGGGAGGTTGATTTTTGAAAAAGGACCATCTTATCTTTGTGTGCCTTTGGGGAGATTTAGATTGGTACCTTAAGGACATAGGATTGTGAATGACTTATTTGTAAGTTGATAAGTCAGCTGACCATGGGAGCGTAGGTATGTGCGTGACCCACGGGTATGTGAACTATGTTCGCCTCCAATATTTGTGATTTGTATTGATATGGTTCCAGAGTGATTCGAAATCCGTAGTCCTTTTACACAGTGCGTGATGTACCGGGACTTGATAGCAGAGTATGCATGCACCGCAGGTCTCAGACTCGGGGTGTTGTATTGTATATATATAATTAGTGTTATAAATATATATACTTGTGATTTATTTTGCTAAATGTGTTTGGTAGATGATGTACCAGCACATGATATCATAGTATACACGTACGAGAGCTCAGCTTAAGGGTGCCGTATTAGTATATATATAATAGTGTGATATATGTATACTTGTTATTTTATTCTACTGGGTGAGTTTAGTAGAAGAGAAAGATAGTGACATTAAAAATAACTATATTATAGGGATAAATAAACATATACTGAGAAATTTAGGATGGGCTAAAAGACATGGAAATTCGATAACATATTGTATTGGCAATACGGGTAGGCATAACGAATTATTTTGTAGAAGGAGATTCGACGTGGTTAGTTAGGTGGGGTATCTTAACTAAGAAAGTTAGAAGGCGAGCGTTAAGTGTGCACATTATATGAGGGGTGAGTTATGTCTCAAGAGAGTGTGACACTAGCTTAAATATGAAATGTGTGCATGCATATTTAATTATTGCAATTTAACTACTTGCTAGATATTTTCCAAACATTTTACTTGGGCTCTGACCCATGTCAAAAAAAATTTCCAAAACATTTTAGGTGTCCAGCTAGAGGGACATCCAGTTTGAGGATTCTATCCAGGGATGCGAAACTACAGCTCATGTGGAAGTTGTAGGACCTTGTTATAGACGCTTCTTTCATTTACTCCTAGTGTAGGAACTTTTCTTCAGTACTCATTTGGTCATGTCCCCCTCAGATTTTGTATTTAGTTTATTTATTCGACTTTATGTATCCAGGTTATTGCTTCAGGGACTATTGTATTTTATTGTTGAACCGATAGTTAATTCGACTATCTTTATTTATGATTATTAATTTGTGTTGTATTCCATTATCAATTACGTGGATGGTTTAAATGGGCATTGATTTCTGCATGTTGTTAGTTAATGGAAGATGAAATTTTGCACTAGTCTAATTAAATTTCTAGGTGGTTAGTAACCTTAAAAAGTTTTTGACAGTGATGTTAAGAATGATCCATGTGAGACCAACGTGTTATTTTGATCACAGGCTGGGCACCCAGTATTTTAATAGGCGGGGTGGCACATTCAACTACAGACTTGCCAACAGATAGTAAGTCAGGTTATGAGGTTCCTCTAATAAACGTGGTTCCTCATGAGTTTTGCCTCATGGTTCTTTACCAATCACCCCAAGTATCTATAATTAATCATTCTATCATTGAGCAGATTTCCATTGATCATCTTCAAACCTTCACTATCGAGTGCCTCCGTTCAAAAACCTTGGTGATGAGCTATAGGCTCCAAGGTCTGGTAGCCACTACTACTAAGGTGGTTACTGTGGCCATCCCAGATCCTCGTGGAGAGAGAGAGAGAGAGGGTTCAATCTCTATGTTGAGAGGATCTTGGTCCCGCGCATACCTCTCGGGAGTGCTTTGGCTGTCGTCAACGATGTGTGAGGTGAAGAATGTAGAGAGATAGAGTCGCCAGTCTATTTTACTCAAAATAGACAAAAGAAAGTGAAGCCATGCCAAAGGACAGTATCAAAGACATACTAATACATACAAAAAAAAAATGATTCAAAAACGGGTTCGGAGGCTAAGTTACGAAATGGGAAGGTGTTAAGCACCCATTCCGCCCTTGCGGTCTTTCGTGGATTTGTTGTTATTTTCCTTTATTCCCACATGGTATGTGTGCATGTGTATATGTAGTGGAGATAGGAATAGTCGACTTGTATCATGGAAGAGATAAAGTGAGTCATCCGTAGTAATGTTCCTAAAAAATAATATTAGAAAATAGGATTTATGCGATTATCCTAGCGTTGATCGTTATAATGGAACGATAATGCATATGGAATAATACGACACTAAGAAAAATATATGTATATGCAAATATATAGAATCTAATAGAATTAAGTTAAAGAATTTGAAAAATAGAAAGTGGGAGAAAAGTAGGACTCGAGTCTCATGTTTTACTCCGAGACGCCTACGTAGCCAATAGAGGCATCAATGTTCATGTAGTTCGTATAAAAAATAAGGGGTGGGGTTTATCCCATAAATCCAATTGGGGATTTTTCTTATGTGTGTGTGTGTAAAAGGTTTTTTTAGTTGTGAGAAAAGTGTGAGAATTCCTATATAGGATTTATGAGCAAACCCTCTTTTTCTTATTTTTTTGGGTTTTATTTATATGAAAATAAGATGAGTGAAATAATACTAAATAAAAAGTGTATTATGATATGTTAGATGAAGAGAATAAAAAAGTGCTAAGTAATAAAACAAGTTAATGAGAATTTTAGGAGAATTTAAAGAGAGAGTTGAGAAAGTTGGACCTTCTTGAAGATCTTGAGCTTGATATTGGATGTTAGAGAGAAGCTCTTCAACTTGGGTGATGAAGAAGAGTAGTTAATTCACCATGTTTCATGAAAAAGATGATGAAAAGTGAAGGTTGGAAAGGGAATTGGATGTGGAAATCACGTTGACTTCGAAGGAGGTTTTCTGAATTCGCTGAGAGTGATGGATTTCACATCTTCAGTCCTGTTGCAATGAGTCTGGCCCTCCTTTTTATTGGAATAGGGAATTTTTGATCGATATATTCCTATTCCTGCCAATCAGTAGGTGTTTTTAGGCACACTGACGATGGGCAGGGTCTGAAACCTGCCATTTGGCGGTCTCTTTTAGGTTCCTTCGGAAAAATGGTCATAAAACTCAAACTGTTAATCTGAATTATGAATTATGTAAACTGCTGGAAAGGTATCTCAGAGACCTTAGAAAGTCCGTTGGACTGCTTTCGGGTCCAGGACATGACTTCAGGTCAAATGTGGCTTGGAAGCACTCGTCGGTCCTTTGGACGGGGAATTTATCGGTCGCAAACGGATCTTTCGTCCTCATGGTAAGGCAGAATCGCGCACAGGGAAGACCGTTGGAAAGTTTAGGAAATGTACTTCAACATTCCAAAGTGTTTGACTCAGTTTGAGGAGTTGACTTTGGTCAATCGGGGCCTGGAATCGTTCGGTGACCTTTCAGAGTAAAACGGATCATTCGTCCGTTTCAAAAGTCAGAATTGCACAAGGGGTGGATTGTTGGAAAGGGGATTCAGTGCCCTTTGAAGATTCATTCAGTTTTGGTCAATCTAAAGAGTTGACTTCGGTCATACAAAGCCCAGGAGCATCTGGTGGCCTCCTGGTCAGGTTTTGAGGGAAAATGGGTCGTTCGTTCGCACCATAAGTCAAAATCATGCACGGTATGGACCGTTGGAAAGGGGTTTTAGTTCCCTTTGAGGATTCATTTAGTCTCGTTTGAGATGAAGAGTTTGACTTTTAGTCAAATGGACCCTAGGAGTGCCTGATGGCCTCTAGGTTAGTACCCAATGACCAATTATGCGGGTCGAAGATAATTCTGAGGGCTTAAATTGGATTGACAAATTCTGTGGGTCGAAGTCAATTTTGAGGGTTTAAATTGAGATGACCAATTTTGTGGGTCGAAGCGAATTCTGAGGGCTTAAATTTTGATGATCAATTTTGCGAGTCAAAGCCAGTTCTAAGGGTTTATGTTGAGATGACCAATTCTGTGGGTCGAAGCCAATTCTGAGGGATTAAGTTTTGATGACCAATTCTGTAGGTCAAAGCCAATTCTGAGGGCTTAAGTTGTGATGACCAATTCTGCGGGTCGAAGCCAATTCTAAGGGCTTAATTTGTGATGTACTCGGGGAACTCTTTCGGGGAAATTACCTCGTGATTTTGATTTGAGTTGGGGAGATGATTCCTGGGGAAATTTTTGTGTTGTTTGGAGACTTTACGGCTTAATATCCAATTTGATGCTATAAATTCCACTGGGGACATGATTTGGTGATCCAGGGTTTTGGATGTTTTAAGGATTCCACTAGGGAATAGGAGATAACCTGAGGTTTAGGATACTTTTGGGGTCCTCTAGGGACATTGCCGGGGGGAGATCCGCTTGGATTTTTAGAGTTTTGCTGGGGAAATAGGGGTTCCGCTTGAGGGAATGTGAAATTTTCTTGGTGAAAATTTTCTAAATCCTCTCCGGTATTTTTAAGAATTTTCCAAGGATTTTTCAGGGTTTTGGGTATTTTCTGGGAGTTTTTGTACGAAATCTAAGGAGGGTGTCGGTCGGCATGGTGTAGAGGGTCCCATTTGGTAGTGGCACGAACTTTTGAATTTCCTCAATAAGGTAAAAGGTCAATGCCGATTGGTAGGTTTGGGGTCAGTGTCGATCGGCATGACCCTTGGCATCCTATAAAAAGGGGGTGGGTTCCCCTCATTTTTCACAGGTTCTTGCCTTCTCTCTTTTTGCGATTTTTGTCTGCTAACCGTTCTAACATTCCATAAACTAAAAAATAGGGAGATGACTCTGACTCTTATAGATGTGTAGTAGCTACTGGGGCTAGATTGTGATGGCGAGCAGATAGAGGTGGATCATTCTTTGTGGCTGAGGCCGGAGGTGGTGCAGGTGGCGCTAGGTGATGTGGGGAGGATAGTATCTGGGGACCCTATTCGTCTGTCCCTGCCGAGGGATGTTTTTCTTGGTAGGGTGATTGATGTGTAGGATGGGCTACAGGTGAGGCAGATGGCCCGATTGTTTATTTTACTGGCGTTAGGGGGAGTTTTGGTGGCGTCGAGCGGCGACATCGTCCACTTATGGTTTTTACCATACTTGAGGATTTTTTTGAACATCCCTCTCTATGATTGGGGCAGCCTAACTTTGGTGACCCTTTATTTTTCTCTGGATGCATTTAGCCGATGTTGTCGGCAGATTTTTACTTGAGCCACGTATCTTCTTGAGGTATTCTTTAGTTTGTGCATTTTCCTTTCACGCATTGGAATTTTACTTATGCGTCTCTTTTTTTTATTGCGGATTCTTGTCTTTTGCATACGTGGTTCTACGAGGTGATTGGGTGTAATACCCAGCTAATTTCTCTGAAGGATGAGATATTTTGACTAATGATAGGGTAAGACTTTTCCCTTATTTAGTCTTGGTCTTTGCGTGCTCTGATTCCCTATTGACTTATATCAGTTGGGGATTTTTAAGGTGACCTTTTACCCTTAGGGGATGGTTGTTCAGGACATGGGGTTGACTGGGGTGAATGCGCAGATGAGGCATTTGTTGGCGCATGAGTTTGGCCACTCTTGGTATCTCGGGGAGAGGGTGGTCCGATATATTACTGAGGAGGAGGTGGTGGTGCCACCTGCGAGGCCCCCTATGTCTATAAGGCAGGAGCGACTGCTACCAGAGGATGCAAGGATTACGAAGATGATTGGTGAGTCCTATCTGATGTATATCGATATGGCCATACCGTATGATTACATGAACTTTGTGATGAGTTGGTTGATGGCGCCCAATATATATGATGCCCTACCTTTCCCTCCTGCAGGTTCGAGTCGGCTAGTGGGGTTCTCCCACAGTGGTTGTGGTCCGTCGACATCTGTAGTGGCGACGACTTTGGAGGCTCCCTTTGTGAGGTTGCATACCCCTTCATATAAAATTCAGTGGGATGATGGAGGGATGGTGCCTATGTTACATCGTCCTCATGCGATGGACTCGGAGGAGTTGGTCTTGACACAGGAGGTTTTTTATCCTGTGGTTGATTTTTTATTCTTTTCTGATTTCTTTTGATCTTCTCTGCTTGATATGGATTTTGCCTTTCCTTGAAGCAAGTTCGGGTGTCCACTACTTGGATGAGGAATATTAGGGACTAGATATCTTTGGTGACTGCCTATATTCGGAACGTAGTTCATGTTCCTTCTTGCTTGGTGTCGTCTGCCTCATCCGGGGAAGAGTTGGATCGGGTAGCGGTGGTGTGTTATCTCGCCGCAGGGGAAAGAGAGCGCATCGCAGGGACGGAAGGTCTTAGGGGAGAGAGGGGAAAGGATAAGTGAGAGAGTGTGAGTTCGGGCTGAGTCCCGTTGTTTTTCTGCTTTTATTTTCTTGCAGAAATGATGTAACACACAAAAATATCTATGCAATGCAATGGAGATTTTAATTATCTTCTGTTAATGATGAATGCATGCATATGTGCTTTTTACTTTGCTGCTGAGACCTAAAAAACAAATATTTTTGGAAGTTTTGAAAGGAAGTTTTATTCATAATAAGGAATTATATAAAGATGAAAAGGGAATTTGAAATTCTGTTTGATAATATCAATTCATTTTTATTGAGTTTTCTGGTTTTGATAAAAAAGAGGAAAACGGAAAATTTCCAAAAATGGGGGGTTTCCGATCGGCAAGCCCCTTGTCCTACCTATCAGTGGGTCAGTCCGATCTAATCAATCAAGGCTGTGATTGGCACTCTCTTCAGCCTTTGGTACCTTGTGGGGCAGGATTACCTCCGATTTCTGCAAAGGTTGTGTCTTTTGTGAGGGTTTTCAAGTATAAAAAGGTTAGGGGTGGAGTGTTTTCATCACACCTTCACATTCTTCCTTTTCCCCGTTCTTACTTGTTTACTATTTCTTGTAAGATGGCTCTCCCTAGTAGTATTGATTTTGCTAACTACCTCAAAGCCTTGGAAGCAATTTTCTCTTACATCGTTGACTATGATGCTTTCAACATGCGTCGAGTCTCTTTGTGGCGCAACGGTCCCATTGAGTGGAATATGATAATGGCGTCTATCAAGTTTTGGTATCCTGAGGATCATGTCTTCTGATTCGGGTTGGATGAGATTTCTCCTACCTACGAGGAATTTTCTGCCATGCTGGTGATAAATCCCAGCATTGCTTGGGCTCTACCTGAGTTTTCCAGTTCTCCCAGGGATTTGGTAGCTGGTCTTCTTCATATTTCACCTTCGCCGGCTAGATCACTAGTTACTTGAGGAATGATCTCCCTTCCGGTGGTGCTCCGATCTATTCACTTACAGGAGGTTTGTAATCTTGGATATGATGTAGCCATTATTCTGGGCTTGGTTTCGAAATTACTGCTGGTGAATAGGGAACTGTTGATGGACCCACAACTTGCAGCTATTACTTCATGGATGTCCTACCATCATAATCCTTCGGCGGTGATACTAGCGAAGACTTTAAGGGGCCAGGATGCCTGGCGAGAAGGTCATTTTGACTTTCTGAGGGGTAGCCCTGTGATGTTGTTCATGTGGTTGTCTGAAAGATTTTTCCTAGTGACTCCTCTAGAATATCCTTTATTGATTGTACCCAACTTCTTTTCGTGCCATTTCATCAGTGTTGGCTTGGATATCGAGAGCTGGGAGAACTAGTTTGTAGAGCATGGAGCTCTAAATCTGCACAGGTCAGTTCCTTGGTGGGGACAACTGCTGCCTATTATGGAGCTCGGGGAATACCCGTACGTTCGATTGGTTGGTCTCAATTAGACCTCTTTCAATTTCCCTTGGCGACTTCTACGCCAACTTGGTTGGGAGAAGATCGTGCCACCTCATAAACTAGACTTCTTACTGGTAGAAGATCTGATAGAGCGTCTGCGCATGCGGCTTGTCTCTTTATGGGAGAGTCGACGTCCGTAGAACTGCCATTCTCAGTCTGTTTGGAGAGTTTGGCACATCCCCGGGGATTATATGAAGTGGTTGTGGAGAAGAGTAGTCAGAAAGATGTTGGTAGTGGAGACCAAACAAAGGTGGCTTGCCTTATCTGATACCATGGAGGGAGGTGTGGTAGTTTTTTCGAGGTTGGTTCTAGCTTATCGGTCCATGGAGCATCTGTGTCACTTCATTCGGGCAGGGGAATCTTGGGGACCCCAAGATGTAGATGATGATGATGAAGCGAGCTCTTCTGGTAGGTGTGGGTAAGATTCTTGGGGGAGTTTATTTTGTAATGGCGAATAAGTTTGGGAATTTATTTCACTTTTTAGGAAGGTAAGGGGAAGGGAGTTATCCGTTCCTTTTCTTATGTAATTTCACTGTAAATTCTTATTAGTGAAATAAATAAGTTTTTGATCATCCAACTGTGCCTTTGATGAATTTTGTATTTTGAATTATCTATACCGATCACTAAGGCATGCATAATCCTTTTGGCAGCCTTGACCACATAGGAGGTGCAATCTTGGATCATGGTGGTTTAGTAGCAGCCTTGTCAGATGATCTTTTTGGCAAGCATGTGACCATTAATATGGGGCTCGCATTCCCTGCTGTGGATTTTCTGAATTATCTCTTCAATGTCAGCCCCTTCGATGTAGTGTAGATGGGTTCCATCAAAGTTTCTCTTGAACAGTGCTTTATGATAGATGATGTACTAGGCGTCCAGTCTTCAGAGGGTTGCTCGATCTTTCTTGTTAGAACCTTCGGGATACCTACCATGCTTGAGGAGGTGATAGATATCATAGTACCACCAATTGGCTAGCTCGGGATCTTCTTTGGTGATGAGCTCAATGTGGTAGCAATGGGTTGGTTTATCTTACTTTTGGACTAGGAAGGGGGCATTATTATTCCTTCGGGAATTTCGACCATGGAGGCTAAGGTAGCAATCGGCTAGGTTATTCTTTGCTCGAGGTAGGTCGTGGAAGGTGATATCTTGGAATTGGGAGGATAGTTCTTCTAAGTGGGTATGGAAAGGTTGGAGTTTATCGTCCCTGACTTTCCATTTTCTGAGCACTTTACCGATTATGAGGGTAGAATCCCCATAGACATCTAGGCATTCAATACATTTCTTGAGAGAAACTTTGAGTCCTATCGTACACACCTCATATTCAGTCATGCTATTAGTGCAGGGGAAATCCAATTTGATAGCGATGGGAATGTGGGAGTCATCTGGGGCGATCATAAGTATCTTAATGCCATATCCATTTTTGTTGGTAGCACCATCAAAGAACATTTCCCATCTAAGGTCACCTTGAGTAGCACAGAGGATGTTTTCATCTGGGAATTCGGAGATCCAAGCATCAACTTCTTCCATGGGGTAGTCAATGAGGTAGTCAGATATGGCTCTTTCTTTCATGGATTTTTGCGTGATGTATACGATATCAAACTCGGCTAGGAGCATCAACCACCAGGCTATTGGGATGGATAAGGAGGGTTTCTCAAGCAGGTATCTGATGGGGTCCATTCGGGATACAAGTTTAATGGGGAAGGCGAGCATATAGTGTCGTAATTTTTGGGTGACCCAGATAAGCGCGACACATGCCTTTTCCAAAGCAGTGTAGTTGACTTTGTACCCGGTCAATTTGTGAATAGCGTAATACTTGGCTCTTTCTTTACGGGATTCTTCATGGTATTGGGCTAGCAAGTCCCCAGCTGTAGTGTTGGTTATGGTTAGGCATAGGAGAAAGGGGAGATCAGGATGTGGTGGCATGAGTACTAGAGGTTGGGTTAGATATTATTTGATTCGGTAAAAATCTTATTACAAGGCCTTATTACAAACCTTAGTTGAATAATTTCGAAGGAGTTTGAAAATAGGATCACAAGTGGAGGTTAGCTGGCTGATGTACCGGCTGATGTATTGCAATTTTCTAAGGAAATCGTGGACTTCTTTATCCATTCGGGGAGGTGGCATCTTAAGTATGGCTTTCAGCTTGTCATTATATGCTTCTATACCCTTATCACTAACCATGAATCCCAATAGTTTTCCCTTTGTAACACTGAAGACACATTTCTATTGATTAAGTCTCATTTGATACCGTCACAGTCGTTCGAATAACTTTCGGAGGGCAGGAACATGACCTTCTCTATTTTTGGATTTGATAATCATATCATCCACATAGACCTTGACCTCTTTTTGAATCATATTATGTAGGATGGTTGTGGCAGCCCTATGGTAGGTAGACCCAACATTCTTCAGACCAAATGGCATAACAGTGTAGCAAAAGGTTCCCCATGGGGTGCTGAACGCGGTCTTTTCTTGGTGATCTGGGTGAATTTTTATTTGCTTGTATCCGGTAAACCCGTCGATGAATCACTTAAAAGCATGACTGGCTGTGTTGTCCATGATCACTTCGATATTGGGTAACGGATAATCATCCTTTGGAGAGGCTTTGTTCAAGTCCCGATAATCTACACACATCTGAACTTTCCCTCCCGATTTCGGCAGAGGCACTATATTGGCTAGCCATGTGGGTATTCGATCACAGAATGAAGCCCACATTTAGCTATTTGACCACCTCTTCTTTGACTTTGAGAGACCATTCGGTGTGGAGCTTTCTAAGCTTTTGTTTAATTGGCTTGTAATTCGAAAGAGTGGGAATCTAATGTTGAGTTATTTCAGGATCAATGTCGGGCATATCGTCATAGGACCATGCGGAGAAATCCATGAATTCATATAGAAATTCTTCGAGTTATACGCGCTCATGATCGTCAAGGGTAGCCCCTATCCCAATCTCGCGCAATTGGCTACTAGAACCGAGGTTAACAACAACAGTTTCTTCTTCATTAACTTGAACACGGTTATGTTGTTTTTTATTATTAACCTTATTTAGATCAGTTAAGAATTGTCCATTTGCAAAATCATCATCATCAAAAGTTTGATTAGAATCTAAACAATTAATGTAGCCACAGGAAGATACTTAAAATCTTCATTTATTTCATTGATAGGAAAAATAGCATTGAGGACCTCATCAAAGGAGGTCTCGATTACATTTGAGCAAGGATAGACAATAGAAGAAGAGATTGGGTAAACATTGGGGTTAGGTGGGATTTCAACAGGTAGAACTGGCGCAGCATGCCAGTTGAGGAGAGGTGCATCAACAGATTTAATCAAGTTGGATGGATCCAATGATGTAGTTTCTGAATAAACCATGAAGAGTGTCAGCCGTAGTGTCTATAATTCAAACGAATCCTCGGAGTCACTTCCCTCAAAATTTATGATATCTTTAATGAGTGGTTGTGCAAGGAGTTGGGAATTTTCTACCCATGGGTAGTTGTCTTGGAAAACAATCTCCATTCCATGCTTCATCTTTTTTTTTTTTGTATGGTCACACTATGGTTCCTGAAAGTCACAAAAGGGGAAGTCTTCACCCTCTTTGATGAATCGTACATTCAAGGAGTCACCTGGGATAGTCTGGATGCAGTCTATTCTTCTATTTGATTGAGATTGGCAGATCATTCTGAGCTCTTATTATGATGGTTGATACCCCAAACCACAAGGAGGGAAAACTTTTTCCAGTTCAATGGGTTCAATTATCCTTTGTTTTTTTTTGTCCTAGCCCCAGTATAGGCATGAAGTGCATATTTTTGAGCATCTGAATCACATTGACATTTCCATGAGGGTCGTATTCTGGATAAACCCTTTCTTTAAAATCGTCCCCTGCCGGTAGTAGAATTGACTCAACTTGGAATCCTGATAGGAGCATATCATTTTACTTGTGTTGTATCTCAAGGATTGGATTGCTGGTACTTATACCCTCGGCATTGCCATTGTCACCGAAATGGTGATGAATCATCCGTCGACAAAGAACTTTCATTTTTGATGAAGCAAGGAAGACATACCCTTAGTACTATGGAGCCAAGGTCATCCGAGCAACAGGTTGAAACAATATGGGATGTCAATAACTTGAAATTCAATGACAGAGTTTATAGGGCTAGCCCCTATTACAAGTTTTATGGATCCCATCACCTCCCGACGGGTATCATCGTAGGCACACACTACAGTGGAGGTTGAAGGAGATAACTTTCCTTCAGTCCTAGGCATTTGAAGGTTCTTAATGGGTAGACATTCAAGGAGGATTCATTATCAACAAAAGAGAGTGGTATGATTGTCTCCATAACTTCGACGGAGATGTTACGTGCATGATTGTGGTTTTGCCCAATTCTGGGGATTTCTTCTTCGGAAAAGGATAACATTCGGGTAGAGGTCAGGGATCTGACTAAATTTCTCGCTTTTTCGGGTGTGGTGGAAGGAGAAACTGTGGGTCTAGTGAGCAACTTGATTAAAGCATTTTTGTGTAGCTGGTAAGACATGAAAAGCCCCCATAGAGTGATGTTAGCTTTATTTTTTTTCAGTTGATCGAGGATCTTTCTTTCCTCAAGTCTCATCTCTGTCATAGGAAGGTTTTCAATGTCCTTCCTTTTGTCATTGGCTGGTGGTAAACATGGGATCTGGTAATGCCT
Source organism: Sambucus nigra (assembly GCA_949130495.1). NCBI lineage: Eukaryota > Viridiplantae > Streptophyta > Magnoliopsida > Dipsacales > Adoxaceae > Sambucus > Sambucus nigra. The sequence continues at coordinate 334,008,527 of OX422215.1, forward strand.
TCCCGATCTTGTCATGTGATTTACTGAATAAGGGAAGAACATGAATCTCGTTTCCTCATTAATCTCGAGTTTTTTTGCCACCTTGTTTATTTCTTCGAGGAGTTCTTCAAATAATATCATCCCACACATGTTGGACATCAGACTAATTTTATCGAAAGCTTAATCTTCATTTGAATCTTCAAATTCTTCCCCGCATCTGGTGGCAATAATTTTATCTTTCCATGTAAAGTCGATGCATTCCACAACTTCAATGGCTTTTTCATACAGGTCCTCCCATTCTGCGGGGAGGTGTAAGGGTGAAGGGACTAGGTGACCTTGTAACTTTAGAGTATTAAGTAACTCGGTCATGCTGCAAATATTATTGGTTTGCCTGAATAATTCTGCCATGATCTGAATAATGTCATGTAGGTTGATTTCATCGATTGATACAACCTAACTTTCTGACTCTCGGGCCCATTTACGTGCTTATAAGAATATCATACTGAACCTATGGCAATCAATGATCATTTTTCAGCTAAATTTAATCCCGAACTCTAGGAGTTGGTTTAATACTTCAAATAATTTCATACTTCCGTTTTCAAAATAGTTATGGACAGCGACGCATGCTCTGTTAAGGAGTGACAATGAATGATTAGTGAGGCTAATAGGGTGTAGGAGGAAATATGGGCAAGTTTGTAGAGGTTTGGGAGAGTGTATGGGTGTGATTTGGGTTGAGGGATCAAATTTTGGGTTCACATCTAGGAAGATGGCATTAGCATAATTTAGGAGCGGGTTGTGAGTACTGTTTGGCTTAGGATTGGCTGGTGGGGCAATGATACCCTGGTCAATTTGACCTTGGATTATGTTTCGAAGGTGAAAGAATTGGTCAGTGGTACGCAAATCAGTTTAGTGAATGGCGCAATGAGCATCTGCCTTCAAGTTTTTTGGAAGTGCATTTTGTAATGGACGGGGATCCGAGGGTTTGATAAGGTTTTTGCTTAATAGGGCTTGATAAAATTTAGAGAGGGAAGCATGGAGCTAAGTGTATTCCTTTTGAACTGGGACAGGGCGGCTTTCTGGTGCACACGAGGTGGTTGGTTAAGAGATGTTGTTGATGGTTGAGACTGCAGCATTGGCGGGCTTATCATATTTTCTGGGAGGGAACTGTCCGAACACTTTCTTTGGTTAAACTTCTATTTTAGCAAGAGTTCCCTCGATTTCTACTCGTGATTCTTTGAGAGCTCATAAGTGGGGATAATATTTCCTTCCCATTGTTTCTCGGACATAGGGTAAGAAGTTCTTCTTCACTGTGTTGACTTGTTCTTCCTCGGATGGACGAGTGGTCATGGTGGTTGTTTTTTCCCTCCATTGGGATATGAAGTTACTGGATGATTCCCAAGAGTTCTATTTGAGCATCTCTAAATCATCACGAGTGACCTTAAGCTCTTCGTGTATTTGTACTGCGATATGAATTCTCGATCTACATCCTCCCAACTGCGGATTACGGACTCCTTGAGAGACAAAAACCATCTGAGGGCTCTATCCTTCAAAGTTTACTGAAATAATTTGGCCATCACTTCTTCAGAATCCCCTAGGAGAGTCATAGAACTGTGATAACTGCGAAGATGAATAATCAGGGGTCCACTTCCTCCGAATTTCTCAATATTTGGCATCTTGAACTTCTCGAGCAACCTCGCTTTCGGATAAGGAGACATGTGGGTGTAGTCCATGTAATTTCCAAAGATTTTGACTTGGTCGAACTTCTTAGTTAGCATCTTGAGATCTTCTATGACCTTGTTCAACTCTTCCTCTTTTGGATCTGTGATCATAGGCAAGTTAGACCCAGGCTGGGCAAGGTTTGGCATAGGAAGCTGGGTAAGCGGTGGCCCATTAGTAGGCGGGTCACGTGGAGCGTGCTGATACTTTTTGAGAACCTAGATAGGCTCGAGTGGACCCATAGAGAGAGAGAAGAGGGCCTCGGGCTCTTGAGGAATATGAACCTGGTTACGTTGCTTCTCTCGAACCTCAGTCTAGAGGTTGTCAATCTTGGACACTATCTAAGCTAGGACTGCCATCAGATCTGGCTGCACAACTGGTACTTGATTAGTGTTCTCCATGGAAAATGAATGGATTCTGGACTCGAAAGAAGTAGCAAGGGAACAGACGAAACTTCGGGGTGATTTGACTGAAGACCGATGCCAATAAGGAGTCAGTCCAAGGGTGTGCAATTGACCTGAGAAGGTGTAAAATGGCATTTATTTTTAGAGAAAAAGAATGAAAATATATTTTTTTATTTTTTTGAGATTGAAGGACAAAAATAATTTTGGATTTTTGATAAAGAGATGAGAAATGTTTTTGGATTTTTGATGAAGGAAGGAGAAATGTTTTTGGGAGATGAGTCTCAGAATGATTATTATAATTATTATGTTCTCAGTTGTATTAAATTCTCCTAAATGAAAAATGAAATGACGAACGGGACCCGAGCCTAGAAAAATTGGCTTTGTAACATATATAAAGCTATGGTTGGACTTATAACTAGGCTCACTAGAAGGGTCCCATTTAAAAATGCTCAAAAATTTGGGCGGTAGGAGGACCCGGAATCTCGACAGAGTTTCGAGTTGAAATAGACAATCTAACATGTGTGTCCTAGGCTTAACACCTATATGTGGGTATGCAGTTGGTTGGGTGAATTTGAAAAGGGTTCCCCCCTTTGGAATGGCTTCCATGATATACATCTTGATTTTGTGGGCAATCAGTATGTGTGGATAAGACATTTGATATGCCTGAGTGTACATGAATTGCCTCATTATATACCTTGTGGGGACAATACGTGTGAGAGCAAATTTGATATACTCGGCGTACATGAACGAATTCCATGAGATATACCTCCCATCATGACTTCGATCAAGCGGTATGATGCGAGGGAACCGTTCGATATACATCGAAGGTAATTGGCCAATGGAAGGTGAGAGTCATATCACTTAAGCTAACTACGCGTTGCCGAAAAAGCGCCCATCATGAAGTGACCCTCCAGTTGCTGGAAAAAATTTGGTTCAATATCAATGCTCTTTGGTGATGTCATGTGAATCATGCATGAGTCTCTTTATTAGTATCTTATGATGAGAGTATCTTTTTTCATCATGCCAAACAGGGAGCAATGTCCAAGTACCAATAGTATACCAAGTATCGATAAGTGATGCGCGTAATATGTGGACATATGTGATCCTAAATGCACGTGGTGCGAAGTGTACATGGAGAATCTTCTACAAGTGTGTGAAATGAGGCATAAGCATGAGGTACACATGAATAATAAAGGGGGACATGCAAATAGGGGGATATACAAGAAAATAAAACATCCATGTAAATAGAGTCTAGCCCTCATAAACAAAAGTCCCCAGCGGAGTCACCACTGTGGCCATCCCCGATCCTCGAGAGGAGAGAGAGAGGGTTGAATTTCCACGGTGAGAGGATCTTAGTCCCGCGCATCCCTCTCGGGAGCACTTCGGCCATCATCGACGATGTGTGGGGTGAAGAATGTAGAGAGATAGAGTCGCCAGTCTATTTTACTCCTAACAGACAAAAGAAAGTGAACTTATCCCGAAGGGCAACATCAAATACATACTAATACATACGAAACCAAAATAATTCGAAAAGGGGTTCAGAGGCTAAGTTACGAAATGGTAAGGTGTTAGGCACCCACTCTGCCCTTGCGGTCTCTCATGGATTTTTTGTTATTTTCCTTTATTTCTCGGTGGTATGTGTGCATGTGTATATGTAGTGGAGATAGGAATCGTCGACTTGTATCATGGAAGAGATAAAGTGAGTCATCCGTAGGAATGTTCCTAAAAAATATTATTTGAAAATAGTATTTATGTTATTATCCTAGCGTTGATCGTTATAATGGAACGATAATGCATATGGAAAAATACATCACTAAGAACAAATATAAGTAGATGCAAATATTTAGAAGCTAAGAGAATTAAGTTAAAGAATTTGAAAAATAGAAAGTGGGAGAAAATTAGGACTCAAGTATTGGGTTTTACCCCGAGACGCCTACATAGCCTATAGAGGCATCAAAGTCCACATAATTCATATACAAAATGAGGGATGGGGTTTATCCCATAAATCCAATTGGGGATTTTTCTTATGTGTGTGTGTGTGTAAAAGTTTTTTTTAGTTGTGAGAAAAGTACGAGAAAAGTGTGAGAATTCCCGTGTGGGATTTATGAGCAAACCCTCTTTTTTTTTTGTTTTTTTTGGGTTTTATTTATATGAAAATAACAGATGTGCAATAATACTAAATAAAATGTGTATTAGGATATGTGAGATGAAGAGAATAAAAAAGTGCTCAGTAATAAAACAAGTTAATTTAAAGAGAGAGTTGAAAAAGTTGGACCTTCTTGAAGATATTGAGCTTGATCTTGGATGTTGGAGAACAGCCCTTGAACTTGGGTGATGATGCAGAGTATTTAATTCAACAATTTTGATGAAAAAGATGATGAAAGTGAGGGTTGGATAGGGATTTTGATGTGGAAATCACGCTGACTTCAAGGGAGGTTTTCTGAATTCGCTGAGAATGATGAATTTCATATCTTGGGTCATGTTGCAATGATGCCCGTCCCTCCTTTTTATAGGACCGGGGAATTATCGATCGGCATAGTATAAGTCATGCCAATCGACAGGTGTTTTTAGGCACACTGCTAATAGGTAGGGTTTGGAACCAACCGTTTGGCAGTCTCTTTCAGGTTCTTTCGAAAAAATGGTCGTAAAGAACAAATCGTTGATCCGAATCGTGCACAAGATGAACCAATGGAAAGGTATCCCATAGACCTTTGAAATTATTTCAGACTTCTCTCGGGTCCAAGAGTTGACTTCGGGTCAAATGTGGCTCGAAAGCGCTCGTCGATCCTTTGAACGGGGAATTTATCGAACGCAAATGGATCGTTCGTCCTCATTGTAAGAAAGAATCGCGCATGGGGGAGGGGGGGGGGGGGGCGTTGGAAAGGTTAGGAGATGTAGTTCGATATTCCAAAGAGTTTGACTCAGTTTGGGGAGTTGACTTTGGTCAATCGGGGCCTGGAAGCGTTCAGTGACCTTTCAGAGTAAAACGAATCGTTCATCCGTTTTGTAAGTCAGAATTGCGCACGGGGAGGACCGTTGGAAAGGGGATTCAGTTCCCTTTGAAGATTGATTCAATATCAGTAGAGTTGAAGAGTGTAATTTGGTCAAATGGATCTCGGGAGTGTCTAGTGGCCTTCTAATCAGGTTTCGAGGGAAAACGGGTCGTTCGTCCGCACCGTAAGTCATAATCGTGCCGGGGGCTGACCGTTAGAAATTGGTTTTAGTGACCTTTAAGGATTCATTCAGTCTCGGTCAAGCTGAAGAGTTTGGCTTTTGGTCAAACGGAGCCTAGGAGTGCTCGATGGCCTTTAGGTCAGTACTCGAGGTATGACTTAGGTTTGTAGTGATGAAGGGAGGTGTTAGGGACCTAAGGAGAAGTTAGAGGGTGCTAGAATGGGGTGTCTATAGTTACTATTCAAATGTCTATCCTTACTAGTACCCTCATCAATCAGTTCCTGGGCACCTTGAGAGATATGGTCAAGGATGGTTTCCAAGTGAACTGGCTGATTGGACATTTGAAACTTTTAGAGAGCCAACAATTGAAGAGTCAGAGGGAACATTATCTGAATCATGTAGAGGCCCAATAGACTGAGGAAAAAAAAGTCTCAAAGTTGGACCGTCGGTTAGTTGTAGTTGATGAGGAAGTTAAGGTTACCAAAGAAGCTCTACTAAAAGCTAAGCAGAGATATGAAGCCCTATTGATCGAATGGTCCCAAGTCCATACCAAACTATAAAGAAGTATCATAGCTCAGATAACATGCTTTGAGGCTTCTTCGGGCTTTCCTATAGACTTTTTCTCCCAACCTAAGTTGTGGTTTCTTCTAGGTTAAGGTTCCTTCATTTGTGTTGTAGTTTCCTCAAATGTAAACCTTGGGGAATTGTTCCTAATTTTGTAATCCTTTTGAGTATATAAATGAAAGAAACAGTATTTTGTTATCATGCACTTCTTTGTTATATGATAGACTTTCAACCACTTCTTTGCTTATAATTTTCAAGCAAACTCTTTCTTCTTATCTCATTACAAAAGAAATAACTCATATAACTAATTGCAACATATCTTTAACACAAAATAAATTTCTAACTGAGGTTACTCACTTAAATATGATAGACTTTCAACCACTTATTATTAATATTGAAAGGTTTATCCTCTTCCATCAAAGAGATCAAGCAGTAACCTAAATCGTAAGCCTCCTTTACAATGAAAGGTACCTCCTAATTCATAGAAAATTTTGGTAATGGTAGCCCTCGAATGTGATTCACTGCTTCCTTCAAAACCAAATCTCATTCCACAAACTTTATTGGCCTCGCCAAGTTGTTATATGACCTGGAGAGTTGCTTTGTATACATTTGGAAGTGTTTCAATACATTATACATGTGTCCATCCAGTGGTTCAAACTCTACATGTCTACTCTGAGGGAGCATGCTACTTAGCAAGGTATATCGTGCCGAAGGAACTTCTAGCTCCAATGACATAATTGCTTCGGCTCCAAACACAAGAGATAATGGTGTATAACCTATGGGTTTCCTCTTCGTTGTTTGATAAGCACATAGAAATGTTGGAATCTTCTCATCCCACGAGCCAGGGAAGTCTTCCATTATTTTGTCTAAGATGTTGAGTACGGTTTTGTTAGTTGCTTTATCTTGACCATTGCCCTTAGGATATGCCATCCTCGAGGTATGATGGATGATGGAGTATTCATCTGTGAGCATCGTTATTATTTGTTGATGGATGGGGTCCCATTATCACAGAGGATAACCTTTAGGATCACAAACCTACAAATTATGTACTTTCTAATGAAGTTAGTCACCACACTTTTTGTCGCTCTCTTGAGTGGTATCGCCTTAGCCCACTTTGTAAAGAACTTCGTTGCCACTAATATCCAGATCTTTCCCCTCAAAGATGGATGTATTTCCCCTAACAGGTCAAACACTCAAGTGTGGGATGGGTAAGGAGTGGATAGAGAGTGTAATTCCACCGAAGGAGGATGGATCATGTTTCCATGTAGCTGACACGCCTTGCTCTTTCAAATAAACTCACAAAAATCTTTCTCCATGGTTGGCAAAAAATAACCCAAGGTCATTAATTGGTCATTTAGCTTTGCTCCTCCAATGTGAGTTAGATCGTGAGCTTGCTTCAAAACATCCATTTCCTCCTCATTTGTGATGCATCTTAATAGCCTGTTGAAGTATCCACTGGGATAGAGTTGTTCCTCTTGAACGTAGAAACGTGGGTCCCTTCTCTTGACTCCCATCGCGTTAATTTTCTCCACAGGAACAACTCCATCCTTGATAAAATCAATGTAAGGCTACCTTCAGTCCTCCTGAGTTTCAACGAAATGACATTTAGTTTTCGAAAAGAAAAGTTGACATTTATCACGCCTTTGTTATAACTCTGCTACATCTAGCTTCATCGTTGGCCAGAAGTATCCCTCTCTCTCAATTTTTCTATTCAGAGGGATCTCAGTTGTTTTGTAGTTTTCATCCTATATCTTCTTTAACTTCTTCTCTACTTCTTTTGGACTAATGCATCTTGACAACCATCTTCCCACATTCCTGAAGTAAAGGCTTTCTTGACTCGTAAAGTACGGTGTTAGCTCTTTCGATTCCATCTTTTGTTCCCCAGACTCCAAATGCTTCCTAATATTACCTATCCAATCCAAATCGTCTTCTATTGATAAGATTGATTGCACTATCGAGGGAGTTGTTTTTCCTTGTATCACTACCATTGTTGTGTCGCAATTCATGTCCACTTTTTGAGCAATGAAGGTGTAAACATTATGATGCCTATCCATTGTTATAGGATGCCTCTTTATCTTGACCTGATGGAACTGGTTGATCAATCATTGGATTATTGTTCTATAGGGCACTAGGCTGAGGTGATTCAAGGCATATTCCTCGTTCACTTTATGAACCATTAAGTTCGAATCACCTTTGATGCCTAGTGAATGGAAGCCCCTTCAAAGGGCCTCTAGCAACCCCAATACCAACACCTCATATTTTCTTCATTGTTGGAGTAAGGTAATTCAAACTTATAGGAAAGGCAAAATTCTTCCTTCCCTTTAGAGAGGATAACCCCATTACTACTTTCTTTTTCGTCAAAGAACCATCGAATTGCATAGTCCATTAGTTAAGGTTTGCATCTAAAAAATTGTCCTGCAAATCATCTACTGGAATGCTCTCACGGGGTGGCTTAAATACCCTAGATGGAAAAATTTCCAATAAATCTACATATGCCTAGTTCTTGATGGTGCGAGGGACCACAACTTTAAGTCATATTTTGAAAGGATGATGACCACCTAAGTTCTCTTCCAATCAAATTAGTTCTCGCTAACAAAAACTTAATGGGGTAACATCTTATCACAGTATTAATTATGAAAGATAGCATATAATGTCTAAGTTTTTGTGCTAGAAACACCAAGGCAAAGTAATGTCTTTCTACACTATTGTACCTTGCCTCTGGTCCATGTATTATCTAGCCCAAGTAGTAAACTGACCTTTCATACCCATCAATTTTATGCACCTAGAGAGCTCTAACGGGCCTTGTGGTAGATATGAGGTAGAGTTGCAATGGTATTACTTCCTTAAGAGGAATCATTGTTTATGGAGAAGTGAGCAGATTCTTTAACTTGGTGAAAGATTCTAGTGAGTTTCCTTCTATTTGAACATTTTGCCCTTTCGCAATAGCTCCATTAGTGGATGAGTTATCTCGGCCAACCCTCGCACAAATCTCCTGAGGTAGGAGACTTTGTTGAGAAAACTCTTGAGCTCCTTCATTGTTCTTCGACATGGAATCTCTAAGATCGCTCGTTGCTTATCCTGGTCCATCTTCACTCCCTGTCGATCCACCATAAATCCCAGTAACTTTCCACTTGTAATTTTGAAGGCACATTTCAGCGAGTTCATCTTCAGCTTATATTTTCCTGCACAGAATGAACACCTTCTTCAAATCGTCCATATAGGACTCCTCCTTCTTCGACTTGATGACCAGATCATCTGCATAAAATTCCAAAAAACTTATGAAAGAAGTCATGGAAAACGGCCATCATTGTTCTCTGATATGTTGCCCCAGCATTCTTTAAGACAAAAGGCATTCCTTGTATATAAAATTGCCTAACAGAGTTCTAAACGTCATTTTATCTGCATCGATTGGATCTATCTTGATCTGGTTGTACCCCACATACACATCCATGAAGTTGTACATTTCATGCCCAGTAGTTGCATCTATCAAGATATTAATAGATGGCATATGGAACTCATCCTTTGGGCAAGATCTATTCAAGTCCCTGAAGTCCACACATTATTTGATTCTTATCCTTCTTCCCCACTATGATAATGCTTGACAACCAAAATGGGTGTTCTATCAATTTGATGAACCCTACTACTATAAACCATTTCACCCCTTCTTTAATTTTCAGATCCAACTCAGACTTGTAAGTTTTTAAAGCTTGCTTTATCGGTATGGTTGAATGCATAATGTTTAGCTTATGGAAGCTTACTTCTTCATACAACCCCTCCATTTATGTGTACTTCCAAGAAAAAACATGTATGTACTCCCAAATTAGCTCAATCAAGGCCCTTTTTTTCTCTTCGATCAGATGCCTAGAAATAAAGATGGGCCTTGGATCTTTTCCTTCTTCAGCTAGATCTAGTTGCTCGATCTCCTGCACTTGTGGTTTCATGTGTTCTCTCATGTACTTGGGCTCTTCTACCACTTCTTCTATAATCTCTTATATGTTAGAGTTATATATGACCATCATTGCCCCCGCTGGTCTACTAGGAAATATTCATGTACTGGGTCAGCCTCTTCATTGGCTTCTAAAATAGATCTTTTAATCGATCGCACACACCTTCAAAGGTGATAAATCACCTTCTCATCCTCTATTATCATCTTCTTACACTATTTTTTGTCCATTGCAACTACCTTCCATCTCCTCTCTCTTGAGGCTTCCTCCAACTTATATCCTAAAAACCTACTTAGCACGCTCTGTTATAGGGCCTTATGATCCATCAGGTCCATCCTAGGCCTCATCCTATCTCTCAGCTATTTAGATATATTATGGGGTTCAGGATCAGCATGATTAACCCTCTTTAACTACTTCTCTTCTTTCTGCACCTTTGTTGTTCTCACCATTAATAATCCCCATCATTTCTCTAATAGAGGGAACTTTGGATCCTTCCATTCTTCTTGTTAGGACTCTAGTGTCCTCTTCCATCTCTGTACATAATGTTACATCTACCAAGTGAGCCTCTTCGATATCAAAGGGCTTCTTTGTTTCACGTATAACGATCTCGGTCCCTTTTGTGTTTGCTTTAGCGCATTGGTGATATTTCAAAGGGACTAAATAGTGATTGCACACCCACACCCTTCCTATTAGAAGGTGGTAAGAAGTAGCGCTCTTAATCACATGAAATTTAATGTGTGAGGTGAGATTTACCATCACAATTCCAACATTCACATACCCAATGGACTTACAGGACTAGTTGTCATAGATCACCAAAGGCATTTGTATCAACATTGCCTCCGAAATATTGGATGCATGGAAAGAGATGATGGGCATGATATTTATCAATGCCCTCAATCCATCAGAGCCCTCGTAAAACTTACACCGTTGATACTAGCCGTGACATATAAAGGCCTATTGTGTGGGAACCTTATAGCCCTATCAGCGTCAGTAAAAGTCACTTCTGATAAGAACTTTCTTACCAATCTAGCCATGGGCCCCCTCCATCTAAGCGGTGAAATTGCATTCTTCCGTACAATGTCCAGGATCGCTTACGTTATCTCTAATCGCCTTTCCTTTGGTATCCTTATTTGGTCAAAGAACCATGAGAACTTGTGGAATTGAGATAAATCATGGTATTCCATCCCCCGATCTACCTCTTCATTATCCATATTGTACACATCTTCCATATCTCTGACACTAGCTTTATTGTAAGATATCACCACATTAGCCATTACCCTGGTGCCGTCCTGCAACGCTTCCTTAAAATCTTCTTATTCATTCTCCATCTCCCTCACCTCCCATCCAGCCTCTTCACCATAAGCAACTATCAGATTAACTTTATGTACTGGTAGTGGGTTGTTATTGATGTTCTCCTGAGGAATCTGTAGAGTCCCTGCTATAATGTGTTTGCTTATAATCTTCCTCAATGTAAAGAAGGTTGTCGTTAGATGACCAATCTTTTGATGGATTTGGCAATATTTGGGATTAGCTCTCATCTCTACATCTGAATTTACAACTGGAGTACCCTTGGGATTATAAATGGTCCCCCTGGACCATGGCATTTTAATAATTGACATCCTCCTCAACAGTACAATGGAGTGGTGGGGGATCTTCTCTATCTCTACCAAACTTTCTCTTGTTGTCCTTCTTTGACTGTTTGGACCCCTATCCGCCAGCAGTGTATCCCATTTGTGGGCGTGGCCACTTTCCACAATGGGTTGTATTGGCTATCTGAACATCACAAGAACCAAGATCGGGTTCGGTTGTACGACTAACGATATGTTCCTTACTGGCTTTAAAAACACCGTAAAAGTTCCTTTGAGCATTTCGTCGATGAGGTTACAGAAGTACTCTGGGAGAAAGACTTCAGCACAAATCTGAAGCAGTTTTGACTCCTTGGCCTCTTCTCTCATGTCGAGAGACCTTTCACTGAACCTTCATATGTACACACCCCTTCCTCCCCCAGTCGTTGATTCCCCTGCCTAGTTGTGTCATCTTCTGCCAAAAAGAATTTCTAAGCAAACAGAACATGCATTTCCTCCCATGTTGAGACACTCTTCGGTGCTAAGTGAGAGTACCAGGTGTAAGCCTTATTAGTTATGGATGTAGAAAACTCCCTCAACCTCAGCTTCTTATTATTGTAATGACCTCCAAAATCCTCAATGAAACACTTGATATGTTCTTTCAGGTTTCCACCTTTCCCGTGTACTTCTAAAAAATGGGGGAATGTAGTCATTTGGGTAAGGTTCCTCATTGTACTCCTTAGGATAGGGAGTACGAAAATCATCGTATATCAACGCTACATCCCTGGTTTGCTGGGAGGAAGCTGTTTTCATCTTTAACATCTTTTTCTGGAAGATATAGGAGTTTTCTCAGCCACTGGAGCGATGGACTAAGAGAACACATATAGAATACATGCCACACCTGGGGTACTCACCATTGGGATATGGTTATGTAAAATGTTCATAGTGGTAAGTCCCATTGGAGTTGAATTTAAGAGGGCTATAGGAGCCGCCATTGGTGTCACGAAGGAGCTAGGGTCAAATCCCCCTCCTAAAGTCGTTGCAGCTACGGGAATCTGCAAGAACTCAAAGAACTTTCGTAGGCAAAGGGCCATGTTTACCTATCCTAAAAATGCACTAGTAGAAGCTTGTGTCACCGTTGGGACCCCTATTTCCATTTGAATTTTGGGAACCTCTATCCGATCAACCACATTCCCGGCAGCCTCAAGCTCCATTGCCGCTTGTTCCTCGTTATGCTGGATAGCATCAAAATCTATGGTACGGTTAACATTATCTTGTGCCATACTTTTAGAAGAATAACACCCCGGTGGAGTCGCCAAATGTAAGAGGGTAGTCCCCTTGAATCCTAGGAGTATAGCAATACCAATTAAGGCACAACCCCTATAGATATGGTGATAAGCGATAACCCAATAAGTCTTTAAACAAAGATAAATGAACATACAATATTTTATGTAATGAGCACTCAGATTGGACTCATAAGTCTCTCCTGTATAACTCAAATAATAATAATGGAAACTCAGAATAAACTCATTCAAAGGGAGAGATAAGTAAGAACCTTAGATACACCTTGGCAAGCAGCCAACACACCAACAATCTCTGATAGATCTCTAGTTAGGTATTAAAAAGCTTCACAATAAATGACAATAGTGGGTGATTAAACCCTCTGGTTTGCAATAACTTCTCTCCAATATGTTCTCACTCTCTAGAAATAAATCTCTAAAAGGAACTCTCTCATCTCAAAAGTGGTTTAGGCTCATAAATATCCCCACACCCCTTCTCGGGACCTCTCATTCTTCATTAAAATGAAAGACCTGCCTTTCACACTTTATGTCCCAAACATTAAATGCCCGATGGATTAGCACACCTTACGTCATAATCATTAAATTCCAGGATATGCCTTTTGCCTACACACTATGCGTTAGAGGACTGTCACGACAAAGGTAGCTCACCAAACTGTTTAACATCCCTAATACTGCAGTGGTTTACTCATGTTCGAATTGGATAGTGGGCAAGTGGCTAGCGACGCCAGCTGTAAGGTAGATGTGATATTTGGTAAGGGACTGTTTGGCTTAAAGATCAATATGTGATGGAACTCAAGGTTACTCTATGTAAGCTTCCATGATGAAAATATCTCTTGGTGTTTTACCAGGTGTAATGGTTAGGACAAGCCCTAACGCTGCTTAACTTCTCAATACTCCAAACCAAGTCCCTCTGAAGTTCCCACGACGAGGTCATTCGATAGAGCATGTAAGCTCTCCCAGGCCCTGCTAGGCCTGGTCTCTTACGAATACCATTTGACCTCACACTCAATATTACAAATTCCTATAGCATTACAGTTAATTTATTTAAAATATACAATTCGACTAAGTAAGAAATGAAGATAAAGAAGAGCTTTCTCGACCAATTTTCTCGATGCGTTGCATCACTGATTCTCTTCACTATGTTAACTCACTGAGATACCTTGTTGCTTCCTTCTCTTGGTTCTCTTATATTAAATGGGTAATATTTCTCTAATTCATCGATTACCTTCAAAACAATAGGAATTTTACGTGTAAAACAGTCCCTGGTTAAAAAAACTTGAGAAATCCACCATTAAAGCTTCATATTTAATAGTGAACATTGATTTATTAATTATAACTCAGTTTTGAACCTAGAAAATGATTCATTATGACCTTAGGAACTCTAGTTCAATGGTCAAATTCCACGAATTTAAACATCAAGCCTCAATTATCCGAAGGTACTTTTTGTTTTAAAAAACTTAAAACTTTGAATACTCTTCACATAGACCACCTCAAACCTTGAAATCAAAACCCAAATTGTCTTTAAGAGAGAAGAAACATAACCATGTCCATAAGAACCCCTTCCATACTAAGAAAAGCTTCGAATGTTTGGCCAAAAAATCATAAAAATGCACAGCTTTGTAACTCGTTGTATAATGAAGCCCAACCTATAAAACTTATATACTTGGATTCCTTGTGAAAAATTAGGTTGAGTTGGTTCAGAAATCATCTTCAATGGTTTATAAATGAAGAATATATCTTTGGTCAAAGTTTTCAAACCCTAAAGTCAACAATCGAGAGGTTAAAGATGAACTATTTGACTAGAAGCATTGACCGCGCGTGTGGCCAGTAAAAAAAATTTGAAATTTTTCGAATAATTTTATTTTATTTTTCTAGTCAAAATGGTATAAGGTAAGGCTGTGTTTGGTTATATCTTGCCAAAGCTATAGAAAATTATGGTTTTGGGCTTGAAAGATTTTCCCTAAATTACAAATTGACCCCTTTTAAGCTTTTCAGCTTATGAATTTTAACCCCAAACAGTTTTTATAAGTACTTTAAAGTATTTTGAGTCAAAAAGTCTTCTACACCAAATTTCAAATTTGACCCTAAGAATTTTAAAGTCCCAAATTAATTAAAATTTAATCCTTAAACTTTAAAATACACAGTTTTGAGTACAAATTAACCAAAAGCAACCTCAATTCCAACCATATATATTCACCCAAACATTTGTATACAGATACTCAAGTACTAGATCCTTTCGACATCCTATTTTGATCCTTACTTCATTCAAGTAGGTTCGTTTACCTCTTGATTAACTACTATTGATAACATTCAATGATAGACCGATTTGATTCCAAGTATTTGTAGAAATAGCCACACTCATATGTTATTACACCATTGATCGTTTTAATTATGATCATTGGATCAAATTTTAACCCTTCTCATCTAATAATTGATATCATAATAATTCGTTGTAACGATTGAGTTCACTTACACTTTTATTATTATTTATTTGAAAAGCATCAGTATTAAATAGGGAGTAGACTGTCGTGTTTTACCCCAAAATTTTCTACATTGCCTATAGTCTCAGGTGATTGAGAGCCCGAAGATTATCTACATACATATGAGTGCCACTTAAATTGTGGGCCTGAACCGTTATTTTTCAAAGGTTTTGGATTACTTATTACTTAGTTTTATTGATGGTTATTTAATTCTGTGCCCACTTTGAGATCTAATAAGTATGGGATTATTAGCTTTACTCTCTGTGACTTTCTTATATATCGACATATGAATTCTATACACAATCCACCTTTCATCTATATAAATACTTGTTATAAAATTGGTAAAGCCTACTTATCATAATTTTGCTAATTCCTTTTTCCTCCAAATGGCCCAGGAAAAAGAGGATAGTCTCTCTTCCCCTTTTGCAACACACAAAAGCCACATGTTTGCATATGTGACTATTTGGATGGAGACTAAACCATATAGGATCTTGTAATAACACTTTTCTATTATCTACTTTATATTTCGTGTCAACAATAAGATGTAATTCACCCCATGCGGTGATAATACATTATGTGGAACATTTTAATAATGAATAAAGTTTTTTTCCCACTTTAAATTTAATTCATTTCTTTATAAACACTCTTTTGTACATTCATGTAAAAAAGAAGTGTATGCCAGTAACACATATACCAGAGATGAATATACACTACATTGGTGGCATGATATCACTCTGGACTTTTAGATACCCGTAATAATGTACCTGAAAACTATTAGGGAGACATTAGTTAGTTAGAAAGTTTCACTTAAGGTAGGAGAATATCGTAAGATAACTGATTCATAAAATAAGAGGTTAACTTAAGAATGAGAATGTAACAAATAATGAACTAAGAGTTGAACTTTATTCACATGGGTCACATATGGGTCTGGGAGTAGAATCGCATATCTGTTTTAGGTTATTTCGGTTGGGTAACTTAAACGACTTAAAATGGGATGGAGGTGTATTATTATTGTGGCCAAACTTCAGTTAAATTCTTATTCTCTGTAAACTTGATGTTTACATTGTTGTTGAATATGTTTTTATAGGTCTTAGGCTTTTGTTACTTTCATTGACTTAGGTTTATTCATTGGAGGAGTATCTCTAACGACTAACTATTCATCATCTATAGGATGTAGAAGTCGCGCGATGTAGCTCATTTATTTATTTATTATTCAACATGCCACGTATTTAGTTAGTTTATCCTAAGTCAAAGATTGTAATAGTGGTACCTATATTAAAAGTTGGATTTATATTATTCAGATTTTATTATAGAGTTGGTTTTATTTCTCATGGTATAAATTGGTACCAGAGGGTCCAATAGTTGTTATCTTTTTGTACATTCAGTTATTTCCTTTTATTCAATTTTGTTATGTTAAGATGCTACTAAATATTTTTTACTCCCGTGATTTTTATATTAAACTTGATTAATCTATTTATGAATTTTACGGGGTGTCAAAATTGGTATAAAAGTTATTCTATTTGGTTCAGTAGTTTTTATCTTGTTGTACAATTAGTTATTTCCTTTTTACTCAGTTTTGTTATGCTAAGAATGTCACAAAAAGTTTTTTATTCCCGTAGTTTTTTTTAGACCCGATCAAACTATTTATGAATTTTATGGGTTATCACAATTGGTATTAGAGAATTAAAAGTTCTAGTTCCTAAGTGTCTTGAGTGCGCCAGCCGTTTTTCTGCGTTGAATTCTTTTATGACTTTAGATATTTGTCCATTAAGATTTGTACTTTGTATAATGACAACTGCTTCATGGGTTTCGGTCCATTGTCCTTGATGAACGATTCAAATAAGACCGTGTTTATCGAAAGGGTTCTCGTTTGGATTTCCATTGTGAAACATCACATGCATGAGGTCGACTTCAGTCATGAGTCAGGGACTTTGGTCCGTTAGGACTTTTGTAAGTGTTGAACATGTGGTTCAAAGGGAAATGATTCCACTCACCATCCGTAACGACGTTAGAATTAATTTTTTAAGACCTCACCATGGCAACCATGTGGTAGAAAGGAGGGGGGAGTTCATCTTTTTCTTTATGCGTTAGGAGAGACTGATACAGAAGCAAAGAAAGACTTTCACATTATCTGCACACAATTTTGTAGACATATTGTGTTATCAAATTTGTTTTCTTAAGGGTTCGGTTAGTATTATTGGATGACCATCCTTTACCCCTGATGCTTTGATGGTGGAAGTTATCCATCTATATATCCTAAATAATCATAATTATATGAAGGATAGAGTTCCTAAGATTGAGAATATTGGGATAGGAGTAGGGCTAAAAGGATAGAGATGGTGTAGTGTTGCCTTGAGTAGGGGAGGACCTCACCTTTTAGCCCTATGGCAAGTGAGGGCACTTATCTTATAGATACCAAAGGGGTAACTGTTTATAAATGTAGCACTAGAGGATGGTTACGGTTATGTTTGCATCTCACCCATATTAGTCTTAGTTTGACACCGATGAATTTTTATTATTTATTAGTACTGTGTTTATTACGATTACGAGATTTATAGATTTCATCATCGAGCCTTATTTATTGGTGGATAACCCAACAGGTAGGGGTGGTGCCTTACATCATTAGTGTGAGATTTAGAAGTATGTTTGGTTGACTTGTTTTTAGCCTCTTTATTGATTTAGACATGTGGTCTTAAGATTATTAATATTTATCTTTGAGTAGTACCTATATATTACATGTATATTGACTATTGTGAGTAGGCTTTTGTGTTTTTCGTTTTGGGTAGGGATTATTTCTTTTAGTTACGTTTAGACATGGGAGAAGGCCTAGTGCATACGAATATTTATAGACGTTAAAACATTAGTGAAGTTATGGTGTCTTATATATGTTATCCCCAAGTTTTCAATAACAGTAGTAGGGGTAATGAGTCAACACTTACATCAGAGACTTAGTTTGGGCATTACTATTAGAACCTTTGCGAGGGAATTTTAGTCGGTTTGACTAAAGTATTGAGAATAGAGGTTCATGGGAGCAGGAAACACCATTTTAAATCAAAGAATTTATAATGAGTAGTATGTTATGTTGGACAAACTCCAGTCCCTTTTGTTAAAGCATGGACAATTTCCTTTGTTGGGTGGATCACTAGGAGTTAATAAGGTCAATAAGCGAAATAAGTGTTTATTATCGCGTGTTGATTGTGTATTGAGTCATTTAAAGATAGGTTCCCTTGTATTGATGAGTTTGTCACTAGGTTTAATGATGATATCTTATTTAGGAAAAACCATTGTGGGAGAGGTAGTCGTTATCCCTGATGTTGTGCCAAGGGTAGTTTAGGCCTAAGGTTGAACTTTTTACTATGAGAAGGCATGGAAGTTGTAATCGGGAATAGTCCCCTTTTTAAGTTGGTGCATGCAAAAGGTTATAGTTCCAAGGGAAATTTTTTATGTCACAGAGTAAGTTACGAGAATTATTTTTGACAAAGGCACGCAAATTTTGTTATGTTTTATGCTTCAAGGGTGACCGCAAATATAGTGGAGTAGTTAGTAGCACAGTTGTGTCTAGGGTTATCCTACCTTTCATGAAGGTAGAGAGCCAGAGATAATTGAATATTAGTAATTATTAGTTATTCTACTGTAAAGGTGGGATAGTAGATTATTTTTGAACTCTCGTAGGGAACATAGGTCACAAGAAGGAACGTGGAGGCCATCGGAATCATTTGAGTTGGATTTACTAATTTGGGTAAGAGCTAAGACTTACAAAGTTGTTGTATGGGAATGTATTCAGGACACCTAAAAAGTAGTGATGTTCATAATATAATGGATGAAGGCCGTCATATCAGGCAAAAGAGCTTTTGATATAAACTAAAGCATGATTTGGACCCTCAGGAGGTAGGTCAGGTGCTTTTGAATATCTCCTCGAGGATGGGAATTGTGAATTTTACATTCCAAGGGGTAGATGGCATCCCAATTCATAGGACATTCTCATAATTTTGGATAGGGTAAGGTCGGTGTCATTTTACCTCAACTTATCACCATCAGAGCGTACATAATGTTTCTATGAGTACATGACTGAGGGAGTTGCTAGGGGACAAGTTAACCTTGGAATTAGGGTGTATTATGTCGATGAACATGTAAATTCTATATATAGTTTGAGGATAATATATGCGAGATATACTTGACTTTCGAGTATAAGGATAATGAATTCAAATATCGAGGGAAAAATTCCTTGTCTAAGGGGGAAATAATGTACTACCCCATATTTTGTGTGCATTATTTAATTATGAAAATTAATTATGTGTGATCGTTGTGACATGTGATGTCACTAGTTATATTATATGTGTTATATTGCCCATTTTGACTTAATATATTGAGGTTTAATCTCATTGGGTTATATCATAATTTGGGAAGAGTTTTAGACCACTTAGAAGGTTATTTAGGTTCATTAGGTTGGGTCTTGAGTGAGGATCAAGCCCAATTTTGTGGGAAGCTAGATAAGAGGTATTTTATCATAACCTAAACCATATTAAAACCATGAGGGAAACCCTAGGAGGATAAAGAGAGAAGTGGCAGAATATTTGAAAGAGAAATTAAGGGATTGGTGGATAGATTCCTCAATCAATCCATAGGCAAGTTTATATAGTTTAAGCATTTAAGGGGATTTGTGTTGTAGTAGTAGTAGTCATTGGATTTTTCACTCAAACTTATGTAAATATGATTTAAATCATCTAAGTTGTAAATTTTATTTATTTTGGATGTTAATTCTTAATCCTAATTGTTAATTTATTAAAAGCCTATTTAATCTGGATAAGTTGAAACCAAATCTGAGGTTTAATTGTTAGAAATATAAAGTTAGGGTTATTAAGATGAGAATCTGAAATTTGTAGTTACACTTTGATTAAATTATTTAATACTTGTAGCGATAGCTTAAAAGTTAATCTGTTGAGGTTCTTGGGTCATATTTGGGTGTATTTGAGGTAGTAGGACCTTAGTTTAGGTCGTTAAAGGCGAATTCGGGTGTAAGCTCATAATAGTGGACTCAGGTTTGAAGAAAGACAAGCTTTTCAGATTTTTTATTTTTAGGGCATGCACATGGTATCATTTTGGTGGTGTGGGCACAAACTAGTGCTGATGTTGGGAAATTTTATTTTTAAGGGAACTTTGATGATATAATGGTTAGGCTTTACCGAGATGTTAATTAAGAAAATTAAAACCACGTTATTAGGATAGTATGATTCCAAATTAATTAGAGTTAATTAATGGGGGAATACGAATAAGGAGTAGTAATATGTACGCAGATTGGATTCATGTAACTTGAGGACCTTGAGTAGAGGGATGAGTATGAGTGTATGGGATGTGATATGATTGTTTGAGGAACTTGAGTATAGGGATGAGTATGTAGATATATTATGAGATCAATAGTTAGTTAGTTATCGTATAAATCTCCTGACACTTTAGAATGTATGTATAACCCGTTGAGTATGGTAGTGTTCTATTAAGATATTCCTTGTAATGGTTAGGTGTGAGATGATACCTAGATTTAGAAAGTCTTAGGAGATCGAGCTAATATTATATATGATCGATTATAGTTAACGTGCATATTAACTAATTAAAAAAGAGACTTTATGTGTAACCCATTTATGTAGGGTTGCTTATAATTATTTAAAGCTTATTGTAGAGGGCTATGCTTATTTGGTTGTTTTATGTGCAACATACCATGTGTGAGTACTCGTGGGATAAATACTTCATGGCATATCCTTTATAGAGTGTGAACAATGTTGACCGTGATGGAACCCCAGTGATAAAGATAGTTCTACCTTGGTCATTACGCCCAACATTACGCACTGAAAGTACCCATTGTATCCCTATGGGATTAACGAGGGGAATCCTCTCATATGGTTTGGGTTATGAGGCCATATGATTGGTGTGAAGGCATAGTGATTATCCCTTATTGATAGCTTGGAATTATAGGTGCGGGATAATCTATAACTATGCCTAGTACATGTGAGGGATCCCTGATGGTGACATAGATATCTCTTTGTGACGTGCAGGCTTAATTGTATCCCTTTATTATTTATGTGGATGGGAATGTACTTATGTGGAGATTAGAGGTAGATATTGTCTTTCTTAAGATTTATAAGCTCGTGTTACGGTACTTTAGTTGGTTGGACCAGTCTATATCTTATACAAGAGATGTTTATGATTTATACAAGAGACGTATACGATTTATAGTAGAGATGTATAATTTTAAACTTATAACTCGGGATATATGTAACATATATACTAAATACGTATTTACACTAAATTAGTGGCATGAAATCACTCTCGACTTATAGATACATGTGTTTAGTAACGTACCTAAAGAATATCAACGATACGTTTGTTAGTTAGCAAGATGTGATTAAGGTAAGAGGATACCGTAAGATAATTGATTCATAAAATTAGTGGTTAATTTAAGAATGAGAATGTAAGGAATAATGAACTAAGAGATGAACTTTATTTACATGGGCCACATATGGGTCTGGGAGTACAACCGCATATCCATTTTAGGTTATTTGGGTCGGGTAACTTAAATGACTTAAAAATCCACTTTAAATCGGAAGAGGTTATATTATTATTATCGTTGCCCAACTTCAATTAAATTCTTATTCTTTGTTAACTTGATGTTTACATTGCTGTTGAATTCGTTTTTATAGTCCTTAGGCCATTGTTGTTACTATAGACTCGGGTTGATTTGTTGGAGGAGTATTTTTTAACTATATTGTATTAAGCGTTACTAGGATGTATAAGTCAAATAGTATATCTCATCGACTTATTGTATATATTTAGGATTTAGTAGGCCATTGAATTTATTTAGTTTATCCCGAGTCAAAGATTATAATGGTGGTACTTATATTAAAAGTTGGATTTTTATATCATTGAGATTGTATTCCAGAGTTAGTTTTGTTTCTCATGGGAGAGATTGGTATCAAAGATGTTGTACTTGGTTCTATAGGTGTTATCTTGTTATACATTTAGTTGTTTCCTTTTTATTCAGTTTTGTTATGCTAATAATGTTTTAATAAAAATTTTATTCTCGTGATTTCGTATTACACCTGATCAGTCTATTTATGAATTTTATAGGGTGTCACACAACTGGTTAAAGAAAAGGAGACCTTTTTATATGGATGGAGCGTCCAATTCCAAAGGGGCATGAGTGGGGATAATGTTTGTATCCCTAGAGAAAATTGTCCTTGGCTATTAAATAATCTTGGAATTTAAAGCCTCAAATAACAAAGCAGAGTATAAAGCTTTGGTCGGTGGCTTAAAGAAGGACCTCTCCTTGGACGCTCTCTACCTTGACGTATTTTGTAACTCAGGTTTGTTTGAAATAAGATATCAAGGGACTACAAATCCAAGGATAAATGCATGGCTTCTTATTTGGAAGAGATCCATAGTGTGGTCGCTCAGTTCAAACATGTGCAAGTGCAGCAATTCCCAAGGGGAAACACCAGCCACGTAGATGCCTTAGCAACACATGATTTAGCAGTGAAAGGAAATATTAAGTGAACAATTCAATTGGAATATATTGGTTAACCCAACATCTACAAGGGGAAACCATTCGAGAGGATTATGGACACTAATAGGTCCTCAAGTTGGATGGATCGTTATTATCTGAAGGAAGATGTTTTGCCTAATGACAAAAAGAATCTCATAAAATTTGGGTAAAGGATGATCGGTTCCAGTTATCGTCGAATATGAAAATTTATCAATGCTCTTCTTACGACCATACCTATAATGTGTTACCTAGGAGACGTCAACCAACCCCTCTATAAGTTTCATAAAGGGATATGTGGAAGACACACAGGGGAAAATCACTTGCATTTAAAGTTACTAAAGAAGGGTACTTGTGGACAAATATGCAGTAAGACAAAGTCTCATATGTTCTGAAGTGAAAAAACTACTAACTATTTTCACCTTTAGTGCATCAACCTACCATCAATCTCAAATCTCTCAAGAGTCCTTAGCCTTTTATGAAATTGGGGAATGGATCCACTACCCTTGTGTCTATTAATAGGAAGTTCCTTCTGGTCGGCATGGACTACTTTTCTAAATGGGTTGAAGGAGAACCACTGACAAATATTCGAGATGTCGATATGACCAGATTTATTTGTAGGAATACTATAACACGTTTTGGCATTCCTCGAATCATCATAACAAACAACTAGGCTTAGCTTAAGAGAAACCTCGTTCAAAGTTTCTACGATGAGCAAAAGAATAATCTATACTACAGGCTGATGGACTAGCCCTAGAATAATTACAACTTAGAAATAATGGAGGGCAGAGAGGTTCCCTAAGCATGGAATGAATCCGACCTAAAGAGATTTTTACTTTTCATTTCAATTCATTTTAACTTACAATTATTTTCCTTAGTTTTTCAGAAAAGTTTTGTTTGTGAATCTTTTATTTTTAATTATGTTTTAGAATCTTAAGCCTTTTGCATTATTCCAGGTGGCAAGTAATGAGTATTTAAGAAAGAAGATCGATAAGTCAAATGTTTTAAGTTTTGTGTATTACCTATCACACTATATATTTATCCTCTTTTAAAATGTCTTCTTCAAGACAAAACAGTTGCCAGCCAACGACCACCAGTTTGTCCCTGAATAGGGACATTCCTTTTAAAAGTATGTCTTCTTTAAGACTGATTAGCTGGTCGTCAGCAACCACCCTTTGGTCCCCCATTAGGGATACTTAAAACCCCCCTTTAAGACTTATTGGTTTATTGACTAATGACCAACTAGAACCTAATGTATTTAATGATTAACAAAGAATAAATAATTTCTCATAGTCTATGAAAGGCCTATGAGGAAACCTTAGGCACCTAGTACCGATCAGATAAAAAAAATCCTAACTTGGAGACGACCTCACGAACATGTGGATTTTTTCTTTTTTTTTTGGCTCTAGGCCTAAGGTTAGTTGTGACGACATCACCTAAAAAGTAATATTATGAACCGCACAAGCATTAAAGAAAGCAAGATATTAAAATTTCCATTAATACTAAAAGTTATTACAAGGGAATTATACTAAAATTTCTATAAGTTTGTACATTGAATGGAAGTGCACTCTCAAATACCCAGATTGATCCTATACAACTCATTAATGTAGTGAACCCCATTAACGAGTCTCCAAGTATTTGGAGTGGCATGGACCGTGACCACGTCAAAACGACACAAAACGTGACCACATTTCGTGTTTTTCCCTGACATGACACTAAATGACAAGGGTTTTTTACAACACGACACGAAGTCGTGTTTTTTATAACCACCAATAAGACCTGCTTAAAACACAAATCACAAATTAACACGATTAATATTTTTTCACTCAATTGAACACGCCAAACACGATAGGAACATAAAACACGACTAAATAACCTTTTTTTTTTACAAATTCTATTCTTATTTATCATCCTAAATTAACTTCTATATCTTTAATGTTAACATAAATATATCGTTTATTTACTTTGAAGTTAAATTTCAAATTATTAACAGAAATCTAGATGTTTACATTTTGAAATCCTATAACAACAAAATCGGTAATAATCAATAAACTCAAAATCACGTCAATAAGAGAGAAAAGAAAATAATTAATCAGAGATTTAAGTTTTCAACAAACTCATTTTTTAGAAATATAAAATAATAACAAAAATTGTAAAAATAAAAATTTAGAGGCTCTACAATTTATTAATATTTTATAAATAAAAACTAAGAATGCAAAAAAAAACGAGGGGAAATACCAAATGTTGAGTCCAAAGCATCATCCTTTGTGAAGTTTAGTTCTGAAATCTAGAGACAACCTTTTTTTCGATTGGAGATAGAGATGGTGGAGGGTATATGGACATGGTGGAGGGAAGAAGGAGATGGAGATGTAAATGTAAATGGTAGAGGGGAGATGGAGATAGCGAAGCCATAAGTGTTTGGAGGAATTTTAGGGTTCATAGAAAAAATGGCAGAGTACGACTAAAAAATGAAATGAGGGGATGATGAAAGGAATTTAGGATTTTATCTCCTTTAAGTTTGGTATTTTCTTTGATCGGGATATATGGCAGTAAATGGACGGTGTGAATTGAAAGCTAAGTAAAGTGTCCATTTAAAATGGTGATCACGTGTCATGTATATTTGTGTCAATTTCATGTTAATTGGGTCATGTTTTTGGGTCAATTTTGTGTTCAATTTTTTACCAGAACACAACCCGACTGCATGTTTAAAACACGAACACGGCACAAGCACGACAAGTTGTGTTAATTTTGGGTCACTTTTTCTTCGTGTCTAAAATTGACACTCCTAAGAGGGAACAACTATTTTGTGGTGAGAAATGACTTCATGGTTCTCCACAATGATCATTTTGTGCACATATACTTAAACGACGGTTTCATCTACCAAAGCGATGGTGGCATCCGCCTAAGGCTAAGTTATAATGCCAAATAAAAATTATGCCGCTAGGGAAATTATAATATTTCCCTCCGATTAATTTTTTGAAGATCAAATAGTTGTTTGTTTCCAACCAAGGATGGATCATTCCATTCCTAAGAAAAAAGAGGACCTGTCAAGCATCAACATCCAATAAAGTAACAAAGCCCAGCGAACTCAGTGAGACCCTAGATTTTGGGGCAATTATAGGGTATTTAATTCACCACCACATGCTCGACCATGTGATCCCTATCCACGTGTGCCTATGATAAATGTAGACACCAAATTCGAAAAATAATTATTCAACGCTATCACTTATAGTGGTTGATCATAATCAAGGATAAGTTCGAACTCTTATGAGCAACTGTTAACGAAGCCTAGGACTCTCCTGAGTTTACTTATAAAAGTACACTCACCCCATATGAATAGGGCATGCATTATTGTAATATTGAGCAATATTATAACTCTATCGACGTGAGTTCTTAATTAATAGAGAGCAAACCCTGGCACTTCGTGGATGTAGTTAAGTTTCCGATTCACATACATCTTATGTTGTGTGTGTGACTTCATTCTTTTCTACATTTATTCTTTTTTTTTGTCTTATTGCATTGAATATAATAACCTGCATGTAATTACCACCTACAATATATATTTCATGATATGTGTTGCATCTTATATGCCATGCTTATATATATTATTCTTATTACACGAATGATTATGTAATATTATCTTCGTGCCGAGTAGATGGGATAATCATAATTAAATTATATTACGTATGTGTTCAGTTGTATAATTTGATTGGATAATAAGTACCTAATCTGTGAAAAAATAATAAGGATGTTATATTTCAAGATTGGTATTATTGTTGTTGGATGATGCTAAGTCATCTTTTATCCAAACCACCCACTAGATGGGGCGTGTTTTCGGGCTATTTTTCTATTCTCTTATCTTCTTTACCATGACAGTGATCCGTTGGGGTAATAAATGAATTTTATTGTTGGCTATTAAGCCATTGTGGTAGAACGATGAGGGGAGTACCCTATCGTGTCTTGTGATTGTGATTGTGATTGTGTTGTATTGGGGCCATGGATTGTTAGGATGATAATTTATGAGAGAGTTGGTCGAGATTCCACACCATACTGTGGGAAGTGCCACATGGATTTCAAATATGGGGGACTTGGGATGTGTAGTAATGCGGTGAGATATTAGGATGTGATATTTATTCTTGGGGTGATAATGAGTTCTCATATTCATACATTATTATATATTCGCACGTCCCAATATGTGTAGTTCAGTTGGAGAAGTTATATGAACATAATGAGCTTCTCGCTCACACCCCATATTTTATATATACAAAAATGGCTTTGATTCGATCGACAATTTATACATTAATTGATGCAGCAGGATCGGATTTGAGTTACTATTTGGGGGTAAATATACGTGGAATAAATATTTTTGCATTAGAGTTTTAAGTGTATGATACTCCCTAAAGCAAGGTATGTTTGTGAGCACCTTTTGAAATGAAAACCCTTCCTTATGAGTGAGATATGGTCCTCTACCTTCAGGTCTCTTCACAAAAACATGAATAGTATTTTCTCCCACTCCTCTTAAAGCCTAATGGTTCACCATAATGATTAAAATGCCTTCCCATAACTTTATATACAAGTACAAAAGGTAGGCTTGGGAGAAACAGGGTTTCTTGAGAGTTTGGGCCTAACAACTTGGGTATGTGGACTGCACTAGCGACCCAAGACAAATAATTAAATTGACTTCAAATAAATACTCAAAAATATCCAATTACAATTACCCTAAAATTTATTTCCACTATGTATTTAATCATAATTAATTCCACTAAATAATTATGACTGTACTCCAACTTAATTATCTCACAAATGCTCTTATATAATGAGGTCTTATTGGCAAAGATGATATGGTACATAATATCATTCCCCGCGTTAAACTTTCGATACCCTCTTAGTAAATTTAATTTTATATTAATTGACTTTAACCAACATATAATGAATTTCCTTGATTCTTAGGCCTAACATATTTTGTTACCTCCATTGATCGGGTTTACGGGTGGAAACAAAAAATTATAAGTCAATCAAGGTGGTATCGTAATCCTCGGTGTCCTAGATGTGGATTCCTCCGAATTATGATGTCAAACTTACTTACATAACGGTCACCCAATATGCGGGGATCATTTGATTCAATCAACTATTGAATCGCAACCATAACAATTAAAGCGATAACTATAAAAGCATAAAAATACTCATTATTCTCGGGATCAAGAATTTATACATCCATTGAAAATGGTGTGAGATTTTCTTAGTCTAATATAGACGGGCCTTAGACTCTAATGTCATGGGGTGTCCCGTTCGATATATTCTTGGGATGTACCTATCATAATCCTCTGTTGAACTATCTCATAAGTTTTTTAACCATCGTCGGTTTCATGTAGTTTGAGATAAACTACTAGGGTTGCATTGCAACCATTCCGATAGTATATCAAGCACCTATCTAGGCCGTGATTTGGAGTTCGTTGTATAAACTGGAGTGAACCACAAACTATTTTGGGTGGCTTTTAAATGTCACAAGGGTTATGTAACATCATGAACTGAAGTTTTAAATACTGACATGAGTTGTCAGATGTTATCGTGATTTCTCCCATGAAGGGATTTTTGAGTTGTGTGAATAAGGGGAATTGGGACTTAGGGTTGTGCGACATTTTCTCAATTTTGATACTAAAGAGCCAATATTGATATCACATGAGTCATAGAGCGTATCAGTATGTAGTGAATTGAGAAAGTGCTGATAAACTTGGGCTAGAGTGATTAAGCCTTTTGATAGGTGGGTACCACTCGCAGGTATATAGTGGAGTAACACTTATGTTATTATGATTTGAATTTGGGTACTAGAGGATGTTGTGGTGTTATAGATCCTAAGTTTTAGTACCATTCTTGCCCTAATTTTGAGGACGAAATTCCTTTGTAAGAGAGAAATTATGTAATACCCTGTATTTCTCTGTATTTTTATTTAATTAATTTGAGGAATTTATTAGGAAAAATACGTTTTAATTAAATTATGCGAGTGAAGTAATATAATTTGATTAGATAATAATTGTGACTATTAGATATGAATCCAGAGATAGATACTGATTAATATTGCATTATGATTTTTACTAAGTGTGAATAATAAATAATTGATAATTATGGTTATATAGCATAGCGAGTGATATGTGCATATTTTATTAATTATGTTTATACGGCATAGCGAGTGATATGTGCGTATTTTATTAACTATGATTATACGGAATAGTAAGTGATATGTGCGTATCTTATTAATAATAGTTATACGGCATAGTGAGTGATATGTGCATATTTTATTTTATCTCATCGGGAGTCGCGTGTAGACTATTTCGAGGTGAGAAGTGAGAAATATGTTTTTAGTGACTTGAATGATAATTTAGAGGTCACTAATGATTCCAGATGGGTCGAACTAGTCAAAAAAGGTCACCCGGGAGTATAGTTTGGGTCCCGGGGCAATTTTGGACCAAACCCGCACCTATTAAGGACGTTTGGTCATTTTTCAAAACGAGGTTAAGGGACATACGAAATTAGAGCCATATATCTAATATTTCGAGATTGGGTTTAGGGATCATAACATAAAATATTGGAGAGACCATTAGAGAGAAGAGAGAACCCTTTTCCAAAGCCTAAGAAGAGAATTATGAAGGTGGTGAAGGGTTTATTGCACCTCAAGGCAATTGGAAAGGAAGATTTGAGAATAAGAAATCAATCATCAACCAAGAACCAAGAAGTCAGATCAATCAATTAAGTACAAGTGTTTATTGAAAATCAAATTGATGTTATAATACCCATGTGTAGGGCGTTCATGAATAGATTGATTTGTTTTTAAATCTTTGATGAAAATTACCAATTAATTACATGTTTTGGAAAAATTGCATGTAGTTAGTGTTTATGTCCATAGAGAATTATAAATCGTAAGAGTTTGATTATTACTACGGATTTAAAGAAGTGTTTTGAATTGAATGAAATGGATG
Organism: Sambucus nigra; assembly: GCA_949130495.1. Lineage (NCBI taxonomy): Eukaryota > Viridiplantae > Streptophyta > Magnoliopsida > Dipsacales > Adoxaceae > Sambucus > Sambucus nigra. Next base: position 334,038,159 of record OX422215.1, read on the forward strand.
AACACAAAACTTGATTTATGAAAGAGTTTTGAGGGTTTTACTCATTCTTTATTGATTTCGGTGATGTTTTAATGGGTTTGAAACATTAGAAATCATCCTAACTCATGCAGGAATAGTTAGGAAAAATCGAATATGAATTTGGTGAAGACTTATGGGGTTTGAGTAAATAAAAATGATGAAAGATCGAAGAAGACAAAGTTGCACATGTTCGATCAATCGATCGACCCATGTATGTCGATTGACCCATGTATGTCGATCGATCGATCGACCAAACACTTCGATTGATCGACCCTAGCATATCTTGGTTTCTTTTCTTGGTTAAATTTTTTTGGATTACCAATGATGGAAGGGAATCTTAGGAGTGATATTATACCTATGTAGGGACTTGATAAAGACCAGTTGGGTATAGTTAAGGTCCATTAAGGTATTTGATAGTAGGACTTAGAGTATGGACCGGAATGGATAACCAATCAAGAGATAGATGGGAAAATTTGGGAATTGAGCTACGGGGAAAGAGTAGACATCAATTTAACATGTATACCAGTTGGTTAAAGATGGTAATTACTAAATTTATATAAGGAGGGGTAACTAGGACCCTTGGAGTTGTGTGATTACTCTTATAGATACGATAGTGAGATAAATCGTAAAGTAAATAGTACGACGAGTATGTGAGAGATATATACTACATACTAACACGTATTATCAGGTTGTGTGAATACCTAAAGTATAATCTCTCTCTCTCTCTCTCTCTCTCTCTATATATATATATATATATATATATATATATATATATATATATTGGTGATCAAGGTGTGATTCTGAGCCAATATAATCAATGACTCTTTGTGATGAAGGTAAGATTCCAAGCCAATAGATATAAATCACTATTGGTGATTGAGGTAGGATTCGGAGCCAATCACCCTTTAAATATGATACAGGGAGGTGATTAATGTGTTTATAGTATATATTATGTGTGAAATATATATACATAAAGTGTGATTAATTTTGTATTGGGGTTGTTGATTATCTGGACCAATACATGAAAGGTCGATTTGATGTCGATGATTATCCGGACAAAATTCGAGGATGAATAATAATGGGGTCGATGATAATGTCAGACAAATATACATATGTATGACCTTTACATTGGGGTTGAGGGATATCCGGACCAATGTAAATGGTAGGATTATTGGGGTCGATGATTTTTCGGACAAATAAGTCCTTATAGTATATATTGTGTGTGAAATTTATACTTCACGATATTCTACTTATATGCGAAAGTAGACTTGTAGATGATATATATATATATATATCTATGTAATAAGGAGTAGAATTTTGTTACTATTCCATAAGTGGGTAAGCTAAGTAGAGGTACAGATTAATCCAACAAGGCAACGATCCAATGGTTGAGATTAATTAATCATGCACTACCTATCTTACCCCTCATACATTTGAGTTCCCCCTCTTTTTACACACTTCAATTTATTTCCCCCTCCTCATCAAAATTCAAAAAGAAGGGTAGAATAGTAATCTCTTACTCTCATTACCTCTCTCCTCTCACGTATACATGTTCCCAGCTCAAACACATGGCTGTCAAAAACCTGAAATCCTTTATCCTCCTCCCAAACATCATCTTCTCCACGTTTTGATACCATATTCCCCATGTTTTGAAATCATTATCCACGAAATCAAACACACAAAATCATCTTCTCAAACACACGTCGCGGTAAGATTTTTGTATCGTTTGGGGGTTTTGATTTCTGATTTGTCTTTGGATAATATTGTTTAGGTATTACATGTTCATTTGGAGATTTTTTATACACATGGGGATCTCATGTTTAATTTGGGGCACTATGATAATTTCTCACGCATTGTTTTGTTCTCTATTTTTGTTCCAGGTGATTCGAAATCATTTATATGTGTTACTATAATCTCAGGTATTTGAATTTGGGCTTGATTATTTATACAAATGAAGTCCATTTTTTGTTACATTTGGGCATGATTTGATTTTTTTATTTCCAGGTACTTTGATTGATTCACGAGAGGGCAACATTTTATATGCACAAGAAATGTGTATGTGCTGCACTATAGTAGATTGTTGGATCAAGGTACATAGTACTTTCTAGGTCTATAAATTAAGATCATTAAGTGGATTTTATATGTATAATTGGTGTATTCTGTTAGCTGATTTAAGTAAGGGTTAATAAATAGTGCATTTGTGTTTATAAAATTTTACTCTAAGTTACCGAGTTTATATTATCCCTCCAAGTTCTTTCAACACCTACATTTGTTTTGAGTTTCTGATTTTCATCTAGAGTTGTCTGTTTGGCATCGGTGTTATAGCCGCAATAGTTTCTATTTTAGCCTCAACTTTTTTCATTTTGGGTATGTTTTAGTGTTTTTTCATGCTGTGTTGTAGACATCCGACGGCTTAAGTTTTGATGTTTACGAAGATGGTTAATAAGTTGTGTGATTGGGCAAAAAAATGTGAACTTGGTACTAATTGATTACCCTTATTTTCTATATTATCTGTTTGAGCAGATGTTAGTTTTGATGTTTATGAATATGATTAATAAGTTGTATTCTAATTGTTTGATGATATTCCTCAAAAGATGTGACATTTATAGATTAATGTCATCGGGTTTTTTTCTTAGTTATTTGTATCCATACCCACTGTATACCATCGTTTTCATTTATTTCTATTATTTATTTTCTACTGCATTTTTAGGTATATTCAAGTTTAATATGGTTTCTCTATAAGCAAAGCAACGTAGTGGTAATTCATCTCACACCAGTCTTCAGTTTTAGTTTTAAGGTATATATGCAAGATATAAATTTCATTTATGTGCTTTTAGTTTTGGATATCATGATTTCAACTAAGTATTTGTGACAACCCGCTCCAAATAATAACGGGTGGCCAGCCCTATACTACATAAATTAGGTATCTCAGATGGTACAGTCTCAACATCAACCACTAAACACTATAATATAAGGCTAACTACACGAAATCATAAAGTGCGAATTGCCAAAAATTTTAAAACTTTTATCTTTAACAACAACAACAAAACCAATAATGCACACAACCAACAAAATACATCTAACTATGATGTGTGATAAGTGCGTGCTCCAATAATATGAAAGAGTACGATACATTGTACAACAAAATCTCAACAATGAAATACCCGAATATGCTGTCGGGTAACAGACAATACAATAATATGAGAAATGGAATATGAAAGTGTTAATCTACAACACTTGAATACTAACTCAATACAACTGAATCCTAATCTAGATGTACAATAGATAGGAAACGACTAAAGCAAAGTGCCGCAACAGTCCGCTAGTGCTACAGCTCCACAATCCTGAATGGAGGGACATCAAAGGCGTCCTTGCGGAGGAACACCTGAAGTAATATAATATATATTCAAGGAGGAGGGAAAATATAAACGGGTCAGAGCCCGAGTTTTGAAAAGAAGTTTATAATAAGTGTATTAAAATGCATAATAATTATAAATGCACTATTACATGATTTAGTTGGAATCGAACTCTCCATAATTATTCAACTCAATTCACATCTAAAGCGCGCACTAAGCGTATGCACGTGATCTCCAAATGGATGTCCGATTCTAGTTAGGTAAGAGGATTCTAACTTAAACCCAAATAAAGCATTTAAGCAAAATCATCTAACCTATTTCCCAATACATTCATTCCCATAATTTATAAGTCAAATACATTAACTTTAATGTAATAGTTATAGTTATCTTTATAATGTTCATTTGTTGAACATATAAAGTTACATGATCCAATCATGTCCACATCATCACAACACATTAACAATCTCAATTACTAGAATTTATATTCTAGTGATGCCCATATAAGGCATGAAACCATATATATAATTATTATAGATGAGTTATTAGCATCAAGAGTTAAGGACTAAACTCCTCCCGATTCTCAACACGGTACTGCGTTTCATGCGTGGGACGTCTCGCCGAGGTGAAATCCAAACAAGGAACCCCCCCCCCCCCCCCGTTACATAACTCCTGACCGTATCGATCCTCGGGGCTCATTATTGCCTCAATGCAAGATGCATGTAACCCAAATGATTATTGTCCAATTTTAATTAATTAATATTCCCAATTCTCAACAGTACACGGCGTTTCATGTGTGGGACGTCTCGCCGAAGCGAAATCAAAACAAGGAACCCCCCGTTACACTACTCCCGGCACTGTCGATTGTCGGGATAGGTGATATATATAATTATATAATTATGAGCATTAAGGACTAAACTTATCCCGAAGTTCCAACATTACACTGCGGGTCGTGCGTGGGACGTCTCGCCGAAGAGAAATCCAAACAAGGAACCCCCCCGATACACTAATCCTGGAAATGTAGGTCGTTGAGGTCCATCATGCCCTTGACACCCAAATACAAACACAAGAAATAATAACCATCCAACCGAGTTATAAATCGAAGGACGCAGGCTCACATGCTATCATCTTCAGCAGCCCATATACGTAGCAAACTGGGGCCACCTGGTGGGGTTCAACGACACCCACCTCGTGATATACTCACGCACACAACATCCGGGAAGCGGTCATAGTTCCTAACCGGCAAGTGAGAGCGTCACATACCCCCGACCTCTCACCCCCAAAATAATTAAATATATATATCATAAATGTCATTTACTGACCACAAAGGACGACTATGACCTGGGGAATATCCACATCCTGCTTTTCTAGTCAGAATTCTCACCCTCTACGCACGAAACTTCCCAATTATATCAAGGAGGGGGTATGCTTAACATGTATATACACCATCATATAAGGAATAGATACATCCCACATAATAAAGATATACCATTTTATAAGGTATACCTGCAACAACATATTTATTATGATTATACGCTCTTAGGCGTAATTTGATTAACATCATTGTTTAGTATATCCCTCTCTTGATACACTAACCGTCAATACTCACACATTTACCCCACTTAGTATATACTATACTAATTCTCGCTTGAAGCTCTCATGTCGCTTCTAATATGAATTGTCTTTCAATTCTATTTAGGTTAAGGATATTCTATATCTTATTGCACCTCAATTAACATTTCTCATTGTGTGAGATATCTCCCAAATCAATCATCAATAAGGATATTTCTATATCCATATGCACATCAAAGAGCATTTATTATTTTCCATTCATAATAGGGTTCAATTCATTTTATGAACCTTTTTAAAGTTATCCCATTTGGGATTTGGATCCTAAGATCCGGTATCTCTAAATTATTCACATTATTTCCTATGAATTGAATTTATTATCTCCAAGTATAACCTCCCGATCAAGGTGGGCTTCCCCACTTAGAATAAACCATAATATCTAACTGGTATTCCTCAAACTTAGTCAATATGACTCCTATCATTTCCTATAAGGGAAACTATCTAAAAGTCTCCAAAACATACTCCTAATAACTCCCATAGAAGTTCCGAATCGATAACTTTAGACGAAACGGGATGAAATTCTTCCTAGAAAAACATCTCCAAAATCCCCTGTTTTCGAATCGATTCGGCCCATCCTAATCGATTCGGCTCCCAAAAGCGAATCGATTCGACCCATCCGAATCGATTCGGTCCAAAGGACCTGGGAGTCTGCTACATACCGAATCAATTCACAAGGGGTGAATCGATTCGGCCCTAAAGACCTGGGCAATCTGCAATAGACCGAATCGATTCGATAGGGGTGAATCGATTCGGCAAGTGCAAAAAGCTACGAAATGGCTTATTTTCTTCTTAACCCAAATTACCCAAAAATCATTTGTATCATCTTCCAACCATTTTCATCCAACCCAATCACATATATAACATTAATATTCATCCTAGAATACATATAAACTAATTTCTACCCTTAAATCCATTATAAACACTACAAATCTAAGGTTTTTCCCAAAAGTTAGGTTTTAACAATTTAAACCTAAAACCCAAAATTCAATCCACAAATCATGCAATAATTGGTACACAACAATTATTTAGCAAGTTTATTCACTTGCCTCGGGTTCGTAAGGTCTGAATCCGCCTTGAGATCGCGTATTGGTCCGGAGATCCTCTTTTTCTTTCCTTTCTCCTTCTTTTTCTTCTTTCTTTCTCTCTTTCTTTCTTTCTTTCTTTCTTCTATTGCTCTTTCTCTCTTTGGAGAATTAAATCCCCCGTAGGCTTAATAAGCCTAAATCCCAAAATACACATCTTTAAATGATAATACACACTTTAAATGACTCGGTGACTTTAATTCGAGTCAACGGTCCTAATTTATTTCGGAACCCAAATAGACCCCAAGTACAGTCATTTCGACTTTCTCGACCCTTCCGGACACTATGGTACCCTCAGAATTTCCATTCAAGACTCTTTCTAACGACTCTAAATTTTGACCTCAATTGCCAATTTAATTATTTCTCCAATAAAATATTGTTTATTCCTCCCAAAATAAATAAATTGTTGTCTCCAAGACCTCGGGTTGTTACAGTATTTTTATTTGTAATTTATTCTATGTTCTCTTCATTTCTTTACATTCATAGATGCAGTGGTGGGTTTTCTCAGGTTTGTGGTATTGGAGGTTTCTATTGCGATATTCGTCGTGGTCGTGATTGTCAGCGTTAGTGAAGGTAAATGAAATTTCTTTAAATTTGGTTTGTTTTCAATAGTTTTGGAAGCCCCATAAATAATAACAATGAAGACTTTTTTTATTGCCTCTTCCATGGAGAATACTGGAATTTTATCTTGTATTTAGACCTTTTTTCAAGTATTTGGTTACTACATTCCAATTTTGTATTGTGATAATTCTTCGTATGCATTGTTTGGTAAGGTATTCTAATTCATTTCTTTATTGACATCTTAGATTCTTGACAAAATGCTCTCTACTAAATTGATTTCAATATATTCACCCAGCTTACTTTCATGTGCAAGGACACGCACGCGCACGCGCATGCACTCTCACACAATATATTTCTCCCTCACTCTCACAAACACGCAAGCGCGCATGAGCATGACACACAATGGTTCTATTTTGGAGTTCAAGACAGTACTATGATGTGAATTTAAGAACATTGGATGTAATTTTAGAATCGAGCCATGTACATTTATTATGAAATTTATAAGAAACCACCCAATTAAACAGTTAAGCCATGTTCCCAATGCCAGATTAAGCCATGTATATTTATGATGAAATTTACCAGAAACCACCAACTTAAACGGTTGAAATTAGCTATAAATATTCAGCCATTCGTTGTTCATAATGTGCCATATTCTATTTGTTTTAAATCTTTTGATGATCCCCGTTTCAAGTGTGTATGTAATATATTCTTTAGTTTGGATGCTAATTATAATGTTTGATTCCTTCCACACTTGACTGGGAAAGGAAAATGACGAGGAAACTTGAAGTCATCTTTGTATATCTTTAAGCATTGAAATAGATGTTGTTGGTTATATTATGCAAGATAAACGTGTTGTCTTGGCATTTGATCCATATAATGTTATCATGCTCTTAGTAAGCCATCTTTTCATTAATTTTCCCTTTTATAGTGCAAAATGATGCATGATCCATACGATGTTATTATGTTTTTTTAGCGTTTGCGGTTTACACGTAAATAAATGATGTATTTTATTTGGTAATTCCATCTATTCATTAAGATGTAAGGAGTTCATGGCAGTGATGATTTTAGTTGTAGTTGCCCCTATACTATCGTAGTTGTCCCTGAATTTATTTGACTGATTGCCTTTCTATGGTATGAAATTTAACCCGTTCATTTATATAGTTCAGTATGTTTTTTAGCGTTTGATGTTTACACACAAATAACTGTTCTCATTAATATTGACCTAACACAAATTATTTTACAGCATAACAGCTAGATCGTTGGACTTATGAGACTGCACACCTCTAAAATGTGGGTCACAGAGGTTGATCAAAATGCCAGCACTGCTAGGAAGAAATCAAACCATCTTCATGGGCAATGCCAAAGAAATTTGAGGCAGAGGTGAGGTTTGTTTCATTAAGGAGTTTTGGCCATAGTTACAATAAATACGAATAACCTATTGATTTTAGTATCTGTGACCATAGTTAAATTAGGTTTTCATTTTCTGGAGGTGAATTGTTTTATTTCAAGTCATCCCGTAAGAATAGCTTCACCGCATTATTTTCACATATTCTGTATAATGTGCTTGATGTACATGATATGATTGGTAGTGCATCATGCATCCCATGAAACACCTAAACATTTAAATGCACACCAGGAGACATGTGTCTTATTTTCCAGTAGATGATTCATGATCTAATTCTATTGTTCTGTAAACACGTCGTCTGCGAAGACACTATTTCCAACTGGTTTGAGAGAGAAATAACTTTCCCTTTATGAAGGGTGTTGGTTAAAAAGGTAATGAATAAAAGAAATAGAATGGAAGAAAAAATTTTAGAAGACAATTGACATTTTTTGAGATTGCCAACAAGCAGGCTTTTGGACTATATAGTGAGAAGACTAATATATCCATTTCCAATTCAGTATTTGATGACATGGTGTCGCAAAAATAGATCGTACATCACCATATGGAAGGCATCATATCTGATGGGACGAGTATTCCAGTGGAAGTTCTTCTGGACCTTGGCAAGATGTTGTGCAAAGCAACAAATTCTGCATCAGGTATGCCCTTTAGGATTTGCTTCAATTTATACATATTTGGTATATATATTGCTCAAAATTAGATTGTAGATTTTAGACTAGGGTTTTCATTATGTTTGTTTTAATTCTCTATTTTTTATTGACAGGTTTGTGGGCGCTACACTTTCATTTTGAGTTTTGCAAGGGCATAACACCAAGGTTAACACAAGGTATCTGTTTTGCATGGGCGTAGTACATATGATTTTTTGGTGGTTTGAGCTCTATAGATCCTATGTTATGGTCATACCAATTATATGTTATGGTCATCCTAAGTTATAACCATTATAAATTGGTTCCTGCATCTTTACAAAGTCTCCAATTGGTGTTAGTTTAATAGATAAAACTATTATTGCAAACTAAGGCTACTTTTTGCCATTTCCTATTTTAAAGTGTTCGTAATTATCATTTTATGAGAAATTAGGTATATATTCGAATCCGATGTTTTGAAAAAGTGTTTTTATTCTTGATAGACAGTCTCCTTAATTTTGTGTTGGCTTTAGGTGTTCCCATGTCGAACTCAAAATCAGTTGTTTCCTTTCTCGCATGCGTTTGTGTTTCCATTTGAAAGAATTTTCCGTTGTGAGTTTATGTATTATGTTGTCCTATTTAATTTGCGGGCTATTTTTTTAACTGTTGTGTTTTGTTTTGCCTTAAATTAGTGTGTATATTTGATCCTTACAGTTTGGGTAATTTCTTTTGTTATGCTTCTGTATTACCTCGTTAACATTTTTTTTATTTTCAATTTGGATTCACAATCTATTGAAAAAAACATATATCAAATTAATCAGAATCTTGGAGCATTTAATTAATCAGAATCTTTATAATTGGCAACACACTTAAAAACAGTTGTGGCCGAATTGTTTGTGGCCGAATTATTTTAAAAGATCTTCGGTATGTTCATTATTTTTATTTTTGTTATGCATGACATTTATGTTATAACTACATCTTGCATCATGTTTTGTTTTTGTTATGCATAATATTTATGTTATAACCACAATTTCCATATTTTCACTCATCGGCATGGTCATAATTGTTAATCATTATGCTGTGGAATTTTTAGCTTTATTAGTTCATGTATCTTTGTATTACATGTCTTCTCTACCAGGTCCTTTTTCTATAATAGGCTCCATTTGATACTTGCATTGTTAGTTCATGTTTGGTGTGGTTTTCGGGTTAATTAATATCCACTTATGGGACATGGAAGAAAAATTGAATAGTTACTAAAATTCACCACCTTAGTCACTTTGAGATTCTGTGCCACACTTAATTTACTCCATTCTCCTTACTGAGATCATTATAATAATGTTTGAATAGTGTATTATACTTTTACTCTTTAATTTGTGTAGCTGAATCGAAAGTTGACTTTACTTATTTTTTCATGAAATTTTTTCAGAAGTGCAACATGAAACTGCTTTGTATGAATGATAGACAAGGTTTTCTTCCTAATCTTTGAATTATATACTCTAATAGGCTTATTAAGCCTACAATCTCCAATATTTCCTTGCAAAAAATTACTTCTTCTGCAAATATGGAGGAAAAGTTGTCATTTATCAATGCTTCAACAGAGTATGCAAACAAAAGGTTACTTTAGACTGAGTTTGGTATGCTTAATGTCCAAATATCAGATCCGTGAATGACTATTGGGGATTTCAATCGTGTGAGAGGGGCACATGAATGCAAAGGCTCAAGACTACCTTATGTTGTTTCTTATACTGAGTTCAATAACATGATAAACTGTTGCACTTCTCTGAAGGTAATACTAAAGGCTTTTTCTTCACTTGGAAAAAAAGTAAATTCTTATATGTGGAAAGGAAACTTCATAGATCTTTAAGTTCTAAAAAATGGTTAAAGTTTTGGACTAATTCCATCTATATTGGCCTTCTTAAGGTTCAGCCCACCACCTTCTCTTATTTGAATTTCCTCCTCAACTGCTACAGGTCCAAAACAATTCAAATTTATATCTGCTTGGGCTGATCATTTGGACTTCATGAGTTTGGTGAGTAGAAAATGGAATAACATATCTGCCAAGGGATGCCCTATGTTCGTTTTGAAAGAGAAGCTTAAACATATGAAGAATATCCTAAAAAACTGGAATCATGAGGTGTTTGAAATTCTCTCCAAAATTAATTGTTTCTCCCGAATTATCTATTAGAATTGATTAATACATGTAAGGGATATATATTTACCTTATATTTTGACTTAGTGATTTTTTTTCTTTGTTTTCTTTTTACAGATATGATGGTGAGCACATAAATGCATAACTTGAGTGATAAATATGGATTGCGTGGACATAAATGGGAAGTTAGTCTATTCGTATTAGGCACTTCTAGATCGTAAAGTTGGCGGTGAAACAGTTTAAAAACTGAAAAAGGAACCCATAGAGAATACCAAAATGGCATCAAACAATCCAGGAAAAAAGTACAACGAGAGATGTCACTAAGAGCGAACCAAGCAGCAACACGATGGTGCGGTGGATAAGGGAGTATATAGAAGAGGTCAGACTTTAAAAATCCGGTTCCATGTATATACCCAAACAGTAGCCGTGCAGAGCAGTAGAGAGTGTGTTTGAGAGTTTGAAGGCTGTGTTTAAAAATCAAGAAAAAGGTTGTGTTTGAGAGTTTGAAGACAGGTAATAACGCAATCAAAGCAATACAAAGTGAGATCAACTTGGAAGATGTTCAAAATTTGATGGATGATACCACTGAAGTGAATGCTTATCGAGATGAAATCTATGAAATATCGGGGGAGAAGTTATTGGCAGAAGATGAAATGGAAATTTTGGAACTTAATGCTGGTCAAAGGCCTGTGAAGATGCGAGCGAAGAATGCCATTGCCACCTTCAAAATTAGAGAAGATAAACCTTTGGGGATTAATGTCACTCTCAGGGGAAGTGTGATGTATACATTTCTAGACCGTCTCATAAATTCGGGGCTTCCTAGGACAAAGGATTTCCAAGGTGTCAGCCCCAATAGCTTTGACAGGAATGGCAATTACAACATCGAATTTAAAGAATAGAGTTTGTTCCCAGAGATTAGTTATGATGTTCTTGGAGAGCCAAGAGGAATGGATGCTTGCATAAGAACAACATCCAACATAGATAAAGAAGCCTATAAACTTCTGGCTCTCATAGGAATGCGATTCAGAGAGGACGTGGCTCCCAGTAATGTGATCCAAAAAAAAGCTGAAGAGACATCATTTTGACTCGAAAGCAAAACAAAGAGCGAGACGATAAGTGTCATCATTTTTTAAAGCGACTAGGACTGCATGTATGTTTTGTTATCTCATCGTTTTGTATAATTTAAATCTACAAGTGACATTGGCAGTGTGATTGATGATGCCAGTTTGTTGTCATCATTTACATACATCGTGACTACTGTCATCATTTACATACATCATGACTTCAGTAGTCACTCACTCTTTTCTTCTTTGAACTATTTCTTAATTTTAAAAAAAAATCATTATGATGTTTTGTATGAGTATCCACTTCAGTTTACTATTACACAGGTACTAATATAGGGCCTGCATTATGAAAGCTGCACAATTTCAAAGAAACTTTATGGTCTCGCGGTGGCATCTTATTATTATCTGTATCATTATGTTAGAGTGATTTACGAAACATTTATTATTCACCATTTCGATAGAGTAACATAGAATCTACTTTGACTTTTAATTGTTTCTTTATCAATTTTTCTATCCTATTCTGAAATAACATATATAACCTATACCTGTGTTCTTTTTCTTTTATGATTTATTGGAGATCATTTTATTCATGAAAACTCTTTGTTATTTTAACTCGATATTCTAATTCAAGAGAATATGGATCAAGGGTAGTTTATTTGGACTCTACCAAGTCTTGCAAAGCTTGAAGATCTTATCTCTCAGGGCATTCACTCCATCACCACTACTCCACACGTGGTCTAACATTAGTAGTCGTAAGTTTTTATCCCTCTCTTTACATGCAGTAACATCTCAAATTACTTTTGAGTTGGTATACCTAATTCCATTTTTATTTAATTGCTTTCTCAAATGGAAATAATCTTAATGCAGGTACATATGTTTTAATTTGGACCTAATAGTCTCAGTGTCGTTTTTATAGTTGGGAACAATGCTCCTGAATTGGTTGTAAACTCAGCAGGCGCGGGAACTGGCATCGAGTTTCGTGAGTTTGACTTTTTGAGAGACCCGTGTATACATTCTATGCATTGTGAGGCTTCATTTGATTGTTTGAGAGACCCATATCTGCATTTTCATAGTGAATTTGAGTAGAAATGAAATTGTGTAAATAATGATTCATCACTACATTTTCATATATACTTGGTAATGCAGGATCATTACTCTAGACCTCAATTTATTTTTTCAAGTTAATCCAAATTATTGTTTCATTTAGTTCTCTACTTTGTTATTGACCATGAGTATGCTAAGTATTTTGGTATGTGTGCAATGTGATCAGTTAATTTTATATTTATGTGGAGGTTGGTTTACATTAGAGTTACACATTTTGGATTATTTTTTTAACGGGGTAGATAGTCCTAATAAAGAAATTCTACCCAAATTTTTAAAAAATATTTACACTTTAGTGTTGTAAATAATTTTTTTGTATTATTGTGATGTTTCATAATTGTATAATTGTGATCATTATTATGTTTATTTAAGGTCCAGGACATACTTTTAGTATCGTTGTTTAGTTTTTTCTTAACAGGGTGGATAGTGCTATAAATAAAGGGAATTTTGTCCAAATTTAATAAATTGTTTTCACATTTGTGTTGTAATAAAACTTCAATTAAATTGTTTACACATTTGGATATTCCTTTAAACAGAGAAGATTATGGTCATTTTTTAAAGTACACTTTTGTTTTGTTGGAGAACAAAAATTTTTCCCTTTTACAATTATGCAGTTTGAAAATTTTAGCAGTTTTATGATTACGTACTTTGGAAAGTTTCTCCGTGCCTTCAGGCACGGGCATTTCGTTAGTATATATATATATGGTAAATTAAGTAGAGAGAAACTTAATTTCAAGATTAAAATAGATTGGGAATATCTATAGTAAATTAAGTTGTGAAACTTAATTATGGAAGTTGAATGATGTTAAATATAAAATGCTATATGAATTAAGTAGTGATACTTGATTATGATGATGAAATTTAATATATGTGAATGTTACATAAGAAATGAAGAACATGCAAGAAATGTTAATAATGAATCGTGTTGTATGGGTGGTACGGGAGAGTATACAATTCATAAGATCGATTATATACTTTAGTCGAGATAGCTTAGGGGTGGTAGCTAGGGGGGCTAAGTATAGAGCGTTAGGCTTACACATTAGATGAGAGGTGAGGAAACTCAAGGGAGTGTGCGTGGACCTAACATGTGTAATCAATAACCAATTTTAATTGCGATAAATTACTTGTTAAATGTTTTCAAATGTTTTGAGTACTAACTCTTGCTATAAAAAATTATTTTCAAGACCTTTTAGGTGTCAAGCCCCAGGGACGCCATACTTGATGATCTCATTCCAGGGACTCGGAGATGTAGAACTTTGGATGGTGACAGGATTTTGAGTAGTCGATTCTTTCATTCAGATCTAGCATAGGATCTCACTCTTATATATCAAGATTGGACATGTGGTCTGTTGTCAGTATTATAGTTTCAGTTTTGTATCAGTATTACTTTGAAGTTTGGACTTGGATTATTACTTTGTGTTTGTTGTTTTTGTCGATGGTTTATTCGGCATGACTTTGATTCATTTATATATCATGATGGTTTGGACTCTAGTATATTGTGAATGTTGTTTTAGTTTTTGAACTATTTATTTATTATGTTTAATTGGAAGATAAAATTGGGCATCGATTTAATTAACTATTATACGGTTAGTAATTAATTTAGTTTTTCAATAGTGATGCTATGAATGAACCATATGAGAAACCTATTTTTATTAGATAAAGGAATGATCACCCGATATTTAATTAGGCGGGGTGTCACAGATGGTATCAGAGCATCAGGTTCTAGTGTTCGTAAGATCTGTATGACTTAATACGTTTCCAGCGTATCGTTTGATTGATATAGAGACCTATCATAGAATTGTTGTATTCATGTACGAACGTGGCTTATGCTCTCCTACTATTAAGTATAGTTGATGTGATTCATATATGAGTTTGACTGGGCATGGTACATCAAACACTGTAAGGCGGCCAGCGAAGGGCGTTAAAAGGACGGCATGAGGAAGGAACTCAGTATAAGTCTTAGAGTATCCAGGAAATGGTAATCTCTATATAGATCATCATCGTAATGCTGTTCGGGGAGATGATGAGAAGGATAATCTTTTGGGGATAGTAATTTCCCAAACATCGTTGTAGAATACCATGGTACAACTTCAGACTCACCCAGCATTGTAGGTAGGGAGATAAGGATTCGGTTAGTGAACTTCGTACCCTATGATGGGATACGGTAACATGATAAAGGGATCCGTAGGTTGAGGTTGGAATCGCAGGAATAATACACAGGAGTGATTGAGAACTCCGATTAGGATGACCAGTGTTAATGTCATAAAGATCCTTAGTTTACAAGCTTATATAAATGCTAGGGATCCATTGAAATATTTAATGTCAATGGAATTTACTACCAAGTGATGGTAGGTTTAGTCAAGACAGGCAAGGCCAACAACGAGTTCCATAGGACTAGTGGGGCCCCAGGAACACCAGAGGTAGAAACCTGGGTCAAGACTACTAGGTCAGTGAAAAGGACCATCCCATAATAGCCAGTAGGGACAGAGAAATGGAAATAACACGGAGAGGTGTCTTACTTTTAAAGATTAAGGACACATGTGTGACCCTAGTCCACTGCGAGTTAGGGGACAAGAACGTTAGGCCAGCTGAGGAAATGATTTATAAAAAATTTGGTTCGGCTGGGATGAGGGTGTTTTATCTAAGAACTATTTAAGCCACCAGCATTATTGATAATTGGAAGTATGAGTTTTATCCTAGGGTTAGTGTGGTAAATTTTATGAGACACGAGCGAGTCATAATGTTCTGTTAGCACTAGATTCGCGTGTGAGACTAGTTTAGTGGATATATCATTGATAGCATTATAATGTGTATATTATTGCCTTTCTATAGCGGGGGTATCTTTAGTACTATCCGTAGGGGGAGCGAGTTCCAGCATATGGAGTATATGTATGTTGGAATTACTCGTTCTAGTGAAGTATCATACGAGTGTAATATTATCCTGGGTATAGAATGATTACGATGTGGGTGGAACGACAGAGGGCTATGATAGCAAGACCAATGTGTTTAATGTTCCTGAAAAGGATGAGTTGTTTGAAGAGGCCTCACCTAAAAGAGGGTCGGGATCGCATTTATATTATATTATAGTGGAGACTTTGGAAAGCATAGATGTCTCATTGTAGTTAATCCCGGTGCGTAGGGACCTTATGATAGGATTCAAGGAATATTAGGTTCACTGTCAAGCGGAGAGATTAAGCTCGTTATTGTGATTAGGGTAATGCCCAGTGATGGTGAGAGAACAGTGTTATTTAACTCCCTTAGAGATGAGGGAGTTGAGATTTATAAGTATATGGTTGGGGGTATCATCTGAGTGTCTCGATTATGTATTTGAGGCTTATGGAACTTGATCGCCGCCAATACTAAGTGATAATGCATTGGGGGAAGTTCATTATTTGGCTTCTGCTGCAAGATGAAATATGCATGAAATTTTATAAACGTAGAGAGTTGAGTGATGTTGATGGATGACATGGCATCAGTTTTGAATATAAATCCTCGAACGTGTCGAGGAAACACTTTGAGTTGAGAGAAATTATACGATATATGATCAGTGGAAAAATTCCTCTCACCATGAGCTGATGAGTGTGTTAGCCTTGAGAAGAATTAAATGATGAATTTAAGAGGTGATTGGGAATACCCATGTGATTTATCCATACCGAGGAGGCGAGGTCAATCTGGAGAAAAGCGTCTTATGTAGGTGACGTTTGTGATGTTTTTACAAATATGCGCGAGTTATATGGTGTATGGATGCCCTGGTCAGTTAGTTTATAAATTGTTCGAGATAGAGGGGCATGGAAATAGATGCGTGAAGAGTATATATGCGGGGCATCTATCAATTAAGATGAAATGGGAAAATGGATTGAACATCGTGTGAGAAAGATGATGATCTAAGTATATATGTGCAAATAGAGCTAGCACACTTGAGATACGTTGAAACATTGTGGGAATCCGTTCAAAGGATATCCCTTGATAAAGAGGAGACCCAACTATTATGGGAAAATAGAGTGGAGACTTACTCAGTCGAATGTTAAGAGTGGCTTGCGCGTAAATAGAATGTTGATGACTATGAGCCAAAAAACCCCAAGAAGTGTGCGAGTTGCGAAAAGTGCATGGGTCATGACTTTTGGCATCCCAAGGGGAAGAAATGGAGTATAACGTACCACTTAATCAGAGATATTATAAGTGGGGATTGGTCTTGGGGGAGACGTATGTGACACCCCGCCTAATTAAATATCGGGTGATTAGTCCTTTATAAAATTAAACCAGAATATTCGGTTGGTTCAGATTAAGCATCACTGTCGAAAATTGTCAATTTTATTTAATAAAAACTAACCACCTAATATTTAAAAAGGTTGATGTCAAAAATTTATCTTGTTATTAACCATCATATGTAAAGGGAAAAATTTAATCATCACCATACATCACAATAGAAATAAGGAAAGAACTAACTGAATTTAAATAAAGAACTGGAGTAAACACTTCTAGTCAAAATCCCATACAATAATTCAATAACATGAAATCAAAGTATAATGATAGAATAAAATAACTCTAAATCTCTGACTGGAAAATAGGAGGGACGACATGTCCAACTGAAATAAATAACTGATATATAAGGAGAAATAGACTCAGAAGCGTCTACTAGCAATATCCTGTAACTTCCACATTAGTTACAGCTCAGAAAATGAATGGAATCTCCTAAGTATTGTGACCCCATGGTTGAGCACCTAAAAATAATAAAACAAGAAAAGAGATTTGCAGAAAAAGGGGTTAGAGCCCGAGTAGAAAATAGTTAAATATAACAAGTGCTTAAATTGATTAATTAGCACAATATTATTCATGATAACGTAGCGTACACACTTGGTATGCTCACCTCTCATCTAATGTGCACTCATAATGAGCCTAACAACCCATATTAGTCTCGATACTCTGCCTCACTATATGTAGTCTAACTATTATGCCTGATAAAATATCCAAATAACCCGAAGCCAATATATTTACATTATTTAGGAATAGGTTTAAAGATGTTTTAACTCATTCTCATAGCATTCTTAATTCTCAACTGGTGACCCAATACGTATACACTTTAATAAAGTAGCCAACATGAAACAAAGAATAGGAACTCAGTATACATATATAAAATCTCTCTATGTATACGTACAAATATATATTTTAATAGTACACCCATGGTTAAGAAAGCCTGGTGCTATGCATACTGGCTATCTAGTCCCATTGCAAATGCTCGTGCATAAAGGACGACAAGTTCAATCTCTCAAGAACCAATAAAACATATCCACATATTGGAGGCGAACATAGTCCCAAGTCGATGGGCTACGCACATACCTACGCACCCATATAACCGTCACCACTATCATTCTCACAGATAGCCCGTACCTACGTTCCATTCTCTAATGGTATGACTCAAAATCCCCCGAAGGCACACAAGATATGGTCATCCACAATGCGCTAACCTCCGTTCGATAGCCATTAGCTAGGTATGTCATACACATAATATTCCAAGTAATAAACTTGCTCACCACTTATTTAACTTAATAGGCATTCATGTAACCCCATTACCAAAATATATAAGTAATATTAACGTCTCTAGTCTCCACGATATCCATTTATATATAACCTCTCTAGGACTTACATTCTCTCCTAGGTTCCCATATAAATTCAATACCTCGAGCATCATTACACCTTTAATTCCCTAAAATGTTGGATTTTAAGGAACCCGTTACTCACGTAGGTTAATACACTCGCTTGGATAAACCTATGATCTTTAACTCGAATGTACCCTAAATACCTATTCTGGAATCTCATTAGAAGTCAAGGTATTATAGTTCAAACGAGGTCATTCGAATGAAGTTCTAAATTCTTACGAACTTAGCAACTCGTTAGAAGGGTCATTGGAGATCTCGTTAGAAGTCTCGTTCAAACGACCTGGGAAGATCATCGAACGAGATTTTCGAACAGGCCCTGTTCTTCCCCAAACTCGTTTTTCCTAATTTTTCATTCTTTAATCTCATCCCAAACTCAACCAAATCCTAATGTAATTGTTTCCAAACTATTCTAAATTACTACAAGATGCTTCCTAACACAAATTATGGGTTAAATTCTTATGGAATCAAGGGAATCCAAAAAAATTCTCAATTTCTTATAAATCTCTTTGATATAAACCTAGAAATTTCTAATCCTTCGAAACCCCCCCAATTAATTTCATGATTTCAACATTTAATTACCAAAATTAACAGTTCTAAGAAAGGAATTTCTTCTAAATGCCAACCTATCTCCAATTCATGGGGTTTCTTCACAAAGCATTCAAATTAAACCCTAGTTTTCATTACAACAATTTCATTTCATTTAATCTAAATTAACAGTAATAATATATGCTAAAAGAGGAGTAAGATAAACACTTGCCTTGGAATGGATTTCTTATTCTTGGAATAAAATGGGTATGTAGTTGATCCTCTCGTCGTAATCTACACTTTGGTGTAATTCTTGGTGGGAAGCCTAGAGTTATTGGTTTAGTTCTTCAATGGAGTTCCTCTTCCTCTTTGATTCTCTCTCTCTCACACATAGGTTGAAACTAGCAGTAACCTCTAACCCACGTACAACCTTTATTTTAATTCCTAATTTTTGTCCATTTAAATTCCCAAAAAAATCAAAAGACCTAAATACCCCTCTGGGGTGTCATTTTCGGCTAAAATACCCTGGATTCTAAATCTTACATCCAAGTAGTGTTTTTTGACTATTTCGACCCTTCCAGACACACTGGCGCACTCAAAATAGTCATTCAAGTTATATAAAAATAATTTACCTTTTTAACCCCCAATTATATAAGTGTGACGCGACTTATACGTGCATCCTTAATAATTATATCTTAATTACCATGTATCTCACCCCCGTCCATATTATTATTTCCGAAATAACCTATTACGTTACTCACTACGTAATGTTCAACATAGTTATTACTCAACATGATTTCAACATAATTATTTTCGATAACTACTACCTCTTGTCACGCTAGTAATTATTACTATAAAGTCGGATTAATTATAAAATAAATTTTATCTCTTAGATTAATTAATCGCAATTTCCATAATTTCATAATAAAATAAATATGCATAAAAATACGGGGTATTACATACTTCCCCTCTAATAACAGAATTTCATCCTGAAATTCGGAAATGAAAATATACCTGGCGAGAATAACTCTGGATAAGGTTCACGCATGTCATCCTCGTGCTCCCAGGTAGATTCCTCAACATTATGGTGTTGCCACTGAACACAGACTAGTGGTACTATCTTCGACCTCAACTTCCTCACGCTATGGTCTAGGATATCAATCGGCCCCTCCTCGTAGGAGCTATCAGGCTGTAAGTCGATCTCCTCCAATGCACTGTGAGTGTGGGACAAATCATCTCGAATAAATATATTTAGCGAAGAGATATGGAACACGTCATGGACCCTATGTAAGTGCTCTGGTAACCCAAGTCTATAAGCAACTTGCCCAATCCTCTCAATAATAGGAAATGGCCCTACATACCTAGGTTCCAACTTTCCCTTCTTCCCAAAATGCATAACTCCCTTCATAGGAGACACCCAAATTAACACCTGGTCCCCAATATTGAACTCTCGAAAATACCTCTTGGCATCGGCATAGCTCTTCTGCTGATCTTAAGCAACCCAGATACGGCTCTATATCAACTCTATCCTCGTTGAAGTATCTTGAATCACCTCTGGTAGAAGTAATTTGTTATCCCCCACCTATAACCAATATGCTAGGGAACGACAAGGTCTGCCATATAGTGCCTCGAATGGAGCCATACCTATAGTAAACTTATAGGAGTTGTTATAGGAAAACTCCACCAGTGGAAGATAATTCTCCCAAACTCCGCCAAAATTAATGATGCACCTACGCAACATATCCTCTAAAATATGATTGGTCCGCTCCGTCTGTCCATCCATCTGCGAGTGATAGGATGTACTCAGTTGCAACTCTGTACCCATTTCCTCCTGGAAACTCTCCCAAAATCGAGACACAAACATCTTATTTTTGTCAGATACGACATTAAGAGGCACCCCGTGAAGTCTCATTATCTCTGCTATGAATATTTGGGCATGAGTTACCTTAGTCAGTCGATCCACTATCGCCCATATCGAATCGTGACCCCTATGTGGTGTGGGTAATCCCTTGATGAAGTCCATAGAAAGGCTCTCCCATTTCCATAGAGGAACCTTTAATGGATATAGAAGTCCTACCGATCTCTGATGGTTCACCTTTACTAGCTAACAAATGGCATATTTCGAGTGAAACTCGGTAATATCCTTCTTCATCCCTCTCCCCCAATACTGTATCCACATATCCTTGTACATCTTATCCCAAATGGGATGTACCGCAAATCGTGAACCGTGCGATTATGTCATCACCTCTTGTCGTAAGTCTTCTACCTTAGGGACAACCAACATTCCATTTAAACGTAGACCCCTATCTAAACCCACGGTATCAGACTCGGCCCCCTCTGTTAGAAGTTGCACTATATGATTCTGGTGGAACGGATGAGCTGCCTGCACCTCTACTACTCTCGTAATAATCTGCAGCGTAACTAGCATCACAGACATAAACGATCGAGCCACCGTATCCTAGTGTCCCAACTCCTTCCATTTCCATTTCCACAGTTTGGCCACCTCCCCTACCGGCCTATGGCTAAACGCGTCTGCTACCACGTTAGCCTTTCCCGGGTGGTATTGGATATCAAAATGATAATACTTCACAAACTCAAGCCACCGACGTTGACCCATATTCAGCTCCTTCTATGTGAAAAGATACTGTAATGACTTGTGATCTGTGAACAAGCAAAATTTCTCCCCCAGGAGGTATTGTCTCCAAATCCTAAGTACAAACATGACTGATGCCAACTCTAAGTCATGGGTGGGGTAATTCCACTCGTGAGGCTTAAGCTTATGGGAGTCATAAACTATATCTTGATCCTCCTGCTAAAGTACACCCCCAAGTCCTAATAAGGACACATTAGTGTAGACTAGATACTCCACTCCCAACCTGGGTAATGCTAACATGGGTGTTGAGGTTAACTTGTCTTTCAACTCATCAAATTCTAACTAACAAGCTTCACTTTAGATAAATGATACCCCTTTGCGATTCAAATGTATTAATCGACCAGCTATTTTTGAGAACCCTTGAATAAACCTCCTGTAGTATCCAATGAGACCTAAGAAACTACGTATCTCGGTCAGTGTCATGGGCTGTCTCCACTCCCTCACTGGTGACACCTTCCCCGGATCCAGAAATATCCCTCTGTCTGAGATTATATGCCCCCAAAACTGAACCTCCTCCAGCCAAAACCCACATTTCTCGTACTTGGCGTACAACTCATGCTGACGCAGTGTCTGTAAAACCTGCCTCAAGTGCTCGGCATACTCCTCCTCAGTATATGAGTAAAAAAGAATTTCATCTATGAAGACGATGACGAACTGGTCGAGGAACTCTCTAAACACCCTATTCATCAAGTGCACAAACACGGTTGGGGCGTTGGTTAGCTCGAAAGGCATAACCCTGAACTCATAAGAACCATATCTTATCAAGAAGGCAGTCATCGACATATCCTTCTCCCTGATACGCAACTGATGGTATCTCGATATCAAGTCAAGCTTCGAAAAGAAGGTCGCTCCTCTCAACTGGTCGAATAAGTCATCAATTTGAGGCAATGGATATTTGTTCTGTATCGTGACTTTATTCAACTCCCAATAATCAACGTATAACCTCAATGATCCATCCCTCTTCTTAACGAACATTACGGGAGCACCCCATGATGAAGTACTCCTACGGATAAACCCCTGCCCCGATAACTGCTTAATTTGGTCACGTAACTCCCTCATCTCTGCTAGATCCATACGATAAGGTGCGCGAGCTATTAACTGAGTGCCCAGAACTAAATCAATAATGAAGTCTATCTCTCTACTCAGTGGTAACCCTAGAATCTCCTAAAACACATCGACAAACTCTCAAACAATAGGAATCGAGTAAAGTTGTACCACCACCTCCGTAGAGTTATCCTCCTCTATATAGTATAAATGTATGGACGATCCTCCATCATAGAGAGGCATCACCACCAGGAACATCTCCTTTCCGAGTATGGAAAAAATATACTCCTACTAAAAGAGTCAATCATGTGTCTATACCTAACAAGCCAATTTATACCAACAATTGCATCATACTCGGACATATCTAGTACGAGCATGCCAGCGGCTACGATAAACCTCCCAATCTCTATACCCACTCCCCAATAAATAAAAGAAATAACGGAACCTCTACTCAACAGCGAATCCACACAAGTAATCGTACTCTCTATTGTATAAAATAATCTCGTAATACGTGCAAACCCCCGTGGCAATAAAATAGTGTGTGGCCCCCACGTCAAATAAAATGCGCCCCAAAGTCCCCTGGATAGAAAACATACCCTTAATCGTTTATGCGTCCTATGGGACTGCGGCCTAGTGAAGATTGTAGACTCATATTTAATGAAGCTGCCCCTACTGAACTGGGATGGATGGAAATGGTGGCAGTGCTGGCATCTGTGGAGGTTTTAGGAGAGCTGCAGGAAATAACAGACTCTGGGGCTCCTGGCGAGTACCATGCAGCTGGCCTCTACCATTCTGAGGTCAATCCTGACGCTTATGGCTAGTGTTTCAACAAGTGAAACATCTCCTTAGGAAGGGTCCTCCCCTCTGTCCCTGCTGTCCCCGACCTTGATGGTCATTACCAACTCTCCCTTGGCCATGCTGGCCCTGCTAAACCTGCTACTGGCCCTGATGGCGCTGATGGGCATGATGACCCTATTGGCCATGTCTAAAGCCTCGCTACCCATGCCTAAAACCTCCTGACCTGAACCTCTTAGGATCCCCCTATTGGGAACCCTGATCACTGTGTCTATGCTAACCGTGAACAACTTGTATCCCACCAGCACCATTTCCCCTATCTGTCCCTGATGGTTGGACTCTCCTACTCACTTAACCTCTGTCAGATGAAAATGGTGGTCTTGGCAGTGGAGCAGTGATGCATTAACCACGTCCGAATAGGTGGCCAAAGAGACATTGCCTATTAAGTGCTGGAGGATCCTCCATGTCAACCCATCCATAAAATGTTGAATCTTTTTCTCCTCAGTCGGGATCTCATCTGGTACAACATTTAGAAGGTTGACAAACTCTGACTCATATTCTACCACGGTCTTTCCCTCATACTTCAAGTTCACTAACTTCCATCTCATCTCTATCTAGATGGACGAGGGAAATATTTGCGGTCGAACCGCACCAAAAAGTCTTGAATCGTGTGTATGTCTCTCTCCTCGGTGATGGTAATAGACTCCCACCACTACAGTGCTTCTCCCACTAACTTGAACGTGGCCAATATCTGACTCTGCACCTCCGTGTACTCATGCATCCTCAAATACTGCTTGATGTCCTTCTTCCATTGGCTTGCTACCACTACATCGGAGCTCCCTATAAACTCCGGAGGATGCTCCTTGTGGAAGGCATCCCTAACACGTTCCCAAGTAGACAGTAAGGCATGGGCCAGAATTGGAGCCACCACTAGTGCCTGAGGTGATGCCTGCTGCACAACTGCCAATGACGCATTTACTGCTTGAGCTACAATGGCGTCAACTTCAGTGGAATTCATCACACCCTGAGTTGGACATCCCTAGGAACTCTCTGCAAACGTCAAGGAGGCACCTGAGAGGAGAGAAAAGTTTCATAAGTCTACAGTTATTATCTCAAGATAGCTGAAGAACGTAAAATACATATAAAGTACAATAATCCTAAAATATAGGTCTCTATATCAAACGAAAATACGCGAAAACACAATAAGCCGCATAGATCCTAAGGAGACTAGAACATGATGCTCTGATACCACCTGCAACACCCCACCTAATTAAATACCGGGTGATCATTCCTTTATAAAATTAAACCACAATACCCGGTTGGTTCAGATTAAGCATCACTGTCGAAAATCGTCAATTTTATTTAATAAAACCTAACCATCTAATATTTAAAAAAGTTGATGTCAAAATTTTATCTTGTTATTAACCATCATATGTAAAGGGAAAAATTTAACCATCACCATACATCACAATATCAATAAGGAAAAAAATAACTGAATTTAAATAAAGAACTGGAGTAAATACTTCCAATCAAAATCCCATACAATAATCCAATAACATGAAATCAAAGTCTAACGATAGAATAAAACAACTCTAAATCTCTGACTGCAAAATAGGAGGGATGACATGTCCAACTGAAATAAATAACTGATATATAAGGAGAAATAGACTCAGAAACGTCTACTAGCAATATCATGTAAATTCCACATCAGCTACAACTCAAAAAATGAATGTATTCTCCTAAGTCTGGTACCCTAGTGGCTGAGCACCTAAAAATAATAAAACAAGAAAAGAGATTTGCAGAAAAACGGGTCAGAGCCCATGTAGAAAACAATTTAAATATAACAAGGGCTTAAATTGATTAATTAGCATAATATTATTCATGTTAGCTTAGCGTACCCACTTGGGATGCTAACCTCTCATCTAATGTGCACACCTAGGGAGCCTAACTTCCCATATTAGTCTCGATACTCTACCTCACTATATGTAGTCTCACCACTATGCCTGATAAAATATCCAATTAACCCTAAGCCAATATATTTCCATTATTTAGGAATAGGTTTAAATTTTTCTTAACTCATTCTCATAGCATTCTTAGTTCTCAACTGGTGACCCAATACGTATGCACTTTAATAAAGTAGACAACATGAAACACAGAATAGGAACTCAGTATACATATATAAAATCTCTCTATGTATACATACAAATATATATATATATATATATCAATACTACACCCATGGTTAAAAAACCCTAGTTCTAGGCATACTCGGCTATCTAGTCCCATTGTAAACGCTCGCGCATAAAGGATGACAGGTTCAATCTCTAAAGAACCAATCAAACATAGACACATATTGGAGGCGAATATAGTCCCAAGACGATAAGCTACACATATACCTACTCTCCCATATGGTCGTCACCACTATCCTTCTCATAGATACCCGTACCTGGGTTCCATGCTCTAGTGGTACGACTCAAAATCCCCCGAAGGCACACAAGATATGGTCTTCCATAATGCGCTAGCCTCCGTTCGATAGTCATTATCTAGGTATGCCATACACATAATATTCGAAGTAATAAGCTTGCTCACCACTTATTTAACTTAATAGGCATTCACGCAACCCAATTACCATAATACGTAAGTAATATTAATGTCTCTACTCTCCATGATATCCATTTATATATAACCTCTCTAGGACTTACATTCTCTCCTAGGTTTCCATATAAATTCAATACCTCGAGTATCCTTACATCTTTAATTCCCTAAAACTTTAGATTTTAAGACACCCGTTAGTCATGTAGATTAATACACTAACTTGGATAAACCTAGGATGATCTTTAACTTGAATGGACCCTAAAAACCCAATCTGGAATCTCGTTAGAAGTTAAGGGATTCTCATTCAAACGAGGTCGTTAGAACTAAGTTTCAACTTTGAACGAACTCAACAACTCGTTAGAAGGGCCGTTAGAAATCTCATTAGAAGGCTCGTTCGAACGAGGTCGTTCGAACGAGATCATTCGAATGAGATCGTTCGAACAAGTTGGGCAGGTCTTCGAACAAGATTTCCGAACTGGCCCTTTTCTTCCCCAAACTCGTTTTTCCCAATTTTTCATTCTTCAATATCATCCCAAACTCAAACCAATCCTAATGTAATTGTTTCTCAACTATTCTAAATTACCGTAGGATACTTCCTAACACAAATTAGGGGTTAAATCCTTATGGAATCAAGGTAATCCAACAAATTTCTCAATTTATTATAAATCTCTTTGATATAAACCCAGAAATTTTTAATTCTTCAAAACCCCCCAATTAATTTCGTGATTTCAACATTTAATTACCAACATTAATATTTCTAAAAAGGGAATTTATTCTACATGCCAGCCTATCTCCAATTCATGGGGTTTCTTTGCAAAGCAGTCAAATTAAACCCTAGTTTTCATTACAACAATTTCATATCATTTAATTTAAATCAACAGGTATGATATATGCTAAAAGAGGAGCAAGATAAACAATTGCCTTGGAATGGATATTTGATTCTAGGACTAAAATGGGTATGTAGTTGATCATCTCGTCGCGATCTACCCTTTGGTGAAATTCTTGGTGGGAAACATTGAGTTCTTGGCTTAGTTCTCCAATGGAGTTCTTCTTCCTCTTTGGTTCTCTCTCTCTCTCTCTCTCTCTCTCTCTCTCTCTCTCTCTCTCTCTCTCTCTCTCTCTCTCTCTGTTTCTTGTAGGTTGAAACTGGCAGTAACCTCTAAATCATGTACAACCTTTATTTTAATTCCTAATTTTCGACCATTTAAATTCCCAAAAATATCAAAAGAGCAACATACCCCTCCGGGGTGTCATTTTGGGGTAAAATGCCGCGGACTCCAAATCTAACATCTGAGTAATGTTTTTTTTTACTATTTCTACCCTTTCGGACACAGTGGCGTGCTCAAAATAGTCGTTCGAGTTATATAAAAATAATTTACCTTTTTAACCCCCAATTATATAAGAGTGACGTGACGTGACTCTTACGTGCATCCTGAATAAATATATCTCAATTGTCATGTATCTCATCCCCGGCCATATTATTATTTCTGAAACCATCTATTACATTACTCACTATGTAATGTTCAACATAGTTATTACTCAACATGATTTTAGAATAATTATTTTTGATAACTACTAACTCTCGTCACGCTAGTAATTATTACCATAAAGTCAGATTAGTTAAAAAATAAATTTTTCTCTTAGATTAATTCATCCCAATTTCCATCATTTCATAATCAAATAAATATGCATAAAAATACGGGGTATTACAACATAATAAGATTGTCTCCGGATGCACCACTCATAGAAGGAAAAACTTAAGCTCGAGATGATCAACCAGAATTTTGTAATAAGCCTATGTTTCCAGTGACGAAATGGGTAGGTAGACTGATAAAATTCATTGATGGGCTATCAACATCGTGACTAGGTCAAGAATTCCTCTGAGTGTATGGAATGGATTGGCTGAGATGAAGTCATTGTTAATGTTTTTTTTAATAGAAGGATTGCACCAGTGCAAGGTTTTTCCCAATATTGTTGTGAATCAGGATGAGATCCTGCAATCCCGCCTCTAATAGGGATTATCAGGAAGCGATGGGAATGATGTTTTGTTTTGGGCATATTTTATCACCTATAGCCCCATGGTTAGACGAGAGGTGGTTTATTATGCTAGCTAATGCGAGTAGTGCAAGTGGGGCCTTATAGGGTAATTGAGCGGAGAAATTACCATTGGTAGAGTTGTGTCTAATAACTTGTGTCGGTTTATTAGGAACGCGATACCTTTTGAGGTTTTGTGTGGAAAGCCTTATCATTCACAGTCAGGTTGATTATAGGTGAGGGGATAACTAGATATTTGGATTGGCCATGATTTTGAGTCCGTTGTTAAAAGTGGATTGAACCAATAACTATTTTGGGTGGGTTTTGAATGTCGCAAGGTTACATCACTATGAACCGAAGTTTTAAATACTAACATGAGTGGTCAGATGTTATCGTGATTTCTCCCATGAAGGGAATTTTGAGTTGTGTGAATAAGGGGAATTGGCACTTAGGGTTGTGCGGGATTTTCTCAATATGGAGACGAAAGATCCAATATTGAGATCACATAACTAATAGAGAGTAATGTAGTGAATTGAGAAAGTGTTAATAAACTTGGGCTAGAGTGATTAAGCCTTTTGATAGGTGGGTAACACTAGCAAGTGTATAGTGGAGTGACCCTTATGTTATTATGATTTGAATTTGGGTACTATAAGATGTCGTGATGTTATATATCCTAAGTTTTAGTACCGGTCTTGCCCTGATTTCAAGGACAAAAGCCCTCTGTAACACGGGAAGTATGTGATACACCGTATTTCTGTGTATTTTTATTTAATTAATTTGAGAAATTTATTAGGAAAAATATGTTTTAATTAAATTATGCGAGTGAAGTAATTTAATGTGATTAGATAATAATTGTAACTATTAAATATTAATCGAGAGATAGATACTGATTAATATTGCATTGTGATTTTTACTAAGTGCGAATAGTAAATAATTGATAATTATGATTATCTGGCCTAGCGAGTGATGTGCGCGTACTTTATTAATTATGGTTATACGGAATAGCGAGTAATATGTGAATATTTTATTAATTATGGTTATAAGGCGTAGTGAGGGACATGTGCGTATTTTATTAATAGTGGTTATACGGCATAGCGA
Source organism: Sambucus nigra (assembly GCA_949130495.1). NCBI lineage: Eukaryota > Viridiplantae > Streptophyta > Magnoliopsida > Dipsacales > Adoxaceae > Sambucus > Sambucus nigra. The sequence continues at coordinate 334,067,542 of OX422215.1, forward strand.
GTGATATGTGCATATTTTATTTTATCTCATCGAGAGTCACGTGTAGACTATTTTGAGGTGATAAATGAGAATTATATTTTTAATGACTTGGATGATAATTTAGAGGTCACGAGTGATTCCGTATGGGTAAAAATAGTTGGAATAGGGTACCCGGGGGTATAGTTTGGGTCCTGGGTCAATTTTGGACCAAACCGGCACCTATAAAGGGCGTTTCGGTCATTTTTCAAAATGAGGTTAAGGGACCTACGAAATTTAGAGCCATATATATGATATTTATAGATTTGGGTTAGGGATCATAACATAAAAGATTGGAGACTCCATTAGAGAGAAGAGAGAACCTTTTTCCAAAGCCCAAGAAGAGAATTGTAAAGGTCGTGAAGTGTTTATTGCACCTTAAGGCAATTGGAAAGGAATATTTAAGAAGAAGCAATCAACCATCAACCAAGAACCACAAAATCAAATCAATCAATCAAAGGAAAGTGTTTATTGCAAATCAAATTGATGTTATAATACCCATGTGTAGGGGTTTTATGAATAGATTGATATTATTAAAAAATCTTTGATGAAAAGTACCAATTAATTACATGTTTGGGTAAAATTGCATGTAGTTAGTGTTTATATCTATAGAGAATTATAAATCAGAAGATTTTGATTATTACTACAGATTTAAATCTGGTTTTTGAATTGAATGAAATGGATGAACACAAAAATAGATTTATGAAAGAGTTTTGAGGGTTTGATTCATTCTTGATTGATTTTGGTGAAGTTTTAATGGGTTTGAAACATTAGAAATCATCCTAACTCATGTGGGAATAGTTAGGAATAATAGGATGTGAATTTGGTGAAGAATTATTAGGTCTGAGTAAATAAAAAATGGTGAAAGATCGAAGAAGACGAAGCGGCACCTGTTCGATCGATCGATGGAGTCGATCAATCGACCCTGGAAGATTTTGGTTTCTTTTCTGGGTTAAATTTTTTGGGATGATGGAAGGGAATATTAGTAGTGATATTATACCTATGTAGGGACTTGATAAATACCAATAGGGTATAGCAAAGTGTAACAACCCTCGCTTTTGAGAACCCATTTTTTATTTATTTACTATGAGAAGTAATTATATATAAAATGTTGGAACGTGGAGTAATTATTAATTTAATGAGATAAGTTAATATTTACTAAAATGTGGTATGTTTACCTTATATGTAGGTAAACATCACCTTGTTGCAGTTTATTGTGTCATAAGAATTAAAATGACGTTGTGGTTTAAAAATGAAACGGGAACTTGAAATGAGATATACAATTTCCAAATGATAATTTGGAGGGTGTAGTTAGTACCGAATGGTGAGAGACGGTTGAAATAAGTTCCATATTGTATTTTGGTGTTTTGGGAACTTTTGACTGATTTTGGCATAACGCGTATCGAGAGTCATCTTAATGTGGTATTTATCATTTAAGTTGGAGATTTTAGACTAATGCCACGATTTAGTATTGCTAAGCCCTTTTATTCCCTTAAGAGAAATTGTTAACCTAGAGTGAGAGAGAGAAGAAGAGAACTTTGGGGTAAAAGAGGAGAAAGGAAGAAATTGAAGATTGGAGTGTTGATCTTGCCTTCACCTTCCAAAAATTTGAGATTCCTACACCAAGGCAAGTTTTCTACTTTCTATTATTTGATTTAAGATGGATAATTAGTATGATAGTTGTGTAATATTTTTGGTTTGATAATGTTAGGGTTTTATTGGATTTATGGGTTTTGAATCTTTGGAAGTGATTTGGATATTTATTGGTGTACATCAATGTTGTTGGGTGTATTTATAATCAGTTGGTGGGAATAAATGATCTTGGTTTGGATAGATTTGTGTTGGGAGAAATTAGGAGTCCAAAACTCCATAGCCAAACTTGGCAAATTCACAGGGCCGAATCGATTCGGCTATGTTCGAATCGATTCGCCCAAGGGGCAGTTTCCAGGTCTGCAAACTCGAACCGATTCGGGTTAAGACCGAATCGATTCAGCTGAAGCAGAAAGTTGGGTTCATCTTCCGAACCGATTCGCTTTTTTGGCTAATCGATTCGGACCCTGCAGTCTTGAGTTGATTTTTCCAACTCAATTTTTTATTCTTTTCTTTAGGCTTAGGACCTAGGAACCTTCTTGAATGAAGTAAACTTAGAGTCCTAGAGTTTTAGTTGAGTCAAGTCACTACCCTACATTAGGATTGGGTTAAATTAGGCTTATTTCCGGATGTGTACAAATTGAGGTTAGGGTTTTTCTTTTATTTTTGAAATCCATTAAATATCTTGGAGTTGTAGGCCCATACTTGGAGACATCTAGGGGCTCTAATTAGGTATATAAGACCTTGGGACTTATAGCATTATTGTGATCACTTGGAGATTAATTCGGGACTTAAAATATGATGAATATTAATGAGAATATTCTATGATTATGGTTTCGAATAAAATGAAACAAATATGAATAATGGTAATGAAATTGAGAATTAAATGGTAAATGTTAATTTACTTAAACACACCTCTCTAAATGCTATCATAAAGGAAGCTCGTACATGAGGTGATGTCCCCTGGCTAGTGAATGCAAGGAGACTATAGTCCTCGGCCATATGCGGGGTTGTTATATGTTTTGTTTTGCACTAGTGAGGTAATTTCGGGGTGGTTATGACTCACTCGCAGGCATATGGCCACTTCCCGACATGCGTTAGGTACCCAAGTTGTCTTGTTTGATGGGCCCTGGAAGATGATAGTCATTTAGGGGCGCGCCCAGTGGGGAAACTCGGACGGACGATCTTAGAATCATTATAAGCATAAGAATATGACCATTCTAAATCAAGTGGGACTTGAGATATGTAAAATTCCATAAGAATACATGATGGTATTATATTCCTGTTAAGGAATGGAAATTGGAATGAAATGGTAAATAATGACAGAGGCTTTTAAATTTATGATGTCTAATTATATTATCTTGCATAATTTAATCAAAGACATAATCATTTAAACTTCTTTATTATGCTTTGGGATTTTATTGTTGTACTCTTATCCTTATCATTCATGATTAATATTTCATAACTTTCATGCTTCTTATTCGTTTGGGAATCATATAAAAACTGGGCCCTGACCCGTTCATTTTCCTTGCTGTGTATGTAAATTCTATCCGCCCAGCTGCTCCGCCGCAAGGACGCCCATTTTGATTATCCTTATTCCAATGTTTTTGAGGAGGTGTAAGATTTTGCGGATATTACAGGATGTGTTGTTAGATGCTTTCTTCTCTTGGATTCTAGATATGATCGGGTCTTTCACTCGTGCGTGTGGCCCTAACTTTTGTAACTATTTAATGGATGTATTATGTAGACTGTTATATATAGTTCTTTTGGAATTCTGCTTTTTCTTCAGATTGGGTTGTTTAAGCTATTTTCTTAACTTATAATAAAACTAAATTAAAAAAAATTGGCAACCCGTTTTCTGAATTATTGGGTGGTTTTCCCATATACTTATTTTATTGTTGTGATGCTGAGAATGATTTCCATCCATGATTCCGTTATGTTGGATTATCGGGCTGGCCACCCCTTATTTCGGATCACGGGTTGTCACAGATGGTATCAGAGCATCAATTTCTAGAGTCTTTAGGATCTATGCAGACTTGTCACGTTCTACCGTAGTGTTCTTTGATATAGAGCCTAATGTTAGGACTGCTTGGTTGGTTACACTTGCGATCTTCTGCAATATAGATTGTTTTGAATAGTATTCTAACTCTATTGCTCCTTCATCTCAGATGCCTCCTAAGAGAGGTCGCCCAGCGAGACGTAATAGAGTTGTAGAAGATGACGTTGGTCCTCCGCCGCCACAAGGAAAAATTAATGTTGCTGATGTAGCAAATATAGTGGCCCAAGCGGTTAATGCGGCTATGACCGCAGTGGCTCAACAAATGCCATAAGCTCCACAATGGGCACAGGATGCACAGGCTCCTACGGGACTTTCTCCGTGGGAGAGAGTTAGAGAGTCTTTTTTAAAGGGCCATCCCCCAGAATTTGACGGAGGTTCTAACATTATTCGATCAAACCAATGGAAGAAGTACATGCAACGGCACATACGAATGGTGGAATGTAGTGAGGAGAAAAAACAAGTCTTTGCTTCTTTCAAACAGGTTGGGGTTGCGTTACACTGGTGGGAGTCGATGAATACACCAGAACAGAGGGATACCATGACGATCACTGATTTTTGGGTCTTGTTTGACCAAAAGTATTTTCCTCCCGCAGTTCAAAGGGAGATGAGAAGGAGACTTCAGGATCTGGTACAGGGAGATCGGTCCGTTACCAAATATGAAGAGGAGTGCACCCGATTGGAAAGTTTTGTACCGGATGGGGTGACTCCGGAAGATAGGAAGGTTTCAAAGTTCATGGGAGGTTTGAACTGGAGAATCCGGAAACATTTGCTGGGTAATCCAGCCTTGCAAACTTTTGGTGAAGTAATCAATGCAGCATTGCTCCATTGCCAAGAACATCAGTTGTACATGCAGAGTAATAAGAAAGCTACCGTAGTGGGGCAAGTGGGAAAACCTGCATGTAGTGGGAATGTAGGAGGAGCTTTTTCCTTGTCTCAATCTGCGGGTAATAAGAAGAAAGAAAGGAATCCCCAGCAAGGGGACTCGTAAAAAAGACAACGCTTTGGTGGGTTTAATTCGGGTGGTAATAATACTAGGCACGGTCAGGGTGCCTCGCAACAACAACACACTGGTCAGGGTGGTCAAGGGGGTAGGGGCCATCCGAGCCAAGGTGTTAACCAGTTTAGAAATAAACGGGTCCGTGTTCAGGAGAATATGTTGGGGAAGTGATTCCAATGTGGGGAGGCAGGTCATTACAAGAAGGAGTGTCCTCAGTTAGTTGGGGTTCAGCCTCCTAGAGTCCCTCAGTATCCATATGTTCAGTTTCCGCCACAGGCACCAAATCGGGTTGTTCCTCCGCAGCAGGGCCAGCTACAGTATGGGAGAGTTTATCACATCCAGGATTCTATGTTTCCTCCTGTTCTACCAGTGCTGCCAGTGATTGAGGGTAAGTTCCTTATTCAGGTACATATGGGTCGCATTTTGTTTGATACGGGTGCGACACATTCATTCATTTCTAGAAGTTTTTCTCAGTCTACAAAGTTGACTAACTATGCAGAGAGCACTTTCACTAGCGTTGAGTCCTCTATGGGTGATGGTTCACTCATTTTCCTTGTTTGTAAACATATAGGAATTACTCTTGGTAATTTATGCTTTGAGGCCGATTTACTCGTCCTAGACATGGTCGGGTATGGTGTGATTTTGGGCATGGATTAGTGGGAAAAGTGTGTGGTCGCGTTCAAATGATCAAATTATATATAAAACCCTTTTAACACAAACAGACCCTAAACATGCAGCAGTATGTGATTGAATAAAATGATAATCTACGCAAGAACATTCAAACACATGCAATTAAGGAAAAATCCCCCTCAGGGGCAAAACCATTTATTTTCACTATAATTTGTAAGAGAACGGCTTACAATCGGATTACAATGAAAATACAAGTTAACTAAGAATTACCCTCGGGTATCGAATTCTGTAGTCGCAGCTGGAATTATCCCTTTCCAGTAGGGCTGCAATGAAGAAGAAGAACGGTCTCCTCCACAAGGGTTGAACAAACCAAAGTTGTGTTCTTGGGTTGCTAAAGGATTCACAAAGGTTTGGCAAGGATGTGTGAATCAAACCATGAGTCTTGGGACTCAAAAATATGAAGACTATATGTATTTGGACTCTCAAATTCGTCTCCTAAAGTCTTGCAAAATAACTCTCCCGAAGTTGGTATTTATAGGGAAATCCATGAAGAGACCCACGATTTTAAACTGCTGAAATTCTATCCAGCGTACAGGTACCCCTAACCGGTTCGGGTACCCCTGCGAACCGGTTTTCCCCTCCGAACCAGTTTGGGTCTGGGTTCGGGAAAGTGTACTGGGAATTGGTGCTTAAAACCTTAGAAAATTTTCCAGACTTTTCAATGAACATATCTCCATTTTCAACGGGCCATAACTTGTTCACCGTAGCTCAGATTGAGGTGCTGTTTCTTCCAGTATCTTTGTTGCGGCAAGTTCTTCAACTTTCTAGTTGACCGGTCCTCCGGACAGTGGCTGTAAAATTACCAATTTTCCCTTAAACATCCCTATCATGCCTTGTTTCACTGATTTGACTTCACTTGCGATCCACTTGCATTACTTGCCTATAATCAAGGAATGTGAAGTCATTGATGCAGATGAGGGACACATTAGTGGAGATAATTCATGCTTGATTCTCGGAATTCGGATAGAGGTCGTCATGTGAGATCGTGAGGTGACGTGCCAAATGTAGCGGCATACGACATAAATAAATGAAACATTTCGGACATGAGAAAAATGTCCTTACAAATCTCCCACTATGTCAATGCCGGTACATACATAAAAAATCCGAATTATAAAATATGAAATTGCCTATACAAATCTACCCTCCCATGAACCCAAAACTGAAAAAGGTACAAATGAATAGTCTTCATCGTTTGTTCTTCAAGTTTTCAGGAATCAAGATCTTTTCTCATCAGGGTGTGCAATTCAGAGATCATCAATGTAGAACCTACACACATGAGACAAAGCAAAATGCCAAGTGACATATCGAGTTTGAAATGATGAGATAAACATATATATATATATCAATTTATGAGCAAACTCAAACTTTCAAAAACTCCCCCATGATAGGATAATTCATTCTCCCCCTTTTTATGATGTCCCCAAATAGACAAATGAGAGAAATAAATCAAATAAGCAAGTGCGGGGTGTCACATGGATAAAATCACACCATGAATGAACAAAAAGCAACCAAGTCAATGATAGCGTAAATGAAGTGGTGTGATCAAATTCGATAGGAAAATCAATGCATACAAACATGACATATGTGCACGATGAATATTGGATATTCCTAGCGAATGAACTCAAATGATTCCTTTGGTGTAAAAGAGTGACAGTATAAGATATTGACTCAATCAAATCAAAAAATCAAAGCTGAAAATGATTTTCACACCAATAACGTCCAAAATGATTTTATGCTATTTCAGGACTTTCAAGGAAGTGCAAACCCGTTTAAAGATTCTCCAACCAAACTCCCTCAGATATAATTTTGAATAGAGGCATTCTAAATTCTCAAACTTTGTAGAATTGATGGTGAAACCTAAGTGGCCCATAATTGGCATGAATTGCTTTTTATTGCCTGTAAATTTTTTCGGGCTCTTTTAACCTCTTTGGACCTCGGATATTAAAATTCCTCCATTTTTTAGGTCCTTTTTAACGGTGGCTTTTGCGCAAAGGATAGATGATTACCTTTCGCAGACCCTCCCCGTTATACAAAAACACACAGTCTCACCAAAACGGTTTTTACATGCATTCCAATCTTGTCAAGTTTTATTGAATATTGTACATTGTATAGACAGTATTGAGATGAAAACACGCAAGCCAACATGAGATAGACAAGTGCAATAATCAAATAGCCGTGCATGTGTGCAATAAAGGATATAGGAGTCAAACATGTAGGAAGATATCAGTAATTACATCTCAAAGGCTCCAATCAATGTAAAGCACATGGATGAAATGATGTAGCCTCTCAAATCTCTATCAAACAGTCACATGGATAAATGGAATGAAGTTGTGACTTGGCTATCTTACATGCTCATCCATAAAAGAAGCAAAATACAAAAATCTTTTTGGATTTTTCAAAAATTTTGTCAAAATAAAATCTTTTTGAGCTTTTCTTAAAATTTTCTTAAAGGAAAATCTTTTTGTATTTTTCAAAACAAATATAAAAGCAAAAAGGATAAAACAAAGCTGTACAACTAAGCAGTGGTACATATAGAACAGACTAGCAATAGGAAGCATATGATATGAACATGAAGAAGCATCCTATTCTAGACATAGACCAACCCCTCAGTCAACTGTGCAAATCCCCAAAGACTTCCTAAGACTCTCAAATCTAAGGGCATCTAAAGGTTTCGTGAAAATATCGGCTAACTGACAGTCGGTAGGAACAAAACTCAGGGATACGACTTTCTCTTCAACTAACTGACGTATAAAGTGCTCATGTATCCTGATGTGTTTTGTGCGCGAATGCTGAACTGGATTGTGGGATATGTGTATCACGCTCGTGTTATCACAGGAAATGGTCATGGTGTCCTATGATATCCCATAATCCTCCAGCATTTGCTTCATCCACAAGAGTTGTGTGCAATAACTCCCGACGGCTATGTACTCAGCCTCCACAGTGGACAAAGAGATGGAATTTTGCTTCTTGCTCAGCCAGGAGACAAGAGCAGAACCAAAATAAAAACACCCACCAGAAGTGCTCCTACATCCATCTACATCCCCAGCCCAATCGGCATTCGAATAGGAGAACAGACGGTCATCGGTATCAAAGGAATACCAAATCCCGTAGGAGAGAGTCCCACTTACGTATTTAATAATACGTTTTAGAGCAAGTAAATGTGACTCTTTTGGGGATGCTTGATAACGCGCACAGACTCTAACACTAAAGGCGATGTCGGGACGACTGGGAGTCAAGTAGAGGAGACTACCTATCATACTCCGATATAAGGTTTGCTCTACGTCCTTGCCTGAAGTGTCCTTACTAAGCTTGGTAGTGGTACTCATAGGTGTACGTGCATGCTTAGCGGAGTCTAAACCAAATTTCTTCACTAGGTCTCTAGCATACTTGGATTGGGAGATGAACATCCCATCCTCTAGCTGACGAACCTGGAGACCAAGGAAGAATGTAAGCTCACCAACCATGCTCATCTCAAACTCACTTTTCATTTCCTCCTCAAAGTGGTGAGGATTCTGGGAGCATGTGGATCCAAAGACTATGTCGTCCATATAGACCTGGGCAACCAAAATAGCATCGTCATCTCTCCTGACGAACAACGTCATATCTACTCCCCCTCTCTTGAAGCCACGAGCTAAGAGATAGGAAGTAAGCCTCTCGTACCAAGCACGGGGTTCTTGCTTCAAACCATACAAGGCTTTCCTCAGATAGTATACGTGCTCAGGGTGCTGAGGGTCTTCAAACCCTTTTGGTTGTTCCACATAAACTTCCTCCTGTAGAATGCCATTCAAAAAGGCACTCTTGACATCCATCTGATACACCTTGAAGCACAGATGGCATGCGATGGCGAGCAGAAGACGAACGGATTCAAGCCTCGCAATAGGAGCAAATGTCTCCCCAAAGTCTACACCCTCTATCTGTGTGTAGCCTTGAGCGACCAACCTAGCCTTATTTCTGATTATGGTACCATATTCATCCATTTTGTTCTTGAAAATCCACCGGGTACCTATCACATTAGTCTCACTAGGTCGGGGGACTAATTCCCAGACATTATTCTTTTTAAACTGAAGCAACTCATCCTGCATAGCAGATATCCAGTGTTCATCCTTGAGTGTTTCTTTATGGTTCTTGGGATCGACTTTGGACGTGTAGCAAAGATGGCTAACAACATTCTCTAGCTGAGCACGAGTCTTGACCCCTAGAGTGGGATCACCAACAATGGCAGAAGGGTCATGACTCTTGCGAACCCAAGCAGGTGTTTCCCCTAACTCAGGAATAGGGTCCACAGAGTGTGAGAGAGGAACAGGTAAATCACTGTCAGAACAATCCTCATCCTCACACTGAAGGTTAGGATCAATAACCGTCAAAGGTTTGTCATCTTGCACAGTAACGTTTATTGATTCCATAACCCTAGAGATCGTCAGGTTAAATACCCGGTACGCTCTACTATTCGATGAATATCCTAGAAATATTCCCTCATCGCTCTAGGAGTCGAACTTTCCTAATTGCTCTCTATCCCGTAGGATGTAGCATTTACTCCCAAAAACATGGAAATAAGCCAGGTTGGGCTTCTTGCCGATCCACAACTCATAAGGTTTCTATAGTGTGTGTGGACGCAAATAAACCCTAGTCACCGTGTGGCATGCAGTAGACACTGCCTCTGCCCAAAATCTCCTAGAAACTTTACGACCTAGAAGCATAGATCTAGCCATCTCTTGGATCGTTCTATTCTTTCTCTCAACAATCCCATTTTGCTGAGGAGTTCTCACAGAAGAAAACTCATGTTTGATCCCAAGGCTATCACAGTACAAATCCACCTTTGCTTCCTTGAATTCAGTGCCGTTGTCACTACGTATTCTGTTAATAGTGACACCGTGTTGATTTTGCAGGACACGACACTTGGTCGTTAAAAATTCTACAGCATCAGATTTCTCTCTCAGAAAACCTACAATGGAGTACCTGGAGAAATCATCTACCATCACGAGGATGTACCTCTTACCACGTAGACTCTCAGTACGAGTGGGACCCATAAGATCCATGTGAATCAACTCCAGAACACGAGAGGTGGTAATGGAATGCAACTTCCTATGAGGACTACAAATTTGTTTTCCCAACTGACAGGGTCCACAAACGGTCGAAGTTAACTTTTCAAGAGATGGTAATCCACGTACTTGGTCCTTTTTAGCTAAACAATTAAGATCTCTAACGTTCACGTGACCTAGACGTTGGTGCCACAGATCCATAGGAGTGATCGTGGCGCTGTTGCAGACAAGTGAGGATGTGGGCTCAATACCATAGCAATTATCCTCGGTCCTCACCCCTTGCATCAAAAGTTTAGCGGCTTGATTGTATACTTTACACGCATCCCGGTCAAACTTTACTGCAAAGTCAGTGTCGCACAGCTGGCTAATGCTGAGAAGGTTTGCTTTCAAACCTTTGACGTACAAAACATTTTCTAGCTTAGGAAAACCAGGTAACTCGATAGTACCTCGTCCTATAATGCTAGACTTACTCCCATCTCCAAAGGTGACTCTGCCATCTTGATAATCCTCAAGAGTAGTAAAAAATGAGGCATCACCTGTCATGTGTCTGGAGCACCCACTATCAAAATATCACTGAGAGGTATTATGTGCTTTGAGAGCAACATGAACAACACAAGCCTTTTTATCTTTCTTAGGAACCCAAGTCGAGGTGACCTTTTGTTTGCCTTTGTTGTTGTTGATTTTATCTAGAATGTGAGAAGCATTCACTAACGGCAAAGACATCCGTCGTAATTCTTCCATTAAACTCTGAGTCGTGGCAGCTAAGAACTCAACTCGCTGTCTCAGACTAGAAAACTCATCAGTATGATGTGGTGGAGCAGTAGTACGTCGTGTCCGACCCATGCTATAGCAAGTTTCCCTAAGGTGGCCTTTTCTTTTGCAATAAGTACAAAAGAGCACTGTCAACGGTGGACCTCGGTTTTCTTTTCTAGGTCGAACTCTCCTTCGAGGTTTTTTACGGTGACCATAAGGAGTTGTAGTAAACTCAGGAACTGGTCCAGGTGCAATTTGGGACGTGGAGGCACCATCATATCCAATTCCTTGATGATCACCAAAACCTAAAGCGGGGCCGAGGAGCATCTTTCCCATCTTCCCAGATCTGTCCTCTATTTGTACCTTGACTTCCCGTACTTTCTCAAGATCATGAGTCAGCTGGGCAACAAGGGCTTCAAGTTTCTTCCGAGTCTCCATGGAGGAATGGAGCTGACTCGTAAGACTAGCCACTTGCTTGATCAAGTCCCCTCTCTCTTTCTCTAGAGTACTCTCTCTCTCTCTCTAAACAAATTCTCATTCTCGACACATGTAGACTCTCTCTCTCTCAGGGCGGTGCAGGTGGAGAACTCTCTTTCTCTCGCTTTCTTTAAATCTTCCTCTAGGCAAGTGATCTTAAGAACTAACGCTTTGTTAAGCTTTTTAGTTTTAAAAGACTCAGAATATAACTCAGTGTAGGCGCGTTGTATATCACTCTCGCTCTCACTTGTGTCATCCTCCCCCTCACTCACATCGATCTCACTGTCGAGGTGTCCCTGTGAAGCATCTTCCTCAACGTCGTGAGGAGAACTAGGAGTGCTCACTTGGCTGGCCATGAATGAGGTGAAGTTACACTCATGCGGTGACTCATCTCCAGAATCCACCGTCTCGACCTCACTGTCGTCACTAAGGGTAGCATTAAGGACAGCTTTCCCTTTCTCTCTATTCAGACGATTGGCACACTCAAAAGCTCTATGACCCCTACCATCACACTCAAAACATCTCTCACTTTCTTTCAGAGGGGGATTTTTGGAAACTTTTTCATTTTTCTTTTCAAACTTATTTTTCTCAAATTTCTTTTTATCTTTAAAATTGCCATTTTTCTTAAATTTGAGAATCCTCTTGAAATTTTTTGCGAAAAGAGCCAAATCATCTAAGTCAAAATCGCACTCAGAATCTGACGTGTCAGTCTCTCTCTTTTTAAATGACTCTACCCTCTTTCTAGCTGACCCCTCACTCCTTCTCTCTCGGGCTTTAAGTGCAATTCCCTTATCTTTAGATTTAGCATTTTTAGGGAACATATCAATTTCATAAGTTTGCAAATCTCCTACAAGTTCTTCCAATTTTAGCGTATTTAAATTACCCATAGAATTTAGCACAATGACTTTAGGGATAAAACGCTTAGGCAGAGAACGAAAAATCTTTTAACAACTCTAGCATTCGGAATATGTTCACCAAGATTAAAACTAGTATTCACAATGTCAGAAAGTCTAGCATAAAATTCATCAAAGCATTCAGAATCATACATGGTGATTGTTTCAAATTGAGTTGTCAAGTTTTGCAACTTAGACTCTTTCACAGCATTAGTTCCTTCATGGGTGAGTTGTAAAACACCCCATGCCTCTTTTGACGTGGTACACATCATTATGCGTTTGAACTCATCAGGTGTGACAGACCCAAAAATAGCACTTAGACCCTTAGAATTAAAAGATGACCATTTAATTTCTTCATCAGACCAAGAAATGTCAGGTTTCAAGTTGGTCACATTATCAACAGTCACGGTGGGAGGATTCCACCCTCGTTCAACCAAAATCCAGACACGTTCATTAATGGCTTTTAAAGCCGACCTCATAAGGGCTTTCCAATAAGCATAATTTGTCCCGTCAAACACAGGCATTTTATAATATGACTTCTCCATTTGAACACGCACTTTTTCAAAAATCAATTTTTTAGAAAATTGATATCTTAGAAAAATTTTACAGAAAAACGAATACGCGATAGATTAGCGTAACCTGCTCTGATACCAATTTGAGAAACGTGTGTGCTCGTGTTCAAATGATCAAATTATATATAAAACCCTTTTAACACAAACAGACCCTAAACATGCAGCAGTATGTGATTGAATAAAATGATAATCTATGCAAGAACATTCAAACACATGCAATTAAGGAAAAATCCCCCTCGGGGGCAAAACCATTTATTTTCACTATAATTTGTAAGAGAACGGCTTACAATCGGATTACAATGAAAATACAAGTTGACTAAGAATTACGCTCGGGTATCGGATTCTGTAGTCGTGGCTGGAATTATCCCTTTCCAGTAGGGCTGCAATGAAGAAGAAGAACGGTCTCCTCCACAAGGGTTGAACAAACCAAAGTTGTGTTCTTGGGTTGCTAAAGGATTCACAAAGGTTTGGCAAGGATGTGTGAATCAAACCATGAGTCTTGGGACTCAAAAATATGAAGACTAGATGTATTTGGACTCTCAAATTCGTCTCCTAAAGTCTTGCAAAACAACTCTCCCGAAGTTGGTATTTATAGGGAAACCAATGAAGAGACCCACGATTTTAAACTGCTGAAATTCTATCCAGCGTACAGGTACCCCGAACCGGTTCGGGTACCCCTGCGAACCGGTTTGCCCCTCCGAACCGGTTTGGGTCTGGGTTCGAGAAAGTGTGCTGGGAATTGGTGCTTAAAACCTTAGAAAATTTTCCAGACTTTTCAATGAACATATCTCCATTTTCAACGGGCCATAACTTGTTCACCGTAGTTCGGATTGAGGTGCCGTTTCTTCTAGTATCTTTGTTGCGACAAGCTCTTCAACTTTACAGTTGACTGGTCCTCCGGACGGTGGCTGTAAAATTACCAATTTTCCCTTAAACATCCCTATCATGCCTTGTTTCACTGATTTGACTTCACTTGCGATCCACTTGCATTACGTGCCTATAATCAAGGAATGTGAAGTCGTTGATGCAGATGAGGGACACATTAGTGGAGATAATGCATGCTTGATTTCCAGAATTCGGATAGAGGCCATCATGTGAGATCGTGAGGTGACGTGCCAAATGTAGCGGCATACGACATAAATAAATGAAACATTTCGGACATGAGAAAAATGTCCTTACAATTGGCTTGTCAAGTATCATGCGATAGTTATTTGTTACGGGAAGAGTATAGTCTTTGCCGTTCCGGGACAAGAAATGTTCTTGGTGGTTATGCGTCGTTTAGAAGGAGGTACAAGTACTTATTTGTATTTTATTATGGAAGAGACTTCTCGGGATGTAGTTGTTCCCTTGGATTCGATTCCAGCTATTAGAGATTTTTTTGATGTTTTTCGAGAAATACCGAGTTTGCTCCGAGTCGAGAGATTGAATTTGTGATTGATTTAGCACCTGGTACGAGACCGATTGCTAGAGCTCCATATCGTATGGATCTTGCTGATATGAGGGAGTTAAGAGATCAAATTCAACAGTTGTTGGAGCAAGGATTCATTAGGCATAGTACAGCGCCATGGGGTGCTCCGGTATTGTTTGTGAAGAAAAGGGACAGTTCTCTCTGATTATGTGTTGACTATAGGGAATTGAATAAGGTCACCATCCGAAATAAATACCCTTTGCCTCGTATTGATGATTTGTTTGATCAACTTAGGGGAGCTTCATACTTCTCTAAGATAGACTTGAGGACGGGTATCACCAGTTGAGGATACGGGAGCAGGATGTACCCAAGACCGCTTTTCTGACGAGGTTTGGGTCCTATGAATTTTTGGTTATGCCTTTCGGACTAACCAAGAATAGGGTATTTCGGGACTTCCTGGACCAATTTGTTATTGTATTCATCGATGATATCCTTGTGTATTCTCGAACGGAATCAGACCATGCTACTCATTTGAGGTTGGTCCTACAAAGGTTGAGGGATCACCAATTGTATGCTAAGTTCGAGAAGTGTGGTTTTTGGTTGCCGGAAGTGCCATTTCTGGGTCATATTTTGACTTTGCAGGGCATTTCGGTGGATCCGAGCAAGGTGGTTGCGGTGAGGAATTGGGGTAAGCCCACGACACCTACCGAAATTCATAGTTTCCTGGGTTTGGCGGGTTATTACTATCGGTTTATCAAGGGTTTCTCTAATATCGCTAGCCCTTTGATAAATTTGACCCAGAAAGGGGTGAGGTATGTTTGGGATAACTCTTGTCAGGATGCTTTTGACGAGCTCAACGATAGATTGACTTTTGCTCCAATCCTTGCATTACCAAAGCCGGGGTTGGAATACCTAGTCTTCACCGATGCATCTTTACAAGGGTTAGGAGTTGTACTTCAGTAGGAGTGATGGGCTATTGCATATGCTTCCCGCAAGCTAAATCCCCATGAAAGAAATTATCCGGTGCATGACTTAGAACTGGCCGCAGTTTTCTTTGCCTTGAAGATTTGGAGGCATTATCTCCTATGGGAGAAATTTAGTCTTTTCACGGACCATAAGTCGCTGCAATATTTATTTTCACAGAAAGATTTAAATATGCGAAAATGCCGATGGTTGGAGTTTGTGAAAGACTATTAATTTGACATCCACTATCATCCGGGCAAGGAGAATGTGGTAGCGGATGATTTGAGTAGAAGGCCCGAAGGAGAGTTAGATGATGTATGGAAAGCTAAATGGAAAGAGCTCAATCACGAGGATGCAGTTGCTAGGGAGTTCATTTTAGTGATGACCGTTACGCCTACAATCGTGGCAAGGGTTGTAGAAGCCCAAGGAAGAGATAAGGGTTGTCATGACCACCCTATGTCGATTATTGTCTGAGGGAGTGGAATCCTACTCGATAAGTTCATAGGGTGGACTACGCTTCTATGGAAGACTCATTGTCCCTCATGAAGGGGACTTGAGAAGGGCAGTGATGGAAGAATCTCACGGGTCCAAATTTACGATACATCCTGGTGGGGACAAGATGTATCAAGATATGCACCGTCAGTACTGGTGGTCGGGAAAGAAGCCAGACATTTCTGAGTTCGTGTCTCAATGCACTACTTGTCAATTGGTTAAGATAGATCACCAGCAACCGACATGTATATTTCAACCGTTGGAGATTCCGGTATAAAAGTGGGAGAGCATATCGATGGACTTTATTAAAGGCTTGCCAAGGTCACAAAGTCGTTGTGATTCTATTTGGGTTATTATTGACCGCTTGACTAAGTCGGCACATTCCCTCCCCGTGTGTACCGATTATGACACTACTCGCTATGCCTGATTATTCATCGAGATTGTCAGACTCCATGGGGTGTCTTTAAGTTTCGTTTTCGACCGAGACAAGATTTTTGTTTCCCACTTTTGGCGTAGTTTCCAAGAGGATTTGGTGACCGAATTTAATTAAAGACTTCTTATCGTCCTCAAACAGATGGACAGACCGAACGAGTAAACCAAATGTTGGAGGATATGCTTTGTATGTGTATGCTTGATTTCAAGGGTGGTTGGGACCAATATCTCCTTTTGGTCGAGTTTGCTTATAAGAACTCGTACCAATTTACTATTGTAATGTCGCCATATGAAGCACTTTATGGACGGCCTTGTAGATCACCCACGTGTTGGTTAGAAGTGGGGGATAATAAATTCCTTGGACCTGAAATGATCCAGGATACTTCTTCTTTGATCGAACTCATTCGGAATCGCATTCGGATAGCTCAAGACCGCCAAAAGAGTTATGCCTATAAAAATAGGAGACACACGGAGTTGGAGATTGGAGACCAAGTCTTGGTGCGAGTGTCACCAATGAAGGGTATCAAGCTTTTCGGAAAGAAAGGGAAGCTTGGGCCGCGTTTTGTTAGACCTTTTCCAGTTATTGTTAAGGTGGGTCCCATGGCGTATCAACTTGCCTTACCGGAACCTCTGCAACAAATTCACGATGTGTTCCATGTCTCCTCTTTGAAGAAGTATAAGAGGTGCGATGGTGCCCTTTGGCACATCCCTTTTGAGGATATTAACTTGCAACCTGACATTTCATATCAAGAACAACCTGTTGCTATTTTAGAGCATGGGGATCGTAGGTTGAGGTCTCGAGTGGTGCCCTTGGTGCGAGTCCAATGGAGTCACCACAACGCAAAGGAATCAACATGGGAACGCGAGGATGATATGTGGGAAAAGTATCTGCATCTCTTTATTCAAGGTACGCCTGAATTTTGGGGGAAAAATTCCCTCATAATGGGGGGAGTATGTAACAACCCTCGCTTTTGAGAACCTATTTTATATTTATTTACTATGTGAAGTAATTATATATAAAATGTTGGAATGTGGAGTAAGTATTAATTTAATGAGATAAGTTAATATTTACTAAAATCTGGTATGTTTACCTTATATGTAGGTAAATATCACCTTGTTGCAGTTTATTGTGTCATAAGAATTAAAATGACGTTGTGGTTTAAAAATGAAACCGAAACTTGAAATGAGTTATAAAATTTCCAAATGATAATTTGAAGGGTGTAGTTAGTCCCGAATGGTGCGAGATAGTTGAAATAAGTGCCATAGTGTATTTTGGTGTTTTGGGAACTTTTGACTGATTTTGGCATAACGCGTATTGGGAGTCATCCTGATGTGGTATTTATCATTTAAGTTAGAGATTTTAGACTAATGCCACGATTTAGTCTTGCTAAGCCCTTTTATTCCCTTAAGAGAAATTGTTAACCTAGAGTGAGAGAGAGAAGAAGAGAACTTTGGAGAAAAAGATTAGAAAGGAAGAAATTGAAGATTGGAGTGTTGATCTTGCCTTCACCTTCCAAAAATTTGAGATTCCTACACCAAGGCAAGTTTTCTACTTTCTATTATGTGATTTAAGATGGATAATTAGTATGATAGTTGTGTAATAGTTTTGGTTTGATAATGTTAGGGTTTTATTGGATTTATGGGTTTTTAATCTTTGGAAGTGATTTGGATATTTATTGGTGTAGATCAATGTTGTTGGGTGTATTTATAATCAGTTGGTGGTAATAAATGATCTTGGTTTGGGTAGATTGGTGTTGGGAAAAATTAGGAGTCCAAGACTCCATAGCCAAACTTGGTAAATTCGTAGGGCCGAATCGATTCGGCAATGTCCGAATCGATTCGCCCAAGGGACAGTTTCCAGGTCGGCAAACCCGAACCGATTCGGGTTAAGACCGAATCGATTCGGCTGAAGCAGAAAGTTGGGTTTATCTTTCGAACCGATTCGCTTTTTTGGCAAATCGATTCGCCTTGGGGGCGAATCGATTCGGACCCTACAGTCTTGAGTTTATTTTTCCAACTCAATTTTTTATTCTTTTCTTTAGGATTAGGACCTAGGAACGATCTTCAATGAAGTAAACTTAGGGTCCTAGAGTTTTAGTTGAGTCAAGTCACTACCCTACATTAGGATTGGGTTAAATGGGGTTATTTCCAGATGTGTACAAATTGAGGTTAGGGTTTTTCATTTATTTTAGAAATCCGTTAAATATCTTGGAGTTGTAGGCCCATACTTGGAGACATCTAGGGTCTCTAATGAGGTATATAAGACATTGGGACTTGTAGCATTATTGTGATCACTTGGAGATTAATTCAGGACTTAAAATATGATGAATATTAATGAGAATATTCTATGATTATGGTTTCGGATAAAATGAAATAAACATGAATAATGGAAATGAAATTGAGAATTAAATGGTAAATGTTAATATCCTTAAACACACCTCTCTAAATGCTATCATAAGGGAAGATCGTGCATGAGGTGATATCCCCTGGCTAGTGAATGCAGGGAGAGTATAGTCCTCGGCCATATGTGGGGTTGTTATATGTTTTGTTCTGCACTAGTGAGGTAATTTCGGGTGTAATTATGACTCACTCGTAGGCATATGGCCACTTCCCGGCGTGCGTTAGGTACCTAGGTTGTCATGTTTGATGGGCCCTGGAAGATGATAGTCATTTAGGGGCGCGCCCAGTGGGGAAACTCGGGCGGGCGATCTTAGAATCATTATATGTATAAGAATATGACCATTCTAAATCAAGTGTGACTAGAGATATGTAAAATTCCATAAGAATACATGATGGTATTATATTCCTGTTAAGGAATGGAAATTGGAATGAAATGGTAAATAGTGATGGAGGCTTTTAAATTTATGATGTCTAATTATATTCTCTTGCATAATTTAATAAAAGACATAATCATTTAAACTACTTTATTATGCTTTGGGATTTTGTTGTTAGACTCTTATCCTTGTCATTCATGATTAATATTTCATAACTGTCATGCTTCTTATTCGTCTGGGAATCATATAAAAATTGGGCCCTGACCCATTCATTTTCCTTGTTGTGTATGTAAATTGTATCCGCCCAGGTGCTCCGTCGCAAGGACGCCTGTTTTGTTTATTCTTATTCCAATGTTTTTTAGGAGCAGTAAGATTTTGCGGATATTACAGGATGTGTTGTTAGATGATCGGGTCTTTCACTCGGGCGTGTGGCCCAAACTTTTGTAACTATTTAATGGATATATTATGTAAACTATTAAATTATTGTAACCCATTTTATGTATTTGTTGACCGACAGCATATTCGGTCCCTTATTGTACATTTGTTGATGATGTAATATATAGTGTTTTTGGAATTCCACTTTCTCGTCAGATTGGGTTGTTTAAGCTATTTTCTTAACTTATAGTAAAACTAAATTAAAAAAAATTGGCAACCCGTTTTCTGAATTATTGGGTGGTTTTCCCGTGTACTTATTTTATTGGTGTGATACTGAGAATGATTTCCATCCATGATTCTGTTGTGTTTGAGTATCAGGCTGGCCACCCCTTATTTCGAATCACGGGTGGTCACACAAAGGTCCATTAAGGTCTTGGAGTGTAGGTCTTAGAGTCTGGACCAGCAGGGATAATCGATTGAGTGATATATCGGGAAATTTGGGAATTGAGCTACGAAGAAAGAGTACACATCAATTTAACATGTATACAAGTTGGTTAAAGATGGTAATTACTGAATTTATATAAGTAGGGGTAACTAGGACCCTTAGAGTTGTTTGAATACTCTTATAGATACGATAGTGAGATAAATCGTAAAGTAAATAGTACAACGAGTATGTGAGTGATATATACTACGTACTAACATGTATTATCGAGTTGTGTGAATACATAAAGTATACTATATATATATATATATATATATATATATATATATATATATATATATATATATTGGTGATCGAGGTGTGTTTCCAAGCCAATATAATCCATGACAATTGGTGATCGAGGTATGATTCCCAGCCAAGAGATATAAATCACTATTGGTGATAGAGGTAAGATTTAGAGCCAATAACCACTAAAATATGATATATGGAGGTGATTATATAGTATGTGTTTATAGTATATATCGTGTGAGAAATATATATACATAAAGTGTGCTTATATCTATATTGGGGTCGATGATTATCCCGACCAATACATGAAAGCTCGATGATTATCCGAACCAAATTCGACGATGAGTAATATTAGGGTCGATGATAATGTCGGACCACTATACATATGTATGGCCTTTACATTGGGGTCGAGGGATATCCGAACAATTGTAAATGGTTGGATTATTGGGGTCGATGATTTGCATGACCAATAAATCCTTATAGTATATATTGTGTGTGAAATATATACTTCATGATAATCTATTTGTGTGTGAAAGTACAGTTATAGGTGATATATAGATAGATATATATCTACATGGTAAATTAAGTAGAGAGAAACTTAATTTCAAGATTAAAAATAGATTGGAATATATATAGTAAATTAAGTAGTGAAACTTAATTATGGAAGTTGAATGATGTTAGATATGAAATTCTATATAAATTAAGTAGTGAGACTCGATTATGATGATGAAATTTAATATATGTGAATGTTACATAAGAAATGAAGAACATGGAAAAATGTTAATAATGAATCGTGTTGTATGGGCGGTACGGGAGAGTATACTATTGATAAGATCGGTTATATACTTTAGTCGAGATAGCTTGGGGGTGGTATCTAGATGGGCTAAGTATAGACCGTTAGGCGTGCACATTAGATGAGAGGTGAGGAAACTCGAGGGAGTGTGCGTGGACCTAACATGTTCCAGCAATAACCGATTTTAATTGCTATAAATTACTTCTTAAATGTTTTTAAATGTTTTGAGTACTAACTCTTGCTATAAAAAAAATAAAACCTTTTAGGTGTCCAGCTATAGGGACGCCATACTTGATGATTTCATTTCAGGAACTCGGAGTTACGGCACTATGGATGCTAATAGGATTTTGAGTAGCTAATTCTCTCATTCAGATCTAACATAGGATCTCACTCTTGTATATCATGTTTGGACATGTGTTCCATTGTCTATATTATAGTTTCAGTTTTGTATCAGCTTTACTTTGAAGTTTGGACTTGGATTATTACTTGGTTTTGGTTATTTTTGTCGATGGTTTATTTGGTGTGACTTTGATTCATTTATATATCATGGTGGTTTGGAATCTAGTATATTGTGAATGCTGTTTTACTTTTTGAAGTATTTATTTATTCTCTTTAATTGGAAGAATAAATTGGGCATCGGTTTAATTAACTATTAGTCACTTAGTAATTAATTTAATTTTTCGACATTGTTGCTAAGAATGAACCATATGAGAAACCTGTTTTAATTTGATAAAGGCCTGATCACCCGATATTTAATTAGGCGAGGTGTCACATTGCAATCCTTTTTGGATTAGGATATGAGAAGGTAAAGAGAAACACAAGTGATTGCAAAGAGGAACATTAGAAGATAAAATAGAGGGATGGAACGCGGGTGAAACCGCTATGCATAAAAAAAGGCGCAAGGCATAGGGTGTATGGTCACCCTAGGTAATTGAATCTTGATTTTGTTTTCGTTCGGAACATATGGAATGAGGTAAATAAAGACAGAAGTGGAGATACACGGAGTTGATTGTACTCTCACGAGACTGGTATTATATTAGGCAGTAGGTTGTGATTGTCATGTGAATTCAAAAACATTTAGCCCGGGGGCTTGAACTTTATTCCGTAAGATTTGTTATAGGCTTACATTTCACGAGAAACTAATTTTTAGACGAGGGAAGGACCTGTGACAGGCGGTGAGGCAAAATCACATGGATCAAGGTTAGAGGTACATTTGAGAAGAATATCAAATGTATCATGTTATAAATGACAGTGGTGATGGGATTTCTGGAGGAGAAATATGGCTAAATTCGTTTTGCAATGGGTCACCTGTTCCGTGAAAAAGGGTGGACCATCTAAAACCTGTAGAGGTTTCTTTAACCCTTAAGGATTCTGAAGTAATAATGGGAGAATATTCCCAAGGATTTCATTTATAAGGTGGTTACGATCCTATATGGGTGATAATGGATCGATTGACTGAAGTTGCTCATGTTACGCCAGTTAGGATTGGTAATACTACGGGACAATATAAGTAGATCTTATTAAACGAAATATTGAGGTTATATGGGGTACCGCTTGATATCATGTCCAGTTGGGACAAGATCGTTGTCTTTCG
Source organism: Sambucus nigra (assembly GCA_949130495.1). Taxonomy (NCBI): domain Eukaryota; kingdom Viridiplantae; phylum Streptophyta; class Magnoliopsida; order Dipsacales; family Adoxaceae; genus Sambucus; species Sambucus nigra. Next base: position 334,090,188 of record OX422215.1, read on the forward strand.
ATTTTGGAAAAGAGTTTACCAGGCTTTGGGTACCAAGTCGTGATTGAATATGACCTATCATCCATAGACGAATGGGAAGAACAAGCGGACTAGTCAAAGGTTGGAGAATAAATTATAAGTGTACCCTTGAGTCTCAAGGGAGGACGAGAGCAGTCCCTTCCACTAGTGGAGTTTGTGTACAATAAATCATATAAGCTCACTTTTGTGCATTGTTCAAGTTGAGGTATGGCACAGTAAGCATTGTTGTTCTCTAGCTTGCTAATTAAAGGTGGAGGACCAAGTGAAATTGTGAAGATCAGAGATGAGTTAATACTTATAGTATATTATGTATGCAAAAATATATACAGCGCAAATAACCCACTTGTGTGCGATCGTTTCAAGGCGAGATCGAATGTATATAAAGAATGATTAATCTACTAAGGTGAAAATAGTAGAAGGCTAGATAGTGCATATCTAAAATTAAGATTAAGTAGTGAAACTTAAAGAGTAAGACATGGAAAAGAACCTACGTGATAGGGTAACCTGGAGTTTAAAATGAAAATATGTGAAGTGGTCATTATTAAAGGTATTCAATAGCGTACTATATGGGTGGTACGGAGTAGTTTACTTGGGACCACAATGATGCGATGCGCAATATATATACAGCGTCGTTTGCACCTGGTATACTTTTTTCGAATTTTGGGACGAAATTCCATTTTAAGGGGGGAAGTATCTAACACCCCGTATTTTCATGATATTAAATATTTATGAGATTAATTATTATTGTTGGATTAATTAAATTACAAAGGTGAGAAATTAATTTTTTAGTTAATTAATCCGGATTAAAATAATTATTAACTAGCACGCCAAGGGTTAATACTTATTGGAAAAAAATATTGAATATTACTACGTGGTTATGTAATACGGAATTATTGAATGTTATAAATTATCGTGAATGTGAAACATGACAGTTTGGTATATTATATCGGAATGCGCGTGTGAGTCGCGTCGGCACTAATTTAATAGATTAAAGAAGTAAAATATTTTTAAGTAACTCGTATGACCATTTTGAGTACACTATTGAGTCCGAAAGAGTTGAGATAATCATAATAGTGTACCCAAGGGTTTAGTTTGGGTCCCGAGGAAATTTTAGGCCTACTGACGTCCCGTGAGGGTGTTTTGGTAAATTGCATTTTTGGGGTTTAATTAATGACGAAAATTAGAGATCGTTAATATAAATTACGTAAAGGAAAATTTACGGCATTATGAACAAACTTCAAGCAACAGCCACATAGGGTGAGAGAAAACAAACCCCAGGAGATTAAGGCAAAAAATCCATCGTCTTCCACCACCGTGACCACCTTTGCGTAGATCGAAAGATGAGGAACAAGTCTATACCAATTTTATAACCGGATCAGACCATAAAAATCGAGGAAAGTGTTTATTACTTGCTTTATATTAGCAATAATTGTGCTCATGTTAGCATAGGAATCAAATATACGATTTAGAATTGGAATGGGTGAATTTAGAGAATTTGATCCATAGATTAAAAGTTATCTTAATGAAGAATTGAATCCCTATGTACGTAGAATAGGAATCCTGAAATTATATGTTGTGATTGAGAAATGAATTTGAGTTTTAATGGGTCTTAAATTTAAAATTGAAGAACTAGGGTTCTAATGGTCCAATTTGGGGATTTCATATTTAATTGATGTATTGTAAAGATTCAATGATTCTTGGTTGCTATAAATCATCTAAGCATGTTAGGAGATCAATTAAGTTGTTGTTTTGGTGATTGTGTTGAAAAATTTAGAGGTTTTAGGACTGAATTTTCGAGGAAGACGAATTGTAGCAGATGAAAAACGTAATAGGTCTGATAGGGGAGGATTATGCTCAATCTCGTTCGAACAAGATTGAGTCTCGTTCAAATGAGAATGTATGTCGTTCAAACAACATCCATTCTGGTTCGAACGACAAGTTCAAAATCTGGAAAAATCCTATTTTAGTTCAATTCGATTTGTACAGTTATTTTGAGTGAAGAAAACTATAATTTTATGATTTTAGCATAGTGCAGAATTGCTAGGGGATATTCGTAGAGTAATACCTTACATATTTTGGAAACGTGGGTTAATGATTTTAGCATAAGTGCAGTATTGCTCGGGGTTCGTAAAGTCATGCCTTATATATTTTGGAAAAGTGAGTTAACCGTGGAAATTTTGAGAGAGAATAATCGAAATAATAATATTATAAGTAGTAATGAGAGAATACTACGTATGGAAAATATATGTATGGGTTGGGTGACTACCTAATAAATTCCAAATGGATGTGAGAATGCCTATTATATGATTGTATTTGTGTGTATAGCATACCTAGTAGATATATATGTATATATGTATAGGGATGCTATGCATATATGTATATATGTGCTTGTGGATATTTTTACTTTGTGAAACTAGTAGATAGGATAATAATAATAAATGCTTTGCGCCAAGTGGTAGTAACAAAGGGGTGCATGATTAGTATATATATATATGTAGTGATGTTGTGAGTATATATAAAGGATATACTTGGGGAAAATTCTACTGTGTGAAATTAGTAGATATAATAATGAGAAATATAATGATTTCAGTGAATACAAGTTTACCCATTCGAACGGGGAATATATTGGAATTTAGTTATGGGGGATAAACTATTTTAGTAACGTATGGTACGGGAGATACGACATACTCCTTTGAAATATAGTTAGAAGTATAAGGTTATGGCCTAGTTGGGATTGATATAAATAACTAGGTTGGGTTAGATATACGTTAGTCGTTCGCAATAGTGGAGAGGTGAGAATCTCATGGGAGTTCGAAACTATCATGCACATAATACTTGCTTCACTGCAGTTTTAAATACTTGCTAAAACAAATATTTTTACAACTCGGGCTCTGACCCATTTCTTGCTATTCTCCTCTCTTTATACATATATATATATATATATATATATATATATATATATATATATATATATATATATATATATATATATTATTAGGTGCCCAGCCATAGGGTTGCCACCAGACTTATACGTATGGATCATTTGGCGAGCTACAATTGTTGTGGAAGTTGTAGGTTATTGAGATTAGATGCCTCTATCTTTCCATTCAGTTCTAGTTCAGACATTTCAGTTAGGGCATGTGTCGCCCGCTTCCAGTTTAGTTATTCAGAGATTACACTTTTGGTTTCAGACTTTGAACTTGAATGTTTTATCCAGTCTCATTTAATTCAGTAATTGTTTACTGTTCAGTATTTATTTTATTCTGGAGGAATGCAGACAGTTTTTGTTTTAATAATGAAAATTTATTAATGGATTATTTGGGTATAATTAAAATGAAATGTTTTGGCACTTAGCTTAATTATTTATTAGGTGATAAATAAATTAAAAATTGTTTTCGATAGTGATGCAAAGAATGCACCAATCGATCACTTCAGTTTAATTTAATAAAGGAATGATCACCCAATATTAAATTAGGCAGAGTGCCACATATATGCTAACATAGGGTAGGGCACTTTGGTGGACACCTATCCTATCTTTATGAAATATTAGCACATGAGATTATCAACATGAGAAATATTCAAACAATGATTTGGAATGATAAAGTACATAAGGACATCTAAACAATATAAACATTACATATGTAGTAAACAAAATCTTGTAAAATATTCAAAAATGAAAAAAAATAGTTTTCACCACAAATATGTTTAGAATTGCAAACGAATCACTCTCTAATTCGCGGAATCGAAAGTATAATTTTTTGTGAGAAAGATATAAAAGTAAATGCTATTTACAAATCAATTTTTTTTATTGGTGACACAAAAAAATTGTCACTTGAAATACAGACTTCATAATAGCCAATATGATTTCAGGGACGAAAATGTTCAAAACTTCACAGAAATGAATCTAGACAGATTTAGTGACAAAAAACAGAAACGTCACATAAGATTTTCATACATAAATATTAACAGATTTAGCGACAGAAAACTAAAACGTCACAGTAAGTTTCACACATCAGTATAAATAGATTCAGCGACAGAAAATTAGTAAGTCGCAGAAAGTTTACACATAACTCTTAACAGATTTAGCGGCAGAAAATAAAAATATCGTAGTAAGTATTATTCATAAACATAAACAGATTTTAAACTAAGTCCAAATTAGAGTCATAAAAAAAATATAATAAAAACATCACATAAGTCTCATAATTTAGAATATAAAATCTTCTATAAAATATGAATTTCATATTTAGACACAAAGGATATGTAACACCCCGCCTAATTAAATACCATGTAGCTACTCCTTTATTAAATTAAACAAAATATACAGTTGGTTCATTTGCAGCATCACTGTCGAAAAACATTTTTTTTCATTTTAAAATAACTCACCCAAGACTTAATTAAGTTAAGTGTTAAAAATATTTTCCATGATTGATAACAATTTAAAACCATTACTATAATACTGGACAATAATAGAGACGTCTCATAACACAACAGAAAAATGAACAATAATATTAAATGTAACTAGATAGAACTTCCTAGTTTAAAACATCCAACACCAATCCAATAAACTAAAATGAAAGTACCAACATAATCCCAATACAATATCTGAAAAGGTAAATGGAATAACTAGAATACTGGGCAACATTCCCTAAATAAGAGAAGTACTACAGACATACCAATCAAAGAAATGAAGCATCTAAACAAGTCTACATCTCCAGGATCGGCAACTCATGATCAAACATCCATACCCTAAGCAGCACGTCCCTTATGCTGGGCACCTCCTAATATAGATATAGTAGAGGAGAAAATATGCAAGGAAACTGGTCAGAGCCCGATTGTAAATGATTTTAAAATAGCAAGTGTTTAACAAGTGCAACTAAGCATTTATTATGTACATGTTGAATTCCGGGCTCTCACTTGATATTCTCACATCTCATCTAGAGTGCATGTCTGACGTATTCGAGTAAATTCCTAATTAAGGTTTCCTTATAACTAGTTTCCACAACATGATTTTATCCCATATAATAACCCCTTATGTCCCATACCATAAGTAATATAATTATTCACATTCTTTTCTCCTTAATACGAATTTGATTTTTCAAATCCTTAGGATTAAGTATTCTTTTACTTAATTAAATTCAATTTCTTTTATTCAAAATCACCTACAATATCACACAGTAGATTGAATCATAGTATATATATTCACCCTATAATATATACTAATATAGCACCTCCCAGTCATAGGTGTGGTGCATGCATTCTCTGCTATCATGTCCAGTCACAATTCTCATTGTATAAAGGAAAAATGGTTCGGTGTCTTCCCCGAATCATAAATAACATAACACACATATGTTGTAGGCAAGCATACTCCCCAGCCAAATGAGTCACGCACATACCTACATTCCCATTCAACCGTCGAAACTATCAATTTCAGCAATAGCACGTAACCAAGGTCTTATGCTCAGGGTACGAATCTAAAATCCTCCCAAATGGGAGCACAAGAAAAGACCTTCCACAATGCAAAACCTCCACCCCGATAGCAAGTAGCGTATATATGTCATACACATATTAAACTATAATATTGGTATACTTACACTTGTACATATATATATATATATATATATATCAAGTTATTCACACAACCATAAGATAATTCCCATACGTAGTATTATCTATCTCTCAAATCCTTTGTATTCAATATTATGACTTTACTCCTTAATTTATTATTCCCGATCCTATCTCATTACTCGAAGATTAAATAATTTTTATTTGATATACATTCAGTAAAAAACTCACTTATATCCTACTGGTCCATGTCATCATACTCCCCGAATTATTGCGAATAAATCTCATCTTTAATTAGGATTATATTCAACAAAACTTATTCTCTCTTAACCATATATTCTTCCACTTAGGATTATTCACATATGGACTTAAGATTTTCCATGTGATTCAAATGACCCCTTACCTACTGGTCCTATCCTCAATCTTCATATAAACATCACAACCCAAAATATAAATCTATCAACCGTAATTCATTCGATTAATTAACATAATTCTCTCCAATTTAAATCCCAAACATAATAATATTAATTCGGGTTTTTCCTATGGCCTACTGCGTTCCATAAGTCCCATTATGTTCAAATAATAATCACTAAAAATTCCAAAAATTAAATCAAGATTTAAAAAGGAACAAGTTCATCTTTTCTAGGGAGGTCGATCGATCGATGGTCGGGGGTTGATCGATCGATCACCCAGATATCAGCCCAGATTCTGCAACTTTTGTTGTACGGGTTCACATCTTTTGATCATTCAAAACTTTATTTTAACATCCCAAATTTCGTCTAATCCATACCACATGATATAGAAACATATGAAAATGATTCCTACTGATTTAAACAACCTAGAATCATCAAGAGATTGGATTAAAAGCATATTTCTCATATTTTTCCAGAAAACTAAATATGTGAATATTTCAAGAACAATCCTATAATTCTCAAAATTTCCCCAACATGTGATGTTTATTTCGTGGATTAATAACTACCAACAACATGAGATTAACCCTACGTATTTTTAATTTCCAGAAATGAATTAACAACTAACTAGTTTATCTTCAAAAGATGTAACTTCTCATTATTTCTAACTATCCTAACATGGACATTATACTAACTACATTGCGAATATTAAATCACTTGCCTCTACCGAAGATCTGATCACCTGGGGATGAATGCACACTGGTGGTTCTTACCTTCTCCGACCAACTTCTGGTGGTGGCTGGTGGTGGTGACCTTTGGCTCTTGGTTCTCCCACAAAGACTCTTCCTTTCCCCTAGAGAAACTCCTCACTCTCTATCAATTTCTTTCTATCTAAGTTTGTAGAATGAATCATTAATATAAACCCTTTTGACTTATAAATTATCTCCCAAATTCGTGTACACTATTCACCTTCCAAGTCAAATGACCATATTACCCCTCTAGGGTGACTATTCGGTTCCAAAGTGCCCCGAGACCCTATACCAACGTCCGAGTAGACTTTTTTTACTATAAAAACACTTCTGAACACTTTGGCACAGTCGAAATTACCATTTGGATGACACAAAAATATTCCTCCTTCTATTTTATATAAATTCAGTCCCGACACTACTTTCACACGCATCTGACTTATTCACCAAAATTGTCGTAGTAACTATTCGCGACAACTTCTAAAATTAATCATAAGTAAAGTCATAACCACATATTACTTTGATTCACTAAGTAATATTCAACATATATCATATATTACTATATTCTCAAGTAATAATTAAAATCGAATTAATTTCAAATTATTCCATTAGTTCCCAATAAATCCCTTTTTAAAAGTTATCAAAATTACGGCGTATTACATACTCCCCCCCATTTAACGGAATTTCATCCAAAAATTCAGAAAATTAAATCATACCTGGTACAAATAATTTTGGATAACGTTTGCGAATATCGTCCTCACGCTCCCAGCTAGATTCCTCGACATTATGGTGCGCCCACTAGACACGCACATGAGGTACTACCTTCGATCTCAAGCGTTTCTCGACGCGGTCTAAGATCATCTATGGTCACTCCTCGTAAGAACTATCTGGATGCAATTCCACTTCCTCCAATGCAATATAAGTATGATCCAACTCATCTCGAAGATACCGTCGCAATGAAGAAATGTGGAACACGTCATGTATAGGATGCAGCTTTTTCGGTAGCCCAATTCTCTATGCTACTGGTACCATATATCTTGGTGCTAATTTCCCTTTCTTCCCAAATCTCATTATCCCCTTCATCAAAGATACTCGCAAAAGTACCTGGTCCCCCACGCTAAACCCCTTAAAGAACCTCTTAGCATCAGCGTAGATTTTCTGTTTATCTTGAGCTACACGAATGCGACTTCTGATCATTTCAATCCTGGCAAATGTATGCTGAATCACTTCTGACCCAAGTAGCTTGTTGTACCCCAATTCTAACCAACATGCAGGAGAGAGACAAGGTCTTCCATATAATGCCTCAAATTGGGCCATACCAATGGTGAACTGATAGGAATTATTTTACGCAAATTCCACCAAATGAAGATATTATTCCCAACTCCCTCCAAAATCCAGAATACACATACGTAACATATCCTATAACATCTGGTTAGTGCACTCTATCTAACCATTTGTCTGCGGGTGATAGGCTGTACTCAACCGCACTTCAGTACCCATGGCCTTGTGAAAACTTTCCCAAAATTAGGAAATAAAGATCTTGTCCCGGTCGAAAAAAACATTAAGTGGAACTCCATGTAACCTTACTATCTCGGCTATAAAGAGTTGTGCATATTTCTCTGTAGCATAATCAGTTCGTACCGACAGGAAGTGTGCTACCTTAGTCAATCGATCCACAATCACCCATATGGAATCGTGATCTCTTTGAGTGGTAGGTAGTCGGGTGATAAAATCAATGGAAATGATCTCCCATTTCCACATCGGAATCTCTAACAGCTGAGGAAACCCTGTTGCCTTATGATGATCCACTTTCACTAACTGGAATGTTGCACATTTAGAGACAAAATCGACAATATCTTTCATGATTCCACTCCTCCAATACTGTCGTCTCAAATTTTGGTACATTTTATCCAAACCGAAATGTACCATAAATTTTGAACCAATCAACTCAGACATCACCGCGTGTCGCAACTCTTCCTGTTCCAGGACAATCAGTCTACCATTAAAGCATAAGCCTCCCTCTGAGCTCACTGAGTAAGACTCTACTCCTTCGGCCAAAAGTTATCAAATTTTCTCCTGACTGAACGGATCAGCTGCCTGGGCATGTACTACCCTCGTCATAATCTAAGGAGTAATGGTCATAACAGACATAAATGACCTAGCAACTGCATCCTAATGGCCTAGTTGCTTCCATTTTTCCTTCCACACCGAGGCTAGTTTATCCTCAGGTCTACGACTCAAAGCATCAGCTACCACGTTAGCCTTTCCCGGGTGATAATGCATCTCAAACTGATAATCCTTCACGAATTTAAGCCACCTGTGGTACTACATATTCAACTCTCTCTGAGTGAATAAATACTGTAGTGACTTGTGATCCGTGAATAAACAAAACTTTTCACCCAACAAATAGTGTCTCCATATCCGAAGGGTAAATACGACAGCTGCAAGCTCTAAGTCGTGGGTAGGGTAGTTATTCTCATGAGGATTAAGCCATCTAGAGGCATAAGCTATAGCCTTATTTTCTTGTTGAAAAACTCCACCGAGTCCCTGTAATGATGCATTAATATATACTAGCTACTCCACTCCTAGTCTGGGCAGCGCTAGCACCGGAGCAGAAGTCAACTTATCCTTCAGTTCATCAAATGGTAACTTACACTCATCATCCCAAATAAATGGTACACCTTCGTAGGTTAGATTTGTCATCGATCCTGCAATCTTTGAAAAGACTTTAATAAACCGTCTATAGTAGCCAAATAATCCCAAGAAATTGCGTACCTCCGTTAGTGTCGTGGGTTGTCCCCATTTCATCCCCGCTGATACTTTGATAGGATCCACTAAAATACCTCATTCTGACACCATATGCCCAAAGAATTGAACCTCTCAGAGCCAAAACCCACACTTGTTGTACTTGGCATACAACTGATGCTCACATATTGTTTATAGGACCTTCCACAAATTCTCAGCGTGCTCTTCTTTTATATTAGAGTAAACCAGGATATCATCTATGAAGACAATGACAAACTTATGTAGGAACTCTCTGAATACTGTGACAACCCGCCTACTAAAATAATAGGTGGCCAGCCTAATACTCTAATAATCTCAGGAATCATAGATGGTCCATTCTCAGCATCACTGTCGATTAAAAATAATAGTACGAGATAACCACTAATCATTTTAGAAAATGGACTATCAATTTAAAAGAATTTTCAAGAAAAAGAAAAACACTTAGACAATCCCATTTGTCAAAAACGGTGGATATCAAAAACCGATGAATAAAGAGTGACAATGAAATAATTAATCACCGAATAAGCTGACGGTGGACAGACCAATACAATTAATTACATCGAATATTTCATTACAATATTTACATTAATAATAAGTGAGTGCAACACTTGGGCAACACGCCCGAATAAATAAGCTGAACATAACTAGAGTACAGTGGAAAGAAGCGTCTAATACAAATAACCTACAACATCCGCAATATGCTGTAGCTTCATGAGTACCGGAATGGAAATGTAAATACGGGTGTCCATGCGGTAGATAACCTGTACGGACAAGAGTATATGCAGAAACAAAGAAATATAGGCGGGTCAGGGTCCGGTTTGATATGATTCCCATGTGACTAAAATGCATGATAGTTTCGTACTTAACAATAATATTTCTCACCTCTCAGTCTAAAAGAAAACTAGCACAATATCATGATGATGCTCTAGTTAACTCCGAGTACTAAGGGATAACTTCTCCCCAATCTCAACACTATGCCTTTTTCATGCGTGGGGTGTCTCGCAAAGCGAAATCCAAAGAAGGAACCCCCCCCCCCCCCGATACACTACTACTTAGGCAAGGTTGATCGTCGGGATCCATTAGACCCTAAGTACAATATTGATGAATATAATCATCTGATTAAATTTCTTTTAACACAGTGCTAAGGGCTAAGTTTCTCTCCAGTCTCAACACTATGCCCTATTCTTGCGTGGGGTGTCTCGCAAAGCGAAATCCAAACAAGGAATCCCCCCGATACACTACTAATTAGGCAAGGTTGATCGTCGGGATCCATTATAACCTTAGCACATAATTAATATATATGTATATATGTGAGAAACCATCTACAGCTACTCAAAAAAACATAAAGAAACCCACTCACCATTTAAACCATCATTCCCATTTCTTTCTTTAGGAATGTATATAAATGGTACAACATTTTATCAAATGTTTACCATTACAATCTCATAACTCTACATGCACCATTCATATTTCTTTCTTAGGAATATACATAAATGGTACAACATTTTATCAAATGTTTACCATATAATCTCATTTCTACAACCTCTTTACAAATTTTATTTACTTTCTTCCATCCAGGAAGAATTACATTTTTAAAGAAAGTTTTATTAACATAAAAATGCTTTAATCATTTCCATAAAATTCCATCAAAAGTCATTTTTATTAGCATAAAAATACTTTTGTATACCATATGCTTCCATTTCCCTCTCATACGGGAAATGTATCCGAAGCCCAACCATATCCCATTTTCGTTCTTCCATCCAGGAAATGTAATTAAAGCCAATTCATTATCATGAATTGCTTTAAAAAATCTAAGACCGTCCCTCCGGGTTTCCCCACTGGACGCACCCCTAAATGGCTATCATCTTAAAGGGCCTATCTATACAAGACAACCTGGGAACCTACCAGCGTCGGGAAGCGGCCATATTGCTTGCGGGAAAGTCAGGACCACACCCAGAATCCCCTAACCAGCGCAGTAATATAAATGCCGATATGGCCTAGGGACTATATCCACCCTGAATTCATTAGTCAGGGGGATTCACCACACGTGCGCAACTTCCCTTATGATAGCGATTTAGGGAGGTGTGTAATCCATATATTATCATTTATGAAAACCATTACTTTTCCTTTTGAAAACTTCCAATTTTATTAATGACCTAAGACCCAAAGTGCCAACCATTATTGAAACTAGCCTTCAAGAGTTCATTTAATCTCATAAACCATCAATACGAGTCTCCATAAAGGAAAGTCTCCCAAAAGGTTCAACATTTGTATTTTAACTTCCAATTACCTTTAGGTTAAACTCCTATATCATTCAGACATTGACCTATACAAAATAGCCCTCGGGTAAGCCCAATTATCCTATTTTAGCCTAGGACATTAGTCTACCCAAAATAACCCTCTAGGACTCCCCATTACTTCCCAAAGGAAGGTTCCTAAACCTTGGACCTAAAAGAAAAGGGATAAAAAATGAACTAGAAAAACATCCCAAAAATGCAGAAATTCCGAATCGATTTGCCCTGTCCGAATTGATTTGGGCCCATAGAGAATCGATTCGGTCAAGAAGACCTGGCATTCTGCATTATCCCAAATCGATTCGAATAGTCCGAATCGATTCCGTCAACCCAGACCTGACACTTTCCCTCTTACCGAATCGATTCGCTAGGGCCAAATCGATTCGGTTCTGCAGAATTTCAAAGTTTAGGCTACGGGTTGTTTGAACCCTAAAGCCCCAAAACCCTCAAACCCTTGTTTCTTCCCAACATCAACAACAACAATTCAACCCAATTCATTTCTACACCATTTCTAACTACAATTTGTCCTCAAATCAAATTAAAAATCAAGAATTTAAGGTTTAATCATCAAAATTAACAAAACCAAATTTATGGTTTAAATCTCCCAAAACTTAACCAAACATGCATTATATCACATTAAATCACATCTAGCAAGTAAGAAACTTGCCTCGAGGTTCGTAGTCTCTGATCCACCTCCAGTAGCAACGGAATCTGGCCCAAATCTTCCCTTTTTCTCTCTTCATCTCCTTTTCTCCCAACTCTCTCTCTCTCTCCTTTGGCTTTTCTCACAAATGAAGAAAGAAAAAGGGGTGGGGGACTTAAACGGGTTATAAAACAAATATACCCTCTTTTAATTGCTAATACTCCATTAAAATGGCTCGTATACTCTTAATTGAGTCATAACGCATTAAAAGTGCCCGAAACTACAAAATACAACTTGGCACTTATTTCGACTATCTCGACCATTCTAAAAACAACCGCACCCCCTATTTTGGCATTCTAGAAAAGTGAACAAATTTTATGTTCCATGTTCATTTTATTGCATTAATTTTTCCAAATTTTATATACAGGTCATAATCGTCGTTTTACATATAACGACGTAGTAATACACAACATGATGCTATTTACCTTCTCACACGGTAAATAGACAAAACATGGTAAATATTATCCCCAAATATCGCGGGAAATAGTATTTACTCCAACATCCCCTATTTTATAAAATTAGCCCATCAGGCAAAACAATATATAATAGCCGTTCCAAAAATCTGGGTTGTTACATACTCCCCCCCCCCCCCCCCTTAAAGGGGAATTTTACCCTCAAAATTCAGGCATAAACCATAACCATATAAAGATTATATCGTATGAACTATCATTCTATCATTCATAACAAACCCCTCGGTATATCTGCGTCCCCATTTCGACTTGAACTACGGTCATCACACGACACCATTCCTTTATAAGAAATGATCCGAACTATTTTGCGAAAATTCGATTTTTTTTGAAAAGCTACTACTCCCATCCTTCCTCATTCCACCACTAGTATCTTCCCACTAGTAGGTGAATTGGTCAGTCCTAGACATGAACGCTCTTACTATAGCGTTCCCTCGATTCGGCTCGTTCCGTTTGGCATAACTAAACTCTCCGACGAATTTCCTACTCGGCGCATCAAATACCCCATCCGCATTTCCTTAGTGAAAGGGAAATAACCAATTGATAGTCTTTTACGAACTCCAGCTTCTCGTTTGTGAAAAGGCCAAATTCCTGCCCCAAAAGTAGGGCCTTTATTCTCTAAGGCAAATACTACCGCTACGAACTCTACATCAAGCGGCGGATAATACTTCTCACGAAGTTTAAGTCGGTAAGAAGCATAAATAGTGGGTCCATGCCCCCGTATTAATACTTCTCATTCGTTACATCCCCTTTCGATCATAACAACACGAGTGCAGGAGTAAAAGTCAACTCATGCTTTAACCCCTCGAAATTAGGTTACCGACGTAATGCTCTATCTAGAAAAGGCCCCCACCATCAATGGCCTATTTCTTCGAAATCACTCAAGATCCTATACTTCTTCGTTCTAGGGACCAAATCCTAATTATATCCCTAGTGTCCAAGACCTTTCCCAACTCCCGACATTCGCTCAGTTTCGTGTGTGGGACGTCTCGCCGAGGCGAAATCCAAACAAGGAACCCTCCCATTACACTACTACCTCGCATCGCCAGTCGTCGAGAGGTAACGGTCTAAGACACATGATCGGGATCGCTAGAATCCTAACTTGACACTCTACTAATACTCTTCTACTTCTAAGTCCTACCATCTCAAACAACTTAAAAATTTGCTAACCTGGCATTTACTTTCTGTAAAATGCCACTGACACTTTATCCCAATATACATACATACATCTTTTATAGATGGCCTTCTCATTAAAGCATAGCATATAAGTCTCTATCATACTTCATATCTTAGTCTCCCCCACTTCGATCAGAGGAAAACTATCACAGTGCTCATATCACGCACTATAACTTAGCCTTCAACCACTCATTTACGTGATTCATGGTTAAACCTTTCCAACCCATCATCTAAACCAACAGAAAAGTAAAGAAATAAAAGAAAAGAAAATGCGCATCTCTCCACTCCCAACGTCGTTAAGGTTCATGCGTGGAGCGTCTTGTCGAAGCGAAATCCAAACAAGAAACCCCTCCACACAATCCCTTTAACTAGTTGGTCATGGAGATCAGGCAACATCATACACAAACAAGGCAAACAGATCAAGCATGCAATCAAAAAAAAATAAAGCAAGACAAATAAAATAAAATAAAATGAAAACTAACTACACAACGTAAACCACCTCTATAAATCTCAACCCGTATCCAGAATAGATATTATAGAACAACTAGTCCTTCTCTAGAACTAGAAATAGGGTAGCCTCACGATTTATTCGCTTGCTATCGCACCAACTCATCCAAGAATATCTCTACTCGTATATTACATATAATACAAGTAGCACACACCACAAATCTCATCACTCGCCCCATAACAAGTGAAAGAAAATATAGTACTTCCCTATCATGGAAGCCATATTGATACACTACCCCAAGCTCAATAAACACACCCGAATTTAGGGTGAAGACAATACTACTCCATATTATCATAAGGAAATGCTCCATCCTCAACTATGGTGGACATTTTTGCTAATATACTTGTCAATCTCCTTGACCACTACCAATGGTTCCTAGACACATATTCTAGTTTCACCCGAACCAATCTACCTCCATCTCTAGCTACCCTAGAGATTTTTTTTTCAACTAGTTCCCTTAACTTCTTCAGCAAAGAGAACATTCTGTGACAACCCACCTACTAAAATAATAGGTGGCCAGCCCAATACTCTAATAATCACAGGAATCATAGATGGTCCATTCTCAGCATCACTGTCGATTAAAAATAATAGTACGAGATAACAACCAATCATTTTAGAAAACGAACTGTCAATTTCAAAGAATTTTCAAGTAAAAGAAAAACACTTAGACAATCCCATTTGTCAAAAACGGTGGATATCAAAAACCGATGAATAAAGAGTGACAATGAAATAATTAATCACCGAATAAGCTGACAGTGAACAGACCAATACAATTAATTACATCGAATATTTCATTACAATATTTACATTAATAATAAGTGAGTGCAACACTTGGGCAACACGCCCGAATAAATAAACTGAACATAACTAGAGTACAATGGAAAGAAGCGTCTAATACAAATAACATACAACATCCGCAATATGCTGTAGCTTAATGACTACCGGAATGGAAATGTAAATACGGGTGTCCATGCGGTAGAGAACCTGTACGGCCAAGAGTATATGAAGAAACAAATAAATATAGCCGGTTCAGGGCCCGGTTTGATATGATTCCCATGTGACTAAAATGCATGGGAGTTTCGCACTTAACAATAATATTTCTCACCTCTCAGTCTAAAAGCAACCTAGCGCAATATCATGATGATGCTCTAGTTAACTCCGAGTACTAAGGGCTAACTTCTCCCCAATCTCAACACTATGCCTTTTTCGTGCGTGGGGTGTCTCGCAAAGCGAAATCCAAACAAGGAACCCCCTCGATACACTACTACTTAGGCAAGGTTGATCGTCGGGATCCATTAGACCCTAAGTACAATATTGATGAATATAATGATATGATTAAATTTCTTTTAACATAGTGCTAAGGGCTAAGTTTCTCTCCACTCTCAACACTATGCCCTATTCGTGCCTGGGGTGTCTCGCAAAGCGAAATCCAAACAAGGAACCCCCCCGATACACTACTACTTAGGCAAGGTTGATCGTCGGGATCCATTAGACCATTAACACATAATTAATATATATGTATATATGTTAGAAACCATCTACAGCTACTCAAGAAAACATAAAGAAACCCATTCACCATCTAAACCATCATTCCCATTTCTTTCTTTAGGAATCTATATAAATGATACAACATTTTATCAAATGTTTACCACTACAATCTCATAACTCTACATGCACCATTCCTATTTCTTTTTTAGGAATATACATAAATGGTACAACATTTTATCAAATGTTTACCATATAATCTCATTTCTACAACCTCTTTACCAATTTTATTTCCTTTCTTCCATCCAGGAAGAATTACATTTTAAAGCAAGTTTTATTAACATAAAAATGCTTTAACCATTTCCATAAAATTCCGTCATAAGTCATTTTTATTAGCATAAAAAAACTTTTGTATACCCTATGCTTCAATTTCCCTCTCATACGGGAAATGTATCCGAAGCCCAACCATATCCCATTTCCGTTCTTCCATCCAGGAAATGTAATTAAAGTCAATTCATTATCATGAATTGCTTTAATAAATCTAAGACCGTCCCTCCGGGTTTCCCCACTGGACCCACTCCTAAATGGCTATCATCTTCCAGGGCCTATCTGTATAAGACAACCAGGGAACCTACCAGCGTCGGGAAGCAGCCATATTTCTTGCGGTAAAGTCAGGACCACACCTAGAATCCCCTAACCAACGCAGTAATATAAATGCCCATATGGCCTAGGGACTATATCCACCCAGCATTCATTAGTTAGCGGGCTTCACCACACGTGCGCAACTTCCCTTATGATAGCGATTTAGGGAGGTGTGTAATCCATAAATTATCATTTATGAAAACCATTACTTTTCCTTTTGAAAACTTCCAATTTTACATTCCCAAACTCATTTACTTAGCCATTAAGTACCAAGTTTTAGAGTATACATTTCATTCTTATAAAGTCGTATTTTATTAATGACCTAAGACCCAAAGTGCCAACCATTATCGAAACTAGCCTTCAAGAGTTCATTTAATCTCATAAACCATCAATACGAGTCTCAATAAAGGAGATTCTCCCAAAAGGCTCAACATTTGTATTTTAACTTCCAATTACCTTTAGGTTAACCTCCTATATCATTCAGAGATTGACCTATACAAAATAGCCCTCGGGTAAGCCCAATTATCCTATTTTAGCCTAGGACATTAGTCTACCCAAAAAAAACCTCTATGACTCCCCATTACTTCCCAAAGGAAGGTTCCTAAACCTTGGACCTAAAAGAAAAGGGATAAAAAATGAACCAGAAAAACATCCCAAAAATGCAGAAATTAATCGATTCGCCCTGGCCGAATCGATTCGGGCCCATAGCGAATCGATTCGGTATGTCCGAATCGATTCGGTCAAGAAGACCTGGCATTTTTCATAACCCTGAATCGATTCGAATAGTCCGAATCGATTCGGTCAACCCAGACCTGACACTTTCCCTCTTACCGAATCGATTCGCTAGTGCCGAATCGATTCGGTTCTTCAGAATTTCAAAGTTTAGGCTACGGGTTGTTTGAACCCTAAACCCCAAAACCCTCAAACCCTTGATTCTTCCCAACATCAACCTCAACAATTCAACCCAATTCATTTCTACACCATTTCTAACTACAATTTGTCCTGAAATCAAATTAAAAATCAAGAATTTATGGTTTAATCATCAAAATTAACAAAACCAAATTTATGGTTTAAATCTCCCAAAACTTAACTAAACATGAATTTTATCACATTAAATAACATCTAGCAAGTAAGAAACTTGCCTCGAGGTTCGTAGTCTCTGATCCACCTCCGGTAGCGACGGAATCTGGCCCAAATCTTCCATTTTTCTCTCTTCCTCTCCTTTTCTCCCAACTCTCTCTCTCTCTCCTTTGGCTTTTCTCACAAATGAAGAAAGAAAAAGGGGTGGGGGTCTTAAACGGGTTATAAAACAAAAATACCCTCTTTTAATTGCTAATACTCCATTAAAATGGCTCATATACTCTTAATTGAGTCATAACGCATTAAAAGTGCCCGAAACTCCAAAATACAACTTGGCACTTATTTCGACTATCTCGAGCATTCTAAAAACAACCGCACCCCCTATTTTGGCATTCGGGAAAAAGTGAACAAATTTTATGTTCTATGTTCATTATATTGCATTAATTTTAGCAAATTTTATATACAGGTCATAACCGTCATTTTACATATAACGACGCAGTAATACACAACATGATGCTATTTACCTTCTCATACGGTAAATAGACAAAACATGGTAAATATTATCCCCAAATATCGCGGGAAATAGTATTTACTCCAACATCCCCTATTTTATAAAATTAGCCCATCAGGCAAAATAATATAAAATAGCCGTTCCAAAAATATGGGTTGTTACAGAGACTTAGTTCATCAAGTCTATAAATACATCTAGCACATTGGTCAACCCGAACGGAAAAACTCGAAACTCGTAAGATCCATATTGTGTCAGAAAAATAGTCTTCGATACATCCTGTTCTCTAATTCTTAATTGGTGATAACCAGATCTCAAATCTATCTTTGAAAAGTAAGTTTCTCCTCTCAACTAATCAAACAAGTCATTGATGCGGGGTAAAGGATATTTATTTCAAATCGTGACTTTATTAATCTCCCGATAATCAACACACAGTCGTAAGGATTCGTCCCTCTTCTTTACGAACAGAACTGGGTCACCCCAAGGTGAGGTACTCCTACGGATGAAACCCTGTCCTAATAACTGTTCGATCTGATCCCTCAATTCTCTCATCTCTACAGGAGTCATACGGTAGGGAGCACGAGATATATGGCAAGTGCCCGATGCTAAGTCAATCACAAACTCAATTTCCCTACTAGGCGATAATCCAGGTATATCCTGAAATACATCGACGAATTCTCTAAAAACTGAAATTGAATGAAGGGAAATTACAACTCCCGTAGAGTTGTCCTCCTCTAAGTAATATAAATGAATGGACGATCCTCCCTCGGGCCAAGGCATCGCTAATATGAACATCTCCTGACCTGGAATAGAAAATATAATACTCCTACCAAAATAATATATCGTGGCTCTATAAGTGACTATCCAGTCAATCCCAATAATAGCATCATATTCATACATCTCTAATACAAGCATATCAGCTGGTAAAATCAAACTCCCAATCTCTATACTCACACTATGGTATATAAAGAAAATAGGCGTGACATGACCCATAGGTGAATCTACATAAGCAATAGTACTGGTTGTTGTGTCGAACAACCCTTAGGCCCGAGAAAAACTAGTGGATATGAAAGAATGTGATGCTCGCGTATCAAACAAAATACGTCCCATAACTTCAGAGATCAAAAATATACCCTCAATCGTGGGTGGTGGCTGTTGAACTGCTGCCTATTGAATGTTGTACACAAGTCCATACTGCTGTTGCCCCTACTGTGGTGGAGCTGCTAGAATGGTTGGTAAGGTTGGCATCAGGGTCGGTGCTAGAAGAGCAGTTGGAAACATAGGCCTCTGAGGCTCTCAATGTGCACCCTGCTACTGGGGCATCTTACCCTTATCTGGGCAATCCTATTTCTTGTGACCATCTTTTCCACATGTGAAACATTTACCTGCAAATTTCCCCCAATTATGACCCTGTTGGCCACGACCTGGTTGACCATTCCCACCTCTGCCTTGGCCCTGATGGCCCTGTTGATTGTGCTGTTGGCCCTGGTGGCCTTACCTATTACCACCCTGCGCATAATGAAATCCTCCCGATCTCAGAAGTTTTACATAATCCCCTGGCTGTGAATTTTGATCACATTATTTCGGTTTTCCCTGAGCTGAAGATGACCCACTGCCATTATTTCCTCCAGTATGACCCTGCTGACTGGATTCAATTCCCCTCTTACTTCCCTTGACATGAAGATGGTGGTCCTGGCAATGAAGTAAAGAAGCATTCAATACATCATTATATGTTTGTAAGGAAAGATTTCCCAATAGATTCTGGCGAATTCTCCAAGTAAGACCATCCCTGAACAGCTGAATCTTCTCCTCTTCAGTAGGTACCTCTACTGGAACCAAATTGGTCTGTATAGTAAACTCTTCTTTGTATTCACCAACTGATTTCCCCTCCGCGGTGAGGTTTAAGAGTTTCCTCTGCATTTCTATCTGAACTACATAAGGAAAGTATTTGCGGTCGAACCTCACCCAGAAGTCCGGAATAGACAAAATATCCCTCTCCTCCATTTTGCTAGTGGACTCCCACCACTGTAGAGTTGCACCAAATAACTTGAACGTAGCTCGCATTTATTTCAGAACCTCCATACATTCATACATACGCAGATTCCACTGGATGTCTTTCTTCCATTAGCTAGAACTTACGACGTTGGAACCCCCTTTGAATTATGGTGAATGTGCCTCTTGGAATGCCTCCCTAACACGTTCCCAAGAAGTGGGAAACCCTTGCACTGGTGCCGGTGACACTGCCTGTGTTGGTGGTGGATCTTGTTGGGCGGCCGCCAAGGAAGTATTTACTTCTTGACTAATAATGGAAGTAACCTCTTCCGCATTCATAGTTCCCTGAGCTGGAACGAGCAGTCGTGTTGGTCGTACTGCACCTAGGGCTCTTTGTGCACGTCGAGGAGGCATCTAAAACGTGATACATCAAAATTAACATTTTAAAATACCATATAAATAGCTGAAGTCGTAAAAATGCAAATATGATTCTAAAAAATCCAAATGATAGGGATCTATATCAAAGGATGCTAAGCACAAAGCATATGTAAGACGCACAGATCCTAAAGAGTCTAGAACCTGATGTTATGATACCATCAGTAACTCCCCGCCTAAATAATACTAGGTAGATACTCCTTTATTAAATTAAACAGAATATACAGTTCGTTCATTCTCAGCATCACTGTCGAAAAACATTTTTTTCTTTTTAAAATAACTCACCCAATACTTAATTAAGTTAAGTGTTAAAAACATTTTCCACGATTGATAAAAAATATAAAACCATTACCACAATATTGAAAAATAATAGGAAAGTCTCATAACACAACTGATTAATGAATAACAAGATTAAATGTAACTGGATAAAACTTTCGAATTTAAAACATTCAACACCAATCCAATAAAATAAAATGAAAGTACCAACATAATCCCAATACAATATTCGAAAAGATAAATGGAATAACTAGAATCCTGGTTAACATGCCCTAAATAAGAGAAGTACTACAGACACGGGAATTAAGGAAATTAAGTATCTAAACAAGTCTGCATCTTCAGGATCATCAACTCATGATCAAACATCCATACCCTAAGTTGCACGTCCCTGATGCTGGGCACCTGTTAATATAAATATAGTAGAGGAGAGAATATTCAAGGAAACGGGTCAGAGCCCGATTGTAAATGATTTTGAAACAGTAAGTGTTTAACAAGTACAATTAAGTAATTATTATGTACATGTTAGATTCTGGTCTCTCACTTGATATTCTCACATCTCATCTAGAGTGCATGTCTAACGTATCCGAGTGAATTCCTAATTAAGGTTTCCTTGTAACTAGTTTCCACAACATGATTCTGTCCCATATAATAACCCCGTATGTCCCATACCATATGTAATATAATTATTCATATTCTTTTCTCTTTAATGTGAATTTGACTTTTTAAAGCCTTAGGATTACGTATTATTTTACTTAATTAAATTCAATTTCTTTTATTCATAATAAACTACAATATCATACAGTAGATTGAATCATAGTATATATATTCACCCTATAATATATACTAATATAGCACATCCAAATCATAGCTGCGGTGCATGCATACTCTACTATCATGTCCAGTCACAATTCTCATTGTACAAAGGACAAATGGTTCGGTGTCTTCCTCTAATCATAAATAACATAACACACATATGTTGTAGGCGAGCATACTCCCCAGCCAAATGAGTCATGCACATACCTATGTTCCCATTCAACCGTAGAAACTATCAATTTCAATGATAGCACGTAACCAAGGCCCTATGCTCAGGGTTCGAATCTAAAATCCTCCTAAATGGGCACACAGGATAAGATCGTCCACAACGCGAAACCTTCACCCCGGTAGAAAGTAGCGTAGGTATGTCATACACATAATAAACTATAATATAGGTATACATCCACCTATATATATATACTAGTGAAATGCCCGTGCCTGAAGGCACGGCGAAAATTTTGAAAGTACATAATCGCGAAACAACGAAAATTTCAAGAGTACGTATTTGAAAAACGACAAAAATATCGTTCCCTAACAAAACAAAATAAAGTGTAATTTTAAAAAAATTGGCCATAATCTCCCTTGTTTATAGGACTATCTAACCTGCTTAACAAATAACAAATTGTCCAGCACCATTCAAATAATCTAAATTCATTAAACAAACTCACATATAACATGAAATATATAATATTCGTCAACTGAACTCACATCGTGCATCAAATAAACAAAATGCCCATTTAAAAAAAATCAGGATGGTTTCCTTTGTTTATTGGACTAACCACCCTCTTAAGGGATAACAAAAAATCCAACAACATTTAATTCAACAACATTTAAAAAGTCCAAGTTAATCTAACAAATACTTCATCTTGGTTGTCACAATACCACCATCCAACAATCATTCTCATGATGTTTTTAGAGTACTTTAGCTCTGCATTTAAACCAAAAGTCAAAAGTAGGCACTTTAACAAAATTAAATGCTAGTGAAAAAAGAATCAAATTGAAAGCATATGACATGTGTTTGTGTATTATATGTAGAAAAATGAATATATTAGAAGTGCCTCAATAATGTAGTGTTTTGTTTTTGGGGGGGAGGGGGGGGAGGGGAGGCGAATTTCAAGAATTTGGGAGTGAAAATTTCTTTAGTATGTAGATGTTATAATAATATGGAAGAACTTGAGCATCTATATTATATGCTGAGAGTCATCAAGCTAGGCACTTACTTCATAACTGAGGTCTTTAAGAAGTCGAGTTGCTACAACAGCCAAGAACTCCTACCACGGGAGGAAAGGGAGCTCAAAATTGTAAAGGCAACGGAGCAAGTTTTTAACTACCTGCAATATAAATTAACTTTTTTATAAGAAAAATCAAGTTAATATAAAGGACAATAAAAGAAGCAGCCCCAAAACAATAAAAGATATATGTTTTCTAAGAAAACTCCACAAATATTGTGTGTAGAATTTTATAAAACAGAAAGCATGGAAATTACAACTATATGTCTCTCTAATATACCACGGTTAACTAACCTTTGAAAAAAACATAAATAAATGGTAATCAAAATGCACAACCCTAACCCAATTTATAAAGGGATTGTGTAAATGAAATACAAAAAGTATACCTGATTTGTTTGAAGGTGTGGTGACTCCAAGATGAAGAATTGAACACAATAAATGAAGAATGTGAACATACAAATTGAAACTAATGTATCTTCTCGGAGTAGGTATGAAACTGATGTATGTTATACAAAGAATGTGAACCCACAAACAAAATAAAAATAAAGAAAAGATAAAAAAAGAAGAAGAAAATGGTTTCAAATGTTCAGCACAATAGATGAAAATATCTTGATACACAAAAATAACTCCACAAAGCACCGCACATGTAGTGATGAATTAGAGGGTGAGAGAGAGTGAGAGAAGACAGTAAAAACAATATTCAGTGTTCCATAGACCCATCATCAGTTGCAACCCAATATAAAGAAAACACTCGCGTTGTTAAAAAATCATTCAAAAACAGACGGTTGAAGGAGAAGGAGAGAGGAAACGAATAGGTGGTTTTCAAAATGAGTGAGAGACGTGGGGGGACGTATTTGTTGGAAGAGGGACGTGTTTACGGTAGTTTTTAAGTTTGGAAGAAACTTCTATTGGTATGGTAGTTTATATTAGGGAGAGAGGTTTTGAAAAACATGGAAATTCAAGATAAGAGACCTGTATTTGTTTAATTAAAAAAAATTCTAAATTCTGAAAAGTTTAGGTTCAAGGATTGCAGACCTTTGAGACTTCTTAATACATGTGTATATAATATATGCAGCTTGCATATATGCATATATCTGTATATATGCATATATCTGCATATATGTGCATATATGCAGCTTGCATATATGCAGATATATGCATATATGCAGCTTGCATATCTGCATATATCTCCAACATATATGCAGCTTGCATATATGTAGCAGATATATGCATATATGCAACTTGTATATATGCTGATATATGCATATATGCAAGCTGCATATATGCAGATATCTTCATATATGCAACATTAAATAGATGCGATTACCTGCATTTTCATGCCATCTTCAGCAAAATATGAGGAAAAAGCCATATCTCAGGGGGCAGGGGATTATTTCCAGGCCATTCAAATGCCCCGAGTACTGAAAGCCACATTTTTCCCCATGATGTGATTACAGTGGCACCACCATGGTCCAGAATCCATTTTATCCCCTTCTCCATTGCCCCTTGTCCGTCAGCATCTAGGGCCTCAAACTTTTCTGTGTTCGCATCATTTTCCTCATCAAAGTTAACAAAGTCAAGAGCTATACTGTTCTTTTTTAACTTCTTTCCAATCATCTACAATACCTTCTTCTCGTATTCAACATGACTTCTAGTAAATCAAATGATCTTTTGTTACTGCTGCTTGTTTTGGCGATGATTGAGAGCCAACTGAGCAACGAATTGTGTGTAATACCAACCCCGCAACATCTAACATTAAACACAAAAATCAACACCGTTTTTAATATGTGCGCACACAGATAAATAAAGTGACGACGCGCCACTAAACAAAAAGTAAAACTCATGTGCACTGTGCCACCATACAAAATAGTAAAACTTTTGTGCGCAGCGCTGTCATAAGAATTGAAATAGTAAAATTCGCTCTGGGCATTTACTCAAACACGGGATGAGATTGTCTCTCACACACATAAGGTCTATTGAACATATGGAGAGTATCAAATGGTGTTACTGTTAACAGTAATATCAAATTTTTAAACCAAAAATCAAGTTTCTAAAAGTTTCAAAATTGTAATAAAAGCATGAAACACAGAGAGAATGGATTGAGGAGACCTTGTAATGATCCGAGGATACTCCAATTTCATCCAATCTGTAGGAACCTATAATCACTTGAAACATCAATTGAAAAGAAAAAGAGAATGAAATATTAGTCCCTCGAAGATTATTCTTTTGATAAAGAAGATATAAATTGAAATTAGTTTATAACAGTTTACGAAGGGTGACCGACTTCAATTTGTCCTAACCTTTCCCACCCCCAGTGATGGTTCGCCATTGGGCTTCGGGCGTGGGATTACAACATTCACTAAATTACCTGTATAATACAAAATGAAGGTTGAGTTCAACAAATTCCATTAATAGACAGAAAAGGTCAGGTGGTTACAGTAATAACGTTATAGAGCCTTCTGTTGTGTATTGGGAGAGGCAGAATGTGGGGCTACAAAAGGCTCTAAAACAGAAAGATATAAGATAAAATTAATATATGCACAGGATGATTATCCTAATGATGCTAAATCCCATAAACCCCATAGATTAAATTTATAATTTAGAATATCATGGGGATTTCCAAGAAGAATACCAATAAAAGAATTAAGAAACTTAGGATAATCCATAATTTATCTATGCTGGATTTTCTTGAGACCAAAGTTGATATTATATAGCTCGACAGCTTTAGATAGAAATTTAGTTTTGATAAGGTTGGAAAACATGATGTAAACAGTATTTGGTTCTTTTATTCTCATATTATCGAATGCGCTGTTAAATCCCAAATGACTCAATGCATTACTCTCCTAGTGAGGAACAATTTGAGTGTTGGTGTATGCCAAATCTGATAGAGCTGCGAAAAGAAATTTATGGGATTAACTGTTGTCTGAATTGTTGTAGCAGACTTTAATACTGTTACCAACTCTTTATAAAAGGATAGAGGGAATGATTTTAATTTTATTGTTGCCAATGGTTTTAGGTTTACTTGGTGTAACAAAAAGGCGGGTATTTCTTCCATTTAGGAAATATTAGAGAGCATTTTGTCAAATTTGAAATGGAAAAACTCTATTACTAATTACAAAGTAGATCAACTTAATAAATCAGCCTATGAGATGTACGCAAAATTAAAGACTCGGAGGTTGTTATCCTATAATGAGATTGACAATGAGGTTATTAAATAATATACTGACATATTTGTTGCATCTTCTGCATTTTACATGATAAAGCCTTCAATAATAATATCCCAAAGCTTATCAATGAGGACGATAATGATTTTTTTGTCAAGTGTCCCAACTACCGATGAAGAAAAAAAATATTTTTCAGTCTAAATGGTGATAGTGCACCATGTTTGGATGGCTTCAATGGAAAATTTGTCAGAGCCACTTGTCATTAGATATGTATGGATGTGGTTAGAGAAGTGGATGGTTTTTTTCCATATATTAACTTTACCAAAGTTTATATCTAGCAATGAAATTCTGCTCATACCAATGATTAATAACCCCTACAAATTCTCAAATTTGAGACCTATCAACCTTTTCAATTTCAATAACAAAACCCTCTTTATTTCTCACAGAAATGAACATGAAAGAGACCACAGCTAAATTGCAAGCATGCCAATGATATAGGTTGAACAATACAAAAGATGTTGGATGGTCTATGTAAAATGAGCTCATACCCATATAAAGGTATGGCAAAGGATTGTGTCTCAATTCCAAACTCATGAATCACATTGTAGTTCACAATTTCAAAATACTCAATCCCAAATCAGAGATGACTCGGATTCCCTGCTACAAAGACAACAAAAGAAAAGCATATTGTTTATAAGCATCACACAAACAAAACAAAGCATATTGACTAATATATACCTGACAACAAAAACAAAGCATATTGTTTATAAGCATCACACAAACAAAACAAAGCATATTGACTAATATGTTTATAAGCATCACACAAACAAAACAAAGCATATTGACTAATATATACGTGAGAGCAAAAGCATCACACAAACAAACTCGATTTGCTCGTGAATTCCATTGTTGTCCATTAGATCCCAAGAAATCAACACCTGTAATTAATAGAAAAAGAAAAACAACTTTAAAAATGCACATGAACTTTAAAAAATGCACAAGGTCTGCTTCAAGCCTATAGAACACCAAGAAGCAGTCTTACCTTATTATCATCATACCTAAGTTTTGTACTCGCACATTTGGTATGCTACTCCGTACCGACAACATTCAAAATAATAAAAAAATATACACTAAACAATACATTTGGGCATTTTCACAAATATGTGGAAATAATACAATTTTACACCTCGATAATACTTGGAAAGAAGCATACAAAACTCTAAGATATTGATGATATGGTGATAAAAATTCCAATACATTTAAAAACATCCATAAAATGCATAGAGGAGAAATACATTTTTGAATTCAAAAAATTCAAAATTTAGAGATCCCCAATTCAAAATTTCAGAAGGCCCTAATTTTCCCCACCCATTTTGGCCCTAATTTCCCCCACATATTTTGGAAATGTATCCCCACACACACGTGTAGAGATCCACATGGGTGTTCCCCTTCATCATTGACACAACCTGCCCCTAAAATGTAGAACCCAAAATTAAAAAGACAATTTCGAAACCCATTAATTTCATACGTGGGTGTGTTGGATATGGAGGCAGCGTGGATCTGAGGACGACGGCAACGTGGAGCTCAGGGCAGCAACGTGTAATCGACGGCGGCCACGCATGGAGGTAAGGGTACATGTAAAACCCTAAAATGTAAAACCCAAAATTCAAAAGCCAAATTCGAAACCCATTAATTTCATACCTGGGTGTGTTAGATACGGAGGCAGCGTGGATCTGAGGAGGACGACAGCGTGGAGGTGAGGGCGGCAACGTGTAGCCGACGGCTGCAGCGCATGGAGGTGAGGGTAGATTTGTGTGATAAGGGGTTGTTTTTTGAGGCGGATAGGATAATGGGATGAGGATGGGTAAGGAAGACAGGGTGAAGGGTTTTTCTTTGGGGGATTCAACCGTGTTTTGTCCACTTTACCACCTCACAATGGATACAATCCTACGTGGCACAATCCCACACCATTAGATCGTCCAAAAAAATGCGATCTCAACCGTTAATTTGTTGGAATAGTAAAACACCCCCATCTCATATATATATATATATATATATATATATATATATATATATATATATATATATATATATATATATATATATATCAGTCAATGTATTCACAGAACCAGAAGATAATTCCCATACGTAGTATTATCTCTCTCTCAGATCCTTCGTATTCAATATTATGACTTTACTACTTAATTTATTATTCCCGAGCCTATCTCATTAATCTAAGATTAAATAATTTTTTTATGTACATTCAGTAAGAAACTCACTTATATCCTATTGTTCCATGCCATCATACTCCACGAATTATTGCGAATTAATCTAATCTTTATTTAGGATTATATTTGATAAAACGTATTCTCTCTTAACCATATATTCTTCCACTTAGGATTATTCACATATGGACATAACATTTTCAAGGTGATTCAAATGACCCCTTCCCTACTGGTCCTATCCTTAATCTTCATATAAACGAATCACAACCCAAAACGTAAATCTATCAACCGTAATTCATTCGATTAATTAACATAATTCTCTCCAGTATGAATCCCAAACATAAAAATATTAATCCGGGTTGTACCTATGGCCTACTGCCTTCCATAAGTCCCATTATGTTCAAATAATAATCACTAAAAATTCCTAAAATTAAATCTAGATTGAAAAAGCAACAAGTTCATCTTTTCTGGGGAGTTCGATTGATCGATGGTCTGGGGTCGATCGATCGATCATCCAGATATCAGCCCAGATTCTGTAACTTTTGTTGTATGGGTTTCACATCTTTTGATCATTCCGAATTTATTTTAACGTCCCAAATTTCTTATAATCCATACCACATGATATAGCAACATATGTAAATGATTCCTACTGATTTAAATAACCTAGAATCATCAAAAGATTGGATTAAAAGCATATTTCTCATATTTTTCTAGAAAACTAAATATGTGAATACTTTAAGAACAATCCTATAATTCTCATAATTCCCCAACATGTGATGTTTTTTTCGTGGATTAATATCTACAAACAACATGAGATTAATCCTATGTATTTATACTTTCCATAAATGAATTAACATCTAACTAGTTTATCTTCAAAACATGTAACTTCTCATCATATCTAATTATCCAAACATGCACATTATACTAACTATATTGCAAATATTAAATCAATTGAATCTACTGAAGATCTGATCGATTGGGTATGAATGTCCACTGGTGGTTCTTCCCTTCTCCGGTCAACCTGGTAGTTGGTGGTGGTGACCTTTGGCTCTTGGTTCTCCCACAAAGACTCTTCCTTTTTCCCAGAGAATCTCCTCACACTCTCTTAATTTCTCTCTCTAAGTTTTTAGAATGAATCAGTAATCTAAACCCTTTAGATTTATAAATAATCTCTGAAATTCATGTACACTATTCACCTTCCAAGTCAAATGACCAGATTAACCCTCCGGGGTGACTATTTGGCTCCAAAGTGCCCCGAGACCCTATACCAACATCCGAGTAGACTTTTTTTACTATAAAAACAATTCTGAACACTTTGGCATAGTCAAAACGACCATTTGGATGACATAAAAATATTTCCCTTTTTATTTTTTATAAATTCAGTCCCAACACTACTTTCACACGCATCTGACTTATTCACTGAAATTGTCGTATAAGTATTCGCGACAACTTCTAAAATTAATCATAAGTAAAGTCATAACCACATATAACTTTGATTCACTAAGTAATATTCATCTTATATCATATGTTACTATATTCTCATGTAAAAATTAAATCCAGATTAATTTCAAATTATTCCATTAATTCCCAATAAATCCCTTTTTAAAAGTTATCAAAATTACAGGGTATTACAGGATAATTATGTGCTCTAAACCATATGCTCTGATACCACATGTTAGATTTAGGTTTAATAAATCAATTAACAGTTTTTATGGATCAATAGTACAATAAATGAACATATAAACTGATTGTAAGTATAGGACCTTAATCTACATAATCATCACATGTGTCCAAAATAGAGTTGAGAATATACCTAAGTCAATATTAGAATTGACGAGTGAAGAGGTTGTCATTGGTGCCTCCAACTCCAGCATGTCACAAATGTAAAGATTGACAGAGTAGTCGACCTTTGAGATGTCTAATCGGACTGAATTTCGGACACCAACTTTCTCTCATACACGGCAAGAACGTACTCCAATTTTAGTATGTTCCAACGGTTGGATCTTCTTTTATAGCCAAAATAGTATTCTAAAATCAACACAAATTTGAGTTTTTGGATTTCTCTCTATTATCGTATAATTACATTATGTTGTCTTTTCATGTATCTGAATGATGGAAATCGGTCACTTATTTATAGGCAGGGATATAACCCAAATCTCCAACAGTCACTTAATCTTAAACTTTTATCAAGGTAGATAATCAAAAGTCATTTTGACTCTTGGTATTAGGAGTACACTTTCATTAACCAAAGTGACTCTTAGTATTAATCTAATTATGGATCATATTGTGTAGAATTATTCTAACAATATAAACTTGTATTTTTTGTGATATTTAATTTTAAAATTTGTATATAGAAAGACACAATAGGGAACATAGGTCTCTCCTCACATATTTATCCCGAGTTTTCTTTACTAGTGTATGTTGAATTGATTTACACGGGGGTTTTTCATCAAAAAACACCAAGTCCACTATCCACCAAACGAGATGGGTTAATGTTAGACCTGTTCATGCTTTCAGACTTTCACTGTAGGATTTGGGTTTCATAGTGGGATGAGGTTAATTACGAACATTGTTTGCACGGAAGGTTAATACGTATTGACCTAGCACCATAACTATGATTTTTCACATCAGTTCCAAGTCATCCATCAAACTATCTCCACTTGATGTGTCATAATATTAGGTGCAACATCATTTATTATAATAGTAACATTATACAACACTTAATTACTATTTCTTTCATTCCAAAGAATTTATTATTTCTTTTTTCAAATGTTCAATTAAAATTTTATTTTTTAATATAATCCATTAATCAAATTTTACCATAATAAAAAATGATTAATCTTTGTAAGAGGGTAGTTTAGATAAGATGGAGGCGTAACCCCTTTTAAGTATGGTGATGACAAGGTTAGTTAGAAAAGCACTAGTGATTTAGCCACAAGACACAAAGAGCAGTTTGGAATGTATGGAACCCATCTTATACTCACAAATCTCTCGTATATAACTCATAATATAATAAAGAACTTCATAAATAACTTAGCTAGAGAGAGAGAGAAGTAAGCACCCTAGATACACCTTGGTAGGCAGGCAAAACATAATAAAACTCTCAAGGATCTCTGTTATGTATTAAAAGCTTCGTAATAAATGACAAAATATGGTGGGTGGCAGAACTCTCTGGTTCTTTTAATAAATCTCTCTCGTAAATAAATTTCTCTAGTAATAACTTTTGAACTCTCAAAAAGATCATCCTTTCCTCAGAGGTGGTTGGGGTCCTTAAACAGCCCCCCACACCACCCCCGAGGCAACTCAGTCATTAAAGACTATGAAAGAAATCCCTCATAATTTATGTCACAACATTAAATGCCTGATGCACTAGTTGTCTCCTACGTCATAAACATTAAATGCCAAGACATGCCTTTTGCCTAACCACTATGTGTCAGGGGGTTGTAGTCGAAGAGGTGGCTCACCAACTATCTGACAGTCCCAAATACCACGGTGGTTTACTCAAGTGCATGTCTGACATTGTTTAGAAGGCTAGTGACATCACCCACAGTAGATGTGACATTTTAAGTAGAGGGTTGTTTGGTCCATAACTCAATGCCCGATGGAACTCCAAGCTACTCCGCTTGAGGTTCCACGGTCAGGGTCCTTCGGTGTTTTACCAGGTGTATCTAAGATGGTCAGGACAAGCCCCAACGGTGCCCCACTTCTCAATCCTCCAAACCAAGTCCCTCTAAAGTTCCCACGGTGAGGTTGTTTGATAGAGCATGAAAGCTCTCCCAGGCCCTGCCAAGCCTGGTCTCTCGCGAGTACCGTTCGACCTCACACCCATTCATTATTCTCGTTACAACATTACAGTCATTACAACTCGTAGTCAATATAAACAAAGCTATAATATGGCAAAGTAATAATAAGCTAAAGTACGAGTTGCCACACCAAACTGCCACGCTTGAGTTGCCTCACCAAGATGCCACGCTTGAGTTGCCACGCTGATCTTATCCTCAGAACACTGTTGCTAATTGGTGGATTATCCCTAATCCCAGGATTACCTTCAGGCCCCCTCTACATTTGCCCCTTCGTGGAGGGATTTGTTGTGGGAACAAGAAGTGCCTCCACGAAAACTTCTTAATCCGAGGAACCTTCTCTGTCTGGCCTGCTGCTTTTTCCTAATGCTGAGTCTCAACCGTTTCAGCTTGAATATCTGAAATTCTCCCGAAGGACCTGCTAATATTCTCGCAGTAATGTTCGAAAAAGCGAAAAATTCTCCCCGGTGTAACTGAGTCATAACTAAACAACGTTTGAGCTTCTGTCGAGGGGACATCGTGTCTTTTTTGAACCGTTGGGACACCTTCCTTGTTGGGGGGTTTATTGGATATGTTAGAGAAAATCTTGGCGCCCAAAACTCAATCTTGCTTAGGAAGGTAACGGTGGTTGTTCCCTAGGTGTCATTTCATTAATTGATGGCAGTTCCCCAGGTGTCACTTCATTAAATGACATAGCGCTGTCTTTTCCATGTCAGAACACTTCCCGAAGTGCCACGTGTACATTTGAAATGATTGCAGGCGGCCACACACGTGCAATGGTGGGAAACTTAAACGACGAACTTTAAAAATTAAACGGCCAAATCCCTTAAAACCATTCTTTTTCTTGCTTTCCCACTACCTGCTTCAAATTTCCTTCGTTTTTTAGAGAGAGAGAGAAAGAGCTTCCATTGTTGATCGTCTGAAACCTCTATTGCTGTTCGAGCTTGTGCCGTCCTGTTCTTGCTCTCATCTTCTACGCCACCTCCTGTGGTTGTTCTTCCGCCATTGTCGTGCTCAGGCTCCTCTGACTCAAGGTTGTTTTTTGTTTGCTCTAACACTCTGTCATGGCATCTCAAAGTTACCCCACCATCTCTTCAACCAGTGCGCCGCCTGCTACTGCTGTTGCCACCACTACTGGTGCCTCTGCCTTGGACGCTGTCCGTCGTGAACAGTTAAGGTTTTATCGTTGCTCTCCCATTTTTGGCGAAGGTGATTGCTTTGCTGCTGCTTGCAAGACTGTCAATTTTGAATGCAAGTTTGAGAGCTTAGTGCTGGGTGACGAGGACGAAGAACCCTCGAAGTGGGGCTTTCTTCCTCCAGAGGGGACTCTTCGATTTCTTCTGGAGCGAGGGGACTTCCAATGGTCCCAAATTGACTTCGAAGCACCAGGTGGTTCTCCTGCCCATTTTGCTGCTTGGAACTCTCACATGGTGAGTTCCTATGGTGATATTTTGAGTAAGATTGGCCTTCAACGGGCCAAATGGTTTGGTGAGTTTACTCTCTCCAAAAATAATGTTGCTCTCCCCATTCTTGTTTCTCGCTGGAACGTGATGACTCACACATTTATTGCTGAGTGGGGCGAGTTCACGATAACCCTAGAAGATGTCTGCGAGCTTCTGGGGCTCGAAGCAACAGGACATGAGCCTTATACCGATGAGCCTCTCGACGCCCAAGAGACTGCTGACCGTTTGGCGTTGGACCGAATATGCCGAAGTTTCATCGGTTCTTCAAACAAAGCTACCTTCACTCCGATGATTAACTATTTATTCAAGGGTTCTAGTGAAGGTAGTTCTTCAATTTCAACGGATGCCCCTAGCCAAGGTACTTCGTTAGAGCTCCCTGCTTACATCCTTGTGATTCTTTCCCATTTTCTTTTGACGGGAAAACCAAACGATCAGCCCCGAAGGGACCTTATCAACATATCCCTTCGTTTGGCCCGGGGAATCAAACTTCCTTTGGCTGCAATTGCCCTAGGGTCCCTCTACACCTGGCTTGACAGAACGTTGTTCGACATGGAACGATCACTTGGCCGTTATAACCTGGCCAATTTTGCTAACAGCGTCCTTCTAACCAGCTTTCTTTACGTTCGCTTTCCTGTTGTAGCGGCCAAGGCCAACCGTCCTCCTTCTGGGGAAACCATTCTGCCCCCATGCTCTTATATTTATCACAAGAGGCAGAGCCGAAAAGAGCTGATCGCCTCAATTGATCGTTTTGAGGACTTTGTTATGAGGCCTTACGGAGAGGACACCTTTGTTCATACTTGTGATTTCTTTCAGCACGAATCCAGGGTGGTTCAGGTGGGGGTAGACATTGAAGATCCTCAGTTAGCCGTGGTGCTTCTCCTTTCTCTGGGGTATCTGCCTTCCTACACCGAGTGGGGCTATTCCAGCGAACATTATAACCCCAATCGGTGTAGTCATCAATTTGGGTTTGATCAGGGGACTCCTCGTTCAGTTTTCCAACTCTCAGACCCAAAGGTTAGCTTTAGCGAGGCATGTTCCTTATTTTCCTCCACTGCTGCATGGGGGATAAGTGAATCAATGGCTGGGAGAGTCACCATTCCCTCCAACAAGAGGCAAGGGAATGTGACCAGTCTATTTGCCACGAAGTTCTGGCCGAAACAACTGGCTAACATTGCTGAATTCATAGATGGCGAGCCTGTGTACCCTCCAATTCTTTCATTTTCTGCGTTGGAGCTGGGACTCAAAGGCAACTCCGTTCTAGGGATTGAGTTCCCTCGAAGAAAACCCCCTAAGAGGCCTTCCGAAGAGCTACCTCTGTTATGCCCCATGACTCCTACTGCCATATCCAAAGCGAAAAGTGCCGGGGTATCCAGGAAGACTGCTCCTTCGACTGGAGCTACTGCTGATGAAGGGTCTTCGCAGCCGTCGACCAAGAAGGCCAAGAGTGGGGTGGCTTCCACGAAAAAGACAAAGTCCAAATCCCAGACTCCTGTGGCAGCCCTTCCCATAGCCTCCGTTCCTCCTCCCATGTCTCCTGAAAGAGCCAAGAGGTTAAGGAGGGAGGCGCAGGCTGAGGTAGATCGGGTGAATGCAGAGTTTCAACGGCGCAATGTCGTCGTTCCTCCCTCGGTTGCCTTCCCCACGATCGTCGTCGACCCCACTGAGCCAGCTGCAAGGAGGAGAAAAAGTTCGAAGGTTCCTCAAGCCACTGGCAGTGACGTGACTAGGCTGAGGAGGAAGACTTTAGGCACCAAGTCCCAGCGGAAGCAAGCTTCCCCGGTGCAAGCTTCTCATTCTTCTTCCCAATCTGAGGTATGTACACTTATCTTGTTCTCTTTTCTTCTTTGGTTAGAGCAAGACAGATTTTCTTATATATATTGTTCTTAACTACTTTGGTGCAGGGACTTAAAGAAACGGGGCCTCGTTCTCCTAGCCCCCCAAGTCCCCTCATTAGCCGTTTCATGGGCGGTCGCTGTGGGGCCATCTCATCCGATACGACCCCACCCCGTTCGCCAATGATCGGGCTTACTTACGCCCATCGTTCAATCTCACGACGGGCGAGGGAGGCAGTTAGGGAGGGTGAGGTTATAGATCCCATGGATGTCTCTTCGCCACCAGAGACAACACAATCTGAGATGCCTACTCCAGTCCCCTCTGGCTCACTGGCTTCCTCTGAGGCTGTTCTCCCCATCGTTCTGGTTGCTGCAGGTGATCTTGAGGTAATTATTTCATATTTAAATTTGTCTGATCTGGCATTCCTTCTCTTTCACCCCGTTCTGTGTGCTGAATTTAGGATGTTGGTTGCCCTAGGTCGAAGTATCCTCACTGCTAGCAAACATTCTTCGTCCAACGGTGCTGGCGAGACCTCTGACCACAGTGCCCCTTTTCAACGTTCTGACTGAGGTAAGTTATTCTTGGATACATTTCGCCCTTTTTTCTGTATTTGTTCCTCTTTACTAACATTGGCTTTTATATTGCAGCTTTCTCCTGATCTTTCACCACCCTCATCTATTCCCGATGAACCCCTTTCTCTTGCTTTGGTACCTTATGTGGGCGAGGGAACTATGCCGATGGTTGAGGTTTCTGGGGCCAAAGACCCCGTTGAGGCTGATGAGGTAACAAGTCCCCTCCCAACGGTTCCTGCCACTTTAACCTCCGTGATGACTCCCACTCCTGCCCCTGTTATGATTCAGGTACTTTCTTAATTCTCTGCATAAACTCCTTCTTATAATAGTGACTTAACAACGAAAACGTTTGTTAAGATTTTTATATAATCTCCACCTTATAGCGGTGACTTAACAATGAAAACACTTGTTAAGATTTTTATATAATCTCCACCTTATAACGGTGACTTAACAATGAAAACACTTGTTAAGATTTTTATATAATCTCCACCTTATAACGGTGACTTAACAACGAAAACGCTTGTTAAGATTTTTATATAATCTCCACCTTATAACGGTGACTTAACAATGAAAACACTTGTTAAGATTTTTATATAATCTCCACCTTATAACGATGACTTAACAATGAAAACACTTGTGAAGATTTTTATATAATCTCCACCTTATAACGGTGACTTAACAACGAAAACTCTTGTTAAGATTTTTATATAATCTCCACCTTATAACGGTGACTTAATAATGAAAACACTTGTTAAGATTTTTATATAATCTCCACCTTATAACGGTGACTTAACAACAAAAACGTTTGTTAAGATTTTTATATAATCTCCACCTTATAACGGTGACTTAACAATGAAAACACTTGTTAAGATTTTTATATAATCTCCACCTTATAACAGTGACTTAACAATGAAAACACTATAATCTCACTGTTTCTTATATCTCTTCTCAGGTTGCTCAGGAGGATTCCTCACCAGCTCTTTCACTTATGGGCACACCACGTCAGGAACCTGCTGTTTCGGAAGAATCTGACCAGGCTGACCAAGGTTCAATGACTGGTGTTGAGGCCGAAAGTGAATCTGGGTGCGAATTGCCTCTCCCTGACTTAACTCCTCCTGCCTTTTGCCTAATGGTGCTTCACAATTCTCCCCAAATGCCTGTGAGCCATCGCTTGGTGGTTGAGCAGTTGGTGAACCATCACCCCGAGACCTTCACCGTGGACTGCCTACGGTCCAATATTCCCGTGATGAGTCATCGACTGCAAGGTATGGCGATCGTTGTTGCTGAGATAGCCAATACTCCCACTTCCAGTGTTACCCGAGCCCTCATTAATCAGTTTCTGGGTTTTCTGAAGGAATTGGGTCGTGACGGTTTCCGTTTCTACTGGCTTATAGCGTATTTGAAAACTTTGAAGAGTCAGCAGCTGATCAGCCAGAGGGAACTGTTGAGGAAGCACCAGGAGGACCAACGGGCTGAGGAACTTAAGTTAGCTGAGTTGGTACCTCTTTTGGAATCAGCGGATGAAGAAATAAAGAATGCCGAAGAGGCTCTGCGTTTGGCCAAGCTTAAACGGGAGAGACTTCTTATTGAACGCGCACAGGTGCAAATCATGCTAGAGGTTGCTGTCAACGCTCAAAGCTCCTTTGCGTCAGCTTCTTCGGGCCTTCCTGGGGATTTTTTCTCTTCCCCGGACCTATGGTTCCTTTTAGGGTAGCAAACTCTTGTATATATTTTCCTTCTTCATCCATTTATGTAATTCTTGGGCAATAGTTCCCAATTTTTTTAATGCTCTCTTGTTTATTGAATGAAAGAATGTATATTTTCCCGTTTTATCTTTGAGTTATGACTGCTTTCATATCGGTGTCTATACTTCACATCATCAATAAAACTTGTATATTCATAATCAAAGACTAGATACATCGATGGTACAAACTTAAATTGTTTACACATGATAGACTTTCAACCATTTATTATTTATTTTGAATGGCTTGTCTTCCTCCAACTTAGAAATTAAGCAATAACCTGAATCATGAGCTTCCTTCACGACGAAAGGTCCCTCCCAATTGGCTGCGAATTTTGGCAGAGGAAGTCCCCTAATGTGTTTCACCGCTGCTTTCAAAACGAGATCTCCCTCTACGAACCTCCTTGGTCTTACTAGGTTGTCATATGCCCTATAGAGCTGCCTTATATACATTTGAAAATGTTGCATTGCGTTGTCTCTGTGTTCATCCAATGCCTCCAGCTGCACATGCCTGTTCTGAGGGAGCATGCTACTTCGCAAGGCATATTGAGCAGAGGGAACCTCCAACTCCACTGGAAGGATTGCCTCAGCCCCGTAGACAAGGGAGAACGGAGTGTACCCTATGGGCTTCCTCTTCGTCATTCGATATGCCCACAACGCTGCTGGTATCTTGTCATCCCACGATCCTGGAAAGTCCTCCATTGTTTTAGCCAGGATATTAACCAGAGTTTTGTTACTTGCCTCGGCCTGACCGTTCCCCTTCGGGTATGCCACCGTTGAAGTGTGATGAACAATGGAATACTTGTCTGTAAGCATCGTTACTTCTGAGTTGACAAAGGGAGTCCCATTATCTGAGAGAATAACCTTTGGGATCCCAAAATGGCAAATGATATACTCTCTGATGAAGTTACTCACTACCCCAGCCGTTGCCCTTCTGAGTGGTATTGCTTCAGCCCATTTTGTAAAGCACTCCGTTGCTACCAGTATCCATATCTTGCCCCTCGACGAAGGGTGTATCGCCCCCACGAGGTCGAACACCCAAGTGTGGAAAGGATAAGGCGTTGCCAGAGAATGTAAGTCCACCGATGGGGCATGGATCATATTTCCATGAAGTTGGCAAGCTTTGCATTTTCGAACGAATTCGGCAGAGTCTTTCTCCATCGTTGGCCAATAATATCCCAACGTCATCAGCTGATCATATAACTTGGCTCCTCCTATGTGAGCTGGGTCATGGGCTTGTTTGAGGACCTCAGTTGCCTCTTCTTTCGTGATGCAACGCAATGGCTTGTTGAAGTACCCCCTTCGATAAAGATGCCCCTCTTGGATATAGAACCTTGGGGCCCTTCGCTTCAGTCCCATCGCATCCACTTTCTCCGTTGGGATAGTTCCATCTTGAATGAAGTCGATATAGGGCTCCCTCCAGTCTATTTGGGCTTCTATAAAATGGCACTCAGCTGCTTCAAAAAATAGCTGACACTTATCACAATTCCGTTGTAGTTCTGCCGTATCCTGTTTCATTCTAGGCCAAAAATATCCCCCTCTTTGAATTCTTCGATAGAGAGGTATCTCAGTTGTTTCGCAATGCTCCTCATGTGTTCTCTTCAACCTTCTCTCTGCTTCCTATGGCCCAATGCATCTTGATAACCATCCCCCTGCATTCCTGTAGTAAAGATTTCCCTGGTTTGTAAAGTATTGGGGTAACTCTCTTAGTCCCATAACTCCTTCCCCGGATTCCAGTTGCTTCCTGATCTCTCCTCTCCAATCCGCGTCTCCCTCCATCGGTAGTATTGACTGTACCACCGAAGGAGCTGTCCTTCGTTGGATCGTAAAGATAGTCGTATCGCTCCTCATGACCATCTTTTGAGCAATAGTGGCATAAGCGTCTGGATGACGGTTCATCGTTCTGGGATGTCTTCTGATTTTGGTCCGGTGGAACTGGCTGAGGAGCCTTTGAATGATCGTTTTGTATGGTGCCAAACTCATGTGCTTTAACGCATATTCTCCGTTAACTTGCTGAATTACTAAGTTCGAGTCACCCTTGATGTAGGGAGAACGAATTCCCCTTCGAAGAGCCTCCAGCAACCCTAGCACCAACGCTTCGTATTCTGCTTCGTTATTGGAGAAAGGGAAATCTAGTTTGTAGGAAAGGAAAATCTCCTCCGTTCCTTTTGAAAGGATGACCCCTGGCCCTCCTTTTTTCTCTGTCGAAGACCCATCAAACTGCATCGTCCATTCCTCATCGGTTGTATCCAGATAGTTAGCTTGCAAGTCGTCTCCCGGAATGTCTTCTTTAGGTGGTTCAAATGTTCCTGATGGAAATATTGCCAACAGATCGGCATACGCCTGGCTCTTGATGGCACGAGGAATCACACACTTTAAATCATATTCGGAGAGAATAAGGAACCACCTAGCTGCCCTGCCAATCAAGATAGTTCTAGCCAACAAATACTTAATAGGATCACATCTAGTTACAATATGAATTGTAAAAGACAGCATATAATGTCTAAGTTTTTGTGCTACAAATACTAAGGCCAAACAATGCCTTTCTAGGCTGCTATATCTAATCTCTGGCCCATGTATAATCCTGCTAAGGTAATACACCGTCCGTTCTTGCCCGTCAATCTCTTGTGCCAGTAAAGCTTCAACGGACCTTGTAGTTGAGGTGAGGTACAGCTGCAACGGTACTCCTGCCTGCGGAGGAACCATGATTTGTGGTGAAACGAGCAGCTTCTTCAACTCATCGAGAGACTCCTGGTGGTCCTTTTCCCATCTGAACTTTGTGTTTTTTCGTAGTAGCTACATCAACGGGTGTGTTACCTCGGCCAATCCTGGTACAAATCTTCTGAGGTAGGAGACTTTTTCGAGGAAGCTTTTTAGCTCCTTCGTCGTTCTTGGGCACGGCATTTCTAAGATCGCGCGTTGTTTATCCTGGTCCATCTGCACCCCTTGTCGATCAACCACAAAGCCTAGAAACTTCCCGCATGTTACTCCAAAGACTCACCTCAATGGGTTCATCCTTAATTTATACTTCCTACATCGAGTAAACACCTTCTTTAAGTCATTTAGGTGGGACTCCTCCTTCTTCGATTTGATGACCAAATCGTCCACATAGAATTCTACAAATTTGTGGAAGAAATAGTGAAAAATGGCCATCATTGTTCTTTGATAAGTAGCTCCCGCGTTCTTAAGTCCAAACGGCATTACTTTGTACATGAAATTGCCCAACGGGGTTCTGAATGTCGTTTTCTCTGAGTCCGCGGGGTCCATCTTGATTTGGTTGTACCCTACGTACCCATCAATGAAGCTATACATCTCATGCCCAGCCGTGGCATCTATCAGGCTATCAATGGAGGGTAGAGGGAACTCATCTTTGGGTCAAGCCCTATTCAGATCTCTAAAATCCACACAGATCCTTATTTGGCTCTTGTCCTTCTTCCCTACTGGCACAATGCTAGATATCCACAGGGGATGCTGTATTGGTTTGATGAATCCTGCTGCCAATAAACGCTGAACCTCTTCCTTAATCTTCAAGTCCAACTCAGGTTTATAAGTCCTTGTTGCCTGTTTCACCGGGATGGCTGAAGGTATCACGTTTAGCTTGTGGCAGCTCACTTCCTCATCCAGCCCTTCCATTTCAGTATACTTCCATGTAAATACATCTATTAACTCCCAGATTAGCCCAACCAGGGCTTCTCGCTTCTCCTTAGCGATATCCTTCGCGATGAAGATGGGCCTTGGGTCTTCCCCTTCTCCTGCTAAGTTCAACTGCTCCAACTCTTGTGCCTGGGGCCTTGGTTGATTTTCCATGTAGTCTGGTTCTTCGGCGACCTCCTCCATGAACTCCTGTATGTTGGAGTTGTCTATCACCATACACTGTCCCTGATGATCCACCAAGAAACACTCATATAACGGGTCAGCCCCATCCTCGATCTCTTCGGCCGCCCGCTCACATCATTATAAACGGTATACCACCTTCCCCTCCTCAGTGACCACCTTCTTGCATTGCCTGTTGGTAGCTGTTGCCACGGCCTTCCTCTTCCTTTCTCTCGAAGCCTCAGCGATCCTTCCCCCTGAAAAGCGACTCAGCACGCTTTGCCGCTGGGCCTCATGCTCCATAGGATCCACTCCAAGCCTTACTTTGTTTTTGAGCTGCCTTGTGGTACTTTGAGGTCGAGGGATCACCTGATGGGTTTCTTCAGTCCTTACCCCTTCGTTACTCGTGGCTTCTTTACTTTGCTCGTTCAGAGGCCCCATTCTATCTTTGATCGAAGGAACCCATTCCCCCTCCATTCTTCTCGTTAGGACTCGAGCGTCCTCTTCCAACTCCGTATAAAAGGCCGCATCTACAAAGTGAGCTTCCTCGATAGCAAAAGGCCTTTTTGTAGCCCTAATGGTCACTTCTGTTCCTTTGACATTCGCCTTGGCGCATTGATGATATGTTGAAGGAACTAAACCTTGATTGTGCATCCACACTCTTCCTATTAGTAAATGATAGGAAGTTGCACTTTCTATTACATGGAACTTGATGTGGGAACTCAAATTTCCCATTACAATTCCCACATTCACATACCCAATGGATTTGGAAGATTGGTTGTCATACCCTGAAATTACCAGAGGCATGGGGACCAACCTTTCTTCTGGGATATCAGCTACGTGGAAGGAGTTGATCGGCATAATGTTGATGGAAGCGCCCCCATCCATAAGCGTTCTTGCAAAACTAACCCCATTGATACTGGTCGTCACATACAAGGGCCTATTATGAGGGAACCTTACAGCTCTATCTGCATCGCTGAAGGTCACCTCTGATAGGAACTTTTTCACCAGCCTCGCCATGGGTCCCCTCCATTTCAACGAGGGAACCGCATCCTTCCTCGCGATGTCTAGGATCTCCTGAGTTATTTCCAGTCTGCTCTCCTTTGGTATCCCCACTTGATCGAAGAATCAAGCGAATTTTGGGGATTTTGAAACTGCGCTGTATTCAACGACTGCCTCTATTTCCTTGCCCTCAACGATGTATACGTCTTCCACGTCTTTAGCGCTTGCTTCATCGTAGGCTAAAACTACGTTAGCCATTCCTGTGGTGCAACGTTCCAGAGTTTCTTCGAATTCCCTTTGCCTCATTGTTGACCTTCCTTCTCCTCTTTCCGCCTCATCGTCGTAGGCCGTCACTAAGTTGGCCCCATGTGTTGGAAGCGGGTTGTTGTTAACGTTTTGTGGGGGGATCTGCAGCGTCCCTGCCTTCATGTACTTGTCAATGATTCTTCTTAGTGTGAAGCAGCTCTCTATCGGGTGCTGGATCTTTCGATGAACCTGACAATACCTAGGATCCGCCTTCATTGCGTCATCGGGTTCCTCCGAAGGAACACCTTTTGGCAGGTAGACCGTTCCACCTTGGACCATGGCGTTATAACAACTCATCGCCTCTTCTATCGTGCACGGTAATGGTGGTGGGTCTTCTCTATCCCTTCCGAACTTCCTTTTGTTTTCCTTCTTCGCCGCCCTACCCCCATCTGCTCCTTCGGTGTATCCCACCCGTAGGGGTTGAGGCCTTCCTCCCCCAGGTTGTATCGGCTGTCTGAATATCATAGGTGCTGCCACCGGGTTTGGTCGTACGACCAATGAGATGTTCCTTGCAGATTTTAAGAACGCCGAAAAAGTTCCCTCACGCGTCTCATTGATAAGATGGCAGATGTACTCCGGGAGTAGTCCTTCGACACAGATTTGTAATAGTTTGGATTCCTTGGCCTCCTCTCTCACGTCCAGAGACCTTTCCCTGAACCTCCGAACGTACGCCACCACGCCTTTTCCTGGTCATTGCTTCTCTCTCCCTAGTTGGGTCAGAGTGAATTCA
This sequence comes from Sambucus nigra, assembly GCA_949130495.1. Taxonomy (NCBI): domain Eukaryota; kingdom Viridiplantae; phylum Streptophyta; class Magnoliopsida; order Dipsacales; family Adoxaceae; genus Sambucus; species Sambucus nigra. The sequence goes on from OX422215.1 coordinate 334,133,965, forward strand.
TCCTCTGCTAGAAAGAACTTTTGGACAAACAGCACATGCATCTCTTCCCACGTGGAAACACTTTTAGGGGCCAAATGAGAATACCACGTGTATGCTTTATCGGTTAGGGATTTGGAAAACTCCCTCAACCTGAGTTTCTTGTTGTTGCAATGCGCCCCTAGGTGCTCAATAAAACGTTTAATGTGCTCTTTCAGATTCCCACCCTTCCCTGTGTATTTTTCAAAGATGGGGGGAATATAATCCCTCGGGTAAGGCTCATCGTTGTATTCCTGAGGATACGGTGTCCTAAAGTCATCATAGACTGAAGCTACCTCGCCTATAGACTGTGAGGAAGCCTGCACAAACTTTAACATCTCCTTTTGCATTTCTCTCCTCATTTCCTCCATGGGCGATGGGGCAACAACCAATGGGGGTGTTGGCTGAATGACTGTAACAGTTGGAGCCATCGTTATGGCTGGCATCGTTGATACTCCAGAGATTCCCATTGCCGGATTCACGATGGAGGGTATGCTTGCCGGGGCTGCTCCCGTTGTACCTGCGCCCGGTGGAACCGTTGGAGCTGCCCCTGGTGTTACGAAGGAATTGGCCTCAAGTCCTCCCAGCACTGTTGAAGCTGCAGGAGTTTGCAAAAACTCATAGAACTTGCTCATGAGGAGGGTCATCTGGGCAGGTCCCAGCCCATCGCTCGTGGAAGCCTGCGTCACTCCTTGAGCGCCCGTTGTTGTCTGAACTGGGGGCACTTCTATTCGAGGAACTCCGCTCCTTAAAGTCTCCGATTCTACCGCTGCTTGCTCTTCACTGTGTTGGATATCATCAAAGTTGAGCCTTCGATTAACGTTATCTTGCGCCATACTCCTTCCTTAGAAGAATGCCTCCCCAGTAGAGTCGCCAAATGTAAGAGGGTAGTTTAGATAAGATGGAGGCGTAACCCCTTTTAAGTATGGTGATGACAAGGTTAGTTAGAAAAGCACTAGTGATTTAGCCACAAGACACAAAGAGTAGTTTGGAATGTATGGAACCCATCTTATACTTACAAATCTCTCGTATATAACTCACAATATAATAAAGAACTTCAGAAATAACTTAGCTAGAGGGAGAGAGAAGTAAGCACCCTAGATACACCTTGGTAGGCAGGCAAAACATAATAAAACTCTCAAGGATCTCTGTTATGTATTAAAATCTTCGTAATAAATGACAAAATATGGTGGGTGGCAGAACTCTCTGGTTCTTTTAATAAATCTCTCTCGTAAATAAATTTCTCTAGTAATAACTTTTGAACTCTCAAAAAGATCATCCTTTCCTCAGAGGTGGTTGGGGTCCTTAAATAGCCCCCCACACCACACCCGAGGCAACTCAGTCATTAAAGACTATGAAAGACATCCCTCATACTTTATGTCACAACATTAAATGTCTGATGCACTAGTTGTCTCCTACATCATAAACATTAAATGCCAAGACATGCCTTTTGCCTAACCACTGTGTGTCAGGGGGTTGTAGTCGCAGAGGTGGCTCACCAACTATCTGACAGTCCCAAATACCACGGTGGTTTACTCAAGTGCATGTCTGACATTGTTTAGAAGGCTAGTGACATCACCCATAGTAGATGTGACATTTTAAGTAGAGGGTTGTTTGGTCCATAACTCAATGCCCGATGAACTCCAAGCTGCTCCGCTTGAGGTTCCACGGTCAGGGTCGTTCGGTGTTTTACCAGGTGTATCTAAGATGGTCAGGACAATCCCCAACGGTGCCCCACTTCTCAATCCTCCAAACCAAGTCCCTCTAAAGTTCCCACTGTGAGGTTGTTCGATAGAGCATGAAAGCTCTCCCAGGCCCTGCCAAGCCTGGTCTCTCGCGAGTACCGTTCGACCTCACACCCATTCATTATTCTCGTTACAACATTAAAGTCATTACAACTCGTAGTCAATATAAACAAAGCTATAATATGGCAAAGTAACAATAAGTTAAAGTACGAGTTGCCACGCCAAGCTGCCACGCTTGAGTTGCCTCACCAAGATGCCACGCTTGAGTTGCCACGCTGATCTTATCCTCAGAACACTGTTGCTAATTGGTGGATTATCCCTAATCCCAGGATTACCTTCAGGCCCCCTCTACAATCTTCATGATTAATTAAGTATATTCTTAATTTATATAAAAAAAAAAGACAAACTGTTAAATAATTTAAAACAAATGAAGTATATCACATCATTTAATAAATGATTCCAAAGATATTTTTAGGCTTGTTGTATTACTACCTAAATATTCCACCCGCTCTTTTATACACTAAAAGTAACAGTAGTTAAACTTCACATCTTAAGCCCTTTATCGTAGGTGGCCTTAAAGTTATACTCCTTTGAAAATCAAAAGTCTTCAAAATTATCATGCATCTGTCTTGTGGAAATGACGTATGATGGGTCCTCACTTTTATTGTCAAAAGCGTAATGGTTTTCTAAGGGAGGGTGATATTCCCACCCCAAAATAATCTTCATAACATCATTTACTTCAAAACATCACTAAAGTCAATTATACATCTCACAAACACTAAAAAACTCAACACAATAATAACTTGCTCCAATATATAAATCTAAAATAAAACAATACTTCATTTTTTCATCCCTCTCTCTCTACTCTTTTCTTTCTTCTAAGAACATCCTCTATAACCCTAACTCCGTAACTTTTTTCCTAACACTCCAAAATAAAACCCTAACTCCATAACTTCACAACCAAGCACATCCTCACTCTATAACCCACAATAAGCAGGTATGTATTTGAAATCTATAAAGTTGTGTTTTTCTACATCATTAATTTATATACTTGTATTTAAAGATTTCTAAATTATAAACTTGGTATTTATACATGCTTACTCCATAATCAAACCCTAGTTTTCGTCGAAAATGAACCCTAAGTTACTGACTAAAACCAAACCCTAGTTTTTATACATGTCTATTAAAATTGGATCCTCACGGTCTCCCATAACCGTATACTATGGGTTTCCACGGCCACGTTTGGTCGTGACCATAAAATTCACGGCCATAATAGACCAACAAAATTTCCCTAACGATGGTCTAAGTTAGCCGTAATTATTTAATAAGTAACGGTTTGGATTGGCTGTAATTTTCAACAACGTACATCCTAACTAGGCCATGTGATCCTTCTTAGTTTAATTTGTTAACTTTAGACGATTATTCTCATTTTAAATTCTTATTCCCATATTTTATTGCAGATCCATTAAACTGGGAGAGCTAGTAGACCACATGTGACTGCATCTATGGCTGCATCGGTGTTTAGGTGCTAGGTAACGAGGTGTGCTAGGTATACTCGTTCAATATCAAAACGTTCATATATAATCACATTTTTTAAAATTTAATTTTTCAAACACTAACGAGTCAATTAAAAATTATCTAAAATTCCTTTTATAATTCTAATATGTCAAATATTAATAAATTTATTAATAATGTTCGTTGTCCTCTGGATGATCTTGCTCACCTAGCTGCATTTCGGCCCCAATATTATATAGAGTGAGATGCTTCTGAAATAGAATCATTTTCAGAAGCGTCTCACTTTACATAATATCGGGTCTGAAATGCTGCTAAGTGAGCAAGATCATCCAGAGGGGAAGCAAAAATAATAATAAATTTATTAATATTTGACATAATAGTATTATAAATAGAATTTTAGATAACTATTAATTGACAAGCTAGTGTTTAAAAAATTAAATTTAAACAAATGGGATCACGAACGTAACTCTAGATATGAACGAGTACACCTAGCAAACCAAGTAACCTACCATGGAAGGAGAACGATGAACCAGACCCTAACACAAGGAGAAGGAGAAGGACGAACCAGACCCTAACTTTATTACTTTGTTAAAAATGTGATTTTTTTATTTTTTATTACATAACAGTGTGGTAAATATTGTGGTTGTTAATAAATGTGATTGTTGCTACAGTTTGTTAAACATTGTGTTTGTTATTTGTCGAATCATATTGTATATAAGCGTATAATTATATGCAAAGGTATATGCATTTGGGTGTGATTTTTATTTGGGTGTGACCTTTTATTGTTGGAAACAAAATAAACATGCACAACAGTATACATGTCATGGAAACCAAATAAACATCTCATGGATTATCGGATGTCATGAAAACAAAATAAACAATCACCATCTTCCATCGAGAAACAAAATAAACATGCACACCACTATAAATGTCATGGAAACCAAATAAACATCTCATGGATTGTCGAATGTCATGAAAACAAAATAAACACTTACCATCTTCAATCGAGAAACAAAATATCATGGATTATCGGATGTCATGAAAAAAAATAAACACTTTAAATGTCATGGAAGATAAAATGTAGCCTTTAAAAAAAATATCTCGATATATACGAATCATCAGATGAAAAACACGATCAACTAAAATCATGGTTAGAATAATCCAGCCAACCCAAACCGTGAAGTGACTTTTCACGACCAGGTTAAGTCGTGATGTACCTTATTTGATGGCCATATTAAGCCCCGACATACCATATTTCATGGCCAGGTTAAGCCGGGATATACCTTATTTGACAGCCATATTAAGCCATTGTATACCTTTACTCCAAAAAACCACAAAATTAAAACTTATTTCTCACTAACACCACAAACCCCAACACCACAATTTGAACGTCCATACTCAAACTAAACCATTTCCCTCCTTTGTCTAGCTCTACTCTTTTCTCTCTAATACCTTTTGCAACTCTACATACTCAAACTAAATCCTTATTCCATCCTTCCAACATAACCTGGTATGTAATCCCAAACTCTCGCATTGTGCATTTATATCCAATACATGCTTTCATTATTATAAGAACCCCCATAAAATCCTAATTTCCGTTAAAAAAAATGTAATCTAAATGTAAAAAAAAAACATAATATGAACTTAAACCTACCTAAAACCCTAAGTTCTTGAAAAAGAAACTTAAATGAAAAAAAAACAAAATATAAAACTGTGGTATTTATTCAGTCACCCTTCACCGTAAAATATGAACTCTTGCGATCTCCTTAGGCCGTATAGTCTAATTTGATGTCTACCATACACCGTTTAGTTTGAAGCACACACGAGATAAGTAAACCGTGTAATTACCCATTTCGCGATTATAAGGGGTCATGGGTATGGTTTTTCAAATATATTCATTTATGTATCCATTTTTCAAAACTTGTTAAATGCATGCTCCCAAATAATTGATTTCTTTATCTATTTTAACAAGCATTGCAGATCATAAATGGGGAGAGAGGGTAGACAACCCATGACTACCTCGAAAAGGAAAAGAATGTAAGATAAAATTTCAAGTAAAGATGTGATTGGTGACGAGGTGGATGGTGAGGATGTGGGTCAGCGGAATGTTGGTGAGGGGGTTGTGGGTCAGGGGGTTGTTTGTGAGGGGAATGTTGGTGAGGGAAATGTTAGTGAGGGGAATGTTGGTGGGGGGTTGTGGGTGAGGGGAATGTTCATGAGGGGAATATTGGTGAGGGGCTTGTGGGTGAGGGGAATTTTCATGAGGGTGATTTCGATGAAGGTGCTAGCGGTGATGGTAGCTCTAGTACGTCAAGTGATTCATCTACATTTTTATCGTTTGATGATGATGACCTACTCAGAGGAGCATCTTCTTCGGCCCCTATTAAAAAGAAAAAAATGAGGACAAAACCAACAAGATCCGGTGTTGAGCCGTTAGAGGGGTCCTATCCTAACAACCCCGAGTTGTTAAAGCATTTTTATAACCATGTGTCATGATGTATTTGGAATCACGATGAAGAACGAGGTATGATGAAGTGTGTATACTCTTATAAGAAATTCATTGAGTGGAATATTGATGAAGAGGATGAGCGGGTGGTGAATGCGCTAAAGTCCTTGAGATTATGGCCTTTGATAAAAAAAATCTTGTCTATTTATTGATCACTTCCTTGTATGTGCATTCATCAAATGATGGCATCCGAAAACTAATACGTTTCATATGCCATTCGATTAAATGGATGAAGAATGAGCTATATCAATTAGGAAGTTTGCTAAGTTGATCGGGACAACGACAAAAGAGGTTGAGGAGGAATACAAGTCTCTTCATGCGGTCCATTTTGACTGGTTGATGAAATTGTGGAAGGATAGGGTGAAGGAAATGGGTCAGAATGCAAAGGGTAAACACATCGATCAATGTGCCCGAGCCTATCTTCTATTCATGATATGATGCCTTCTTTTCTAGACAAGTCGGGGACCTATTCTTGATATATTACATTCAATATTTGAAGAACGTGGGGGAAGTCAAGGATAAGAACTAGAGAGGTGCTCTCTTATCCCACCTATACCTCCAATTAGGGATCACGTCCAGGGAAGATGTATGGCAAGTTGTTGGATATCTCCCTCTTCTAGTGGCCATGGATACTTTATACTTTATCCTGATATATTTTTATTTATCATATTCCTTTTCTAACTTAAGATTAATGGATATGTAGGCATGGATACACGATCACTTCGTTCTAAAGCGTAGTGTTCGTAAGTCTGATTATACCACCGTCGAGCCTCGGATTTGTAAGTAGAAGGTGCAAATGGTTTCGGGTGACTCAAATGAGTAATTTCTTTCTATGAGCGAGATGTTGGATGATTTACAAGTTCATTATGTGAGTATCACTACTATTTTTTACTTACTCGATATGTTTATAATGAATTTTACTTACATGATGATTCAAAATGTAGGTTATATAAGATCCATGCAAAGAAAATGTTGAGGCCTTTCCATTCCAATAGATATCATGGTACACCGGTAATCTCATATTATATGATGTTGTCAAGCCACACTATCCTGAGAGAGTGCTTCATTTAGTCGACAGGGTCTGAACTATTGCACGCCTTCCCATGCACCCGGTTAAAGAAAAGTGGGGTAGGACACAAGCTAGGTACAAGGTGGCGTATGATAATGAGAAATGGTACCAGGAGAACTGGGTTGACCATGTTCTCAATGCTCGTAGATGATCTAAACCCATAAGAAATTACCCTTGGGAGTGTGTTGAAGGCTACTTGGTGTGTTATAATGAAAGATCGCATCCCTTGGTTTGCAATCATATTCATCGAAAGGGCCACCCAAGAGTGAACGCCATGGAAAAACTGGTATGATACATCACACCAACATTTAAGGTTTGGTAGCATGTATTCTTAGTATTAATTACATTCTTTGTGGAAACATGGACAGGAGTCGGCTGTCAACCTAGCCATTAATCTATTGGAAGAGGCGCTTAAATATCCAAGGGAAGAACCCTCGACCGAAGATTATCAAGCTCTCTCTGATGCTGCTCAGGAAGAATTTAATGCCCTTTTAGAGGCTAAAGGCGATCGTGGAAGAAAAGTAAAGCGCAAGGAGATCGATGAACAGGACCCGGAGAGATGAACGAAACGTCGGTTGGACCATCACACGGAATGTACGCCTACAACTACGAGGAAAAGCCTGGGAAAAAGGAGACAACCAAGGAAGAAATATTAATGTTCGTTGTTTTAATATTTTTGTGGTTATTTATTTGGTTGGTTGTAGTAAACAATTATTTATTTTTTATTTGTTAGGGTTGTTTGTTTGTTGTACTAAACACTTATCATAACTTTGTTTGTTTCACTTATAACCGTTTCATTCATAATGTTCTTTGTTTGTTGTAGTTAATATAATTTTTTGTTTGTTGTAGTTAAGAATGTTGTTCAAATATTGTAACTAAAATTGTTTGTTGTTTGTCGTAGTTAACTGTTAGATTTAAAAAACCATAGTAGACCATGAACTCTCTTACCACAGCTAGACATAATCGTTAACTCTCTTACCACAACCATAGTTAACTGTGTAAAATCTTTACACGACCATAAGTAACTATACCAATGCCTTTGAAAATTATCCAAGTACACTGTCTGATTTTCAATACCACAGTTGATCGTGACATGATTCTGACGACCATAGTTAACCGTGTAACATCTTTACACAACCACAAGTAACCGTACCAATTCCTTTGAAAATTATCCAAGTACACTGTTTGATTTTCACGACCACAATGAACCGTGACATGAGTCTTCCTGCCATAGTTAATTGTGTAACATCGTTACACGACCACAAGTAACCGTACCAATGCCTTTGAAAATTATCCAAGTACACTATGTGATTTTCACGACCACAGTTGGCATGACATGAGTTTGACGGCCATAGTTAACCATGTAATATCTTTACACGACCATAAGTAATCGTACCAATTCCTTTGAAAATTATCCAAGTACACTGTCTGATTTTCACAACCACAATTAACCATGACATGATTCTGACGGCCATAGTTAACCGTGTAACATCTTTACATAGCCACCAGTAACCGTACCAATTCCTTTGAAAATTATCCAACTAAACTGTCTGATTTTCACGACCACAATTGACCATGACATGAGTCTGACGACCATAGTTAAGTGTGTAACATCTTTACATGGCCACAAGTAACCGTACTAATGCCTTTGAAGATTATCCAAGTACACCGTCTGATTTTCACGACCACAGTTGACCGTGATATGAGTCTAACTACCATAGTTAATCGTGTAACATCTTTACACGACCACAAGTAACCGTACTAATGCCTTGAATATTATGCACTGTTGATTCATATCCAATATTTATATCTAATATTCAATATGTAAATTTTCAAAGAGACATGCCCAACATTCATATCCAATAGTTAACATGTAAATAAAAATAGACATTATATATATACACTGTACATTTCATATCCAACACGATTATTTGTAATAATCATTCACAAAAAATTATACATAATGTTAGAATTACTTTACATGTAATGTTATAAAAATTACAATCCCCCCGGTTAATCATGATTTATTCAAATCAACTTCGTCATCCGATTCAATCAAAAATTGGTTCATCCATTATCTCTACATCTTTCGAACACAATCCCTGGAATATATTCAGACGTTGTTTGAATAAATCCTCCTAGCATAGTGCATCGACTGATGCCTTTGACTTCTAATTTGATGCAATTGGGGGATGGGGGAAAACCGGGTGCACTTCATAGTCACCCAATGACAATTAGATATGTTCACTAAGAAAACAATCTTGTTGTCCTCCTGAATGAGTTTTGGACCCTCATCAAATTGGACAAAAGTTAGGCATTAGAGCTTCGATATCAAAACCACCATTACTTTGATCGCATTCGCAGCTAGATGGCCAAAATCTGACATTATGAACCAATGGCTCATCGTGATTGAATATTTGAACATGTTCAATCTAATTTCATACTCATTGATGGTATATTATTTCATAATATAGGCATAGAATTCCTTTTTCCCATGTAGCTCAGTTAACATTTGACTACGTATAGCATGAGAGTGACTAAGAGATTCCCCAATACCTATCCCCCGGGCCAAGGTGGAGAGCCGCAATTACCATCCGACCTAACTTCATATATGTTATCCACAAAAGATTATAAGAAGTTTGGTACGTGCTTCATATATATCTTCTTGTAGGTGGACCACAACTCCGGTTTCTTAGCTGTATAAGGTGGCCTCGCATCTATCCTCTTGCTACAAAGTTCACTCAAATTTGGAGGATCCTTTTGCCACACACATGGGATTCTCTTGGTAGGTTTATTTTTCTTCAAGGACTTGGGTCTCCCCTTAGCCTTAGCAGAAGTGGGCTCCATTAATGGTGTGAAATATGGTTGAGCAATCTCCATTAGTTTTGCTTGCATCATTTATCGCTTGGCGTCCCCCGCTTCATTCCACCTCTTCTTTAGCAAAATTGTTTCAGGTGTATAATCAAGATCACGATACATTAGGACATCAGAGACTATATCAAGCTTCTTCTAATGACCGTATAACACCCATGTTGGAATGGCGTCACCCGTCTTCTCCCATCCAGATAATTAATAAGTGCACGGAAAGCTATATAGTGTATGAATTTTGTGCCCGTGTGCAATATTCGTTAATTGAGTATTACTCACAAATTTAGATAACACCGTCTTCATATAATCTATCTCCCCTAGAATCAAATCAATGTCAAGGTGGGAGGTTCGTCCACGTATCTCTCGTATCAATGGTTCGTTGTGCGTATGCTTTATTGATTGCAATTACTTTCCAAGGTACAATCTCATTTGGGTCTCTTGAACTTCAAGTAGTGCGTCCATCCATTTCCACACCATAACAAATGTTCCCTTAGAGCTAAGAAAATACTTTTTCAACTGTGCATGGGTACCCTCTGCCCTATTTATGGTGCATTTCCCTCGATGTTGATTCTTATTCGTCCATGGATGTGCATATATGAAACGGTAAGGCAACCACGTATTTTCAAGGTATGTAATCATATGTGGACAATGATTCTTCCTAGTTGAAAGAAAACATGACCATGATCTATCATATTCGGCATGCGTTTCTGACTTGACCACCCCAATCCATCCGGACATAAAGGACTTTTTATCCGGGTCTTTTAATCAATCTTTCAAACAAGCCTCTTCAATATTCTTCTTCACATGGAATAAACATAACATAAGTTTCGCGCTAGGAAATACTTGTATCAGGGATTTCATGTATGACAATTGTCTATCGGACACTATGACATCGGGCAATGCTTCTGGATCATACAGAGATCTCAAGTGTTTAAATGCCCATTAAAAATCGTCCTCCTTCTCACTCCTAAAAAATTCAAATGCAATACAAAATTATTTCCTTGTAGAGGTGATCCCAATCATCTCTAATAGAGGCATGTTGTATCTATTTGTTTTGTAAGTGCAACCAATCACCACAACAAAAGGGAATCACTTGGCAAGTAACATGGAGGTTGGGTGTGCAAAAAATATATCTTCGATGGTGTCATTTTGCTCATAACACTGATGACAATGCACATAATGTTTATTGGAAAGCAAATATATGAGTTGTTGCATTGTGTTCCTCCCGGCATGCTCCCATATTCTCATCTTGTCTTTTGCGTTGTACACGGTTCTCACCGAGGAGAAATTATAAGGACTCAATTATTTCAATGTGTGCAGGACCTCCTTCGGAAGAATATTATTAGAAACTAACGTCTTTATCACATTCCATTCCTCCTCATTTAACCGTCTGTCATATGGGTGTCCAACTAACGAATCAGAGACCTTGTGATTATATAGACCGCACAAAACTTTTACACCCCACTTACCATCTTCCATCGGGACACCCTTAAGTCTAAATGGACAATCACACTTGCAGGTGACAACATTACGCTTTCTCCTCTTTTCTGTTTCCTCCTCATTTTCCCGTCTTTGCAATGAGCTTCTTTCACATCCAAGAATTATATGTGGCTTTCTTCCCGATTTCTCCTTCTCGAATTTTATTATAATCACGATAGCCTTCATTTTATAACCAATCATCTAGATCCATTCTACCATTTTACTTCTACTCTGGAATACCTGTGAAGATTAAAAATATATAATTAGCCATTGTGTGTATATGACTAAACACTACAACTTAAAATTGCGTAAGAAAAAAACCAACCTCTTCGGTAGAAAATTTGGAGGTATGATCCTCATAAATGGAACTATGAGAAGATCCCATATCATCCTAAATTAAAGAAAATTGAAAAAAATATTTAAACTTAATAACACATTATGCAATATTCAATAGATATCTTAGGACTTCGAGGAAAATTACCACTGTTATAGTTAAGTCTGGAAATTCATCCGGCAGGCAATGACCGATTATGTTATGAACTTCTACAAAAGATTCTTCAATATTAGATTGTTGACACGTACCACTTGTAACTTCATCCCCCCCATGGTGTACCGATGATGATCCATCATTCCAAGTCACACTAGCACTTGGTACGACAAGGTTATCAATCTCACCCCAATCAATTGAGTTTATTATTGAGTCATCTAGCTACAATTTTAGATAATAATAAATTGAGTTTAATATTAAGTCAACCTAAAGGTAAACCATGAATAAGGTTATCTAGACCAAGATTAGCTGTGAAATGCTTGTATCCACAACCATAGGGAACCGTAAAATCCCAAAATTCACGGTTATAATAAACCGTAAACGTGGATATAACAGCCAATCATGGCCATGAGTTTCCATCTTGTTTGATTAAGGGTAACCGTGTAAAGGTATATCATCTTTTTTCCAAACTTTATTTAGCACTTCTTTTCTTAGAGTTTTTAGTGTGTAATGATTAAATACAATGTATGTATGTATTTAGTACCTGAAATGAGTCCAATGTAGGAGTGAAATCTACACTTTCAGCATCTTTTGTATGTTGGGTTTTTGTATCATCTATGGTCATTCTTGTTAGTGTAAACGTGTAAAAAATGTAGCCCACAACCACACAAACTATCCCAAATACAATGTAGATGATAGAAACAAGTTTGCATTGAGAATAAGAAGGTTGAGTTTTTTAGAATTCTAATATAAGGATTCTAATAGAATTCAAATTCTAACACGTTTAAGCATTTTTCACAACCAATTTTACGTTTAAACATCGCACAGTATTAGTTTCGTCGAAATCCTGTTTACACATGATAACCCACCAAAACATGAATTTCAATACACCCACCATGACATGAATCGAAAACTAAAAATTAATTGAAAGAAAGTTAATCACTTGCATATATTGATTCGTAGGGCCTTGTTTCCTTTCCGGTAGACAATGATTGGACGAATAACACACCCAATTACTTATGATTTGGCTCCCAAAAGCTCCCCAATTCCTTCCTCTATTCTTCTATATAGATCTAGGAGTTTCTATTTGAGTTATGGATGCCTCTAATCCCATAACTTAGGTTAAATAATGCTAATCCCAAAATTAGGCTAATGACCCGAACACTCCCGTGTGGTCCCAATTCTGACTAAAAATGCTCCGAGACCCAATTACTACCCCGAGTACTCTGTTTCGTCGATCTCGACCTATTCAGAATCATCCATGCACTTATAATCGTTATCCGAGTTACTCTATAAAATTCTACAATTTTGACCTCAAAATACAACACGTGAAATTTAAAATTAAATCGAATTAATTAAATCTTAATTCACTAAATTAATTAACTCCTCCAAATTAATAAAATCCAATATAACCAAAATAATTAAATTCTATGTTCTCAGAAATATGGGGTATAACAATATGGAATCCAACATTTAAGTTTTAAAGTAATTTATAATATCCACGTGCCAAAACATTCTTCTAACAATTTTATTCATTTATCTTCTATTTTCTTAAATTAGAAAAGGATTTATGGTGCCTTTTGCTCTCTCCCATTAAATTTCAATCATTTCACATCCAAGGCTTTGTGCCTTTTGAGATTCCAATGAGTCATGCCTTTTCATTTCAGATCTTTCAATATATATATATATATATATATATTTATATGTGTGTGTGTGTGTGTGTGTGTGTGTGTGTGTGTGTGTGTGTGTGTGTCACGCCACCTAATTGAATTCCGGGTGATTAGTCCTAAATAAAATTAAAATCGATTTCTCAGTTGGTTCATTCTTATCATCACTGTCGAAAATTTTTTAATTACTAATCACCTAAATGAAATTAAACCGGTGCCAAATTTTATCTTTCATTAACCCAAGACAAAATACTCATGTGGATGAAAAAGGTAACCATTCACAATCAACTATGAATCAAACCATGTGGAAATATATAAAGGATAAAATCTTGCCGAGTTAACATTCGGCTAAAAATCCAAAACTACTAAATAAAAACCAACATAATCCAAAACTGAAATCTGAAATAAAGACCGTGGACAACATGTCCCAATAGAGAATACTATCATGAGATCCGACACTAGATCTGAATAGATGAAGCATCTATGCAAAGTACTCCCAGCCTCCACAAAGTTGCACCTACGAGTCCCTCGATAGAATCTTCAAGTCTGGCATCCCTGTGGCTGGACACCTAAAAGTTTTGAAAATATTTTTAATAGCAAGAGTTAGTACTTAAAATGTTTTGAAAATATTTTTCAAGTGATTATCATAATAAGATGAGTTATTGATTACACATGTTAAGATTTCGCGTACACTCTCTTGAGTTACCTCACCCCTCATCTATCATGAACGCCTAACATCCCATACCTAGATGTACTACTCAAGTTAACTGAACTATGATATTCAACTGTCTCACCTATACTACTAAGTTCCCATTCCTCCCACTTAGTATGTAGTAGTAACCATATCTCATGATTTATATACTTCGATAACTATTCACGCCTGGTTATCTTTCACCGTTTTATAATTCAGTCTTCCTATTTAATTTTCTTTTAGAAGTATTTGAGGCATCTCATTATCTACTAACTCGTATAAGTAGATTATTAATATAGTATATATTTCACACAAAACATATACTTATAAATTTATTTATTTCTAATTTGTCCTCTTAACACGCATCAAGGACTCTTAGTTTGGAATGGTCCATCGACACCCAGTATGGGTTTGGTTTGGAATGTAACTTCGACCCCAAATTCATTTCATGAAGTGGTTAGGAATAATCACCTCGGCCCCACTAAATAAATTTATACATAGGTTGGTTCGAAAATATTTCATCACGACTCTAAATTACTATTTTCTTATATTAGTTCGTAATCCTACCTCGACCCTAATATATGGAATTATACATTAGGTATTCTCACAACCTAAGTATCTATATAATTCAGTAGGTATAAACACAACCTAATAATAGTGTTCATAAGTAATATTATCTCTTTAATATTCACCGTACTTAATTATTTATGATTTATCTCACTATCTTAATTTTAATTAAGTATTCACACAACTCTGAGGGCCCTAATTACCGCTCTATTCATTTTAGTAGTTAAGTTATCTCTAACTTACTGATATACCCCTGGGGATTACGTTTACTCTCTCCGTAACTCAAATCCCGAATCTCCAATATACTACACAATCGGTTTATCCTCGTCGGCCCCTTACCTCCAATCTTGCACACTATGATTATAATGAACCCCTACTATACACCTACTAGTACTCTCTAAGTCCCTACATAGGTACAACATCATCCCTAAGGTTTTCCACAATCATTGGTAAACGAATAGAAATTAACCAACAAAAGAACCCAGAATCAGCCTGGGTCGATTGATCGACCAGGACCATTGATCGATCGACTCCACCGATCGATTGACATTTAAGGGTCGATCGATCGATCGAGTAGGTGTAGGTGCAGTTCGTCTTCTTCTTGAGTTTTCTCACTATTCTCAATTTTTCAACTTACAAGATAACACACCAAACTTGAAACTAATGATTTCTAACCATTCCTACATACTCTAGGGTGATTTCCAACGATTTAAACATCATTAATCTTCACGAATTTAGCCCAGAATAATACAAATCCTCTAAGTATTTAAGAACCCTAAAAATATGTTCTTCCCATATTCTAAATAATAAACCCAGATTTTAATTCACATCAACAATCATGATTCCTATGATTTTCAATCCTCTATAGATATAAATCTAACTACATGTGATTTCTTCCCAAACATGCAATTAATCAATTCATATTCTCCAAGAATATTCATCAAAATCAATTATTTGAAAATTCTACGCATGGATATTATAACTCAAAATAATTTTGCAAATAACCACTTGCCTTATTAAGAGGTGATGTGATTTCGTGATTGTTGTTGGTGATCGATTGTCTTTCTCCTCCAATCTTCCTTTCCAACAAGTTTGTGGTGCAAGAACCGTGTGAATCCTTCACAATTCTCTTTTAAGCTTTGAGAATAATCTCTTTTTTCTCTCTAATGGCTTTCCTTTGTGTTATGAGGTTTCTAACCCTAACCCCACTTTTAATCAACTGATAAAACACTCCTAAATTCGTAGGTCTCCTCACCCCCCAAATGCCAAAAGACTAAAACGCCCGGTATGCTCCCGGTTTAGCCTAAAAATGCCCTATTACCCGACTAGTACCCCGAGTATACTATTTTGACTAATTCGACCCATTCGAAATCATCCGTGACCTCTAAATCATCATTTGAGTCACCAAAAATATATTTTTCATATCATCCTCAATTTAGTCTACACCTGACACTAGGTTGAGGTATAATCATCTACGTCGATATCTCTCGCTATTTCATACAAATTAACTATCAACATTTACTATTCCCACTTAGTAAATTTGAATCATAATATTAATCAGTGTCTATCTCTCGATTAATATTTAATAATCACAATTATTATTTTAATCGCTAAATAATCATAGTTATCATTAAATCGTATTAAATTACTATACTCGCGTAATTTAAATTAAAATGTATTTTCTGTTTAATTGCCCAATTAATTAAACTCTAAATACGCAGACATATGGGGTATATATATATATATATATATATATATATATATATATATATATATATATATATATATATATATATATACTCTCATCCTATATACACAATCTTGAAATTTTTTTTGGCTCATTTATTTGTTAATCAATTTTTAATCATATGCTTTGTTATACTTTCGTTTCAATTTTCTAATGTTATGTAATGGTAATTTTTCTTCGTTAAACTTGTATTTTCACTTTCTTTTTATGAACATAGTGAGTGTGTGTGTGTGTGTGTGTGTGTGTGTGCTTGTTTATCTCACAGATTTTCATGATGTTAACTCTAGATGAAATGTCATGCGAAAGATTAATGTTGAGTAATTTTATCTTCATGTTTTATGTCTGTTTTACATATATGGTGGTATCTTTATTGTCAATATTTCTACTTTAAAATTATTGGTTAAATTTTTATCATTGTTAGGTTAAAATTGAAGTAGCCACTTTCACGATCCAAGAAAAATTTTGTGAACCAAAGTATGTGGTATATGTATATAGTTATTTATAAAGTTATGAAGTTGAATATGGCTTTGTTCTTTTCTAACATTTGAGTAACTTTTATCGTTATTAAATATTACAAAAATTATTATTCACTCCTTAAATTTGTCTGGCCAAGAGATACTTTGGCAAATTTTATGTATTAGAGAATATTTTTTTTCTTTCTAGCTACATTATTTTTTTAAAATTTTTGGCAAATTTTCCAACTCTATAATATCCACGCACGTGAATAATCCTCAACATCAAGAATATATTTGTATTTGTTTATATTTAATGTTTGTAGGTTAGTTTTTTCTTCCAAATTTTATAATTTGGTTAAATTTCAACCCAAATTATTTCAAATGAGCATTCAATTCTCACTCGTTAGAGGAGCTAATGAGACATTATTACTTATTATATTTTTATCTTTCATCTTAAACATTGTATTTTTTTAAAGAAAAAAAAATGGATACATCAAAAATCTCTTTGAGACAAAAAAAATGAATAAATCAAAAGTCACGTAAAAACTAAAAAGATGATCCATTATAGTCTCCATTAATTAATTTTTTGATCCAACACAATTTTGATTTAATTAATTTATTTTCATCATTCTCTACTCAAATCATATTACATAGTGCTATAAATACTACTACATTTATATAACAATTTTATTTCTAGAAAAAAAATTCAAAAATGTTTCAAAATTTCGCAATCGTTTTTATATAAATAAAATAATTTGGTTATGAAAACATTTTTAGCGTTGTAACTCTAGAAAAAATTTACGTTTTTATCTATAAATGACATAAAGTTTTTTAAACTAAAAACAAATAAAAATATGTATAGATATTTATAAAAAAATAGTTTTTATAGAATAACAACATTTAAAAATAATAGACAAATTTATTTATGAAAAAATAGCATTTTATAATGGCTTAAAGAAAAGATATTGAATTTATAAAATATAGTAGTTTTTATAAAATATATAACTGTAACCACCTCAGATCCAAGCTCCTAAATACAAAAGACTACATAAATGAAACAACAACTCCTAGTCTAAAGATGATGACTGGATCTCAACCACAGAAAACTACTACTACTACTACTACTACTACTACTAGCCAGAAAGTTGTAAGAAATAAGTTATCATGTCAAAATAGTAATAATCGCGCGACTCGTTTACGATAAGCATGACATCCCGCGGACACTCACATACAAGAGATACCTCACCCCTCAACATAAGTGAAAGACTACAAGAGTGTCCTAAACCAAAGCATAATCAATACTAAGACGTCTCTATTATTAAACTAACAAGTATTATCACATAACAAATAAGTATCATGGAATGCAACTAACTACTCACGTAGAATACACCCCAATACCCATGCATATACTCTCATTAAGATATTCACAATCTCATAAACATAACACTTTCTCAATCTTAACATCTTTTAATTAAACATATTCGTCACAGAACAACAACTTATATACACAATATGATCCCGAATCAACCCTCCGTTCATGTCACCCGCATAATAAGATGTACACAATTTTATAGTCAAACACACAAATGCGACATAAATCTTGAATCGATATGTCCATCACTAGACTAATGTCATATACATGAATATAAGTCTCATAATAACTACATGAAGGCATCTACCTTCGAGGGGCCTTCTTGCACTTTTATCGGTAACAGTTTTAGAAAAACAAACACAAACATTAGAACTTTGGATCATTATGCAATCACACCACCGGTTAATCCAATAAAAAACCTGACCGATATATTGGATCAACCGCCTCTCTCATCACGAAGCATAAATCGACTAAACGTATGATCTAAATGTGTCAACATGTAGTAAAACCATCGCCTATATGGTCCAATGGATTGCGCCATATGCATCCCTCATCATGAGGTGGTGGCCATCATGAATGTATGATTAAACCAAATCAACCTCTACAAAATCTTGCGTCAATAACTAGGTGTAAGATACATGGTCATAGCCGCTTGAATCCAACACCCCGACCGATAGATTCACTACGATTAACAGGTTAGTTCACATAGTCAAACAATTTTTATATATACATATACATATATATATCATACAATTCTCGAATGCGTAATTATCGACTAAATTATTAGGTTTATCATTTATCAAAACCTTTATTACACTCAATTGTACAACATATCATATATATACAATAAAATTGGATAACGCGTGCTCTCAAGTGTGTCCATACTTTCCTAATCCCCGACGTTGGATTGTTCTAACCATAATAAGATTTATTCTACTCGAAACCTATACCAACGTCTCATCTCATTACTCTCTAGTTTAATTATCATCCGAAATTGTAATATAAGTGCATAATAATTTCCAACAAATTAATTATGCAACTAAAACCTAAATCCACCTTTGCTGCCCCAAACTACCACTGGCACCGAAACTCATTTGAATGAAATTGTACAACTCGTTCTAACGACATCCACAACTCATTTGAACGAAACCACTCATAAAATTTGAACGAGATTGACGAAAATAACCTCATTCATCCCAGAAATTCAAAAATGAACTAAATCCTCCATTAATGAACCTCAAGTTCTAATTAAACAACCCAAACATCATCATATTAAAAAATAATCACAAGTTCATAATTCTAAACGATTTCTATAATGTTTTAAGATTAAAAAAAATCAATCATAGGCTTAATTCCTCACATTCTGAAATTAAACGCTAGTTCTTCCTTTAAATAACATAAAGTCAATTACATGAACAATTTCAGATCCAATCAACTTATAACAAAATTAAATCATAAACATGAGTTCTAAACATGGAATCATATGTAAAAATGAATCAATCTATGATTCTAAACAAAATCCCCAATTTAAGTTAGATTACAATCCCCACATTGGTTTAATTTTAACAAATCGATTAAACCCAATATTAATGTGATTATGATAGAAAACTAAATCTCTAAACATGATTCCAAATCCCAAATCAGTTACATGATAATGAAAGCATAAACGAGTTAGAGATTAATACCCTTAAATAATGAGGGTTACTACCTTTAAATAAGTCTAAACCCATAGGTCACCAAAAGGCCTAATTTGGTCCTCTAAATGAGCCCAAATACTACTCAAATTAGTCCAGAACTTAATCCAAAGGTATACCTGCCCCCCAAGTCCAATCCAAACTGCTAAAAATACTTATTCGGGCCTCCGTGACACCTTATTGTCCAATCCAAATGGTAGTACCTCATACCCACACGGTAATAACTCACACCATAAATAAAAATTAACACTTACGTATTATATGCATAGCATATAGTCCAAAATCTAATAATTAATATCACCAACTAATTATTTATAACACACAACATAAAAATCATACCACATGGCAAATTCAATTATCATCTAAATTAAGCATTTTATTATTACCAAATCACAGAAGTAATAATTAATCCATTTATTAATTTATTTCTTGCTTAATAAATGATAAATAAAATTCACGAAAAATACGGGGTATTACAGATCCTAAAGTCCATATGAGTTCCCCCAAGCGAACATTCTGACGTAAGACAATGCAAACAAATGAGCATACCCTTAATTCTACATGGTTCTTTTCCAAATACAACACAAGATGGATTTGAATCCATTTCAAATTAATATATCCACAATCTGTGAACTCCGGATTGACTAATTTATAGAATTAAGCAATTTATGCTACCAAATCGCCCTTTATAATAGATAGTCTCATATAATCAGCTAAAGTAATGCTCAAGAGTTTTGATGTTGAATAATCATAAATATGATAATACAATATAAATTTAAGATTTAGTGGCGGACCATGTAGGGATGAGGGGGGCAATCGCTCTTCTCGAGTTTTTGGGAATTTTTATATTAATATTTATATTTGATATAATGTAAAGACCTATGTCTATGGATATATTATCCTAAAATCATGACAAAATTTGTTCTAATTGTTGCTAATTACATATTGTGGCACAGTTTCTACCCGTAACAATTTATTTTCCATTTATTACTAATAGTTTTATATGTGACAATTATTTTACAATTTATATCCAACGCCACAAAAATTATTTAGTTTTATTTCTCAAGAAATTTGTTTTGATTTTTTCAATTATAAATTATCATAGATGTAGATTATGATGAAAATGTAACACCCTGCCTAATTAAATACCGGGTGATCAATCATTTATTAAATTAAAAGAGGTTTCTCGTCTGGTGCATTCTTAAAATCACTATCGAAAACTGTTTAAAACTTACTAACCACCTAGTATTCAAAAAGCTGATGTCAAAATTTTAATCTTTTTATTAAAAACAACAACAATATAGATATAAATTTCAACCATTCACACAATCAATAAATCTAAATCAATACTGAATAAATATATGAATGACTGACCGAATAAACCATCGGCAAAAATCTAAAATCTACTATAATAATCCAATATAAATAATAAATTGAGTACAAAATCTAACTAAAATAAAATAGCTGGGGCAATATTCCCAAACGAAATAACTGAGATGCATCATATTCTATGAATGAAAGAACTGAAGCGATTAAGTCTAAATCCTGCAACATCCACACCTGCTGGAGCTATGCATTCCTGGAACAGATCATCAAGTTTGGAGTCCCTGCGATGGGACACCTAAAAGGTTTTGAAAATATTTTGCAAGTACGGGTAAAAGCCCAAATCCTTTTGAAAATATTTTACAAGTGAAGTAAATTGGAACAACTAAAATGCATGAATTCTCTTCATATTTAAGTTAGTGTTGCACTCACTTGAGATACTACTCGCCCCTCAACTATTGTACACACCTAATACTTCTTTCTAAGCCTCCTAGTTACACTACCCCGTCTAACTAACCTTATCCTAAAGCCCCTTTACACTCTACTCTAGCCCGAGTAATTTATACCTTTACTTCATAAGTTATTTATCCTATCAAATTAATTAATCCTCTTCAAAATCTCTATATAAGAGTCTCACTAGTAATATACAATTAATACCTTTTTCTTACAAGTAATTTTCCCATATGTAAATATCTACACTCTTATAAACGTATATGATTAATATAATTGCACATATAATTCTACACCATATATACGTATCCTATATTGCAAAAATCACACACATGTCGTATATATATAACAATCCTCCCGAGTAGGCACTGACCATATGTCCTATATATATAACTATCCTTCTGAGTAGGCACTCACCGGATGTTCTCTAAAATGCTATCACCTCAGGTATACTCATCCACATGGTTACCAGCAAACGATTAAATACCACCGAATCAGGTAAAAAAATAAGTGTGGGAGGCAGTCATATTTTCCCGAGAGTGAGGAAAAATCATACCTAAAGCGCCTCACCTCTGAAAAATGGACGGTACGACCTGGATATTATTCTCTCCCTGCTTCTCAAGCTAGGGGATTCACTAATATCGCAACCTCCTATCATAGCACTAGATAGGTATGTATTCTTTTAAATATTATTCACACCAATATTTATAAAGCACGCAAATATATATATATATATATATATATATATATATATATATATATATATATATATATATGTACACACACACACACTACACAATCACTGCATATATATTTAATTTCAACTCGACTAATCCATGCACAATTCTCGTAGCACTAGCCTACGATATCTGAGTCAATATCCCGACTCGAAGTTAATTAATTTTCACTTTAATTAATTTATTAATATGGTATCACTTAACAAAAATGCACAGACACTCTCTCTCTCTCGTCCCATAATTTATTATTTTAGAATTTACCGCCCCAATTTCTAAAATTTAGGTTCCACACGTTTTATCTCCACATTATTAATACTACTCACCTATTTTTAAATTCCTAAACATAAAAGGATTACATTCCCTACTGAACTCCCCTTGGAATCCCAGAATATCATCTCCGACCCAATCATAATTTAAGCAGACTTTCACCATACCTGTCTACGTTGTTCGAACGACTCACCCTATCGTTCGAACGACAAGTGATGTTGTTAGAACGACGCCCGGGGTCGTTCGAATGACCCCTAGATTTTCTATCTCCTCTTCCTTCTAATTTTTATTCGTTCACCATGAATGTTTCTTACCTCCTCTTACTAGATTTTTCCTTACTGTAATTCCCTATGTATCAACACGATTTCTATCCGATTTAACTATCAATTTAGTAACCTCCAGCAACACAAGTTTCATAAGTCTCAAATCATTTACAGTTCATGATTTACTCCTCTAATCTCATAGATTCAGTCACACAATTTCCACAACACCTCTATCTAAATTTTAACCGTTAACAAAATAAACAAGATAAATTTTTGGGTTCTAATCACAGATCTTAATCCCCCTAAAACACTCTTTGACATATCCATTTTTCCTAAAAATTCTATGCATAATTCTTCATAAATTGAAAACCCAATTTATATGCCAACCTAACCCAAAAATAATCGATTTTATCACACCCACTATGATATGAATTGATTATCGGAGATTTACATTGAAGCAATTTAACCACTTGCCCATATGATTTGTAGAGTGTGATTACTTTGATGAACATGATGTATTTGTCTCCCAAAAATCTCCCCAAAGTTAGACCGCTTTTCTTCTCTAGAGGACTACGTTTTCTCCTTATGAATTGTGTTAGACAAAATACCTCTAATTTGGGTTTTATAATATTTCTCCTTTAGATTTGTGTCCACTCTAAACTCTTAAAATTATCTTTTCTAATACAAATCCCAAAATTAAACTTGTGGGCTAATTTAAAATGCCCCCCCCCCCCCCCCCCCCCCCCCGTGTGAGCCCAGTTATGCCTAAAAATGCCCCGAAACCCAATTACTACTCCCGACTACTCTTTTTCGACTATCTCGACCTATTCGAAATCAACCGTGCACTTAGAATTGTCATCCAAATTACTTTGTAACATTCTTCAATATTCGTCCTCCAATAATGCGACACAAAATAATCCGAATACTTAAATCTCAATTTTCCAAATTAAATAAATCTTCTAATTTACTAAATTTCTCCAAATCATAAATTTAAATTTCTCCCAATTATATAATTTCTATTTTCTCCCAAAATAAATAAATTCACCCAAAATAATTAAATGCAAAGTCCTCGAATTTATGGAGTGTTACATACTTCTCCACTTACAAAAGAATTTCGTCCTCGGAATAATTGTCATCCCACGATGTATAAATATAATATATTTAGTACTTATTTTCTAGATACGCACACCTCATATTATAAGTAAGAGTGTAATTTTAGGTACACACCTCTGATAATAAAATGTAGTACATAATTTCCAGGTGCACTTGTCCAATGATACTCCCTAGTACGCACACCTCATATAAAATCAGGTACGTATGTCTTACGTAGACACACCTGATATATAATCGAGTAAGTATTTCCTAGGTATGCACACCTGATATATAATTAATACCAATATAATCTACACCTCTAAGGGTTATAAGTCTTAATTCCCATTTTAACACCTGAATTAACCTCTTTTACTTAATAATTAAAATTTCAGATTAAAAGTCGTTTAATATCCTCTTTCGAATAAGAACCTTATGTCGTTCGAATGAGTCCTTCTTGTCATTCTAACGAGTACACGCACTTCATTTGAACGACTTCCAATTATTGTTCGAACGAGAATTATCCTACCATTCAAATGAGGTCACACTTTCGTTCAAATGAGACCCGTCCAGAATTTTTCTTCTTCCTAGAGAAAATTCCCCATTGTTGACCCTAAAAACTCCATCAAAAGCCTATTAGCATCCCCAAACATCAATTTTTAGATGGATAATTGTTCCAAGAATAATCTTAATCAAATTCTAATGATTTTAGGTTAATCTTACATAATTTTAATGTATAAATCCTAATTCTCATCTTAAGAACCTTAACAAGTGATTTGATCCCAATTCATCCCAATTATAAATTAATTCTCAAAATTAAAAAAGGGATTATAATTCTTCAAATGAAATATTGTAATCCTATCATTAATTGAACAATTTCTACTCTAAATCATGATGAGGCAAATAAATTTCATAATATCTTAAGAACATGGATTGTTGATGTAAAAAATTAGATTTGGACTAATTATTTTAATCACAAATAAAAATGAGTAAAGAAATAAGACAATAGACTTTTAAAGTGGTTCAGCCTTAAGAGAATGGTCTACATCCACTGTTTTTGTATTACTGATTATTTTGCCTTGAATTCTCAATAAACGATTTTACCAAGAGATTTAGCGTGTCCCTCTAATGAGGAGATTACAACGTATTTATAGCCATGAGGCTGTACATGTGAATGAATAATGCATAGTTGTCCTGTAGGTGTATACATATGTACGATAATAACTGTACATATAATGCGTAGTTATCCTTGATACATACGCCACAAGTATTTGAGTTGCTCGGACCGACTTAGTAGCTCGGACCGCCTTAGTAGCTCGACACTCTTGAGCTACTCGGGTCCCCTGGGCTCCTCGTGGCTTTTTAGTTAATCGGTGATCTTTAGTTATTAGGAATCTGTTAATTCCTCGGGGGGTTGAGTAGCTCGGTATAAACATTTACAGTTGCCACCTAGGATGACACGCGTCTTCAAATAATAGGTCCATATCAGCGAAATAAATTTGGTATCAACAGAAGCCCCTAATGTTTCGCAGTTCGAGGTTGAGGAGGAGTGTGGAACATTCTTCTCTAAATATGGCGGGATTAAATAGTCATCCTGAATTTTAGGAGCATTTTCCTTGTATTTATTTCTTCTTTGAATTCATAGAATCAGACTTCACGAATATTTTGAATTTTTCTAATTGCTTCGGTTTTCATGCCCTTTTTCTCCTTTTATGCGCCGATAACGCAAACATCTTTCTTTGTAATCATTATTTTTACCCATTCCCAAGGTAAGGTATTTAAGCGCTGCAGAAAATCCTATCGTCTTTTACTTTTTCAAATATGTATCTTTGAACTATTCATTTCTTCTCTAGCTTGTGCGTTCGTTTTCTTCCATCGTTCGTTGTCAACCGATTCACTCCTTTCCTGTAAGATTTTCTTCCTTTTCCTTTATTTACTTTGTTCATCATGGTTTACCTTGTTGAATCTCTTGACAAATTTCGCTCTGAATTTTCAATTCCTTCATGGGTCATTTTGGAGGAACTTTTTGAACCTTCTGACTATTTCTATTTGGCTGAGGGACACTGGTTCCCGAGTCTCTTTGTGGTTGAATGCGGATTTTCTTTTCCTCCAAATCCTTTATGTTTGGAGTTTTGTCAATATTTTGACGTTGTTCCTGCAAAAATAGCACCGAATACCTGGAGAATAGTTAATGGAGTCCATAGGTTAAATCAAACTCATGGAACCCGTTTAGGAATTCTAGAAATTATGTTTTGTTACAGATGGGTTGTCAGTGATACTACTTTTTATTTAAAAACTAGGTTTTTGAATAGGGCTTTAGTTGTCAATCTTCCAGATGCGAATATGGATTACTTTGAACATGGAGTTGTTATGAAAAATTGGCAATATGCTCCATTAAATGGAGATGATGTATATCAGGGTCCCAGGTGTCCCCCTTATGGCAATGGAATAGGATATTTTTTATTTTTTATTTTTTTGGAAATCTCATTTTCTTGATGTTTGATAAAATGTATCACTGACATTTAATTTTTATTATTTGCAGTTGACAGCAAAAGAAAGTCTTCAAAGGAGAAAGAGGTTAATTTAAGGCATTAGAAACTTATCTGGAGTTTACACCAAACTGTTGTTAACGAACATATTAGATCAGCCTCTTATTTGTTGCAGTACAAGAGCTATACTTTATCCTTTACTCCTCGTCCAGTGGTAATTGACATCGACCAAGTACCAGCTGCTGATACTAGTGTAGAGGGTTCTTCTTCAGAGTCGAATATTCCAATTAGTAACATAATGAAGAGAAGAAGAGATCATGCTTTCTTTGACAAATCAGACTCTGCCAATGTGGAGGTAAAGAAAAATAAGAAGGATGTTCCAGTGGAAGGAACGAGAAACATTGATGCACCCCCTCCAGTTGCTGGTAAGAAAGTTGCTGAGAAGCCACCAATGGCTCCGAGCAAGGCTGTGGTTATCTCTCCTCCTAGTGAGGTTATTGTCATATCACCAACCAAGACTTCTTCTTTGGTTGAAGATATTCCTGCTCCTCCAAAGAAGTCAAAGAAAAGTTCGTCTGAGAGACCTGTTGGACCTGTCTCTCAAGCTTTAAATGCTGAAAGTGGTATTCCCACTTTTGTTCCTCCGACCTCTGCCATGGGCTCTCTGAAGTCTTGGATTTTCACTTTTCACTGAAATGTCCCTGTATTGACTTAAAATTGTTTCTTTCTTCAGCTGGTAACATGTTTCAACAGTATTCTGAAGAAGGATGATGCTATTAAAGCTTCAATCTCCCCGGGAGGTGTAGAGGAAGTGTAATACCCCACATTTTTTATGATTTAAATAATTATGGGATTATTCATTACAACGGGATTAATTAAATTTAAATGTGAAGAATTAAATTGTTAATTAATTCAGATCCAATAAAAATAAATATTAACTAGTGTGCCATGGGTTAATACTTATTAGTTTAATATTACTATGCGATATGTAATATGGAACTATATACTTTGATAAATTGTCGAGAGATAATAATACGACAGTTTAGTGAATTAAGTCAGACGCGCGTGTGAGTCGTGTCGAGACTAAATTGGTGGAATAAATATATAAGTTATTTTTAGCAACTCGTATAATGATTTCGAGTGTACCGTTGAGTCCGAAAGGGTCGAGATAGTCGAAATAGTATACTCGGGTATTAAGATTGGGTCCCGGGGCAGTTTTAGGCCTAACCAGCACCCCAAAAAGGGCATTATGGTAAATTGGATTTTTAGGCCTAATTAATGGACGAAAATTAGGACTTAATTAATCAGCCAAAACATTTGCATTAGGGTTAGAAAGCTGGAGAAAGCAAGAACGGCCATAGGAAGTGTGAGGGGAAACTTTTGCCAAGAGAATAAGGCTAAATCGACATGACCGTGCATAACCACCACCACCACCGTGTAGATCTGGACGAGGGGAACACACCCATACTAACATCATCCAGAAATCAGACTACTCATTCAAGGAAAGTGTTTATAACTTGTTGTATTTCAGTATTAATTTGATTCATGTTAGTATAGGATGATTAGGATTATGTTATAAGTTATAAAAATGGTGAAATTAAGGAAATTGGATGTGGAAATAAATTATGTGATTTATTAGATTGAAACCCTTAATGTATGTATACTGGAAATCACGTTTTAAGAAATTTGTATACAAAAAAATCTGAAATTATGGCTTCTTGAACTTGTATAGGAAGAACTAGGGTTTGATAAAATTTAAATTGGGGATTTCACGTTTTATGAATGATTTGTAATGAATTGATGATTTTAGGATGTTAGAATTCATAAGTTATTGATGGGGTTCGAGGTTTAACTGTTTATTTGGAGTTTGGCGTGTTGAAGGAGAAGATTTGAGGTTAAAAATGGTGGAAAACGTTGAAAAACCAAGGTAGGGGTCGAACAGCGAATTCTCGCGCGAAGTCGCTCGAAGTCATTTGAGAGAAATTGCTGTCTCGCGCGAAGTCGTTCGAGCGACATGTGGCAGTGGTTCAAAAGACTTGCCACCTCGTTCGATCGACAGAGTGGAATTTTGAAAATTTCTTTTAGGACCCAGTTTTGAGTTTATTAGTTCAAAAATGAGAGAAATATTTTCCAAATAATAAATTTATGTAAGGTAGGATTTCGAAAGAAGTATGGGGAACTAAATACTTTAATAAACTCGGTACGGAGAGAACACACCATAGAGATTACGAGAGGGATAATAATCCAACTAACTAGTGAGGAATGTTGAAATCAATATGCGTTAGAGAAGCATATATGCAGGTTAGGGGAAATACCTATCTATTATAATAGGATGTGTGTATACCTATTATGTATTGTTATTATTAAAGACACTAATGGGTGATAACCCAGGGGTGTGAAAATCTTATTATTATAAGTGTACTAATGGGTGATAACCCGGGGGTACAAAAGCATATTGTAAGTGTACTAATGGGTGATAACCCGGGGGTACAGTATGTTGACTAGGTGCACTAATGGGATATATATAGGGAAGAAGTGACCATATGTATATATGTATGAGAATTGTAAATTAATCTAGTGGGAATGTTAATGAAAGTGGGCATGGAAACTTGATAAGAAAATTCTAATCGTATACTTGAATTATTACGAAAATGGGAAATGTATTAATTAGCTTTTCGTCATAGGCTAACTGATTAACGTATTGTACGGGCGATACTGGCGTACTAATAGTGAGGGAAAATACTATTAGGATGGATTCAGACTAGTTATATTGGGAGGTATAGCTAAGGAGAAAATTAGATGTGTGTTAGGCGTGCACAATAGAAGAGGGGTGAGAATCTCAAGAGAGAGTTCGAAATAACATGTACTTAATACTTGCTTTACTGCAAATTTTAAATACTTGCTTAAACAAATATTTTTACACATCGGGCTCTGACCCGTTTCTTGCATCTTCTCTCTCTCTTGCTATATATATGTATAATATCAGGTACCCAGTCGCAGGGACATCAGGCTTAGAGTTTCGGATTGCGTGGTATGTTGTAGCTGTTGTGGGAGCTACAGGACTTCGTTTAGACGCTTCGACTATTTCATTCCTATTCATTATGACATTTCTTTAGGGAATGTGTCGCCCCTTCCTTAGACAGTTTCATAGATTATGTTTACTCTATTTCTCTTTTACTTTCATTTGGATCATTGGCTACTGTTGTTTTGGTTTAGAGTTTTGAACTAGGATGTTTATCCAGTCTTATTTATTTCAGCATGTGATTCTGATGCAATATTTGTATTAATTAATTGTGTGTGGATGTTTCATATTAAATTAATTAGTTTGGTAATTAAATGGTATAAAAAAAATGTTTTGACACTTAGCTTAATTATATTAGGTGATTAAATAGGTTATTGCGTTTTCGACAGTGGTGCTTAGAATGAACCAACCGAACATTCTGTTTTAAATTTTATAAAGGACTAATCACCCGATATTTAATTGGGTGGGGTGTCACAGGTGGTATCAGAGCATCGGGTTCTAGTGTCCATTAGGATCTGTACGGCTTACTATGTTTTCAGCTTTGCGTACTTTTATATAGAGCCCTATTTTTAGGACTGTTGTGATCTTATATTTTGCGGTTACGTCTTCAGCTATTTGAGATTTTAAAATAACTGTGGACTAATAATATTCTTTCTCGTCTCAGATGCCTCCTCGACGTGCACCAAGAGACCGACAAGCCCAGTCAGAGCAGCCGACCATACAGGCTCAGGGGATAATGAACGCAACAGAAGTTGCCGCGATCATTGCACAAGCGGTAAATGTAGCCTTAGCGGTGGTGCAGCAGGACCCACCTCAGGTTCAGGAAGTGGCACCAGTTCCAGTGCATCCATTTCCCACTGCATGGGAGAGAGTTAGAGAGTTATTTCAGAGGGCTTGTCCCCCAGAGTTCTTGGGCGGTTCAGATGTGGTTACCGCGAGTCAGTGGAAGAAGGACATACAGCAGCATCTTCACATGTATGAGTGCATAGAGGTTCAAAGGAAAGTTTTGGCTACCTTCAAGATAAGAGGGGTAGCCTTACAGTGGTGGGAGTCCACTACTACTACTATCGAGGAGCGAGATGTGATGACTATCAACAATTTCTTGATTCAGTTTGACCGTAAGTATTTTCCTTCCGCCATCAAGACTGAGATGAGATGGAGACTTTTAGACCTCACCCAGGAAGGGAAGACCGTTGCGGAATACGAGGAAGAGTTTACACGTTTGACAAACATGGTACCGGAGGAGGTGTCTACTGAGGAGAAACGTATTCAGATGTTCATGGATGGCTTGACTCGGAAAATACGATAGCATTTATTGGGTAACCTTTCTCTACACTCATATACCGACGTTCTGAAGGCAGCCTTATTGCATTGTCAGGACAATCGCTTTCATGCTAAGGGAAGCAAGCGAGGGGGAGATCCCAATCAGTTGGGAAAGACAGGGGGAGGTAATTCTAGTGGAGTACCAGTTGAGCAGAGTCAAAGGCAGGGTTACTAGCAGGGGGAGTCTACTAAGAGGTTCTGCTCTGGAGGATTCAGGCATGGTCATGGGGGTTGGAGATAGGGCCACCAGGGCCAGCCATAAAATCAGTAGCAGGGTCAACAGTAGGGAGGACAACAGGGCCAACAGGGCCAAGGTAGAGGTGGTAACGGCCAACCGGGCTGAGGATACCAGGGGAAGAGAGGAGGAAACTTCATTGGGAAATGTTATACTTGTGGTAATACAGGCCATAAGAAACAGGAGTGCCCGGATAGGGACAGAGTTCCTCGACAGTAGGGTGCTCACCAGGAGCCCCAAAGACCCATTTTTCCCACCGCCCTACCAACGCCGGCTCCAGTTCCAGCTTTACCCGCAGTTCCGATGCAGCAGGGACAGTTGCAGTATGGACGTGTTTATAACGTCCACCAGGCCGCAATTCCGCAGGCACCGCCCGCAGTGGAGGGTAAGTTTCCTATCCATGGAACTTTGGGTCGCATCTTATTTTACACGGGGGCATCACACTCTTTTATAGCCACTAGCTTTGCAAAGGCCACATGGTTGTTAAGCACGGCAGAGAGTACAGTGACTTGTGTAGACTCACAACTGGGTAATGGGTCATTGATTTTCTTTATATGCTAGGGAGTAGGCATAGAGATTGGTAGTTTAATCTTACCGACTGATATGCTAGTATTAGATATATTCGAGTACGATGCCATTATTGGTATGGATTGGTTATTCGAGTATAGGGCCATGATTGATTGCTTCAGTAGGAGTATTGTGTTCGCCATTCCGGGACAGGACATGTTATTAGTGGCGATGCCTCGCTCGGAGGGAGGGTCATCCACCCACTTGTTTTATATAGAGAATGAGACCTCTGCAGTCGTAGTACCACTCGATTCGATTTCAGTTGTCTGCGAGTTTGCTGATGTATTTTAGGATACACCGGGGGTTCCTCCGAGTAGGGAGATCGAGTTTGCGATAGATTTAGCACCAGGCACTCATCCGATAGCACGTGCACCTTACCGTATGGCTCCAGCAGAGATGAGGGAGCTACGGGATCAGATAGAACAGTTGTTAGGACAGGGTTTCATCCGTAGGAGTACCTCACCTTGGGGTGCCCCAATTCTGTTTGTAAAGAAAATGGATGGATCCCTACGGATTTGTATTGATTATCGGGATATTAATAAAGTCACGATATGGAATAAGTATATGTTTCCTCGTATCGATGACTTGTTTGATCATCTGAGAGGAGCATCCCACTTCTCGAAGATAGATTTGAGATTCGGGTACCATCAGCTACGCATGAGGGAGCAGGACATGGCCAAAACTTCTTTTCTGACGAGGTATGGATCGTACGAATTCAGGGTTATGCCATTTGGGCAAACCAATGCCCCCAGCAGTATTCATGGACTTAATGAACAAAGTATTCAGAGAATTCATAGATCAATTTGTCATTATCTTCATAGATGACATCTTGATTTATTCCCGCACTGAAGAGGAACATGCCGAGCATTTGCGTATGGTTCTACAGACCTTACGAGAGCATGATATGTATGCCAAATACGAGAAGTGTGAGTTTTGGCAGCGGGAAGTATAGTTTTTGGGACACATTGTATCAGAAAAAGGAGTATCTGTAGACCCAAGTAAGGTGTCAGCGGTGAGGGAGTGGGGACAACCCACGACACTGACAGAGGTGTGGAGTTTTTTGGGATTAGACGGATATTACAGACGGTTTATTAGGGGATTCTTTAATATTGCGGGTCCTATGATAAATTTGACTCGTAAGGGCGTATCGTTTATTTGGGACGATGCATGCCAGTTGGCATTTGATGAGCTGAAGGACAAGTTAACTTCAGCACCTGTTCTAGCACTTCCCAGAGCGGGAGTGGAATACCTGGTTTATACTGACGCATCATTGCACGGGCTTGGGGGAGTACTCCAGCAAGAGGAGAAGGCCATATCTTTTTCTTCCCGAAAGCTTAAGCCTCATGAAAAGAATTACCCCATCCATGACTTAGAGCTGGCAATAGTTTTGTTTGCGCTTTGAATTTGGAGGCATTACTTGTTGGGGAACAGTTTCGCTTATTTACAGACCACAAGTCACTACAGTACTTGTTAACACAGAAGGATTTGAATATGCACCAACACCGGTGGCTTGAGTTTGTAAAAGATTACCAGTTCGAAATACACTATCACCCGGGAAAGGCTAATGTGGTTGCTGACGCATTGAGCCGCAGGTCGATAGATGAGACGACCGAGGTGTGGAAAGATAAATGGAAGGAGTTGGGACATAAGGATGCTATGGCCTGGTCATTCATGTCGGCGATGACAGTTACACCTCAGATCATTACGCAAATAGTACAGCCACATGCAGCGAATTCAATCTGTCAAGATCGGGTTAGGAATCTTTTGGACGAGGGAGCCGTGTCTTATTCAGTATGTTCTGAGGGTGGTTTGTACTTAAATTGGAGGCTCGTCATTACAGAGGGGGAGGACCTTCAATATGCAGTAATGGCGGAGTCGCATGGGTCCCAATTTACGGTACATCCTGGTGGGGACAAAATGTACCAGGATATGAAGTGGCAGTATTGGTGGAGCGGGATGAAAAAGGATATCGTAGAGTTCGTATCCAAGTGTACCACTTGTCAGGTAATGAAAGTGGACCATCAGAGACCACTAGGTTTACTCCAGCCATTGGAGATTCCTACCTGGAAATGGGAGGGAATTTCTATGGATTTTATCATCGGGTTGCCCACTTCGCAGAGGGGGCATGATTCCATATGGGCTATTGTAGATCGGTTGACGAAGGTAGCCCACTTCTTTCCCATCAGGACAGACTACATAGCGGGAAAGTATGCTCAGTTATTTATTGCAGAGATAGTGAGACTACATGGTGTACCTCTTAACATCGTGTCAGATAGAGACAAGACATTTGTATCTCGTTTTTGGGAAAGCTTCCAGGAAACTATGGGTACCGAGTTGCGATTGAGTACAGTGTATCACCCACAGACCGATGGGCAGACTAAATGCACTAATATGATGCTCGAGGATATGTTGCGCATGTGTATATTTGATTTTGGGGGAGTTTGGGAGCAGTATCTTCCACTGGTAGAGTTTGCTTATAACAACTCCTATCAGTTTACGATTGGCATGGCCTCGTTTGAAGCATTGTATGGAAGACCTTATCGTTCCCCAGTTTGTTGGCTAGAGGTAGGAGACAACAAGCTACTCAGGCCAGAGGTAATTCAGGATACGTCGAGCAGGATCGAAATGATTCGAAATCGCATACGGGTAGCCTAGGACAGGCAGAAAAGCTACGTCGATGCAAAAAGGTTCTTTCGAGATTTCGCAGTGGGGGACTAGGTTTTGTTGAGAGTATCTCCGATGAAGGGGGTATGAGATTTGGGAAGAAAAGGAAGTTGGCTTCGAGATATGTGGGACCATTTCCTATTATAGAGAGGGCCGAACCAGTGGCATACATATTGGGATTACCGGAGCACTTGCATCGTATCCATGATGTGTTCCACATTTCGTCACTGAGGCAATACCTTCGAGATGAGTTAGCACACACTCACATTGTAATTGAGGAGATTGAACTACAGCCAGATAGTTCATATGAGGAGAGACCGGTAGCTATTCTAGATTATAGTGAGAGGAGGCTTAGATCAAAGGTAGTTCCACTTGTTCGGGTACAGTGGCAGCATCACAATGTGGAAGAGTCTACTTGGGAGGGTGAGGCAGATATGCTTGAGAAATATCTAGATTTATTCATACCAGGTATACCTTATTTTCTTTTCCAAATTTCGGGACGAAATTCCTTTATTAAGGGGGAAGTATGTAATACCCACATTTTTTTTTATTTAAATAATTATGGGATTATTCATTACAACGGGATTAATTAAATTTAAATGTGAAGAATTAAATTGTTAATTAATCCGGATCCAATAAAAATAAATATTAACTAGTGTGCTACGGGTTAATACTTATTAGTTTAATATTATTGTTCGATATGTAATATGGAACTATATACTTTAATAAATTATCGAGAGATAATAGTACGACAGTTTAGTGAATTAAGTCAGATGTGCGTGTGAGTCGTGTGGGGACTAAATTGGTGGAAAAATATATAAGTTATTTTTAGTAACTCGTATAATGATTTCGAGTGTACCGTTGAGTCCGAAACGATCGAGATAGTCAAAATAGTATACTTGGGTATTTAGTTTGGGTCTCGGGGCAATTTTAGGCCTAACCGGCACCCCAAAAAGGGCATTATGGTAAATTGGATTTTTAGGCCTAATTAATGGACCAAAAGTAGGACTTAATTTATCATCCAAAACATTTGCATTAGGGTTAGAAAGATGGAGAAAGCAAGAACGGCCATAGGAAGTATGAGGGGAAACTTTTGCCAAGAGAAGAGGGCTAAATCGACATCACCGTGCATAACCACCACAACCACCGTGTAGATCGGGACGAGAGGAACACACTCATACTAACATCATCCACAAATCAGACTACTCATTCAAGGCAAGTGTTTATAACTTGCTGTATTTCAGTATTAATTTGATTCATGTTAGTATAGGATGTTTGGATTATGTTATAAGTTATAAAAATGGTGAAATTGAGAATATTGGATGTGGAAATAAATTCTGTGATTTATTAGATTGAAACCCTTAATGTATGTAGACTGGAAATCACGTTTTAAGAAATTTATATGCAGAACAAATCTGAAAATTATGACTTCTTGAACTTGTATTGGAAGAACTAGGGTTTGATAAAATTTAAATTGAGGATTTCACATTTTATGAATGATTTGTAATGAATTCATGATTTTAGGATGTTAGAATTCATAAGTTATTGATGGGGTCCGAGGTTTAACTGTTTATTTGGAGTTTGGGGTGTTGAAGGAGAAGATTTGAGGTTAAAAATGGTGGAAAATGTTGAAAAACCAAGGTAGGGGACGAACAGCGAATTCTCGCGCAAAGTCGCTCGAAGTCGTTCGAGCGAGATTGCTATCTCGTGCGAAGTCGTTCGAGCGACATGTGGCAGTCGTTCGAGTGACTTGCCACCTCGTTCGAGCGACAGAGTGGAATTTGAAAATTTCTTTTAGGACCCAGTTTTGAGTTTCTTAGTTCAGAAATGAGAGAAATATTTTCCAAATAATAAACTTATGTAAGGTAGGATTTCGAAAGAAGTATGGGGAACTAAATACTTTAATAAACTCGGTATGGAGAGAACACATCGTAGAGATTACGAGAGGGATAATAATCCAACTACTAGTGAGGACTGTTGAAATCAATATGCGTTAGAGAAGCATATATGTAGGTTAGAGGAAATACCTTTCTATTATAATAGGATGTGTGTATACCTATTATGTATTGTTATTATTAAAGACACTAATGGGTGATAACCCGGGGGTGTGAAAATCTTATTATTATAAGTGTACTAATGGGTGATAACCCGGGGGTACAAAAGCATATTGTAAGTGTACTAATGGGTGATAACCTGGGGGTACAAGATTATCTAAATAAGTATACTAAAGGGTGATAACCTGGGGGTACAGTATGTTGACTAGGTGCACTAATGGGATATAGCCCGGGGGTGCAGTATCATGTTATACATATATATATGGAAGAAGTGACTATATGTATATATGTATGAGAATTGTAAATTAATCTAGTGGGAATGTTAATGAATGTGGGCATGGAAATTTGATAAGAAAATTCTAATCGTATACTTGAATTATTATGAAAATGGGAAATGTATTAATTAGCTTTTCGTCATAGGCTAACTGATTAACGTATTGTACGGGCGATACTGGCGTACTAATAGCGAGGGTAAATACTATTAGGATGGATTCAGACTAGTTATATTGGGAGGTATAGCTAAGGATAAATTAGATGCGTGTTAGGCGTGCACAATAGAAGAGGGGTGAGAATCTCAAGAGAGAGTTCGAACTAACATGTACTTGATACTTGCTTTACTGCAAATTTTAAATACTTACTTAAACAAATATTTTTACACATTGGGCTCTGACCCGTTTCTTACATCTTCTCTCTCTCTTGCTATATATATGTATTATATCAGGTACTCAGCCGCAGGGACATCCGGCTTAGAGTTTTGGATTGCGTGGTATGCTGTAGCTGTTGTGGGAGCTACAGGACTTCGTTTAGACGCTTCGACTATTTCATTCCTATTCATTATGACATTTCTTTAGGGAATGTGTCGCCCCTTCCTTAGACAGTTTTAGAGATTATGTTTACTCTATTTCTCGTTTACTTTCATTTGGATTGCTGGCTACTGTTGTTTTGGTTTAGAGTTTTGAACTGGGATGTTTATCCAGTCTTATTTATTTCAGCATGTGATTCTGATGCAATATTTGTATTAATTAATTGTGCGTGGATTATTCATATCAAATTACTTGGTTTGGTAATTAAATGGTTTAAAAAAAATGTTTTGACACTTAGCTTAATTATATTAGGTGATTAAATAGGTTATTGCATTTTCGACAGTGGTGCTAAGAATGAACCAACCGAACATTATGTTTTAAATTTTATAAAGGACTGATCACCCGATATTTAATTGGGTGGGGTGTCACACTCAGTCCTTAAAGGACTCTCGTCAAAAGTATGAAGAAGATAAAATGGCTTGGGAGAAACAACTCAAGTCCATTGAGCAATAGAGAGACCGAGTTGTGGAGACTTCCAAGAGTTTGGAGAACAAGATGAAAGAGTTTGAGATGAATAATCAAGAGCTTGAGGAGAAGCTCAAGAATTCTGAAGAGATGGAGAATAAACTCAAAACTCTTGAAGAGGAAGTTGGCAGACTTCATGAAGTTGATCTCCAGAAGGAGGAGGTGGAAGGGATGTTGAAAGATGTCGAGGAGCTCCTTAGGGAAAGGACCTCCTTGGAGAAAAAAAAATAGGAAAAAGGCTATCAAAAAGTCCTTTAGCGCGGGTTGGAACAAAGGTTGGAATAAAGGTCGAGCTTCCATGTCTTATTAAATGGAGTTTGCTAGCCTTAAATACTTGAGGGATGGATGGGTCGCAACTCTACAGGAGCTAAAGATCGCTGAGAATTCTGAATTGTTTCAGTGACATGTTCATGGTCCTCCTCCCTCTCCTGGAGGAGAAGAAGAAGAGGATGAAGCTGCCTCAGAGGAATCTTCTATGCTAGTTGGGGACCAGGCCCTTGCTGTTGAACCATGCTCCGAGTAGCCCCAACCAGCTAACACTTCTGCCGAGTATCTTGTATTGCCCTCTGAACAACTTTCGTTGCCCTCCGAGCAACCAACCTCTTCGTCCAAACCTTTTGAGGAAGTCTTAGGAAACAAGGATAAGGTGTAGAATTGTTCGGATCTTTCTTTTGTTTTTTGTCGAATGTAATTCTGGACTATGTACTTCTTTTTTTATGAAATAAAATTCAAACTTTTAGTTGTTTGCCTTGACTTATTCTTCTACTTACTCTGTCTGCATTCTTATTGATTCTTTTTATCTCTTTTCTTTACTAGTTTATGGCCAAGATGGAGCTATTATCAGCTCATGACACATAACTGATGAAAAAATGTAATGATTACTTCACAACTGTTCATGCAGACTTAAACGAGGCTCAAATCATTAACATCCTTGGTCCAGATTCTTCTGAATGACCAGTTATAGCTTATCAATATCTGAAGTGCTTGCTCGATCGTGCAGTCGCCAATAATGTGGCATATTACGAGATGATTGAAGATCTCCAGGGTATTATCGAGGAACTCCAACAACAATATGAGGAGTCTTCTACCCTTTTACATTAGGGGTATGAGAAAAAATATCAGCAACTAAATGCTGACAAAGGATATGATAAATTCATCGCTGCCTATGAGAAGAAAGAGAGCACTCTAAAGCTCAAGGTTGAGGAGCATAGGCAAATCGCTAAACTATTGGAGGAGGAAAATAATGTTTTGCAAGAGGAGATATCCCGATTAAAATCTGCAGCATCTTCCTCGAGAACTTTGGTCCCGGTCAATGATAAAGGTTTCTCTTTTTTGGAAGTAGAGAACGCCAACTTGCGAGATGAATTGAAAACTTTGAAAAGAGTTAGACCTTTTACCTCTACTCACGGACGAGCAAGATCTTCTTCTCGGGGATGAGCAAGGGCTGGTCGGATCTCTATTGAAGATGAAAGAACTCAAGAAGATTTAGAAAATCAAGCGGTTCAGTTGGTGGTAAAGAACCACGCTTTAGCAGAGATGTCTAAGAAGAATCTGAACCTCAGCGAGAAACTTTCCACACAAATCTCTGCCTTGGAAAATAAGGATATCCTAGTGAATAATCTCCACGAGAAACTGGAGAGGTTAACTTACCAGTTCCATAAACAACCCAGAGAGTTTTGGATGGCTGGTTACAATGAAGCACTCTGCCATCTTGATGCCCGTTTAGAACAGTCGAACAATGAAGGGTACAAACAGGGATGGTTGAATGATCTTTGTGTTCTAAAATTAGAGAGAGGTCATTTTTTGTGGAATTACTACACTCCTGTAGTTCTTTATCTTCTTGTGCCTCCTTTCAAGCTTGACCTTAGTTGGATTCCAGCCCGGGCCATTCCTCGTGTTCTAATATCCAAGTATCTTGATGACCACAGTCTCCATTAAAATTTTGAAATATCTCGACCAGAACATATGCTTGATCATCCTTCTATAATGAACGTCAGATTGTTGCAAGATCTGAACTTCATAAATTCCCCTTACAGTCTTGATGATCCTCCAGCTGGGGTAGACCCTGTGTTAAAGGCAGAGGGAAAGAAACCTATAGAATAGGGTTTGTTTATGTAATGAACTTCATTCATGTAATCTGCAATTTATCATATGTAATTTTTTCTGGTTTTAATGAAGAAATCTTTAGTTTTCTTTGCAATTTTTATGGGTTTGGAAATATTTTATGAAATATCTTTTTTATTTAATGATGAATATGTACGTATATCTATAAAAAGACAAAAATGTCCAGTTGTTGGTAATTTGCTTCCCGACCAACTTAGAGTTGGTGGTAATTTATTTGTCGACCAACCGGAGTTGGTGGTAGTTTCTTCCCAACCAACTTAGAGTTGGTGGTAATTGATTTGCCGACCAACTTAGAGTTGGTGCTAATTGCTTCCCAACCAACTTAGAGTTGGTGGTAATTGATTCTCGACCAACCGGAGTTGGTGCTAATTGCTTCCCGACCAACTTAGAGTTGGTGGTAATTGATTCCCGACCAATCGGAGTTGGTGCTAATTGCTTCCCGACCAACTTAGAGTTGGTGGTAATTGCTTCCCGACCAACATAGAGTTGGTGGTAATTGATTTGTACAGTGTATAGCACTGGTATTCCGGAAAATTTTTAACGAACAAAGAAAATTGGAAAACCTCACTTTATTCATATTGAAAAAATTGTATTACATAGGAATTTCAATTACTGATAATACTTTCGAAGATGCTCTGCATTCCATGCATTCTTGAATTCTTCTCCTTCCAAGGTTTCAATCATGTATGTCCCTGGACGAAGAACTTCTGTCACTCTATAGGGTCCGTGCTAGTTGGCTTCTAGTTTGTTATGCTTTTGGATGACTTTCATCAACACGTAATCCCCTTCCTTCAAATCACATTTCTTGACTCTTTTATTATAGAACAAAGTTATTCGTTGTTGATACGCCACATTTCTTATAGTTGCTTCTTCTCTGACTTCTTCTTCCATATCTAGATCTAATATTCTCATCAAATCACTAATAGGATAATTGAAATTAAGTACCCTATGTGTAGGTAGACCTAATTCAACAGGTATGACAGCTTCACTCCCAAATGCCAGCATGTATGGGGACTCTCCGGTTGCTGTTCGTGGTGTGGTGCAATATGCCCAAAGCATAAACTGTAGCTCATTAATCCAATTTTCCTTTGCATCATCCAGTCATTTTTTCAAACCATTTAGAAACGTTTTGTTTGTCACCTCAGTTTGTTCGTTGCTTTGGGGATGACCTGGTGTAGAATGGACTTTCAATACATTCGATTGTTGACAATATGCAGCGAATTCTTCGTTGTCAAACTGGGTTCCATGGTCACTAATGAATGCATGTGGGAGGCCATATCTGCAAATTATATTTTTCCAAATAAATTGATAGACTTTGATGTATGTCATATCAACGAGGGGTTCAGCTTCCACCCATTTTAGTAAGATAATCCACTGCGACCACTAAATATTTGAATCTTCCTTTAGTTATTGGTAGTGGTCTGACCAAGTCTATTCCCCATATAGCGAATGGCCAAGGGGATGTTATGGGTGTTAACAGTGCCTTAGGAGTTCGGATGGACAAGAAGCGTTGGCATTTGTCATATTTTTTAGCATAAGTTGTGCTGTAAGCCCTCATCGTCGGCCAGTAATATCCCTGTGTGGTTATCCTTCGTAAGAGCGTTCGACCAGCCACATGGGCTTCATAAGACCCCTCATGAACTTCTTCGATCAAGTCTTTCACTTCGAAGGGATGAACACATCTTTATAGCGCTTCTATAACTCCTCGTCTATATAAAATACTGACCAAGTATAAATTCTTCTGAATTTAGACCCTTAAGTTAGTGATTTTTATATCCTGAACAAGGTAATTGAACCATTTTTATTCCATATCATTTCCATTGACTTTTTTTAATAATTTCCCCGAGTTTCGTGTATTTCTGATGAATTTTGTTAGGAACGGAGTGCAAAAAAGAGAGAAAGAAACAGAAGAAATGAAGAAAAGTCAAAGGGCAAAAACGTAAAGTTATACCCAGAATTCAAATTCGACACTTAAAGGGAAGTTGAAGAGCTTGATTTCACAATAGCATCGAAAGAAACGACACGCAAGTCGGAGCTCGAGATCAAAAGTTATGGCCAGTTAAAGAAGAAAAGGAAAAAGTCAACCTAGAAGAAATCGGACCGATCCGGTATATATCCGGATCGATCCGAAATGACCCAAGTCCAGTAGACCCTGGATAGATGACAAACCGATGACAGCAGAACAGATTCGGTGGGTATCAGACCGATCCGGTAGAATAAAAAAAGAACCGATCCGGTGGCTGAAAAACGGACCGATCCGAGGGCTATCCGGACCGGTCCGATCATGCAAAATCCTGGCATTTATTATGAAGATTTTGATGTGCATAGCTGGTGAAATATTGCGCAACAAGCGATTCTGGATGTCAAATTTGTACTACTTGGTGCTATAAAATCCCATGCCCTACCTCATTCTAGGAGGTGGATTTTTAGAGAGATAGCAATTCAGAAGTTAGGAAATTTTCATTTTCTTGGGTAGGAGTTTTCATAAACCTTAGTTTGTAAGGTGGAGAGAGACAAAATTTCTGGATTCAAAGTCTTTTCCTATTGCTGAATACAAGTATAATAATTCCATTCTCTTATTTGGTATCTATGTTATTTAAATTTCAATTGTATTGCAAATTATTTCCAATGTTTGGTAGGTCTATATTTCTGTGTATGAATTTGTCTTCTAATCAAATCATGTCTAGCTAAATTCTTAAGGGCTGGGGTACATGAACTCACTCCGAGGCAAATTACTTATGTAGAAAATAGAGGGTAAATTAAATATTGACAGAATCGTGAAAGGAAATTACATGAACGTGCCAATCTTTTAATCTCTCTTGCCCTAGGTACTTGAGATGTTTAAGAACGTTTTGCAAGTGTAATTGTCCATTCACCGCTTTATATTTACCTTTGATTTCATATGGTGAGGACTAGATCTTTCATATATGTAATGCTTAGGATTTATAAAGATTGGATTTAGTCAAGAATTTTAATTTACAATTCTAGTATTCTACACGGTAATTCGTTAAGGTTTGAGGGATTATACCCTACCCTATTTTCTCTTATTTTTCAATCTAATTTCTCCACAATTTTTTTAGGGTTTTATTTTCTTTGAGTATATTTTATTCCAATTGCAATTTCTCATCATCAATCATCTTTATTTTTCTTTGGAGGAATCATTTCAAGATTTAATAACTTCTCCTACAAAAGTGCCCATTTTTTATCCCTGTGGAGACGATCCCCACTTGTCGGATTATTACTAACGCGACAGGCTTGCACTTGAGCCTATAGAAAACGCACTTTTGAGACAAATTCTTAGTCTCGTCAAGTTTTTGGCACCGTTTCCGGGGAATTACAAATTGGTATAAAGTAGGAAAGTGATTTTAATCTACAAGTGATTTAAAAAAAAATTATACATCTCATCTCTTATGCGTTTTCATACAGAATTCATCTTCCACCCAAGTTCACGAAAATCCTATTGCCGAAGCAAATTCTGAAAATTCCCATACCACTGACTCTCCTCATTTTTGGGTTCCTCCTCCTTCGCCTAACAATTCAATCACAAGTCGCTCATCAAACCCTAAGTGTGAATTCTGAATCTTTCGGTAGCAATATGTCGGTGCACGTTAGCGTTGGTATTGGTGCTGGAGAGGAAGGGATACCATATCTTCCCATGAAAGATCTTTTATTTCCAAAAATAACTATTA
Organism: Sambucus nigra; assembly: GCA_949130495.1. Lineage (NCBI taxonomy): Eukaryota > Viridiplantae > Streptophyta > Magnoliopsida > Dipsacales > Adoxaceae > Sambucus > Sambucus nigra. Next base: position 334,177,466 of record OX422215.1, read on the forward strand.
CCCATGGTTGCATTTTACTCCCGTATAATGTTGGTCAATTCCACTTTCGAAATGGTATGATTCAAATTCTTCCCACATTTCACGGGATGGATTCGGAAAAACCATATCTCCATCTTAGAGAGTTCGAGGAAGCATGTGAGACGTTTGGTGACCAAGCTTGCCCACAAGATGTTATCCGGTTAAAGCTTTTCCCTTTTTCCTTAAAGGATAAAGCCAAAACTTGGTTATGGTCACAACCCCCGAATTCCATATTATCCTGGAGAGATATGCAAACCAAGTTTCTCTCCAAGTTCTTTCCACAACACAAAACTAATTCTGTCAAGGCACAAATACAAGCTTTTTGACAAAATGAGAATGAGGCCTTCGACAAGTGTTGGGAGAGATTTCAGGAGTTAGTTAGTGCTTGCCCACATCATGGATTCGAAAAACATCATTTGATTTCATTTTTTCATCAAGGCCTTACTTCAGCATCTAAACAACTTGTTCAAACCATGTGCGAAAGACCTTTTTGGGAGTTAGACTCAAGCGATACTGAGGCTCATCTGAAATATGTAGCAGAGACTACCCAAGCATGTGATATTTCTGATCCTAATAGTCAAAATAGAAATTGATAAGTGTCCAATTTGCCTGCTGCGTCCGGTATCTATAACTTGGAAAAGGACACTTTGTTAGATCGAAAATTTAACCAATTGGAAAAGAATTTCAGAGACATGCTTGAAGTGAGATCGAGAGAAGTAGCTGGACCCGTGCAAGCCAGGAAGGAGAAAGTGTGTGCTATTTGTGCTGCTGGTCATTCTACCAAAGGATGCCCTACCATTCCTGCATACAAGACAATGTACACTTAACAAGTTGAGGTAATAGGGGGTTTTCGTGGAAATTATAATGCACATCAAGGGAATGCATACAATCAATCGTGGATGAATCACCCTGGTTTCAACTATGGACAACCACAAGGAGGGATGGCTCCTAACCCACAAGTGACTCTACCACCACTCCCTCAATTTCAGCAAGTGGCTCCTCAGATGCATCCTCCTATGCAGGTACCACCTCCACCTAGGCGATCTCTTGAAGATAATCTGAATCAATTCATCCAATCTCAAAAAGAGAGCAATGCTAAATATGATCGAATGTTCACTTAAATTCATACTAGCATCTGTAGGTTGCAATCTGCAGTGAATACTCAGGAGAAGGGTAAATTCCCAGCTCAAGGCCAAAGACCTCCTTTTCAAGGACAACCCACAGTTAGCTCCACATCATCGGATTTTCCAGAACAATGTCAAGCTGTTACTACTCTTCGTAGTGGTCGCGTAATTGATCTAGCACCAAAACTTCCCAAGGAATCTAAAGACAAAGATGAGGGAGTTGAACCTAAAATTCCCAAGGAATCTAAAACTTCCAAGTCTGCTGAGACTCCATTGGATACGAAAGACAAAGATGAGGGAGTTGAACCTGAAATTGAAGTCAAACTGCCCACTGCTGCTCCATTTCCTCAACGCTTAGCACCACCTAAAAAAGGGGCTTCGCGTACAGAAGTGTTGGATGTTTTGAAGCAAGTAAAATTGAACTTGCCGTTTCTTGATGCTATTCAACAAATTCCAGCATATGCTAAGGTCATCAAAGATATTTTGACTATCAAACGACGGCTCAAGGTGAAGAAGAACATTTTCTTGGCACACAATATGAGCTCGGTCCTTCTCAATGATATACCACCAAAATTCAAGGATCCTGGTGCACCTACAATTCCGTGTGTCATAGGAGAAAAAAAGAGTGGAAAAAGCATTACTTGACTTAGGTGCGAGTGTGAACATCCTTCCATACTCCATCTATAAGCAGCTTGATTTAGGTGATTTAAAACCTACCCGAATCACTCTACAGTTAGCTGATCGAACTGTGAAAGTGCCTTGTGGGGTTGTGGAGGATGTGATAGTTCAAGTGGACACGTTCTACTTCCCTATTGATTTCGTCATTTGGGACACTGAGCCTGCTCCCTATGAAAGAAATCATGTTCCAATAATATTGGTCCGTCCATTTTTAGCCACTGCTAATGCTTTGATCAATACACAGAATGGCCAAATGCAACTCACCTTTGGAAACATGACTCTCGAGACCAATATTTTCAATGTCGCTAACCAAATGGGTGATGAGGATGAAATTATTGAGGTTGATCTTATTGAAGAAGTGGTGGATGAGCACATCGAGAAGATCATAGGAGGAGATACACTGGAAGTGTGTTTAGTGCAAAGTGGTGAGAAAAAGAGCTTTTATACTGAGTTTGAGCGTGAGGTGGAAGAGTTGAAAACTTGGTTACTAGAAGAAGTGAGTTTTGAGAAATTAAGAGATGTTGACTGGATTTCTCGGTTTGAAGAATTACCTCCGAGGGAGACAACCATGATTCCCTCTGAAAATAGATTTCCTAGTCTTGAGTTGAAGAAACTACCCTCGCATGTCAAATATGCATTTCTGGGAGATAATGATACATTTCTTGTTGTTATTTCTTCCAGTTTTAAAAAAGAGCAAGAGGGAATGTTGTTGGATATGTTACGGAAGCATAGAAGTGCTTTTGGTTGGACTATAGCAGATTTGAAAGGTATCAGTCCATTGATTTGTACCCATAAAATCCATCTTGAGGAAGAGGTGAAGCCCTCACGAGAGATGCAAAGGCGATTAAACCCAACCATGAAAGATGTAGTATGAGCGAAAATCATCAAATTGCTAGATGCTGGGATTATCTATCCCATTTTTGATAGTAAATGGGTGAGTCCAATTCAGTTCGTTCCAAAAAAATCGAGTATGACTGTGGTTGAAAATGCTCAGGGAGAACTAATACCTCAACGCACCACCACCGGGTGGCGTGTATGCATTGACTATCGAAAGCTCAATGCCGGAACCTCAAAAGACCATTTTCCCGTACCGTTCATCGATCAAGTGATTGAACGAGTGGTGGGCCATCCTTACAACTGTTTCCTAGATGGGTATTCTGGCTATAATCAGATTGAAGTGGATGTACTTAATCAAGAAAAGACGACTTTTACATGTCCATTTGGTACGTTTGCCTATAAAAGTATGCCATTTGGGTTATGTAATGCACCAGAAACTTTCCAAAGGTGCATGCTAAGTCTCTTTAGCGACATGATTGAAAAAGGTCTTGAGGTGTTCATGGACGATTTCAGCTTTTTCAGTCCATCTTTCGACCAATGTTTAGCTAATCTTGAAAGAGTTCTATTTCGGTGTGTGGAAAAAGACTTAGTCCTCAATTGGGAAAAATGCCATTTTATGGTTACCGAGGGAGTAGTTTTAGGCCATATAGTCTCATCTCGGGGAATTGAAGTTGATCGAGAAAAAATTGAAGTAATAGCTGAGTTACCCCGGCCAAAATTGCTTAAAGATGTGAGGTCTTTTCTAGGCCATGTTGGATTTAATAGAAGATTTATCAAAGACTTTAGCGCCATCGCTAGACCTTTGTGTAATCTTCTCATGAAGGACACTCCATTTGAATGGAATAAAGCATGTCAAGAAGCTTGTGATAAACTTAAAAGCATGCTAATTTCCACTCCTATCATGCAAGCTCCTGACTGGTCACTCACATTTGAGCTTATGTGTGATGCAAGTGATTACGCGATTGGGGCCGTTCTTGGACAAAGAAAAGACAAGAAAGCTCATGTTATTTACTATGCTAGTAGAACATTATCTGGCCTCAGCTTAATTACTCTACTACAGAGAAAGAGTTACTAGCAGTCATTTTTGCTCTCCACAAATTCCTCTCTTACATTGTTGGGTCGCCCATCATTTGCTTCACTGATCACTCGGCTATCAAATATCTATTGAGCAAGAAAGATGCCAAACCCCATTTAATCAGGTGGATCCTACTCTTACAAGAGTTTAATCTCTCGATTTAAGATAAGAAAGGAGTAGAAAACGTCATTGCTGACCATTTGTCACGCCTCTCGTCCGACGTACCTATTGATCCCATTCCCATAGACGAGTATTTTCTGGATGAAAATCTATTTGCTACTTCTTCTCTCCCCTGGTTTGCGGATATAGTCAATTACCTTGTCACTCGAATTGTTCCCTCTAATTGGACTCCGCAAGAGAGAAGGAAGTTCATTATATGGTCACGCATGTTCTTTTATGATTATCCATACTTGTTTAAGTATTGTGCTGATCAAATCATCCGGAGATGTGTTCCTGATGAAGAAATCCAAGGGGTAATTCGATTGTATCATACGGAAGCATGTGGAGGTATTTTTCCAAAAATAAAACTGCTGTGAATATCCTTCAAAGCGGTCTCTACTGGCCCATAATCTTTCGAGATGTGAATACTTTTTGCAAATCATGTGATAGATGCCAAAGAATGGGAGCTATTACTCATCGTGACATGATGCCATTGACCCCAATTCTAGTCTTGGAGTTGTTTGATTGTTGGGGTATTGATTTCATGGGGCCCTTGCCCTCTTCTTTTGGTTTTCTATACATACTCATCGCTGTAGACTGCGTCTCAAAATGGGTAGAGGCCATAGCTACAAAGACGAATGACAATAAGGTGGTAATAAAATTCATTCAAGAAAACATACTTTCTTGTTTCGGAATGCCTAAGGCTATAAGCAGTGATCATGGAACCCATTTTTGCAACAGGCCTATGGAGAAGCTAATGCGAAAGTATGGAGTTATCCATAAAGTTGGAACAACTTATCACCCTCAATCGAATGGCCAAGCTGAGCTCGACAATCGAGAAATTAAAAATATCTTGGAAAAGACAGTCGAACCTAATAGGAAAGACTGGTCTCTCAGATTGAATGATGCGCTCTGGGCGTATAGAACTGCATACAAGAATCCCCTTGGGATGTCCCCATTTCGATTTATGTATGGCAAGCATTGTCATCTTTCGGTTGAAATCGAACACAAAGCGTATTGGGTTATCAAAAGGGTGAACTTTAACATGGATAAAGCCGGTGAAACACGTAAGCTTCAGTTGAATGAGTTGGAAGAAATACGCAATGATGCGTATGAAAGTGCTAAAATATCCAAAGATCGAATGAAACGAGCTCATGACAGAATCATTCGACAGAAAGATTTTCATTCGGGACAAAAAGTACTTCTCTACGACTCGAGGTTGCACTTGTTTTCCGAAAAATTGCGGTCAAGGTGGTCAGGACCATTCATTGTGAAAGGAGTATTTCCCCATAGATTTGTTGAACTCGAAGATGAAAAAGGGGGAAACACATTTAAGGTCAATGGGAATCGTCTCAAGCCGTATTTGGAAGCGATCGTCAAGGAAGCCGACACAATCTGGTTTTCAGACCCCATTTATGGGGATTGACTGGAAAAAAAAAAGCGAGGTGAGGTCGTCGCACCCCCGACGTGTATGGGGTGAAGGTTGTACATAAAAGTCTTAGGATGTTAGGAGTTGTAAATATGTGTTAGGCCCGGGGTAGGGAATCCAATGTTTTGAGGGGTGTTAAGGTTTCGATGAGCATTGAGGGAGTTTTGAAGTGCGAGTAGTTGTAAAGGAATCATTGGAATGGAGAAAAGAAACTTAATAGTGAGAAGACCAGAAAGAAAAGGGAAATTCTGGAAATTCAGCAGATCGGACCGGTCCGGTGCTAAAAAAAAAGAACCGATCCGGTTAAGTCGGATCGGTCCGGTCCTAAAAATTGGATCGGTCCGGTAATCTGCAGGTGCTACTTCCCGAGGTTCACACCTCTTCAATCCAAATCACATTCATTACCCCAATCATTTCCTTTCCCCAAAAAAATTTCGTCTCCTCTATTTCCCTCCATCCATTCCCTGGTATTTCCTTATCGCTCCTATAAATACCCACACCTCCTATCCCCATTCCTTCACACCTCCATTTCCTCTCTTTTATCTCACTTTCTGTATAATTCTCTCATACCCATGGCTGCTCCCCAGAAATATACCTCTATTGAAGTCCTGCCCGACGGTAATGGCGAATATCGTTCTCGTCGTGAGGTAAATTGGTGCCGACGATTTTTTAGTCTGACGCGAAAAATCCACATTGAGCGTCAAGTACTTTGGGATCAGCTACCGAATTCTGTCACAGGCATGTTCATGTCACGAGGTTGGTGCAGAATTTTTAATGAACCATTTGAGGCCATTTGGGAGAATGGAGTGCGTCAGTTTTATGGTACGCTTGTCCGTACCGATGAATTCGAATCCCAAGCTTTTGTGGATTCCACACCAATACCGTTTTCACTTTAACTTCTGGTCCAAAAACTCGAATCTAAAGGTGTGATCACTCCAGCTCAATTTGATTATCCTAGTCCCGATCCCATTCTATCCAAAGCAGTTTGCATCTCAAGAATCGAGACGGGTGCGGTTTGGACTACCGAAACCTTTCCTGTTGGTCGGTTATCCAACAAGGCACGATTCACTTTTCACATTGTTTGTGCCAACATTTTGCAAACCTCCAATGATTCGGCAATGCGCCCGCATCAAGCTACAATGATGTATCACTTGTTTGACCATGCAACTGTTATCAATTTGGCCCGCACATTTTATAATGATATTCTCTTTGTGGCCTACGACAAAAAGGGTCGGGTCCCTCTTCCTTATGGACGTCTCATTACATCCTTACTCAAGGAGTCCGGGATTTTTCCACCACAAGATCTTATCAACTTGCCCAAGCCATTAGGACAAGAATCCCGCACTTGAAGTGAAAGGAAAATCCAGCTAATCCGTGCATGGCGCGGCGGCGATTCGAGTGATGAGGAGACTGATGCGAAAGAGGACATTACTGATGAGGACGTTGATATGGAAGAAGGGGAGGAGGAAGAATATGATGAAACCACTGATCCGGATTATGTTCCGGTTGGTACGGGTTTGACTGAGCGCGTTCTTTCTCTTGAAACACGTTTCGACGGGTTTATGACTTCATACGAGAAGGACATGAGTTTGGTTCTGCGTATGCAGGAGGACTTGTACCGTCTGCAGTTGGGTCCCGAGGCCCCCCTTCCTCCCTACTATTACAATCCTTATGATCCTGCTGCACCCGGAACTTCCCGTCCCCCACCCGCCCCTTAGGATGCCCCGCTACCCCTTTATGTTTTATTAATTATATTTGTGATCCTTTGTTTTCACTGTTGTGTTGTAATATACAGTTTTAGTATAATATTTGCTTGTTTTGTTTATCGCACTCCTAATGTTGTCTTCTTTATCTCTCATCCATTTGATTGAGGACAATGCAAATCACTAAATTAGGGGGGATGACAAGTGCGTAATCATTAAACTTCGCATATATGTATATATATAAAAATAAAAAATAAAAAAAAGCCAAAAATATTTTTGTTCAAAATAAATAAAAATTGGAATTTAAATTTTTCAAAAATATCACCTTTATTCTATTTAAAGTTTCAAATTGTTAAATCATAATGCACTAAGCCAAAATTAACCGAAGATGGAAATTGAAAGAAAATTGACGACTTAACGAATAAGTGTGGAGATTGATCAAACCCGGTGAGATTTCGAGCCTTTCAATTTTTTATGAGTTTTTTAATCAATCCGAGTTTAGGATTAACTCAAAGTTCTTTTCAGCATTTTATTAAGTCGTTGATGATCTCAATCCTTTGCTTTGACCGGTTATGGGAAATGTGTGAAATGTTGTCTCAAAAGTCGTGCTAAATATATCTCTAAACTTAATTAATCTCGAGATGCATATGGTAATGTGATTAGCAATTTGGACAATGAAGTAGGACTTCGTTTGTTACCCAAAAATATTAGCCATAAAAAGTTGTGAAAAACAAAATTATCCCTTTGCAATCCAAGTTGAGCCTAATAAAATATTTTCCTTTCGTTTGATAACCCGAAAAACCCAAATAGCCCCGAATTGTGAAAATTGAGAAAATTCATCAAGTAAGTCCAAAAGTGTGCATAAAAAGGGGCAAGAAAAAATAGAAAATGCTCAACAAAAATAGCAAGAAAAGAAAAGGGTGAAAAATAGAAAAAAATAAAAAAAGAAAGAGAAAAATGAGCAAATGCCCGAAAAAGCACTAATGGAGAAAACAATTTCAATTCCAAACGTTCCGATCATTCCCATTTATACCCTTTACACCTTATAACCCAATAAAGTCCTAATCAAGTCTGAATGGCGAAATTAATTACTGCATGGAGAGCTAAGATACAAAAAGATAATATGAGATATTAAATGGTGTGAAAAAGAGATGATGTTTCCCATTTCCTAATAACTGTATTCCAATGATGAGATCTTATCACCATATATTTCCTTCTTTTCAATTTTGTAAGCATGAATTTCTGTCCATTATATTTACTCTTTATATCATGCATGCCGAGAGAAAACAACCACAATCCGAGTGATTCATTTGTGAGAGCATCCGTAAGATTTGGAATCAAAACGAATTTTCGGAAAGTAACGTAATGCTCAATCGGTGGAAATTGAGGTTTAATTTCTGGCTTTGCACACACACACTATGGTTTGAGACATTTGAATATGAATTTATGGTGATTATTTTTCAAAAAGTTTAAATTGTACAATTTTTAAATATTTTGATATTTATTTGAGTCAATAAAGAATTTTGTGGGTGTATTCACTGAAAACCCTCACGAGACAAAACTCGTCCTACTAGGGTAACCTAGGGATTTAAAGGCTTATTGCATATGCTAAATGCAATCGCTTACCTGCGAAAAAGATATTCTATCCAAATAAAAGAATTTTTAAGAGTTGAGCGTTAAACTAATTTCTTTTACATTGCCCGGGACGTGCAAAGTCCTAAGTTAGGGGGATTTGACCAAGTATAAATTCTTCTGAATTTAGACCCTTAAGTTAGTGATTTTTATATCCCGAAGAAGGTAATTGAACCATTTTTATCCCATATAATTGCCATTGACTGTTTCTAACAATTTCCCCGAGTTTCGTGTATTTCTGATGAATTTTGTTAGGAATGGAGTGCAAGAAAGAGATAAAGAAACAGAAGAAAGGAAGAAAAGTCAAAGGGCAAAAACGTAAAGTTATACCCAGAATTCAAATTCGACATGTAAAGGGAAGTTAAAGATCTTGATTTCACAAGAGCATCGAAAGAAACGACACGCAAATCGGAGCTCGAGATCAAAAGTTATGGCCAGTCAAAGAAGAAAAGGAAAAAGTCAACCTCGAAGAAATCGGACCGATCCGATATATATCCGGACCGATCTGAAATGACCCAAGTCCAGTAGACCCCGGATGGATGACAAACCGATGACAGCAGAACCGATCCGGTTGGTATCGAATCGATCCGGTAGAATAAAAAAAGAACCGATCCGAGGGCTATCCGGACCGGTCCGGTCTTGTGAAATCCTGGCATTTATTATGAAGATTTTGATGTGCATAGCTGGTGAAATCTTGCGCAACAAGCAATTCTGGCTGTCAAATTCGTACTACTTGGTGCTATAAAAGCCCATGCCCTACCTCATTCTAGGAGGTGGATTTTTCGAGAGAGAGAAATTCAGAAGTTACGAAATTTTCATTTTCTTGGGTAGGAGTTTTCATACACCCTAGTTTGTAAGGTTGAGAGAGACAAAATTTATGGATTCAAAGTCTTTTCCTGTTGCTGAATACAAGTATAACAATTCCATTCTCTTATTTGGTATCTATGTTAGTTAAATTTCAATTGTATTGCAAATTATTTCCAATGTTTGGTAGGTCTATACTTCTGTGTATGAATTTGTCTTCTAATCAAATCATGTCTAGCTAAATTCTTAAGGGCTGGGGTACATGAACTCACTCCGAGGCAAATTACTTATGTAGAAAATAGAGGGTAAATTAAATATTGACAGAATCGTGGAAGGAAATTACATGAACATGCAATCTTTTAATCTCTCTTGTCCTAGGTACTTGAGATGTTTAAGAACGTTTTGCAACTGTAATTGTCCATTCACCGCTTTATATTTACCTTTGATTTCTTATGGTGAGGGCTAGATCTTTCATATATGTAATGCTTAGGATTTATAAAGATTGGATTTAGTCAAGAATTTTAATTTACAATTATAGTATTCTACACGGTAATTCATTAAGGTTTGAGGGATTGAACCCTACCCTATTTTCTCTTATTTTTTAATCTAATTTCTCCACAATTTTTTTAGGGTTTTCTTTTCTTTGAGTATATTTTATTCCAATTGCAATTTCTCATCATCAATCATCTTTATATTTCTTTGGAGGAATCATTTCAAGATTTAATAACTTCTCCTACAAAAGTGCCAATTTTTTATCCCTGTGGAGACGATCCCGACTTGTCGGATTATTACTAACGCGACAGGCTTGCACTTGAGCCTATAGAAAATGAACTTTTGAGACAAATTCTTAGTCGCGTCAAATACCATTGGTTAGTACATAATGAGCAGCTTTGAACTTCAATTTCTTAGCTGCGAGTTTGTCAATTGGTAAGGTTCCCTCTTAAATATAGGCCCTGATGGGATCCATCCATGATGGTCCCAAATCGAGAGCAATGAAGTTCATGACCAGATCTTCGTCTATGATCCGACCAGCTAGAATCTCTATTCTGATTGTTCTTCGTAGCTCGATGCGTGTGGCTGATGCTAATCAGGCTAGTGCGTCTGCTCTTGTATTCTTTAGTCTTAGTACTCTGACTAGCTGAACAATAATAAAACTCGATACCAACTCCATTGCTTTCATATGGTACTTGATCATCAACTCTCCCTTTGTCGCATATACTCCAAGAATCTGATTTACGATCAACTGCGAACCGCTGAATACAACAACCTGATCTGCCTTCATCGTTCTGGCTAGACTTAAACCTGTAATCATTGCTTCATATTCATCCTCATTATTAGAAGCTTTAAATTGAAAGCGCAGAGCATACTCCATATCGACCTCATCTGAACTTTTCAAAATAATCCCTGCTCCACTACCTGCATTGCACGAAGAGCCATCTACATACAAATTCCATATGGGTAACTGATCATCAAATTTTTGATCGGACAAAATTCCTTGGTGGAATATTTGTTGCTTTTTTATATCCTCCTCGAGCACTTCTTGTCGCTCATCGACCATCTTCTCTTGCTCGTCAACCAACTCAAGTTGGTCGGGGTTTAAATTTGATGATCCTGTAACATCCATAGGCTCGTCGGTATTCAACTTGTGTTCTTCAGAGGTGTCAGGATAGGTGAACTCTGCGATAAAATCTACCACTACTTGCCCTTTAAGCAAAGATCTAGGCTCATAAACTATGTCATATTCACCAAGTTCTACTGCCCAGTATCAATCTCCCTAATTTTTCTGGTTTATGAAGAGCTTGCCTTAACGGCATATCCGTATACACGACTATGGTATGATCTTGGAAATACGGCCTCATTCTTCTACTCGCTTCGATCAACGCTAGTACCATATTTTTTAGTCTTGGATATATGATCTCTGCTCCTCGGAAGGCCTTGCTAGTGTAATAGATTTGTTTTTTTACTCCATCCTCCATTCTTATTAACGCCGAGCTCACTGCATTTTTCGAAACTGCTAGATACAAGTATAGTCTTTCTCCCATCACTGATCTGGACAACAATGGAGGTGTCCCCAGGTATTTCTTCAATTCCTGAAAGGCCTTCTTGCATCCATCATTCCATTCAAACGTTTTTTGGAGTGTTTTGAAGAATGGGAGACATCTATCAGTTTCTCGTGACACAAATCTATTAAGTGCTGCAACTCGCCCTGTAAGACTTTGCACTTCCTTCTTCGTCGGTGGAGATCGTATCCCCAATAGAGCCTTGATTTTTTCAGGGTTCGCTTCAATACCTCGTTGGTTGACAATATAACCGAGAAACATGCCTTCCCGTAGCCCGAATGTGCATTTGGTAGGTTTCAATTTCATTTGATATTTTTCTAGTTGATCAAAGGTCTGGCCTAGGTCAATTAGATGATCAGCAGCTTTCTTGCTCTTCCTCAGCATATCATCAACATACACCTCCATATTGTGACTGATTTTCTCTGCAAATACCTTGTTCATCAACCGCTGATACATTGCACTTGAATTTTTAAGTCCAAAAGGCATAACATTATAGCAATAAGTTCCCCTTAGGTTGATAAAAGAGGTACTCTCCCTATCTTCAGGCTTCATTTTAATCTGGTTGTAACCAGAATAAGCATCCATGAAACTCAACAATTCGTGTCCCGAGGTAGCATCCACCATTTAATCGATTCGGGGCAGAGGGAAATGATCTTTTGGATAAGCTTTATTAAGATCAGTAAAGTCCACACACATCCTCCACTTGTTGTTTTTCTTTTTTACCATCACCATATTAGGTAGCTAATCAAGACATATTTGACATCCTCTATAAAACAGGCTTTCTGAAGCTTCTCGACCTCTTCTTGTATAGCTTGGTTCTTTTCAGGGCTGAACACTCTTCTTCTTTGCTTCACTGGCTTGATTTCCTTGTTCACATTAAGTTCGTGGCATAGGAAATCTGGGTCTATCCCTGGCATGTCTTCGTGGCTCTATGCAAAAGTTTGCTTCCTACTTCTTAGGAAAGCTATCAACTCCTATTTTAATGGGGCATCCAACGACGCACCGATTTGAGTTGTTCGTTCTGGGTGTTCGTCGTCCAGAATGATATTTTCAGTAGCCTCCATGACTTAACCCTTGACGAGCTGAGACTCATTTCTTGGGTCTAAAGTCTCAATCTCCACATCTTCTATTTCATCTACCTAATAAGTAGTAGTCTTCTTACTGGATTCTTCATGCTCTTCCTGCTGGGCAAATGAATAGTAGCATTTCCGAGCTACTTTTTGGTCACCCTTCACCACTCCTACTCCAAAGTTGGTTAGGAATTTTAAACATTGATGTACAGTAGATGGTACTGCTTCGAACTTCTTCAAACCTACTCTTCCCATGATGATATTGTAAGCTGACTGGACATTTTTATCCATCACGAAAAAGCGCACTCTTTCTGTTCGACAAGCAGGCCATATACCTATGAACATATCCAACTTTATCATCCCAAGTGGAAAATCTTTTTCTCCAGTAAAACCGAGGAGGGGCCTATGATATGGCTCCAACTGGGATAGTTTTAGGTTCAAACTATCAAAACATGGGTAGAACATAATATCTGCCGAGCTGCCATTATCTACCAATACTCGTGAAATCACTACTTTTTCATCCTCATTTTGATCACTAATGGTTCATCGTGAGGATATAACACACCTGCGAGGTCATTCTTAGAAAAATCGATGACTAGTTTATCTTTGTTCACCTTCCTCGGGCAATAATCTTCAACTAGATTTATTCGTTGAATGTACGAACAAGCTTAAGCCTCATTGAGGTAAGCTTTCCTCTCTGCAGTAAGGTCTCCACCTCCTGCATCTCTACTTGTAATGACATTGCAATCAAATGATCCAAAATGAATTGAAAATACCTCACGTTCTGGTTGTTTCGGTCTTTTAGGGAGATCGGGGTCATCTTCTGAATCATTTTCATGATCCCTTTTCTTGTCATCTTTTGATCGGAGAGGAGATTCAGACCTTTGCCTTCCTCATTCATTAGTTCGACCACCGTTTTGACGATCAACATACTTGGACAGTTTTTCTCGTCTAATGAGTGTTTCAATTTCATTCTGAAGAGCTATACAATGCTTGGTCGTGTGACCATGATCTTTATGGAATTCGCAATATTTGGACTTGTCTCTTTTATCAGGATCTGCCTTTATTTTTGCTGTCCAAGCTAGTTCCTCACTGTTCTTGATCTCTTCTAGAATGTGATTTATATCCACCTTCAAGATAGTATAATTTTCGTATATCTTCATCTGTTCCAATGCTTGCATACCCTTTGATTTGTCTATTACCACCATTGTTCTTGTGTTCCTTCTTTTCAGTTTTACCATCTTCCACTTTGATCTCCTTAGTGTCTGCGTTCTTCTTCGCAGCAATGGCTTCCTCGGCATTCATGATTTTACTTCTTTTGCCATTAGTTCTGCCATGGTCCTGGGGGGATTTTTAGCTAAAGTATAGTACAATTTATTAGTCAATAATCCACTCATTAAAGCAGTAATTGCAGTTTTTTCCTCATAATCAATTACTTCCAGTTTCTCGTTATTAAAGCGAGTAATATAATCCCTGGTGCTCTCACCTGCCTTTTGTCTAACACTTACCAAGTATGCTACTCGTTTGACTGGTTTAGATCCAAAACAAAAATTTCCAATAAAGAGCTCTGCTAGCTGAAAGAAAGTCATAATTTTCCCCCGAGGAAGGTTATTGTACCACATCTGAGCAGATCCAGTAAGGGTTCCTGAAAATGCCGGCATCGTATCTCGTCTGGAACAGCATAGATATCAGCAACTTCTTGGTATTGTTCTATATGGAGAACATGATCAGTTTTGCCATCGTATTTAAGTGTTACTACTAGGGCTTTGAATTTCGACGGTGTGGGAAAGTCCACAATCTCTTGCATGAATGGTGTTCCTCGGACAAAGATCCTTTGTAGAGGATTCTTGGTTTTAGCCATCTCCCCTAATCTATCCTCCAACCTTTGAATTGAGCCTTTCCATGCATCATTTTCCTCTTTGATCCTATTGGTTCGAGCAACTGATCGTGTTGAATTAGCCTCTTGGGATCTTTCATGACGAGCAGCTGGTCGTGATTGGGCAGAACCTTCCTTCATATCAAATGGTCATTGCGAATTCCTCGACACAATCGTAGGGGGGCTTCTAATCCTCCTAATACCCAGACGATCAAAAGCAGAGAACCTACTCAACCTTTCAAGAGCACTTGTCCTCTCTGGAGATAGAGTGATTTTTTGTTGAGTGTCTGTAGCTCGTACCGAGGAAGTCCGTCCAGGCTGATAAGAAGGATCATTAGATCTATCAGTACGATATGAGCCGCTAGTTCACGAAGAGAACAAATGAATATTTCTTTGAACACTTCGTTGTCCGGATTGGGCTAGTACTCCGCCTTGAACGTTTTGTATGAGTTGACGCATGATTTCTTGCATGGTCGTTTGCCCTTGGGCTAAATTGGCCATAATACCAGCCAAATCTGAAAAACTTGGGGGAGCGGAAGGATTTGAGGGAATCCCAGTGTTTCATTACTAGATTTTGGATTATCAGCCATTGATAATGAGTTGTTTTGGTGAAAAATGATAATTACAGTCGTTTCCCACAGACGAAGTCAATCTGTTGATGTAAAAAATTAGATTTGACCTAATTATTTTAATCACAGATAAAAATGAGTAAAGAAATAAGACAATAGACTTTTAAAGTGGTTCAGCCTTAAGAGAATGGCCTACATCCACTGTTTTTATATTACTGATTATTTTGCCTGGAATTCTCGATAAACTATTTTACCAAGAGATTTAGCGTGTCCCTCTAATGGGGAGGTTACAATGTATTTATAGCCATGAGGCTGTACATGTGAATGAATAATGCATAGCTGTCCCGTAGGCGTATACATCTGTATGATAATAACTGTACATTTAATGCGTAGTTATCCTTGATACGTATGCCACAAGTATTTGAGTTGCTCGGACTGACTTAGTAGCTCGGACCGCCTAAGTAGATCGACACTCTTGAGCTTCTGGGGGCCCCTTGGCTCCTCGTGGCTTTTTAGTTACTTGGTGATCTTGAGTTATTAGGAATCTGTTAGTTCCTCGGGGGGTTGAGTAGCTCGGTATAAACATTTACAGTTTCCACCTAGGATGACACGCGTCTTCAAATAATAGGTCCATATCAGCGGAATAAATTTGGTATCAACATGGATAGTAATTTAATTACCCATTTACCTAATATTAATTAAACCATCTAATTTGGATTATACTCGCTTTACATTAATAAATTCAGTGAGAAATCATACTATAAGTCCATTTCAATTATAAAATTATATTGAATAAACTAGCCTCTATTTCAAGTAGGTTGAATTCCCAAGCCAAAATTCCCAATTCCTCTACTCCTTCTCTTAGCCTCTTATCACTAGCTTTAGGGTTCTCTTCCAAGATGTGAAAAATGATTTAACTTAACGCTGATATTCATTTTATAACGCTAACAATGAAATTAGGGTTAAACCCCATATGGACCATGACCCATTAGTCCCAAAATGATTTCCAAATAGACTTAGCTCTAGCCCAATTCATACGCTAACGTATGGACCTTAAAACCCAGTATTTTTAGATGTAATCGGACTTTCTATACATCCCTGTAGTAGCTCAAATTATTTCACCAACATAATTATTTTTATTCGTTAAGTAATTATTATTTTATTATCGTATTTTAAATTTAATTCTATTTCAAATGATAACCTAATTTTTATGACCTCACCACCCACTACAAATCAATAGACACGAATATACATATATAGGATTTATTTAATATACCCTCAATTATGGTGTATTATGAGTAATTTGTTTTTCAATTAAAGACACTACTAGTGTATACTTAATTTTTCAGTAATGCATACAATAAATTTTGTAATGTGCACATGAAGTTTTTATAATATTTTTGGATATTATTTGTAATTATTAGGTGGAATTTATAATGTATTTATGAATTATTTTTATATAAACATGTTATGTTTATTGTAGGGTATACATTAAAGGATGAGGGACCTCAGTGCTAAAAACTTATGTAAATGGACTAGAACAAAAAAAAATTATTAGTGAAGGATCAAAAATGAAAATCTCCCAAAAAAAAGATTTATACAATTTAAAATAGGATGACACGATATAAAATTAGTGCTGGTGGTAGAGTTTGAGAATTATGTTAGTCGGGCATGCTGAACAAGACTAGAAATTCGTTTGGAATAGAACACTCTAAAATATTACACTTTTTCTCTTAAATATGAATTTTTTAACACGTGAATAATAAGTTAAGCTGTGTAGAAAACCTTTTAAAACAAAACTTCTAAGATTTGATTGTGTAAAAGGAACCATTGATCTTGGAATATAAAAAATCATAAGTTGTCTAAATGATTTGGTCGCAAAATAAAATATATACCCCATGTTTAGGATGGCGCCAGTCCCATCTTTTTTTTCTTTAGTTGCAACTCTCAGAGGTTAAACTGATTTGTAAATTTTAACTAATTAATTTCTTTTTTAATTCGGATGATATTGTTGAACCCACAAATCATATATACACACCCAATCACCTTTTTAAAACTCGTTTAAAAAAAGTTACAAAAAGACAACAGTACCCTATTCAACTTATGAAGTTAAAAGGAGTTTTCCAAGTTAGAAAACACACAGTTTGCTTCTTAATACATAGAGGGCCAACTCCATTTCTGACTGCACAAAGTCTACCTCTTGCACTTACTCCAATGAACATCGTTTGTTCCGGCTAACAAGTTTTTATATTAAATTGATATATCTCTGTCCTTTAATCCCTAACCCATTTATGCGAAGAAAAAAATGTTAGTAGATCATATTCAAAATAAGGAAAAGAAAAAAATGGTGAGCTCATTCTATAGTGAGATCTTTTGGCGAATACTAGATTGGACACTTTTCTTCCATTTTCCTATGAAGAAGATGAAATAATTATGTGGATTCGTTCTGGGATATATTTTTGGATTTTCTATTGTTCATTTTATGAATTTGTCTCACTAATTTGGATCTAGGATTTCTGACCATACATCACATTCCTAGTTTTAGGCATGGGATCAATTTTCAAATAAACTATAATTGTTGATCTAGAAAAAATAAAATTATAAATGAATTCTGAAAAAAAAATTAAAAAGTATAATCTTTATGTGCCCCCCATCCACTCGGTTCATTAAAAAACTCTTAACCAAATACCGTAGGGTTGTTAAGAGTTGGGGGTAATGAAAGAAAAGGTGGGTTCAAATAAAAACACCCTTAAATTTTGAATGTGGGTGTCATATTTGCTTCCTCAAAGGTATAGTAGTCAAAATTACTAACCAAATATCACACGATTTTTTCTAACAAATAGAGGATGGGGACTTACAACTATAGGTTAATTACTTAGGATCGAAACTCAACAATCCTTTGAGGGCGGGACTAAATGCATACCTAAATAGATATTTACAAAAGCCCTTCTACAAATTTTTATGTTATGAATTACTCGACGTTTGCTTCATCACCAATATTATAGAAAAAATATTTTTCAAACGTGTGTCCATGTTAATTATTAATCAATCACCAACTCGCTGCTTAAACAGGGAACCTCTTGTTGCTTAAGAAGTAGAAACATCAAATATGGCAAACAAGTTGTTTAATTTATTACTTCTCCAATGAAGTACATATAAACATTATGTTTATGTCCTTTATATATCGAAAAATTACATATTTATGCTTGTAGTTTTATCAGCACTACATCCTAAACCTTTTATTACATATAATAGGTTCAAGATATTCCCCCTTTTTTTTTAAGCAAACAAGATATTTTATTACATCAAAACAAAAAGAATACAAGGAAAAAAATAAAAGAAAGAAAAGAACAAAGAAAATAAATGAATACAAAGGGGCTAAAGATGCCATACAACATCCTATCTAGTCAAACCTATAAGATGGCAGGACTAAATAGATCTTTGGGGCATTGATCTATCCATAAACCATTGTTATGATTCAGACCAAAGTTGGCTAATTTATCAGCAGGACAATTCCCTTCTCTAAAGATATGAGAGCATTTGAAGTTCATATAAGAAATTTTAGGTTCAAGATGTTCCCCCCCCCATGCTTGGGCTCATGTAATGTGGATGTTTGTCAAATAATGTGATGGAGGGTAAAATATATAATTCACGTCGATGACTTAAAATAAAGGTTAATTTATTCAATCAAATGAAGAAATGAAGTATACGAAAAAATATACTATGTGATTTGAGTATGTTCAACCTGATTAATTTTATTTACTAAAATTCAAACTAGTTCTAATTAAAAATGATCTAATTCTTTTAACTTTGTAATTAATTAAGAAATTAAATAATTTAACGTATACCCTTAGGCATAAACTTATTTCAAATTGTTATAGGTCCCTCTTTATTATGAATTTGGGGGTATCCATGTTGAGGGTTAGTTGATCACGCGTCCACTTATTTTTTATGGCAGAAACAACGCATACTAGAAGGCATCTATGACCTTTTTCTTCCATTCTTGAGATGAGAGGGTGTTGTTAATTGTAGCTAAGGGGTAGAAATGCTCAATGAAGAAAAAAAAGTTGTCCCTAAACCCGGGGTGTCATGGTCAGAGGATAAACATGGCCTATCTAACTGTAACTCTAGTGGGATTAATGCGATTTTTGTATGGAGTCACCTAAGAAGATTTACTTTATATATATATATATATATATATATATATATATGTATATGTATATATATATATATATGTATATGTATATATATATATATATATATGTATATGTATATATATATATATATATATATATATATATATGTACTATGTCTAAGGAGGCGTGAGACATTATGTAGATCACCCATGAGGGTACCGATACCATTCGGGTCTCAAAGATCTAACATATTTCCACCTAGTTTAATTTTTTAAAGATTCTTGAAAATAAGACCTTCGATGAGGTTTATGATAAACTCTCCAATATCATTAACTCTCACATTTATTTAGGTGATAAGCATTGGGGTTTTATTCTTAGAACCATGAATGGCATTTTTTTTTAATAAAGGTGTGTCAGGATCATTTTAAATGAGAATCATATTTGTGAGAATGCTTTACATATATGATGTTGGTCAATTGGACTTAGTAGGAATTTCAGTGAGATGGGTTCGTCCTGATGTAATAACCCGTGTAATTTTTGGGGTATTTTCGAAATAAAGAGGAAAAATAAATTTTGAGATAAAATTATTTTTATTACTCAAATATGTTGGTTATTATTTTTAAAGGTGATAATTTCAAACGGTTTGAAATCGGAATTAAAATGGAGTTTTAATTGAATTTTTATTATTTAGAAGAGTCCTCAAAACATAAAACTCTCTAAGAGTCCTCAAAACATAAAACTCTCTAGTAAAAATAATATTTTTAGAAATCCGACCGTTCGATCAAGTTGAATTTTTGTCAGAAGTCCTGTCTCGCCGTTCGCTACAACATTTTAAAATTTCAAGCGATTCCAACGGTCCGATCGTCCGGAATAAAATTTGTAGTGTTTGTATCTGATTAGAACTCTTTTCTTAATCAAACACTTAATCATTTATATATCAACAAATTCGTGGATGGACTTTTCAAATCACTTTTTCTCAAACTTTTCAACCAGAAGACCTCTCCAAAATTACTCCCTTTCATCTACAAACCATAGCCCCAAACCTATTAAAGATTTCAACCTTAGATTAGAAAGCTTATTTGGTGTTTTCTCGAGTTTGGGCTAGAACGAGATTTGATTATTTTCGCGAGAACAACGTGATAGTGTGATTAGATTTTGAGGCTGAATTATGTGATGATTCATGTTGGTTGGTTTAAGGTATGGGGTTTTACACAATATGCTCCTGAAATCTCGCGAGTGTTTATTCCGTTGAATTCTTGTTAATTGAACTCATATTTTGAATTGTTAAATTCTTGGAAATCTGGAAAAATAATTGTTGGGATTATTTTCATTCATGAGGTATTATTCATGTTGTTTTGAGAACGCTGTCATGAGATTTTAATATGGCACTGATGTTGGGCACCCGCCAAGACTCCTTTTTCGGCTACTTGATAAAGTATGGCGCGGTATGGTGAGGCCTGGTGACTCCGGTTAATATGTTATTGAGAAATTTATTGAGAAATTTATTGATAAAATGCTATTGAGATTTGCATTATTTGATTTGAGTATTCGTAGTCGTATTGTTGCGCTTTGTTCTTCTCTAACATCTTTGTTGAGCATATTCCTGTCGTATTGTGTACTTCCCCATCTTTTTCTTAGTTGGCAGGTGAGCACGGATTTGAGTGGTATGGACCAATTGGGATGATTTTAGCGAGGATTATTTGGGAAGAATTTTTAATACAAGAGATGAGAAGACTTGTATTTATTTTGATGTATAGAGCATTTGGAGATTTATTTTATTTTCGAGATAGTTGGATTGTTGTAATTATTTCGAGAGATTTGTTGTATTAATTTGAAGATGAGAATAGTGGTTTCCTGTTTTATTATGGGATTTAGATGCTCTATACCTTATTATATTGCGGATTAGTTTAGTTTTATCGATAGTAGCGCTCCGCTCGCTCTCCCCGGGCGGGCGAGGTTTTACAGAAATGGTATCAGAGCTTAGGTATACGACAATCCTCGGGTCTTGGGTTTTGGGTCAGTTGCGTTTTTGTGGCGCGTATTTTTGGAGATAGAATGTTTAGAGGATCGTTTCGTGTTAGGCATCTAGATTAGATGTGAGGAATTTATTTGTGGTGACGAATTTATTTTTGGAGATTATTGGCCTGATTTTTGAGAGTTAGGCATTTGGCGAATTTCGAGGCCGAAATTCTATTGTTAGTGGGGAAGTGTAATAACCCGTGTAATTTTTGGGGTATTTTCGAAATAAAGAGGAAAAATAAATTTTGAGATAAAATTATTTTTATTGCTCAAATATGTTGGTTATTATTTTTAAAGGCGAGAATTTCAAACGGTTTTGAAATCGGAATTAAAATGGAGTTTTAATTGAATTTTTATTATTTAGAAGAGTCCTCAAAAAATAAAACTCTCTAAGAGTCCTCAAAACATAAAACTCTCTAGTAAAAATAATATTTTTAGAAATCCGACCGTTCGATCAAGCTAAATTTTTGTCAAAAGTCCTGTCTCGCCGTTCGCTACAGCATTTTAAAATTTCAAGCGAATCCAACGGTCCGATCGTCCGGAATAAAATTTTTAGTGTTTGTATCTGATTAGAACTCTTTTCTTAATCAAACACTTAATCATTTATATATCAACAAATTCGTGGATGGACTTTTCAAATCACTTTTTCTCAAACTTTTCAACCAAAAGACCTCTCCAAAATTACTCCCTTTCATCTACAAACCATAGCCCCAAACCTATTAAAGATTTCAACCTTAGATTAGAAAGCTTATTTGGTGTTTTCTCGAGTTTGGGCTAGAACGAGATTTGATTATTTTCGCGAGAACAACGTGATAGTGTGATTAGATTTTGAGGCTGAATTATGTGATGATTCATGTTGGTTCTTTTTGGTGGTTTAAGGTATGGGGTTTTACACAATATGCTCCTGAAATCTCGCGAGTGTTTATTCCGTTGAATTCTTGTTAATTGAACTCATATTTTGAATTGTTAAATTCTTGGAAATCTGGAAAAATAATTGTTGGAATTATTTTCATTCATGAGGTATTATTCATGTTGTTTTGAGAACGCTGTCATGAGATTTTAATATGGCACTGATGTTGGGCACCCGCCAAGACTCCTTTTCCGGCTACTTGATAAAGTATGGCGCGGTATGGTGAGGCCTGGTGACTCCGGTTAATGTGTTGTTGAGAAATTTATTGATAAAATGCTATTGAGATTTGCATTATTTGATTTGAGTATCCGTAGTCGTATTGTTGCGCTTTGTTCTTCGCTAACATCTTTGTTGAGCATATTCCTGTCGTATTGTGTACTTCCCCATCTTTTTCTTAGTTGGCAGGTGAGCACGAATTTGAGTGGTATGGACCAATTGGGATGATTTTAGCGAGGGTTATTTGGGAAGAATTTTTAATACAAGAGATGAGAAGAGTTGTATTTATTTTGATGTATAGAGCATTTGGAGATTTATTTTATTTTCGAGATAGTTGGATTGTTGTAATTATTTCGAGAGATTTGTTGTATTAATTTGAAGATGAGAATAGTGGTTTCCTGTTTTATTATGGGATTTAGATGCTCTATACCTTGTTATATTGCGGATTAGTTTAGTTTTATCGATGTGTAGCGCTCCGTTCGCTCTCCCCGGGCGGGCGGGGTGTTACACCTGATCATAGGAGATCGGAATTCCATTTATAGTACAATTGAAAAGTTCATAGCCTATATAGAGAGTTCACATCTTATCGGTAAAATTCCAAGTTCAATCCTAATAATCTGTCTTAAACTATGAGAACTTATATGATGGTTCAGGAACTTAGAGCATCAAATAAGAAGTGTTGGAGTATCAAATAAGTTAAGCTTGATAATCAAGGAATAAATAAGAACTTAGTTAATGTTGATTAGCGGTGAATTAATTTGACTAATAAGGTATTGTATTCTTAATGGGGAAAATCATATTATGTACCATAACAACTTTGCAAACAAGACATCATCATTTGAGCAATTTCGAGATAATAAAATTATAGTGAAGCCATGATTATTTAGTGGGAAACGGATTAAAGTTAAATAGAGAAAGAAAATAAATTATGGGTATATAATTTGGGATTATCAGGTACCTATTTGAAACCCAAATTAATAATTTTGTATTGGATCCCTAGTGTAATCCATCTACGCAATTACTAGACCGAGACTCTTTAAAATTTAGTTTATCCCAATCCTATGACTTATATATATATATATACAGTCCTGCTCTAGTGCGGACTAGTCCGCATTTTAAGAATGCAGACCGGACATGTGTCACTTGGCGGTGAGCCCAGAAAAGAGAGAGAGTGTGCCTATAATTTAGGCGATAATTTCTAGGGGCACCGTGAGGTGACACATGTCCGGTCCGCATTCTTAAAATGCGGACTAGTCCGCACAGGAGCATTATTATTATTATTATTATTATTATTATTATTATTATTATTATTATTATTATTATTATTATTATTATTATTATTATTATTATTATTATTATTATTATTATTATTACATATATATCTGTGTGTGTGTGCGCGCGCGCGCGCGTGTGCGCACGTGCGTGTAAGCTAGGGGTTTAGGCTACATATTCATTATTAAAGGTTAGAGGAGAGGCAAAATACTATTCACATTTTTTATGAAGGGGTGAAGAGAGAGAAGGCCATATCTCACTCAAAACACAAAGTATTCATCGCCAATAGTTCCCTTACACATAATATGCTTTGTAAGGATCATATAACAGAAGATCTAAGTCTTTCAATGTGTTATAATGGGGTTTTGGAGGATAAGAAAAGGTTATCCCCTTCATCTTACTCAAAGTCTATATTTCCTCATTTGGATCACCTACAAGATCTGCTAATATATAGTGATTTGAAACCCTATATTTATGCTTTAAAACTAGTTTTGTTTTCTTTTTATATTGCGTGATGAATCATAGTTTTTGGATTGAAATGTTTTCCACTGTTTATCAATCCCTAATAATTTGTGTCAAATCTCTGATTATAGATTGATAATGTTTTGGAAAGGTCTATGTTGTCCAACGTGAAACCCTTGGTTTGTTTTTTTAGAATATACATATTTGTATTTTGTATCATACTACCATGGTATTGTAGGGTTATAATGTTTATACCCCTTCCATCATGTTCACAAGTATGTTATTTTATGTGAATGTAACCTATGGTGGTTTAATCGTAGTTATTGTTTCATAGATTCGATTTGATTTACTAATTAGGTTAATTTTAATTATTTCATTAATCTATGTATTTGGAGGAGTTTGTGATAATATGTAATAATTTTTACTAGTTAGAATCATATATTTACATGGGTTTTGGTCATCGAGAAAGTTATATGGAGTTTTTTTATCATGTTTGGAAGGGTTTTGCATGGTATTTTTGAACGCGAGATGAAGACATATTTCTACAGACTTATATCGACCCGGTCTCAATCGGATCAATCCGGCCTAGCATTGGATCGATCCAGTGGTTTTGATATGGATTTTCGTCCCGATCTTTTCCAAATCAAAGAGTAGTATTTCTAAAGGAAGAGGATATAAACAAATCTATTTTATGAAGAAGTCTAATTAAAAGAAGATTCTTATTTAAGGGGAAGTCTACTTCAAATGAAATTCTTGATCTTGAAGAATCTTCTCTAAGAGGAACTCTAGTCCATGATGGAAAGGAAAATTTATTTCATACTTGAATTATGATTGGGTCTTCTAATATTTTATTGTGATTCTACTATCATTATTATGTTGATAATTATTTGTGCTAGTTAATTAATTAATTAAATAGGATCCCATGTTATTATGGACAACATGGATTATTTATGAAACTAGCCTAGATCACATATTTTTTTGAAAAAATTATTTTTAATTATTCTTTATTAAATTAAATCTAATATGGTATTAATTTAAAGGTATAAATTAAATTTTCATCTATAACTTTTATTTTAATTTAAAAATGGTTTTATGTAAGGATATATTTTTATAAATGTCCATCACAATTTATTATGTCGTATACCATTACATCCGTCGAAAAAGTTCAAGAGCATTTGCATCAAGACGGATCCGAATGTATCAAGTTCTTCATCAAAAAGACTCCGCAAAAGATTACTTTGGTAAGGTTATGTTTTAAATACCTTAACTTTCCACTTAGAGTTTTGGGATATTTTTACAAAAAAAATTCTAGGTGTTGGAGCAGACTTTTGCGTCAAATTTGAGAATGAGTAATTTTTTCTAGGTGTTGGAGCGTACCTCGATTTTGACGCCGAGGTCGTTCAAGCGAGATAGGCATCTCGTTCGAGCGACATTGGATGTCGCGCGATGTCGTTTGAACGACATCTGTATGTCGTTCACGCGAGACCTGTATCTCGTTCAAACGAGCTCGTTTTTCGAGGTTGTGCGATTTTGTATAAATACTCATTAAATGGTTTCGTTTTCATTAAGAAGTCCTAGCGTTTTACAGAACAGAAAAACTGCGATTTGCAGAATTCTTTTGGCTTCTTCCTTTAGGGTTTAATCCCTTTTTATTTTTCAATTCACAAAAATCCCATATGCTTTGGTGAATTGTTTTGGTGTTCAAGAACACACTTTGCTTTTGTTTACTCTTGTGGGGAGGATAACCTATACCGAGAAGACTGCATGTTTAGGATTGCGGTTCTTGTGGTATAGCTACGTCTGAACCATTGCTGTTTTATTTCTAGCCGTTGCTTTGGAGGTTTGTCGAAGACACCGTGCGTTACTCTTGTCGGCGAAAGCAAGATGATATATAAGTCAATGGTCTTGTAAACTTGTCAGAGTTATAGAAATAAAAAGGTTTCTCCCATCAGGAATTTTTCCTTAAACTTGTGTCGCACACTTTATTTATTTATGGTTTGACACATGCACACACGTAGTTGAATGGTTTGGGGTTGTTTTAATTTTGTTTAAAAATGGACTCCAATTAAATAAGGTTTAATTAAAAAATTGCTAATTAATTTAATCAATTATCAAACACCACATCGTCACGTTTTACAAATTGGTATCAGAGCAGGTTACGCTAATTTATCGCGTATTCCTATTTTTCGCAAAATTGTGTGATATTGATTTTTTTGAAAAATTAGTTTTGTGAAAAATTGCAATTTTCCCGATGAAGCACTTATGTAATCGGATGCCCCCCTTTGATGACACGAGTCAGATTTCTGGTGATATAAATCATTTGAATTTGACGTTTGCTAAAAGAATTATTTTTTTGGAAAAAGAAAATTCTTGTTTTAAATCCGCGATGGATCTTTTGCAAACGGTTTAAAAATAAAGAGTTTTTTATCGTGAAAAATTTGTTTCTTTGGACCATGAATTTAATGCTTTAAAATTGTCCAAAAAGGAGAGTGATGAGAGAGTCCTAGTTTTAGAGAAGGAATTGAAGGACTTAAAAAATTCTAGGGTTCCCGTTTGTGCCGTCGAAGATAAAAAACGTAATCGATGATTTTACGGCACGTGAAAAGACTTTTAGAGATAAGTTTGTTTCAATTGAGGGAGTGCGAGATAAACTGTTAAGTTTAATTGAAAATTTGAAAAATAAATCCTTGTCTTTGGAAGAGTCTAATTTGTTACCTGAATCAAATATTTTGAAGTTGAAAAATGATTTAAACAATTCAAGTAGATTTGATAGTGATGGTAATGGCTCATCTTGTTCTCATGCTTCTAGTACTAAAGTCAAAACCATTATTTGTTTTAGAGGGTCAATTAATCCCAAGGACATTAGAAAATATCACACTTTAGGTGTCGTTCCACCCGTTTACACATGTTCATATTGTGGAAGGAAATGTCACCTTAGGAGATTTCGTTTTGATCTTGGAAGAGGTCCTAGGAATTCGATGTCGAATATTTTGTTGGTTCCCAAAACCCCATGTCGACGTGTTACAACCATTTGGGTTAGGAAATCACTTTTGTATACGCTAGATTTTAGAATAGTTGATCCTCATTTGCTTGCACATGACTCTTCTCTTGCCATATCATATAGATGATTGTGTTCGCATGTTTGTCATACGCCAGTTTTATTTGTTTTATGATATTTATGTTTACTAGCATTATGGCATGTATACTTTTTGTATAAATTTTTGTTTTTGAAAATCTTGAAAAATACAAAAAGATTTTATTTTGATAAAATTTTGGAAAATCCAAAAATATTTTTGTATTCTGTTTGCACCGTTTTATGGATGAACACTTAGGATGATCGAGTCACAATATCATTCTATATTTTTTCATGTGACTATTTGATAGTGTTTTGAGATAATAGGTCAATTCATCCATGTGCTTTATAATGTTTGGAGTCATTAAGATGTAATTCGTTGTTACTTCCTACATGTTTAACTCATGATTTCCTTTATTGCACACATGCACGGATCTGTTTGATTATTGCTTATCTATCACATGTTGGTTGAGTGTTTTCATTTCAATTATGTCTATATAATGAACCAAATGTGATAAAACAAGATAATAAAAAGTGTGCACTTTTGAACCCTGTTAGTGAGGATTTGTGTGTTTTGTTTGAAAACGGTGAAGGGCTACAAAAGGTAATCATTTATCCTTTGCGATTAAGCCGCCATTTAATTGGACCTAAAAAATTGAGGAATTTTATTATCCGGGATCCAAAGAGTTTTAAAAGAGCCCGAAAAAAATTTAAAGGCAATAAAAAGAAATTTATGCCAATCATGGGCCATTTAGATTTTTGCACCAATTCTCCAAAGTTTGAGAATTTAGATCACCTCAAAAAGAAAATATGCATGATGGAGTTTGGATGGAGAATTAAAACGGGTTTACACGTCCTTTAAAGTCTTGAAAAAGCGTTAAAGAGTTTTGGACATTATTGGTGTGGAAATCACTTTGACTTTGATTTGTTGATTTACATAAGACGATGTCATCTAAATTCAATAATTTTTACACCAAAAGATGTTTTTGATGTTCATTCGTTAGGGGTACACATATACATCATGCATATATGATTGATTGAGTTTATTTGCCTATCGAATGTGTTCACACCCATTCATTCCATTTCCGAGACTTGGTTATTTGAGTTTAAATCCATGGTGTGATTTTTTTTGTATCTCATTTTTGTACGAAAAAATGAAAAATGAAAAATAGTTTGTGAATGTTTTTGAGATACTCCTTTGCAGGCGCGTACTTTATTCGATGTTTGCTATGCTTTTTCGTGACACTCCTTGTTTTGATTGTTTCTTTTTATCTGTCTATTTGGGGACATCATGAAAATAAGGAGAAAGAATTATCATGTTATGGGGGAGTTTTTGCATTATGGGGGAGATTTGATTATATTGATCGATTCATTCTTATATCATTTCAAGCTCGATGCATCACGAAATTTTTTTCTTTATCTCATGTGTGTAGGTACAAATATTGCAGATGATTATGATGCATACCCTGATGAGAAAAGCTTTGAGATTTGATGAAGATTTTTGAAGAACAGTTTGAGATCTTGCAAATTTATTCATGGGATGGTAGATTTGTATAAGCATTTTTGTATTTGATAATTCAAATGGTTTTATGTATGTTCCGGTATAGACATAGGGGGATATTTGTAAGGACATATTTTTATGAATGTCCGTCACAATTTATTATGTCGTATACCGTTACATCCGTCAAAGAAGTTCAAGAGCATCTACATCAAGATGGGTACAAATGTATCAAGTTCTTCATCAAAAAGACTCTGCAAAAGTTTACTTTGGTAAGGTTATGATTTAAAAACCTTAACTTTCCACTTAGAGTTTTGGGATATTTTTGCAAAAAAATTTCTAAGTGTTTGAGCGTACTTTTGCATCAAATTTGAGAATGAGTATTTTTTTCTAAGTGTTGTAGCTTACCTCGATTTTGACGCCCAGGTCGTTCAAGTGAGATAGCCATCTCGTTTGAGCAACATTGGGAGTCACGCGATGTCGTTTGAACGACATTTGTATGTCGTTCACGCGAGACCTGTATCTCATTCGAATGAGCTCATTTTTTGAGGTGGCACGATTTTGTATAAATACTCATTAAATGGTTTCATTTTCATTAAGAAGTCCCAGCATTTTACATAACAGAAATAATGCGATTTATAGAATTCTTTTGGCTTCTTCCTTTAGGGTTTAATCCCTTTTTGTTTTTTAATTCACAAAAATCCCATATGCTGTGGTGAATTGTTTTGGTATTTAATAACACACTTTGCTTTTATTTACTCTTATGGGGAGGATAACCTACACCAAGAAGACTGCGTGTCTAGGATTGCGGTTCTTGTGGTATAGCTGCGTGTGAACCATTGTTGTTTTATTTCTAGCCATTGTTTTGCAGGTTTGTCGAAGACACCGTGAGTTTCTCTTGTGGGAGAAAGCAAGATGATATGTAAGTCAATGGTCTTTAAAATTGTCAGAGTTGTAGAAATAAAAAAGTTTTTCCATTCAGGATTTTTTCCTTAAACTTGTGTCCCATGCTTTATTTATTTATGGTTTGACACATGCACACACATAGTTGAATAGTTTGGGGTTGATTTAATTTTGTTTAAAAATGGACTCTAACTAAATAAGGTTTAATTGGAAACTCGCGAATTAATTTAATCAATTTTCACACACCGCATTGTCACGTTTTACATTTTATTTTTTAAAAATTAAAATAATGAGATCAAAAAATTTAATTTTACAAGTAAATTGGGAGTTACACATGATTTTAATAAGATATTTAGAATTGAATGAATAGTTTTTCAAAATACCCTCAAGTTTAAAATATTAAGTGGGAGAGGGGTTTAAACATAAACTCTGTAGTCACCATTACTATTTTGAAAATGTGATGTGATTAATTCCCCATGTTAGTATTTGATTTTTCTCCCCTTTGGAGGGAATTAATCATGTCATCATGACGATTTTAAAATTCTTTAGTGGTAGTTTCTTGAAATTAAATGAAAGTGGGTTCGGTCCCTCCATCAAAAAATTTCTACACGAGTTGAACGAACAAACCGTTCGTATAGACTTAAACATAACCAATGTTATCCTCTCCATCGTAATCACTATCATTAGATATGGGACAAAAAGATTTCAGATATTTAATTATGTAGGATAGAAGATTCTTTGGATCTTTCGAGAACATAATTATAAAATAAAAATTTGTCTAGTTCAGGATGACGAGAATTAAGCTTCCATCATGCAATTTCACTTCATAAGGAAACTAGGATGCTCAATGGGATTAGTTCTAACTGGCGGTAGTGGGAAGCAAAATTAAAATTTAATTGAAGTTAATTCTCACATATTTAATTTAAAATTAATTCCCTTTTCAAATGGTGATTCTTTTATTTCAAAATGGGGGCTCATCATCTAACCCACTTACTTCAATTCTAAAGGATAAAAAGTTAACTAGCATGAACTATATAGACTGTAAAAGAAATTTAGACATTGTCTTTACTACTAAGGACAATAAATTTGTTTTAACCGAACCATGCACTATCAAGATTGATAAGGGGGCATCGTAAGAGGATGTCTGGGCTTATCAGAAGTGGGGGAAATATAATAAGATGGGTTGTTGCTACATATAGGCCTCTATGATCAATGTGTTTCAACACCATCATCATAATACGTTAACTACTTTTGACATGAATCTGAATCTCAAGGATAAGTTTGAGGATCAGATCCGTGACACAAGGTTGGATGTTATGGCAAGGCTAGTAGACACAAAGATGCTAGATGGTATTCCCATGTGTGACCATGTTCTTAATATGATGTCCATATTGGGATAATTAGAAGTTCTTGGATTGGAAATCGATGTGTAAACCTCGATCAATTGCGTGCTAGACTCACTTTCGGAGTTCCTTAAAAAATTTTGCCTAAATTAATCTATAGACAAAATTGAGTACTCTCTAGTGCAACTACTTAAAGAACTCCAAGATACAGAGAATATCATATAGCAAAAGGGTGTTATTCAGGTTGTTGAGAAATGCCCATCTTCTTCTATCCCCCAAAGGTAATAATAATAATAATAATAATAATAATAATAATAATAATAATAATAATAATAATAATAATAATAATAACAACAACAACAACAACAACAACAACAACAACAACAACAACAACAACAACAACAACAACAACAACAACAACAACAACAACAACAACAATAATAATAATAATAATAATAATAATAATAATAATAATAATAATAATAATAATAATAATAATAAGAATAATAAAAACAACAACAATAACAACAACAACAACAATAATAATAATAATAATAATAATAATAATAATAATAATAATAATAATAATAATAATAATAATAATAATAATAATAATAATAATAATAATAATAATAATAATAAGAAGAAGAAGAAGAAGAAGAAGAAGAAGAAGAAGAAGAAGAAGAAGAAGGAGGTATAGTCTAAGAGAAAACTCGTGGTAATTAAAACTGTGTTTAAGGATCAGGTAGAAGGTAAACAGTCGAAAGGCAGGTGTTATATCTACATGCAGTTGGGACATTGGAATAAGTAGTGCCAATCTTCCTAGTAAAGAAGAATGGAAACAATAATTTCTCCTTAATCATTGAGACATGCTTTATGGCGTAATTTACCATTACTTGGTGTATAGATTTCAGAGCCAATAATCATGCTTGCAATTCTTTCTTGGGGTTCCAAGTGACTGGAGAGTTTAGTGAAGAAGAAATACTTCTTAGGTGATCACAACAAGGTAATAATATTAGCAGTAAGTAATTTAGTTTGAAGTTTTGGTGAAGACAAAAAGTCAATATTGGTAGATTGTTTTTATGTCCCAACTATTATAAAAATTTCTAATTTGGTTTCCATGTTAGTTATGAGTGGATATTTGGTTTATTTTAACAATGGTATTTTTTTGATAAAAAATGGGAAATCTTTTATCTGTTATGAAATATTGGAACATGATGTTTATGTTATAATGATTGTCTTACTATTATCATTAAATACTGAAATGAGTAACTTAAATAGAAATAATCTAAAGAGAAAGAAATCTTCTAAGTTGAACCAAACGTATCGTTGACTCTTACGCTTAGGTTATTTAACCTAAAACTAATTCAAAGACCAATTTCAAATGAAAAGTTTAGTTAATTGGAAATTTAGTCACTTTCATTAGGTGAATATTGTTTAAAAGGTAAAATGACCAATAGGCCCTTCAGGGCAAAAGGACATAGAGCCAAAAATGTGTTAGAATTAGTTCATTCTAATTTTGTTTGGAATTATGACAACCTGGGCAAGTGGTGTATATGAATACTTCTTCACTTTTGTTGTTAATTACTCAAGGTTTGGATATGTTTACCTTATGAATCAAAAGTTTGGAGCAGTTAATAAGTTCAAAGCGTACAAGGCTGAGGTGGAGTGTAGGCATTATTAAACTAATCCAAACTCTAGGATCTTATTGTAGAGGTTAGTACCTCTTGCGAGAGTTTAGGAACCAATTGTCATAGGTGGGGGTTACAAACCAATTGTCAGCACTAGGCACTCCATAGAAAAATGGTGCAGCGAAAAGAAGGAACACGACTCTTTTAGACATCGTAAGATCCACAATGAGTTATTCAGATCTGTCGAATTATTTTTAGGTCATGCATTATTAACATCTACTTATTTATTGGACTTTTCCCTTCGAAATCGATCTAAAAAGTTCCCATGGAATTATGGAATGGTTTAAGACATGTTCAGATCTAGGTTTTCCCACCACACGTGTTGAGGAATGAGTTGATTAAGTTAGAATCAAGGATTGAAGTTTGTTTCTTTATTAGTTACTCGAAAGGAACAAAAGTTGGTCTATTCAATATTCCTAGGGACAATATGGTGATGTTTAATAAAAATTCCTAATACTCAGTGGAAGATTATATAATAAACCGGTAACCCAAAATCAAGATTATCTTGAAAGGGATAAATGCAAATTAATTGTTTCTAAACCTTGTGTAAAGGATGAAATGAAACCTGATATCGATAGTACACTGCCTAGAAGTAGTGAGACTATTATCGATGATCAGGATACACATGTTGCATATACTAGACTACAAGTGGAGCCACATCATAGTGGGAAATACAAGATCCAGTATGATATGTCAGTGTATTTGGGTGATGACTATGGAAAGATCCAAAGGGAACCCGAACCGAATCCCACGAGCCATGGTGAGGCACTCCAAGATAAGGACTCTAACCTAAGTGAGGATCATTGAGTACACAAACATCTACTTTTCCTTTGGTGTAATTAACATATTATAGTCTAACCCAAGTGAGGAGCATTGGATTGCAGTATATCACATTCTTAATCCTGAGGATTACGAGGATTGAATGCTTGTGTAATTTTTTCTATGATTGTTATGGATGCAATTCAATCTTATTGAATTTAAATATCAATAACTTGGGTAATCATTGTGTAAGTAAGTTTCAGATCATATTTTGAAGGAATTCGCGCCCAAGAATGATCTTGGATTGTGATACCCCTTTGATAGACTTTCTAGTAAAACTGATCAGTGTATTCTTTTATATTTCAGATAATTATCAAATAAGTGATGTTTGAGAATCAAGAAATAAATAAGAAGTTTATTAAGATTGATTAACGAATAATTTATTTGACTAAGAATGTATTGCATGCTTAAAATTTGCAAAGAAGACCTCATCATTCAAATAATTTTGAGATAGTTAAATTGGAGGGCAGACGTGATTATTTAGAGAAATTATTTTCGTTTAATTAAAGAATGGAAATAAACTACGGGGATGAAATTTGATATTTTTGAGTACCTATTTGTAAGACAATTCAATTATTTAGTCTTGGGTCCCAATTATAATACATTTACTCAAGTAGCTGACCCAGACACTCTAGAAACTCACTCTACACCAATCCCCTAACTTATACCTATATATTGATGTAAGCTAGGGTTTTAAGTTGCATATTTGTTATAAACGGTTAAAGACATAGATGAAAAGTACTATTCAAATTTTTATGAGGAGGTGTATAGAGAGAAGGCGACATCTCACTTAAAATATTAAGTATTCATCTCTAATATTTCCCACACATACAGTTTACTTTAAGAGGATCAGGTATGAAATCCAATATATTTTATTGCATTCATTTAGTTTTTTAATTAATAATTAATTATGGGTTAATTAAATATTTTTTATGACATGCGTGGCCATCCGGAGTGGGATTCTTTGGCACACGGGGATATGAAATTGGTCGTACTGAAATAGGGGTAACACAAAGAGATAGAGTCTATAGCCTATATTACTCAAAACGGGCAAGCGAATGTCGTTGCCTCAAGAGAACCATATCGAGGTCAAATTGATGAAAGCAAAACCAAATAGTTCGAAGGTTTGAGGATAAAGTTACAGAATAGAAAGGTGTTAGGCATCCATTCTGCCCTTTCAGTCTTTCATTGGATACTGTTAATTTTCTCCTTTTACACTCCGTGATGTGTGTGTACAAATGTATAATATATGTAACGGGGGAATGGTATCCTCCAACTCGCATCATGGAAGGAACGGAGCGGACTCATCCGTAGGAGTGTACCCAAAAATAATGATAAAAAGTACAATGTAAATGTTCATTGAATCACAAATCGTTGTGGAAGGGGGAATGTTCACGTCGGACGAGACACAAGTACGTAGGAGTCTAAAATTCTCGAAATAGATATAATAAGATGTTAAAGATATATAAAATACAAAAGGCAGAGGACTCGAATCTCGGTATTGGAAGAAGATGCCTACGTAGCACAAGGGGAATTAAAGTTCACGTAGTTTGAAAATAGGGGTGGGGTTCCACCCATAAATCCAAATGTGGGACTCCTCTTATGTGTATGTGAGGAAAACGTGTTTTAAGAGTGGAGACGTAAAAATGGAAGTCCTACTTTTGGAGTTTGCAAATAAATCCTCTTTTTGTCTTTTGGGGTTTTTTATAAAATAAGTTATGTGCAATACTACATATAATGAGTAGATATTAGTGGATGTGATATAATAAAAAAAACACAAAATAGAAATAAGATGAATAACACTTAAAATGAATAAACTAGAGAAAGGGTAGAGAAATGGACCTCCTTATGGATGCTTGTTACTGATTTTGCAATGCAAGTGTGCTGATTTGAGGTGGTATGAAAGTAATCTAGAGATAGGTGGGGCGAATTACCAAGTGATGTAACGAGGTGAGGTAAGAAAATGTGGGAAAATGGACTTTTAAGAAAGGGTAAGGATATGATTACAAGGAGAATGTTCATTGATTTTCTGAGAGGGGTCTCAAGGTATTATGGTAGGGTGAGGTCATGGACCTTTATAGAGAGGGCCAATAGTCATGGAAACCAGCCTACCTATCAAAATGGTTCTTGCCT
Organism: Sambucus nigra; assembly: GCA_949130495.1. Lineage (NCBI taxonomy): Eukaryota > Viridiplantae > Streptophyta > Magnoliopsida > Dipsacales > Adoxaceae > Sambucus > Sambucus nigra. Next base: position 334,212,975 of record OX422215.1, read on the forward strand.
TACCGAGCAAGGAAAAGGATAACATGTCAATAGGATGAATTCTTGAGGTTCCTATAGGCAGTTCAGAACAAATTTTTCAAAAAAATAGGCGTAAAATGCAAATGAAAAGTTCTAATCATGCATGGGGGAGCCATTGGAAATGTAATTCATCACCCTTTAAGAATCCATTAAGCCACTCTTGGGTCTGAGAGTTGATCGAATTCAAACATGGCTCGGAAGCACCCGATGGTCTTTGTAAGGGAGATTTTTGGAGGAAAATGGATCGGTCATCCCAACTGTAAGGCCTATTTGAGCACGAACGCTTGGAAAGTGAGTTCAGTGCTCTTTGAGATTTCAAATAGATTTCTCGATTTGGAGAGTTAATTGACGTCAAACGAGGATCAAATGAACGTGATGACCCTTCAAAGTAAAATGGGTCATTCGTCCGAGACATAAAGCATATTCACGCACACGATGGACCATTAGAAAGGGTATTTAGAGCCTTTGGAAGTTTTATCAAGATTTTCTCAAGCTAGATAGTTGATCGGAGTCAAATGGGGCTCGGGAGAGTCCGGTGGCTTCTGGATAAGAATTTGAAGTTAAATGGGTCATTCGTCCGAACTGTAAGGTCGATCCATGCATGAGATGAACCATTGTAAATGGGATTCAGAGCCTTTCAAGAATTTATTGATCTTATCTCGAGCTATAGAGTTGATTAGAGTCAAATAGGGATCAAAAGCACTTGGCGGTCTCCAGATTCGTACTTAGAGTATGACCTAAGGTTTATGGTGAATGCATGAGTGATAGGGACCTAAGGAGATGTTTAGAGTGGTCCTAGGATGGGTTGTCTATAGATCCCCTCAATAGGAGATAATAGAATGATTTACATCCATCAAAAGATATACACCACATCGACACTAGGGAAAATGATTTTAAGTCAATTATGCGTACTTAAGGGACGTGGGTGATCGATTTAGAGGGTCGAGATCAATTCTGCGGACCTAAGTAGTGAAAATGACCAATTTAATGGGCCGAATTCAATTATGAGGACCTAAGGAAGGAGGATTGATTGTGCAGGTTGAGGTCAATTCTGAGGACCAAAGTTGGGACAACCAATTCTGTGGGCCGAGATCAATTCTGAGGTCCTAAAGTTATAACGACCAATTCTGTGAGTCAAGATCGATTCTGAGGACCTAAAGTTGGCTTGACCAATTGCGCAGGCTGAGGTTAATTCCTAAGACCTAAAGTTATGATGACAAATTCTGTGAACCCAAGTCAATTCTGAGAACTTAAAGTTATGATGACCAATTCTATAAGCTAAGGTCAATTTTGAGGACTTGAGGAGGGTTGGCCAATTTTCCGAGTTGAGGTTAATTCTTCAGACCTAAAGTCGTGATGACCAATTCTGTAAGCCAAGGTTAGTTATGAGGAACTAAAGTTATGATGACCAATTCAGCGAGCCAAAGTCAATTATGGGGGCCAAAATTTTTGATGACCAATTATGCGAGTCGAGGTCCATTTTGAGGACATTAGGTTTGTGATTCATGGGGAGTAGTTACATTGGGGAAGATGTTTATGTGATTCCACTAGGAATTGTGTAGATCATGGTTCCAACTGAGGAAAGGTGTAGTAGGTTTTGGGTGCGAGTGGACTTTTATTTCCGTCGAAGAGTATGTTGATGATAAAAGTGTGGGAATGATCCAAGCGGTGATTTTGAGATTTTTTAAAGGGCTTAGTGCTCCAAAAATGGTTTTCATCTGGAAAATAATATTCTATAATTTTCAAGGATTTTATGGGAATTTTTGGGTTTTTTTGCGCATTTTTTAAATTTTTTTTGCCATTTTCGAGACAAAATTTGGAGGGGACTGTCCATAAGCGGGTCAAAGTATGTGCTTATCATCACAGGGTACAGACTTCCCTACTTCTCGAGGAAGGGGAAAAGTTACTGCAGATTTCCATCTTTTGTGGCTTTAGAACTTTGCTTATGGGTGGATTATTGATTTTTTCCTAGGGATGTAGGTGAGATTCTATCATTGGAGTATTTTATTGCCAACATTGGAGTTATGAGCATCTATGCACATATACAATGGCTATTGGCGCATGAGTTTGGTACGATCGGTACTTTGTGGAGAGAGTTATGCGAAAGATGAGGTGACATCCATTTATGTTTTTTTCCTTTTAAGATTTTCTTGCTGATTCGTTTTTGTGACTAGAGGAGCTTGGCGTTGATCAAGTTGAATTCTTGATTTTGTGACTTCTTTGTACCTGAAAAGATAGACTCAATTAGTCAAAGATGATGCACTTTTTATTTTATTATATTGATTTAGTGTCTTATTCTACATGCACTTTAAATTTCCTGCTGAGGTTTTGTTTTTAGAAAAGGTAGGAAAATGTGGTTTTGGAATTTTTGAATAGAGGAAGGAATTTGAGGTTTGGTTACGGAAATCTTCCCATTGAAGGGACTTATTTTTCAGAAAAAGTAGAAAAATGTGTTTTTTGGAATTTTTGAATAGAGGAAGGCCTCAGAGGCAAGGTTGGTATATGGATAAGGAGATAGAAAGCTTGATGTAAAATGGAGATAATTGCCTTTTTTGGATTGCAGAGAAGTTGGTGTCCTAGAGGGATTTTTCTGATGGTGCTTTTGTTGGAGCTATTGCCTTGGGACCAACTTCTAGGCTGTTATTGGTGATAAATGACTCAACGCCCGATCCTCAGGTGGACATGATAGTGGCATGTATGTCTTAGTGTTGTAGTCCTGCGATGGTGGTGTTGACGAAGAACTTGAATGGCCTTGGTGCTTGGAAGGAGGATCATTCTGAATTTATAAGGGGGTGATGATGTTCATGTGGCTTTTTGAGAGGTTTCACCTTACGGACCCTCCTGAGTATCCCGTGTCATGTCTCCCGAACTTCTTCTTTAGACCCTTCTTCAGTTTTATCCCTTCAATAGAGAATTGGGTTAACTAGTTAACATACCACCAAGCCCGATCTCTTCGTTAGCCTGTTCCATGGTGGTGGTACTTGCACCCTATTTTATAGTTGGGAGAGTATTGGTATGTGCGGCTGGTTAGCCTTTACCAAACTTCCTTATATATTCTTTGGTGACTTCTGCACTATGTGGGGAGGGAACAGATAGTGCCTTCTTGTATAACTAACTTCTTCCTGGTAAAGTACTTGACTAAGTCTTAGTGGATGATAATGGGACCTTTATGGCAGCACCGTCGACCGTCTACCCCTCCATCATAATTTTTTGGAGGGGCTTGGTATTTGTTTGGGTATTATCTTGTGGAAACGGTTAGCTAGGAAGATTCTGGAAGGGAAGACTGAGCAAAGGTGGCTTGTGGCTTTTGATACCATAGAGGAGGGTATTGTGGTTTCAACGCTTATCAAGGCATACCGCTACATGGAGCGCATACGAAGCATCAATCAGGAGTGGGAAACTCGGGGACCTCCTGGACCAGGCAACGATCATGAGGCAATATCGACTGGCAGTTGAGGGCAATATTTTGTGAAGCTGGGGAATTTTAAATTTGGGGTGATTTGGTGAGCAGTTTTGTGCTAGTGTAAGCGTAGGTGTTTCGGAATTTTCATGTGAAGCTAGTTATATTTTTTGTTATTTTTTTACCAAAGAGGGCAGAACCCCCACACATTTTATTAATTACCATTTAGAAAAAAATCCCTGTTATGGTGGCTTATAACCAAGTGGAAAGCTTTAAAACCATAAATGAGGATTTTTATAAGAAAATCCATTACAATCATAGAATGATGGACCATTAAACAAATAAAGAATTAAAGATAAAGCTTTTATGAAATCTATACAGGAAAAAATACCTACTCATAGGCATTTATAATTCTAACAACGGGAAGATTCCATTTATGCACCATGATTGCTCATTTAAGAATTTTAGGAAACGCACCAATATCATTAAACCCTAGAGAAATTTTGGACTTACTTCCTAATTTAGCCAATAGATCAGTATCTTGATTTCTTTCTCTATAAACATGAACAAAAGAAATAATGAAACCTAAACTTAAGGACTAAATTTCTTCCACGATATCTCTAATTCTCCAAGGGTAATTCATCATCTTATTAATCACATCAATAATTAACTTTGAGTCTGATTCAACAATAATTTGAAAATCCTTAAGGTCTCAGTAGAATCTTAATCATTCCAAAAGAGCTAGGGCTTCTGCTTCAGCATTGGACTTGTTCCCAAAATATTGACAATAGGCCCATAAGACATCTCCCTTATAATTTCTTAGAATACCTTCACCTTCGCCACTACCTAGATTTCCTATAGAGCTCCCATCAGTATTAAGTCGTAACACCTACTTTGAAGGAGCCATCAAGTTCACAAGCCTACACTCCTTTCGAATCCTGACATCCTCCAAATGATAAGTTGATATCTTCTTTGGAGAATTTTGGGAACTATATGAAAATAGATTTACAAAGATCTTCAATCTTTATAATCAATTTAGAAATGTATGGGATTGAACCATTAAATGTGCACTCATTTCTTTGACACCATAAGGCCCAAAATATAATAATTCGAAGGATTTTTTAACTCATTCCTTTAAAATTACTTGGAGCTGAAATCCACTAACGAAGAGACATGCTTTTGATATCTAATCTAACATTAGGAATTCCCAATATATTACTAAAATGAGAGCAGACTACATCAGCAATATCCCCTTGAATGAAAATATAGTCATAGGATTCCACTTGAGATTGAACACAACAATGATATATATATAAGGGACATTAGACCCTATAAAGAAAATTTTATCATCCAGTGACCGCCCTACAATAATTTAAAAGTAAAAATGGAGAGTTTAAATGGAATTTTTGCATGCTAAGAAAATGAGGAAGACCAACTTCTCAATGAATTGTCTCTAACTAACTCCCAAGATGATTTTATATAGAATATACCATCATTAGTATAGTCCAAATAATCTCATCAGTATGCTCACCTAATTTAATATTTGTGCCCATGATTATGTAATAGACATCAAAAGGAAAGATTGCACCTAACTTATATATTTCCCATCTTTTATAATCTTCCCATACATATTTCGCTTGGATCTGAGATACTGAAGAAGTATATTGAAAAATTGGGACTATAGAGCACCATTTATCCTATAGAGCACTACAAGAGCCATCTCCTAACCTCTAAAAAATGAAATCTTCTACTGATGATCTAATTTGACACATTCTTCCCCATGTTTGAGATCCCATATTCCCATTAGCAATGAAAGGTTGATCTTATCTATAGTATTTGGCAGCCATAAATTTGAACCAAAGAGACTCTTTTCATCTATACTTCCACCGTAGCTTGAAAGGGAACAAAATACTCATATCCCATTCGATTTTAATTCCCAATCCACCTTCTTCAGTAGGTCTGGAAATTTTACTCCATTTACACCATTGATGTCTTTTTTCTCCCACATTTGAGCTCTAGAAAAAATTATCAAACAATCCCTCAATGGTTTTGATTATCTTCTTTGTAGGCATAATATCAAACATGGTATACAAAGATATATAAGATAAAACATGCTTACTAGTAGTAATTTTTTCCACAGGAATAAGGAATTTAGCTTTCCAACCAACTATTCTAGCCTAATTGTAGATACTAAAGGTTCAAAAAATATGTTTCTTTTTTTTATCTGAATATATTGGGCATCCCAAATATGTATTAGGAGAATTATTCATGGTAAAACCAACATTTTCAAGAATTCTCTTCTTAGCAGCAACATTAATTTTATTTGACAAAATAATATAACTTGTCTTCCTGTTCACCCTTTGGCCAGACACCTTATCATAATTTTGTATTACCAACATAAGCATTTTAAGAGTATTCAAGTCACCTAACGAGAATAAGATGATGTCATCAGCTAAATCCAATTGGTTAAGATTTGGACATCTAATGGGGATCTTGAAGTTATTAAAAGAAGCTTGGGAGTGGATCTTATTTAGGTTTCTAGATAAAGCCTCCACCATGATAGAAAATAACCTAGGGAATAGAGGATCACCCTTCTTAAGACCTCTTTTAAACTCGAAAAACCTTTATGAGCTCCATTTATTATAACTGAAAACCAATTATTTGATAGCACCTTCCAAATCATATATAACCATCTTTCATTGAATCCCAATTTCCTCATCACCTGAATTAAAAAGTTTCATGAAACTCTATCATAATACTTGGGCATATCCAATTTTATAGCAACATTACACCCAAAATTTTTAGAATTAAGCATGTGGAATATATCTTGAGAAATGAGAATATTTTCGGCAATAACTCTACCTTTTATAAAGCCACACTGATTAGTAAAGATAATATGAGGGAGAAATCTACTAAGCCTGCTAGCCAAAACTTTTGTTAAAAAAATTACATAAGCTTATTGGACTCATATCATTGAAAGATTGGGGAGAATCAATTTTGGGGGGACAAGAGCTATAAAATTAGCCGAGACAATGTTTGGCAATTCCAAACCTAAAAAGAAACCTTGAACTACTTTCACTACATCCCCTCCAATTATATCCCAACATTTGATGAAAAATTAGCCAGAATAGACATCCATACCCACTACACTATCACCATTAAGATAAAACATCACAACATTAATTTCCTCTACTTTTGGATACTCTGATAACATAAGGTTTTTGCTCTTATGAGATAGACTCTCATGAATACAACTTAGAAAACTAGTTGCACCCTTATAGCATTCATTATCATCCAACTAATACTTATAGAAATTTATGGCCCCATTGTAAATCTCTTATTCTACCAACCAATCTCCATCACCATTTTTAGGTATATGAATAAAGAGCTTCTTCCTGTTAGATTTAACTGAATTATGAAAAAATCTAGTATTTTTGTCACCTTCTTCAAAACATTTATCTTGGGATTTTTTTCCTTTAGAAATCTTCTTTTATAGCACTCTTCATATTGTATTCAGCACTTTCATTAGCCCAAGATTCCCTTTTTTTCACTAGGATCATAATCAAATGCCATCTGAATAGCAAGAAGTTTATCCTATGCATCTCTAATCGACTGAAAGATATCCCCAAAAGTTTCTCTACTCCACTTAGACAAGTGGAATTTAAGGTTCTTGAGATTAAGAGACACTGCCTAAATAGGATTGGGAGACAAATTTGACTTCCAGTGCTTTTGGACTACCTTCATAAAAGAATCTTTCTTAGTCCATAAATTGAGAAATCTAAAAGGCACTTTAATTAAGTTAAAAGAATACTTCATTTCCATCAGAGTAGGACCATGGTCAGATGTTTCCTTATTCAAATGGGATACTTTAATATTAAAGCCCAATTGCATTAGATCTGCATTAGCTAAAGCTATATGCAGCCTAATCCATATTTTAAAGTCCCCTTCCCTTTCGTTGAACCAAGTGTAAGTTGAGCCATAGTAACCTAAGTTTTTAATCTTATTTATCTCCATGAGCTCTAAAAATTCAAGAGAGGAATTTTGATCTATTTGTTTTCCCCCAACTTCCTCCCATGAATAAGCAACTGTGTTATAAAGATAAATATTAAACCCTAATCTCATAATGAAATGAGTAACTCGATACCCATTTTTCTTAGGCTTAGAAATAGTCAAAATTGAAATTTTATGAATCTTGAGAAATCTCTTAAGTCTTCTCATAGCACCTTTCTTTACAATACTTCTAATATTCCAAACTAGAACATTAATCATTGGGATATAACATCATGATTATCTTTAGACTTTAAACTTAAAATCATTTTATGAGAACCTCCCTTAGATAAAATTCTAATAGGGGAACATGATACAGACCTGCTAATAGGGTTTATAAGATAAGCTGTTGAACTACATATATTCTTCCTTGACCCCTTATTTTTTCTCCTAGCTATAGTGAAAGATTCCTCCTCAATACCTACAACTTCAGTATTCTACACAAAATTACAATTCTCATCAATTTCCCCTTCTTCAATAGAAACTACTGTACAACTGAAATGATCCTGCTGATTATCTTCTACAATAGGCAGTTTATGTTGAACTGCCTTAATGGTCTTCATATCTGCTATTTTAACTGGAGCTACCACTTGTTACTCACTAGAATGTCTAACATATTATTTGTCATCAACATGCAAATATTCTTAAATGGGACTAGAGGGAATGAGATTGACTTTATCTACAACTCATGCTGCAGTCTGCTTAGCTTCCCGATCTTAATTAAGGGGACAAGTTATGGCATTATGAAAAATAATAGAATTTTGACTTTTTAAAATCTTAATGACCCATTTTTTTGTGTATTCTTTGGGATGAAGGAAGTTTTCTATCTGTTTTTTCTTAATTAAATTCTTTGGAGCACTTTTCTTTCCTTCTTCTTTATCTGGAAACCTACAATCATCTTGTTTGTAACCTTTATTTAAACATAAATGGCAATAAGCAACGATGTTTTCATATTAAAGTTTTTCCAATAACAAATGCCTTTGTTACTGTTTCCAATCCATACCCTAGTTGGAAGGACTTTGCATAGATCAACCTCTACACAAATCTTATCTAAACTTATTTTAGATAGAGAGGTTATTGTAATATCAAGTTTAGCAAGCATGCCCACCACATTCACAATTGAAAAAAAATACTTTCTTTATTATAAAGATCAATAGGAAGCAATAGTAAGGTTACCCAAATAGAAGATAACGTGGATTCAACATTAGGATAAAACTCTGGATTCCATTTGAAAACACGTATTTGATACCTCTGAATGAACCAAGTTTCTCTTAGCCACCCTATGAAAATATTCCTCATGAAACAATCGTATGAGAATGTTCTTTTTATATATCAACCCTACATTAATTATTGCTTTCAAACCAAGGGATGAGAAAACCTTATGAATATCATTAATGGTAGGCCTTCCACGAGAAAATTTACCAATAAGAGAGAACTTGAAAGGGGCTATAAGGTTTTTAATATCATCATCCGTGAAAAATATTGCAGGTTCACCTTTGTAGTTGCTAACTTCCTTTAAAGAAATAATAGAGGATGATTGATTCCCTAATATTAAAGAAACTGATTTGGATGGATGAGTGAGGGTATAAGGATTAAGAGGAGGAGGGATGGTGACTACCTCCACGTTGGAGGCAGTAATAACATCCATGCAACCGTAGGTCTTCCTAGTTAGCATGAATCAAGCCTTAACAGTCTCTGTAACTATTTCAATGGGGAAAATTGGTTCCATGCCAACACGTAGACAAAGCACTTCTAGTTCAATGGGGAAAACTGCTTCCATGTTGTATACTAGAGAATATAGGGTAGCCTCGATAGATGTTCTGATGGAGGTGCGATAGCCCTAGATATCATATGGGATCCGATTATCCCAGTCTCTACAACTTTCAGTCATCTTACTGATGATGGTTTTAAGGCTTTTATTATCTTCGACAACGCCGTTGGTATAGAGTCGGTATGGAGAAAACTTTTGCCTTTGAATTTTATACTTGTCTACCAGTTTTGTGACGTCGGCTTCAAAGTGGTGTCCATTATCGGATACCAACTCATGATGAATCTCGTATCGATAAATGTTGTTCTTTATGATAAACTTGGCCACTTTCTTGGCATTCGACATTGTATTTGAGTGAACTTTGACCTATTTTGTGAAGTAATCAATGGAAAATAGGATGAACTCTTGACCATTGGATGCTTTAGGATTGACCTTCCCTATAATGTCTATGACCAAGGTGGATAAGGACTAGGGAGAGTTCATGTTGTACAATTTCTGGGGAGGCAAGTGTTGAAGGTTGGTAAACTATTTTCATTTGAGGCATCTTTGAACATGGGCAGTGCAGTCTTGAACCATGGTAGTCTAATAGTAACCCTAAAAGATGGTATCCTTAGTAGGCATGTAATCTTTCACGTGGGACATGCATTCCCCATTATGTATTTTCTTCATCATTCCTTCAATATCATCCCATGCTATGTAATGCAAATTGGTTCCATCGAATTTTTTTTTGGAAAAGTGCTTTGTCATAGATGATGCACTAGGCAACCAATTTGTGAAGGGTCACACGATATTTCTTATCTGCATCTTGGGGATACATGCCATGCTTGATTAAGTTCTAAATATCATAGTAGCATAACCTATTCATGTGAGAGTCCTTTTCTATAATAGGCTTCATATGATAATACTGGGTGGGTACAGTATGCTTCTGAACTAGGAAATGAGCCATTGTTATTCCCTTGGGCATGTTGACCATGAGTCCATGGTTGCAAGTGAATTAGTTAGGATGTTCTTTGAGCGAGGAATGTAATGAAATGTGATATACTTTAACTAGGAGGCAAGCTCTTCTAGGATAGCATAGAAGGGTAGGATTTTCTCGTCCTTGACTTTCCATTTTCTAAGAATTGTTTTGACACTGAGGGTGGATCCCTATATAGGTTTAGGAGCTTAATTCCTTCCTCACGGGCGATCTTGAGTCTCAGGGTGCATGCCTCGTATTTAATCACATTTTTGGTGAAAGGGAATTCAAGATTAATGGCAATGGGAATGTGGAAGTCATCGGGGACGATTAGGAGTATCCCAATGTTGTACCCTTTTTTGTTAGTAGCTCCATCTAAGAACATCTTCCATATGAGATCTTCCTAAGACATGCAGAGAATATCTTCATCTGAGAATTCGTAACCTAAACCTTGACTCCTTCCATAAGATAATCGACAAGGTAGTCAGAGATGACCCTCTCCTTTATGACTCTCTGTGTGACGTACATAATATTAAACTCATATAGAAAAAATAACTAGAGGGACATTTGACTTGATAGAGAAGGATTCTCTAGAAGGTATTTTATGGGATCCATTTAGGATACTAGTCTGATGGAAAAGGCGAGCATGTAATGCCGTAATTTCTGTCTGACCCAAACTAAGGCGACACACGCTTTCTCCAAAGTATTGTAATTGACTTCATACCTGACTAGTTTCTGACTAGTGTAGTAAATAACTATTTCCTTATGGTAATGTTCAATGTATTAGGATAGTAAAGCCCCTATCATGGTATCAGTGATGGTCAAATACAGAAGGAAGGGGGACTAGATACGGAGTCATGAGCACCGGAGGTCGGGTGAAGTATTACTTAATTTGGTCAAAGGCTTCTTGGCACACCTCGCTCTAAGATTTTGTTGAATCCTTCTAGAGAAGTTTGGAAATGGGTTCGCAAATAGAGGCCAGTTAGCTGATGAGCCTACTAATGTGTAGCAATTTACCCAAAAATCCCCATACTTCCTTCTCAATTTGAGGTGGTGTCATGTCGAGTATGACTTTTAGTTTGGTGGGTGTCTACTTAAATTCCTTTATCACTGACCATGAGATCAAGTAGTTTCCCTTTAGTGATGCTGAGGGAACACTTCTGTGGGTTGAGTTGCATCTGGTAGTATCACAGTCACCCAAATAATTTTCTCAGGGTGGGGATATGATCATCTCAAGTCTTGGACGTAACGATCATGTCGTCAACATAAACCTCGACTTCTTTATGAATGAGGTCATGAAGGATGGTTATGGAAACCCTTTGGTAGGTAAACCCAATAATCTTGAACCCTAATGGCATGACGGTGTTATATAAAGTTCCCGAGGGGGTGATGAAGGTAGTTTTCTCTTGGTGGTAAGGTGAATCTTGATCTAGTTATAATGGACAAATCTGTCAATAAATTATTTGAGGGTTTGGATGGACATATTTTCCATGATCTTGTCAATATATGGCAACGGTTAATCATATTTTGGGATGATTTGTTCAAATCCGAATAGTAGATACACATGTGAACTTTTCCTCCCAACTTTGGCATGGGGACAATATTTGCAAGCCATGTAGGGTATTCGAATATGTGAATAAAACCCACGTTTAGCTGCTTGACTACCTCTTCTTTGACTTTCAGTGACCATTCCGTTTGTAATTTTCTCAATTTCTTTTTTACCAGTTTACATTTTGAGAATGTTGGAATATCGTACTGAGCTATTTTCGGGTCAATGTCGGGCATGTCATCAGAGGACCACGTGAAGATGTCTATGAACTTTTTCAGCAGCTCTTCAAATTGTGCCCACTGTTGTCACTAAGGTGGAACATATCCTAATCTCACACGGATGGATACTAGAACCGAGGTTAATAAAAATAGTCTCACCATCATTTGTTGAACGCGGTTATGTTGTTTATTATTTTCCTTATTGAGATCGATTAAGAATTGTTGATTTACAAAATCAGCATCATTAATAGTTTGATTAGAATCAATGCAATTAATTTAAGGCACAACAAGATACTTAAAATCCTCATTTATTTCATTTTCAGGGAAAACAACATTACGAACCTCATCAAAGGAAGTCTTAGTTACATTTACATCAAGAAAAGGAGAAACATAAATAGGTGCAGAAATTTGTTGGAAGGATTAAACATCAGGGTTTGTCTTTTCTTGAGCAAGTTATATTAGGATGGCATGTCAGTTTAGGAGAGGTGCATCAACAAATGTGATCTGGGAAGATGGGTTTGACGGCATAACATTTAAGTGGATCATGCAAAGACTCAGTCCCAGTGTTTGTAGGTTAAAGGATTCCTCGGAGACACTTACCTTGGAATTATTAGAAATTACTATGGTTTTCTTGGTGAAAGGTTGTACTTCATGATTCCAATCTTCATCCTAGGTGTTATTATCTCGAGATAATATTTCCAACCCCGGTATAATCTTCTTATGAACTTGATCATACCATGGTATTAGAAATCTATAAAAGGGGAAGTCTTCTACTTCCTTGATAAATCTTTCACTCAAAGATTTCCTTAAAATAAATTTTTCATCTTCTAGACTTTATTTTATCATGGTCATCAGAGTGATTTGAGTCCAGATGATTAGTGTTGGTAATGCAGGACACAAGAGGAAAAGATTCTTTTAGGAATATGGGCTCAAGGATCCCGTGCTGGTGTCGTCCTAGACCCATTCCAGGCATGAAGTGCATATTATTGAATAACTAGATTACATTGACATTTTCATAAGATATTTGCTCTGTAAAAATGCAATCTTTGAAGTTGTTCCTTGATGGGATACGGAGCAGATCGATTCTGAAGTCGGAGAGGAGCATGTCATTGGTACATTATTGAATCCGTAATACTGGAGTGCTAGTGATAGCATTGTCTGTACTGTTGTCACCCATAAAATATTGATGACTTGACCTTGGCAAAGAACTTTAGTTTTTGATGGAGAGAAAAGGAGACATACGACCAAGTAGTAGGTTGAAATAGGCGGGAATGTCAATGAGTTGGAATTCGATCAAAGAGTTTATAGGGACAACCCCTGGTGTGAGTTTTATGGAACCCATCACTTTTCAACAAGTATTATCGTAAGCATGCATGATGACAGATGTGGGAGTGAGATCACTAAATATTAATCCCAAGCAGTTGAAGTTTCGGAGTGGATGTAATACCCCGTACTTTTAAAGATATTTAAATTACAAAGGTGGGCGTAATTTGGTAAATTGAGGAATTTCTGTGAATAGTAATTTTGGAATTTATGAGTGAAATTGAATAAATTCATAATATAAAGTAAATAGTAAATATTACTTTGTAAGTGTCATATTAATATTTTCATGGATTATATTTTCTTATGAGACTAAGTATATGAGTTTAATTACATGTCGCAAGTTGGCTAAAGCGACAAAGGAAATATTTTAAATTGGAAAATACGCGTATTGAACGTGTTGGGTCAAAATAGTGAATTTTAGTTAAGTGACTCAGATGGAGATTTCGAATGCGCCATTGGGTTCGGAATGGCCGAGATAGTCAAAATAGAGTACCCGGGGGTAGTATTTGGGTTCCGGGCATTTTTGGACTAGTAGGGACTCGTAAATGAGTACACGAGTCATTTAACAATTGGGTATACACCCAATTTCGGGTTTAATAAGATAAAACCCTCATTTCTTCCCCAAAATCAGATTTAAGAGAGAGAAAGAGAAGAGAGAAAGAAGAGACGAAAGAAGAAGAAGAAAGAAAAGAAAAGAAAAGATTTTTGGCCAAACTCCACAGGATTCGACTCGAGGTCGTCGAATTTCATCCTCTAGGCAATTGTATGCTTGCTTTATTCCATTTTTGTGCATTTATTTCATAGTATGGTTGGTAAACCCTGAAAATAAATTTGGGAAAATTTGAATATGAGTTTTTGAATATGAGTTTATAGGTTGATGTAATGTAAACTCTTAATGATTTCTAGTGTTAAATCCGTGTAAATGGAGTGAAGAAATGGACTGAAATGAGTTAAAATGATAAGTTGGGGTTGTTATGATTTTAGGGTTTAAATCTAAGGGAAATGATTTAATACCCCAAATTAATTGATGTGTTAGTGGTAAAACATAGATTAAATGTTTATGGAGTTGTTGGATGAGATTAGAAACAACAAAAATGGAGAAAAATGGAGGTTGGTATTTTGGAGAAGATGATGAATAGTAACTTCGTAGCTTATGTGGTAAATTCGGATAGGAAGAGTGAAGATTCAGCTCTCGGTCAAAACAAAAAAGTTTTAGATCTATTCGATACGGTCGCGTGGGCGTTGATCGCGTATTTTTCTATTTTTTCTTCGAAATGTTATGATTTTTACAAGATGGCAGTTCCGGGGTGAAATTACCAACTCGAAAATACGCTCGGAAATTTGAAAAATAAAAGCTAGAATTATTTGGAGATAAATATTTGGGGTTCCTAAAAATAGTGTGGGGACTTCTAAATATTTTTTTTAGTATGGTACGTATCTTGGGTTAGATGAAAGTAAACCCCAAGATTTACCCAAATAGGGGTGTTTGGGAGGAGTAACACTCGGGGTGATGTTTCGGTGACCAAAATTTTATATAAGTAATTGTGCACATAGAAAACACACTTAAATGCCAATTTTAGCTGAGTAAAATCCTATGAGCTCACTAGGATGAAATTTAGGATACGGGCTAAAGAGAATTGAGCAGTCGTCCGATACGTCTATTTATGACAATTATTATAGGTGAGAGGAATGACTATCGTTACTTATGGGAAGAATAAATATATCGGTGTTGTTGGTATTGTCATCGTGAAGTGAGAAAAGATCATAAATAATGTATTGAGGATTAGTCAAAATTGATAAATGCGTAGGATATTCGAGAGATAAATATACTATGTAGGAAATTTATTATGCGGGTTGTGCATATGCCTGAATGTTATTATATACGTGGGTTAAATAATTACCTATGGGGAATTATGTATAGGTGAGAGAAATACCTATAATTATAATATGGTTGTGTGAATACCAAATTGATGATATATGTATATAGGTGGAATGTGTACCTATATGATTGTTTATTATGTGTATGACATACCTACCATACTTGCTATCATGGGAGGTTGGCGTTCGGAAGAGGACAATCTTATCCTGTGTTGCCTTCGAGGGGATTTTAGATTTGGTACCTCAAGAACATAGGGTTGTGAAAGGCTTATTTGTGAGTTGATAAGTCTTCTTCTTATGGGAGCGTAGGTATGTGCGTGACCCGTAGGTACGAGAACTATGTTCGCCTCCAATACGTGTGATTTGTATTGTTACAGTTCCTGAGTGATGTGGAACGGGTAATACTTTTTGTACGAGATGTACTTGGATTGGATAGCAGAGTATGAGTGCACCGCAGCTGAGCCTAGGGGTGCTATATATGTATATATGTATTGTGATTAACATATATGTGTACTTGAGATAATCCACAGATGCTTAGTAAATGAGAATGACTAAGCCACTTATATTATAGTTCGGTGGATGATTAATATACTTGTTGCGTATAGTATATTGTTTATATATATGAGATGAGATATCATATAACCTAACCTTTTATAAAGTGAAAAGAATGAATAAAGTGTGATATTACTTCCGGTAAATGAATATCCGGATTTATATGTATATTAATCTTAGGTTCTTATGAGAACTATTAATAAATATGGGATGGTATAAATATGGTATGTACTGAAGGCCTAATGGATCCCGATGATCAATATTGTCACTTAGTAGTGTATCGGGGGGGTTCCTTATTTGGATTTCACTTTGCGAGACACCCCACGCATGAACGTAACGTAATGTTGGGAATGGGGAGAAGTATAGTCCATAGTACTCGAATTGATGAGGATTATTAGAAGGTGGGTAATTACATTAGTTAGGCATGGTAGCTTAACTAGGTTGTTTAAAAAGGTATGCGATAGTTGTGCACTATTAGAAGAGGGGTGAGGGGTATCTCATGGGAGTGCGATACCAATTTAAATATGAGATAAAGCATAATTTCTTAAATAAAGTATTTATGCACTTGCAAAAAATATTTTCACAACTCGAGCTCTGACCCGTTTCTATATTTTTCCCCTCTTGCTATATATATATATATCAAGAGGGGAAAAATAGGAGGTATTGTAGAAACAGGGACGCAGGGACGCCTGGATGATGATTCTTTCGAGTCAGACGTTTGCTGCAGCAGCTGTGGATGCAAGCAGGTTTATATTAGACGCTTCCATCTTGAGATCTAGATAGGAGGTATTGTAGGAGGTATTGTTAATTTCCTCTAATAAATCTTCAAAAGAGATCATTCCACACAATCTTGAAACTATATTTCCTTTTTCATGAATCGGTTCATCATATGAGATATCGAAGTCATCCCCCATCCATTTGTGATAATGGCTCATTTGAAGATTAATAAATGCATTTGATAGCCTTTACAACATCAGCATATAAGTCTTCTCACTCAGCGAATAGTGGAGGAGTGAAGGGATTAGGAGTACCTGAAGTTTCAAAGCAGTGAGTAACTCACAAATTCTATAAATTTCCTTTGTCTAATAAAACATATCAGCCATGGTTTGCATAACATCATTTAGACTGATTTTCTTAACGGGTAGCACCCACTCATCGGATTCTCAAGCCCATTTTCGGGCTTCCGTGAATAGGCCACTAAATTTTAGTAGTAAATAGACATCTTAGAGGGAAAGTTTAGCCCAAACATTTATAGTTGGTCTAACACAGCAAGTAGATCCATGTCTATCCCCTCGAATCGAGCAGGGAAGGAAATATAGGCCATTGTGATGAATGATATAGCTTGATTAACAAGGCATGTAGGGTGCAGAAGAAAAGATGAATAAATCTTGAGAGGTTTGGGTGAGACTGGGGTTGTACCAGGTAGCTTGACAGCCATAATTTAGATAGAAAGATCATAATTTAGTTTATTCTCAATGAATATATTATTTGTTCTCGTTACATGCGTGGGAAGAGGGTTGTGAGTGGTGCTGGGCTTGGGATTAGTTGGCGGTGGAATTATACCCTGGTCTATTAGGCCTTGGATCACATTTCTGAGGTGAAATCATTGGTCTGTGGTGTGTCCTGCAACTTGGTGAAAGTCATAGCGGGCATAGTGCTTGAAGTTTTTAGAGAGTAAGTTCGATAATGGTTATGTTCCAATGGTTTGATGAGACTTCAGGATAACAGGGCCAAGTAAACTTTTGACATGGGAGCATGCAGTTCGGTGTTGTCTTTTTTGGCAGGATTGGGGTGACTTTCTAGTTCCCAAGATGTAGAAAGTTGTGATATGTTTTTCATGGTTGAGACTGAGGCATTAACGATCTTCTCATATTTTTGAGGTGTAACTATCTAATCATTTTCTTCAATTCGTACACTACTTTGGTGATACTTTCTTCGATTTCCACACCATCCTCTTAGAGGGCTCATAAGGGAGGGTAGTACTGTCCTCCAATGAATTCTCGAATATGAGGCAAGAATTCTTCTTCACAATGTTCATTCCTCTAAGTGTCTATTGGTCATAGTGGTGACTTTCTCTCTCCACCTTTCAATGAAGCTACTAATTGATTCCCTTGGGTTTTGCCTTAGCCTCTCTAGGTACCAGCATATGACCTTTAACTCTTTGTTTTATTTGTACTTAGACATGAATTCTCGAGAAAAATCCTCCTAACTACGGCTCCTGAATTCTTAGAAAGATAAGAACCATCAGAGAGCCCTTTATTTTAAGGTCTTCTAGAACTTTTGGGCCATTATTTGTTTAGGCACTGAGAAAGGTCATGGTTCAATGGTAGCTACGTAGGTTCACGATTGGGGCTCGCTTACCCCAAACTTTATGATGTTCGACTTATTAAAGTTTTGTCAAAAATTGGCCTTAGGGTAAGGAGACATGTGGGTGTAATCCATGTAGTTCCCGGAGATCTTGACTTGTCAAACTTTTTTGACAGCATCTTCGGATCTTCCTTGACCTTGTTCATTTACTCTTCCTTGGGATCCATGAGTACTATCATATTGGGCCCCAGCTAGTCAAGGTTTGAAATTGAGAGTTGATCAAATGGCAACCCATTTATAGGTGGGGCACACGAGATTTGTTGGTATTCTTCTGGGATCCAAATAGGCTCGAGGGTACGTGGACCCATAGCATGAGGAAATAGGATCTCATGTTCATAAGCTTATAGAGTCTAGTCTCGATGTCAATTCATATCTTGGACATCATTTTGAAGGTTGTCGGTTTTGGCACGGAGTTGGGCTATGATGGCCATCAGATCTATATGAACATTCAGTGCTTGATTGTCATTCTCCATGGATAGCTTGGGGAGGTAGATCCCAAATTTATTCGAAGTAAAAGGGGAAGTAGCGGAGCTTCAGAGCAGTTTGACGGATGATCAAAGCCAATAGAGAGTCTGGGCAAAGTTGGGTATGAGATCTACCTGAGAGGGATAAATGATTTTGGGTTATCTTTCGAAGAAAAAGGAATAATTTTTAGTATTTTTTTAAAAAGGGGAACAATATTTTTGGTTTTTGAAAGGAGGGGAAAATGGAAAGAAATTTCAGTATGGTTATTGTAATTATTAGGTTTTCACATGTATTATGTTTGCCTAAGTGCAAGAAAAATGTTAGACAAGACTCGAGCTTGGAAACGATAGGGTTTAAAAATATAATGCACGGTTTGACTTTTTTTTGGCTCATGGATAGGGTCCTGATTTTTTTAAAAAAATGAAAAATAGTGCAAAAATTTGTGCTGTATGCCGACCTAAAATTTTGACAAAGTTTTGCATGGTAACTGGTAAACTAATTATAAGTGCCCTAATATTTATGCCTATATGAGTTTATGCACTTGTTGGTTTAGTGGAAGGAATCCCCCCTTTGGTATGAATTCCACGATATACCTCTAGCTTATAATGTCAATCATCCATCGGTACGTGTTGAAAAACCATTTCATATGCTTGAGTGTAAGTGAATTTCCTCATGATATATCTTGTGGGGATGGTATGTGTGAGGGAGAATTCAATATACTCAACGTATGTGATCGAGTTCTTTGCTATATACCTCCCATCGTGAGTTCGATCAAGCGGTACGATGCAGGGGAACCATTATACATCCAAGGTACGAGGCCAATAGAGGGTGAGCATCATATATCTTAGGTTAATCGTGCCCCAATGAAGTTAGCACCCTTCACGAAGTGACCTCCAGTACGAGACAAAATTTTGGTTAATATTGCCATGCTCTGGTGATGTAGTGTGCAAAAATGCATGAATCCTGATTAGTGTCTTATGGAGAGATATTTTTTATTTCAATTGTAAGTAAGGGGAGTACCCTCACTATGAAGGAATATATAAATATCACGAAAAGTAAATCTAGAATAGAGCACGAAGACTATACTAAGCATGGTAATATGAAAGCATGTGAATATATATATAAGTGAGTGAGATGTGCTAGGTGAGAGAGTGACATGGGAATATTTTGAGTGTTCAGGTGGATATATGCAAGTGAATGTGTGTGCTAATGAAGCTAAGCATGGATAATCTACAATTTGTGTGTTAGATGTGTAAGTGAGCATGGAGATATATACAACTGAGAAAAGTGTGTGTGTGTGTGTGTGCTAGTGAAGCTAAGCATGGATAATCTACAAGTGGTGTATGGAATATGTGAGTAGAGGTGACACTATGTACAAGTGTAAGTGTGTGAAGTGAGCATGGAGAATATACTCAAGTGTGTGAAGTATGCATGTACAAGTGAGTGAAAAGTGAAATATACATGAGAAGGAAAAATGGTAGAGATAATCATGAGATAGATATACAAAAATTAAGTAAAGGATTAAAGAGGACATACAAGTGGGAGCATATGTACACATGTAGAAAAGTATAAGAGAAAAGAATAGCACCCATGTATAAATAGGTTCTAGTCATACTAAAAAGATCCCCATCAGAGTCTCTATTGTGGCCATCCGAGGTCGTATTCCTCCAGCGTGTGCGGATATGAAGTTGTCCATCGTTAGATAAAGGTAGCACAAAGAGATAGTGTCGTCGTCTAGTAATAACGGCATCGGGGTCAAACTAATGCAAGCGAAACAAAATAGTTTAATCTTCTCCTTTTAAACTCTGTGACATGTGTGTACATGTGTATAATATAAGTAATGGGAGAATTAATTCTCTAACTCACATTATGGAAGGGAAAAAGTGGACTCATCCGTAGGGCTGTACCCAAAAATAATGATAAAAATATGATGCAAGTGTTCCCCGAATCACAAATCAATGTGAAAGAGAGAATGTGCACATCGGACGAGACACACGGATGTAGGAGTCTAAAACTCACAAAATAGATTTAACAAGATATGAAAGATATATAAAATAAAAATGGTGGAGGACTCAAATCTCGATATTGGCCCAAAATGCCTATGTAGTCCAACGGGCATTAAAGTCCACGTAGTTCGAAAATAGCATAGGGGTGGATTTCAATCCATAAATCCAAATTTGGGACTCCTCTTTTGTGTATGTGAGGAAAATGTGTTTTAAGAATGAAGATGTAAAAATGAAAGTCCCACTTTTGGAGTTTACAGATAAACCCCTTTTTGTCTTAAGAGTAGAGATTAGTGGATTTGATATGATGAAAAAAAGCACGAAATATGAATAACACCTCGTAGATAAAATAAAGAAAGATGTGGAGAAATGGACCTCCTTATGGATTCTTGTTGTTGACTTTGGAATGAAAGTGTGATGACTTGAGGTGGTATGGAAGTGATGTAGAGAGAGTGGGGTGAATTCTTAAGTGAGGTAAAGAGGTGAGGTTAGAAATGTGGCAAAATTGACTTTTGGGAAAAAGAAAGGCTCTGATTACGAGAAGAATGTTCTTTAATTTTTAAGAGGGGTCTCAAGGTGTTGTGTCTTGGTGAGGTCATGGCCCTTTTTATAGGGGCCAAGGGGGTGCCGATCGATATGTACCCTAGCCTACCTATTATCATGGTGCTTGCCTTTATGTGTAAGGAAAATTACACCCTATCGATAGGCAGGGTTTTTAAGGTGGCTATAGGGAGTCCAAAACGGTTTTTTGAAAAAATAAGCATAAAATGTAAACCGTAAGTTTGAATTCAGAATGGGATATATTGTTTGAAAGGAAATTCAAATACCTTTAAGAATCCATTGAGCCACTCCAAGGTTCGACAGTTGACCAAAGTCAAATGGGGCTCGAAAGCCTCGATGGTCTCTGGATGGGAAATTTTTAAAGAAAAACGGATTGTTCGTTGGAACCTAAGGCTGATTTTTGCACGAGATGAACTTTTGGTAAGAGAATTTAGTGCCCTTCGAGATTTCATTGATCTTTTCTCAGTTTGTAGAGTCGAATGAGGTCAAATGAGTCCTAAAAGCTCTCAATGAACTTTCAGAGTAAAACAGATTGTGTGTCTGAACCGTAAGGCAGATTCATGCACAGGATGGTTGTTAGGGAATTCATATCCCTTTGACGATTCGTTGAGATTCGCTTGAGAGTGAGTGGAGTCAAACGAGTCTCGAGAGTGCCCCTGTTCTCTAAATCAGTACTCAGAGTGAAATGGTTCGGTCGTTCGTTCGAACCGTAAGGTCTTTTCACACATGAGATGGACCGTTGTAAAGAGGATTCAGAGGCCTTCAAGGATTCATTAAGCTTAACTTAAGATGGAGAGTTGATCGGAGTCAAATAGGTCTTGGAGCGCCCGACAACCTATAGATTGGTACTCGAAATATGGCCGAGGGTTTATGGTGAATGTATGAGTGTTGGGACCTTAAGGAGGTTTTTAAGGTGGTCCTAAGATGGGGTGTCTACAACATGCGATATGTCATTTTGTAGATATCTATATTACTCAAGTAGTCTTACATAATTCTTTTATATGCTGCTTGGATACACATCATCTCATAAATCAGTATACATAATTTAATTCATTAAATTAAATATTTAAGTGACTTAATATTATGGGCGACTAGGGAATGTCCAGGCGCTAGGTGTTGGGGGTTTTCCTTATATGAATTATTCTCTCAGTATTGGGTACCACCAATTGTGAAATAGATTCTTATAATACTGAGTCAAAATTAATTAACTAATGATTATGTTTTAAACTCAAGCTACGTGTATCGACTAATTAATTAACTTAATCAAATAATTGACTTATAGAATATGTTTACTTTCCGAATTGTTCTCGAATCTTTAGAATGGATGATTTGGGTTTAAAATAGTGGAATATTGGTTTGTTGGGATAGAATATGGGTTGGGTCTAGTTTTAAGCCATTTAAAGGCTTGTTTTGGGCCTTTGAGGTCGAGGTTATTTTGGGGTTTAAGCCTAATTTTGAGTTTGATGATTATATTAGCCTAATTAGCTTAACCTAGAATTCATAACACAGGGTGAGAGTAACCTTAGCTACTATGGAGGAAGAGGGAGAACCTATGCCTTGGAGATTTGGGGATTGATTCTGACAATTATCCTAAGGTAAGTTTACGTTGTATAATGATATAACTAGGTTTGTGTTGTACTGGTATTAATATTTGGAATATGATAATTTAGTCTTATACTCTGAATTATGTAAGATTAATCAAATAATAACCTTATTTTATGTATCGATGACCTCATGAAACATTATTAATTATTCAACAAATTAAACCATGAATCGTTGTAAATTTACTTTAAAATCATTAGATATGAATTATATAAGTTTTAATCAGTAGAAGCCTTGAGTTTATTATGCTAATTCACTATAATTTGTAGGTTAATTCAATCATTCTTGTGTAAATATGAAGTTAGGGTTAATTTTATAAATATTTTAATTAGTGAATCATTTAAATATTATAGAAATATGCAGCTAAATTCATATGTTGTTTAAATGTGGAATAGAATGGCTAATTTTGAGGATTATATGTTGTAGGGTTTAAGGATTTTTATCTATGGTCACCAAGTGAAAAACAAGAAGAGGGAGACCCAACTTGGCTCATCGGATTGATCCGGCCTAGGACCAAGTCGATCTGGCCCAGTAGCCATAACCTATGTGGGTTATTTTAGGGGTGTTTTGTGTGAGGATCAAAGCTAGGTTAGTTTAGGGATCTTTTAATAAATAAAGATACTTATAAACTAGTAGGTTTGGAGATTATTATCTACGTTTAGGAACCCTAGTTGTCCTAGTTAAAGCTTCTATAATTGGTTAAGATTTAATGCGTGTAACAGTCTTAAATGAAATAGATTGCATTGATGACCCATAACATAGGGTTGATTGCCGATTTACGTAAATTATGTGAATTATACATGGAGTGTGTGTGCTCTTAGGTTACCTATTAGTAGGAATTTGATAGTGAATATACGAAATGACTGCGCATGTATCTCGATGAGCGCATGAGGTCTACCCTGGTCTTATTACTCTTACCTATGTGCTGAGGCACCCGTCTCCTAAGTTGGGACAATAGGATTGGATCCTCTCGTATAGTCTTAGTTATGGGTCTATACATTTGGGGTGATGGCGTAATGATTTTCGTTTCATTTTGTAAGAGGTTATAGGGTTAGGACGTCCTATAACAATAACTATTAGTGTCACGAGTGATCTTTGAAGGCAACATGAATATGCCTTTGCAGTTTGGATTTTAGGTTATGTGTTGCCCATATGATTGGAGTGCGCATGGCGTATACTCACTTGGATATTAGATTGTGTGATTCTCGTTTATTTATACATTGTGATTATATTAGAAGTATATAATAAATTATATACGTATAAAACTAATAAACTAAGTTACTTGAGTAAAAAGATGGAATTATGTAATATGGTCCTCATCCAATATTGCGATCAGAACTGCATGCTTATTTTGGTTATTTTGGGTTGGGATAACTAAAAATCAAGCTAATATTTGAGTAATATATATTCTTATTATTGTGGCCCAAATGTAGTTAGATGCTTATGCATTATAGACTTATTCGTTTTAATCTTCTCTATGGAGCAATTTGTATAGCACCTAGGTCGTAGTAGCCTCCTGAGACTAAGTATTCATCGATATAAAACTTCCCTAGCATTCAGTTTCAGTTCTATATTTCTATTTCTGTGATGTAAGTGTCGATTTGGCTCACTTTATTTACATAATTCTCCTTTCAGTCGTTAAGTTTCATTTTATGTATTTAGTTCCGAGCCAAAGATGGTATTTTGAGTTATTTGTGTCAGACTTATTTATTTTCGGGTTTGATTATTATTCAGAGATTAGATGTTAGTTTATATGAGTTATTTATATTTTAGTGTTGGAGTTCATGTTTTATTATAGATTGAATGGTATTAGGGATGTGTCATTTATTTATCTTTATTTTATTTTGTATTGTTGGCATTAATATCACTTTTATTTAGTTTAGCCATGCTTAAAATTTCACTAATTATTTTTGAGTCTCGTATTATTTATATTTAGAACTGATCAATCTATTTATGAATTTTACCGGGTGTCACAATTAATGTGACACCCTAATTTTGTGTGTCAATGCAGAAACATTATTATACTTTGATTTCATTTAAGGAAATACTCTTTCTGAAATAAACACTTTATTTATTTATTTGTATCATAAAAATCATTTAATTTAATTATTGAAATAATCTCCAGCTTATGAGATTGATAGGAACACTTTAAACAAAAGAGTTTTGCAGTTTCATGAAATAAATAATGAATAAAGTGAAATTCATACAGTCCTGAATAATTACAGTCCCAAATTAAATTACTTGCATCAAAGTCCAATGACAAAAACATTGTTCAAAATTAAATTACATAATTAAACTGAATAGTGATAGAGATTTAATTACATTGATAACTCTCATTTATTTTCTCGTTATCCATGACATTTCTTCTACTTGCTGTACCTGTGGGGAGACAAATGGCGGGATATGAGTGTACGCATAGTAGGAGAAATACTAGTAGTAAATATATCGTACAAGGAATATCTATACACATACAATGTATATTAGTAGTTATGAAATCATCCTTCATTTGATTAAGTGTTATCACGAAAGATGTATTATAGCCATGGAATGTCCACTATGACCATACAACCCAAGTGATGAGCCCACTCACACTTAATCTTCCTTTTAATACCACACGTATACCGTCAATTTATCCATTACTATACTTTTATATTTTTTAAGTTGTCACATTAACTTTCATTTACATTAATGAGCATCGTGCCAAAAATAATTTTTCCACTTTCTTAATTAGGGTACTAATTTCATGTATGTTTACGACCTTTCATTGATTGCTATTATGCCATAATATGCTCTTGATCAGTGCCATTAATTCTAAGAATTAATCCACACCCTAGGGCTTCGGGCCCTGCTTAAATTTCCCGATGACCTCCGAGTATTTTTTTATTTGTTACATCATTGTAACAATTTTTCTTTTATTTCTTTCTTATCTTCTTTTAAGCCTTTTTCCTTTATTTCATTATTACCACCCGATGAGGCCAAATAGTCGGGACAATACTAGTCCTAACGTTTAATTTCCAAGTTTCACACTTCATTAAATGTTCATTTTTGTTTTACCTTTAACTCAATATTTCATCTTTGTAAGCAACTTCATTTATTAGTTCTTGTGAAACTTAACCTTTGGTTTAAATTACCCATTTTATACACTTTAGTGTACTTTTCAATATTCACGCACACTTGTAAACTTGTAGTGTATACACTTTGCCAAAAATGTTTCCCTTCACCTTTACTGCACAAAACATGAGTTTCACCACATAAAATCCAACTTTTTAACAAGAGTTCTTTAATTTGATGAATATATTCATAAGTCATATTTTCTCATAAAATGACACTTTTGTACTAAAATATTACTTTTTCCTTTTCAAGACTTATATTTTCAACTTATTAACTTATCACCTTCTATCTTACTTTTATCATTTTATGTGTTTATATTACATCGTTTCACACTTTTGCCCCAAACACTTTTCTAGTTTAACTTTTATTCTATTATTTCATGTTTCTTAAGGACTTTCTTCTCATAAATTATATCATATTATTTGATTTATATTATGAAATTATCAGGCTTACCATTTTTTTCCAATGCTCATTTTAATACACTCTTAACATACTTAACCCATTCATCTTAACTAAATGAGTTTATGTTCATGAAAGTGAGGTTTTATGCCAATAAAACTGAACAATGCATCCTACCTATGGCTATCCCGAGATCTTCCCCCTCCCCCGGGGTGCTTTTGTGGGGAAAAGAGGAAGAGATAAATGTCTCGCGCCCCTCTCTATGTTAGGGGAAGCTTCGACTGTCATCAATGTTGGGGTGATGTAAAGAGATAGAGTCACCAGCATATTTTTCACAAAATAGGCAAAAGAATATGTTGGCGTCTCGAGAGAGAGGCATCAAAGACAAACTGATGCATGCGAAACCCACGGTTCAGAGGTTTGAGGGATAAGTTACGGAATGTGAAGGTGTTAGGCACCCATTCCACCATTTTGATCTCTCATGGGCTTATGCTACTATTTTTCTTAATTTCTCCGTGAAGTGTGTGTGTGCATGTATACATAGGTGGAGGTCATAGTCTCTCTACTCGCATCATGGAAAAGATGGAGCGAGGTCATCTAGAGGAATGTTTCCAAAATAATAATAAATAAATATGATGTGTGCGATTGTTAAGATGTGTGCGCTTATTAAGTATGAATCACACACACACACACACACACACACACACACACACACACACACACATATATATATATATAGTAAAAATGATGAAAATAGGAAAATAGGACTCGAGTCTCGGGTTTTACCCCGGAACACCTACGTAGCCTATAAAGGTGTGAAATTCCATGTATTTTGCATGTGGAATATGGGTGGGCTTTATCCCATCTATTCGGATGAGAGTTTATTATATGTGTGTGTGTAGAAAAGATTATTAGTTTTGAGAAAATCTGATGAAGAATCCTGTCGAAATTTATAGGTGTAACCCTCTTTTTTTTTTATACAAAATATATTATGTTCAATATAAATAATAAAGGATTGAATATTAATATGTCTATGATCTAAAGTAAAAACTAAATTGAGAATTTACATAACTAATGCGAGAATAAAAGGAATTTAAAGAGAGAGAAAGATGTTTGGGTCTTCTTTGGAGACTTGAAACTTGACCTTGGTTATTGATGAACTTCCTTGGAAGTTGGGATGAATGTGGGATAAGGTAAAATGATATTTTTACTAAATTAGGTGTGAGAGTGATGGTAATGAAATGTGGATAAGACTTTCACAGAAGGAAACTTTGCTGATTGGACAAAAATATTGCTGAGATCACTGAAATTGATGGTTATGAGGTGCCTCTCCAAATGATCTCATTCTCTCCTTATATAAGGTAGGAGGACTACCACTTGACATTGTTCTTATCCTACCTATCGTAAAGTTACCCTAGACTCATTGTCGATAGGTACGGAAATGGACCTGCCAATTGGCAATCTTGTGCAGATTTTCTAAAAAAATGATCATAAAACACAATTCGTAAGTCCAAATCTTACATAAGGCGTACTTTTAGAATGGTAATTCAGATACCTTTCAGAATCCTTTAGGTCACTCTCGGGTCCAAAAGCTAACTTTGGGTCAAATGGGGCTCGGAAGTATCTGTCGGTCCTTTGGACTGAAGATCATCAGACGATGATGGATCGTTCATCCAAATCATAAGTTCGAATAGTGTATAAGGTGGAGTAATGAAAAGGTTGTTCGAGTTACTTTTATGTTCCAAAGATCTTCACTCAGTTCGAAGAGAGAACCTTGGTCAAACGGGGCTCGAAAGCGCCCGATGACCACCCCTTCAAAGAAAAATGGATTCCGTACCATAAAGATGATTCGCACATGGGGTGTACCATTGGAAAGGATATTCAATTACCATTGAAGATTCATTCATTATTTTTCAAGCTAAAGAGTTAACTTTGGTCAAACATAGCTCGGGAGTGGCCAGTGTCCTCCGGATCAGTTTTTAAGGGAAAATGGATTGTTTGTCTAAACCGTGATGCCATTTCATGCATGCGGTGGACTTTTGGAAAGGGTTTTAAATACCCTTGGAAGATTCATTGAGCTTTCTCATTGACGATTAAGTTTCTTGGTGTCAAATCGGGGCCTGGGAGAACCTAGTAGCCTCTAGATCGGTTTTTGATAATAAAATGGTTCGTTCGTTCGAACCATTATGGAGATTTAATCATAAGGTGGACCATACGAAAGGAAATTCAGTGCCTTTTGAATATTCATTGTGCTTTCATTCTGATTAAGGAGTTGACCAGAGTCAAACGAGGATTGGGAGCGCCCGATGGCCTCTAGATCGGTACTCGACGTATGACCTAGGCTTTATGGTGAATTAGGGAGGTTATTGGGTCCTAAAGAGAGATTTAGGGGGTCCTAGAATGCGGTGTCTATAGAGCCCCATGGGTGAGCTTAGAATAAGTGAAAGTCGTGAAATAGACACCACGTGTTGTTTGGGAAAGAGGTTAATTCTGCGAATTTGAAGGAACGCGCTTAACTATTTTCGAGGGTCGAGGTCAATACTGGGGATGGTCGATTCTGCGGGCCAAGGTCAATTTTGAGGATCTAAGGTTGTGGCGACCAATTCTGAGGGTCGAGGTCAATTATGAGGACCTTAAGAAGGAGTGAAAAATGGTGAAGGTTGAGGCCAATTCTGAGAACCTTAAGTAGGGGTGACCAGTTTTGAGGATCGAGGTCAACTTCGAGGATCTTAAATGAGGGCAACCAATTCTCAGGGTCGAGGTCAATTCTAAGGACCTTTAATGGGGGCGAGCAATTCTGAGGGTCTAGGTCAATTCTAAAGACCTTAAGTGGGGGGGGGGGGGGGGGCTAATTCTGTGGGTCCAGGTTAATTCTGAGGACCATAAGTAGGAGCGACTAATTGTGAGGGTCGAGGTAACTTATGAGGGCCTTAATTTAGGGAGAAAAATTTTAAGGGTTGAGGTTAATTCTGAGGACCTTAAGTAGGAGCGACCAATTCTGAGGGTCGAGGTCAATTCTGAGAGCCTTAAGTAGGAGCGACCAATTATGAGGGTCGAGGTTAATTCTATGGACCTTAAATGGGAGCGACCAATACAGAGGGTCGAGGTCAATTCTAAGGACCTTAACTTGGAGCTACCAATTCTGAGGGTTGAGGTAAATTCTTAGGACCTTAAGTTGGATCAACTAATTCTAGGGTCGAGGTCAATTATAAGGATCTTAAGTGGGGGGGTCGAGGTCAATTCCGAGGACCTTAAGTGGGAGTGACTAATTCTGAGGGTCGATGTGATAACCCGAATATAATTATGATATATCATGTTTAAATCATGATTATCTTAAGGTATGTGGATAATTTTTTATTGGTGTATATAACATTAAGTTATTATGTTTAGTCTAATCTTACCTTCATAACTCATGAGATATCGAATTAGTTACAAACACAAATTTTTGACGTTTTCGGTAGGAATGCTCAAATTTGAAACTAGTTTTGACCCTTATAATATAATAATTGACTTGAGGTCAAAACTACATAGTTGTAGATATATGAGTTAAGTTTGAGGAAACAACAAACGGTGTGTAAAACAAAGGCCTAAGTAAGGAGTTTTGATGAAATTACGAAACAGGGGTAAATCTGTCCATCTGTTTAAATGGTATTTTGTCTTTTATGTACAACAAATATCTTAAATTGATTAGTTGGAAGGTGAGTGCAAGCATGGACAAATTAGACACTTTTAAAGAACCTTCTCCTTCATAAAAATGCAGCCATTAAAGAGTTTAGCCTGAAGAGAGAGAACCGAAAGGCATAGGAAGATAAGGACGAGGAGAAGTTGGAGAAAAATCCTTTGAAAATTACGTAAATACCCCTTAGGTAATTCAATCCATAAATCTTGTTTTTTTTATATTACTGACTGAAAGGATATAAATCATAATTTTTTTATTAAACTTTCATGCCTTTGTGGGTATGAATGGATGGATACACGTTTAAAGAAAGTCGAAGGTGTAAATCATTTACATGGCCTTGTTTAGAACCCTTCTGTGTTCAAACTTCTATATCTTTTTTTATACTTATTGGAATTGAGTAATTCTAGTTGGAAATGAAAATAGACTCATATACGTAAAACATAACCAAAAATTATGTGAAAGTACCAAGAAATGAATCTTTGGTGATAATTTGAAGTTCGAGAAGAAAATCTGCCCCAAAAGTGCAAGTATGCACACCATGTGTTCGATGTTTTTCTTGATATAGCAACTGAACCTTAAAAATGGAAAAATAATCAATAGAATGGACTACCTTTACTTGTCCATTACTATCATATACAGTAAAAGCTATATAGTAGAGGGACGCGTGAGTGAATAGTAGTCTTTGTGACGTCATTGCATGCATCTCAGTTTTGTTTGTATTGGTTGGCGTAATGTTGACATAAATGAGACGTCATCTTTTGCTTCTTGATTTTTAGGGTTCCATCATGTTGTCAATATTCTGCCTGGTAACTGAGTCCATTGAGTCGTTATCTGAACCGGTGTACGTATAATTATTATATGCATAATTAGATCGATCTAATTATGCATATAATAATTATACGTACACCAATTCAGATAACGACTCAATGGACTCAGTTACCAGACATAATATTGACAACATGATGGAACCCTGAAAATCAAGAAGCAAAAGATGACGTCTTATTTTTTATTTCATTATAACATTTTACACGTAACTTTTGATTACATATTTCGCATATATATATTTCTTTATTTTATGTTAAACATTTTATACAATTTGGTTTTATAACCATATATTGTTTAGGTTTGTTACGTGAGCAATACTTACAAATTACTTCTTCATTTTTATTACTATTTTTATTAGGTTTTTCTAATAATATTCCTCCCCATCCTATTGCTGTGTCTGTTTGTATAATTTTATAACTACTTTCTATAGGTAAAGATAAAGGTTCTAATTTGCTGACTATTTGTTTTAAATATTTTGAACTAATTTTATGTCTTCTTTATTAAAGTATTTTTGTCCATTTTTTCCTAATTTACTATATAAAGGTCCTACTAATTTAGATAAGTTTGGGATAAATGATCTACAATAATTTAGTAATCCTAAAAATGCTTGTAATTTTTTAGTTTCTTCTAGTTTATCAGGAAATTCTAAAACCTTTTTTACTATGTGGTCTTGTAATTCTATTTTGCCTCCTTTTATAAATAATCCTAAAAATTCGATTTCTTGTTTTTCTAATCGCATCTTTTTACTACTAATTATTAAACCTTGGTTTATAAATTCTTTAAAAACTATTTGTAAGTGGTTTCTATGTTCCTGTTTAGTGTTGCTAAATACAAGAATATCATCTATATAAACTATAAAAAAATCTGAGTGTTTTTTAAAGAGAGTATATATTTTATTTTTAAATATTTGGGGTGCATTTTTTAATCCAATTGGCATGACTAACCATTCAAAATGTCCTTCTGGACAAGTAAAGGAAATCCATTCTATTGATTCTTTTTCCATTTTTATTTTCCAAAAACCAGATTTACAGTCAAATTTAGAAAAGTATTTTTTATTTTGGATTTTGTTAATTAATTCATCTTTAATAGGTATTTTGTAGCTATCATCGTGTGTATTATCATTTAATCGTTTATAATTAATTATCATACATGCTTTGTCTCTTTTTATTTCTGCATGATTTCTAACCGTAAATGCGAGACTTCTATGTCTACTAGTGCTTTTTTGTATTACTCCTAGATTTAAAAGTTCTTTTATTTGTAGTTTAAATTCTTCTTGATCAATTATTTCACAAGCTATGTCTTTTTTTTTATTGTTATGTCAGGATTGATTATGTTTAGTTTAGCTTCTATTTTATTTTTATTCCAATATTTTTGTGGGTTTCTCCTATTATTTTAGTCCTTTCAGCTAATATAATTAAGTCTTCTAATTCTAATTTTGTATTTTTAAACATTATGTTATTTATTTTATCAAATTTTATTTTTTGTGTTTGGCTATCTTTTATATTTTGTAAATATTCTTTTAAGTAGTTTTCTTCTATGTCTATTTCATTATCGTTTCTATTATCTATTTCTTTTGTTTCTAATATTATGTTGTTATTAAGGATTAACTTATTATGTTGTTTTTTGTTGATTATTAGTTGTATATATATATATATATATATATATATATATATATATATATATATATATATATATATATATATATATATATATATATATATACGGGTATAATTATGAATATATTTGTGTGTGAATGGTATATTTATGTCAAGCATACCCCCTCTAGTGCTATCATGGGAAGTTACACGATGTGGGTGAGGCCCCTGGCTTAAGGAGCAG
The DNA here is from genome assembly GCA_949130495.1 of Sambucus nigra. Taxonomy (NCBI): domain Eukaryota; kingdom Viridiplantae; phylum Streptophyta; class Magnoliopsida; order Dipsacales; family Adoxaceae; genus Sambucus; species Sambucus nigra. The sequence goes on from OX422215.1 coordinate 334,245,534, forward strand.
GGAGCTTATTGTCCCCACGTCATAGCGTCCATTTTATATTGTGTGATTTTTATTAGGGGTGAGAAGTGGTGGGTATGTTTCGTTCTCATTTCCGGGGAGGAACTATGACCGTTCCCATACGTTGTATTTTGGTTTTAACCAAGTCGATGTGAATGTCCGACTGCTGGTACCCAGGATGATGTGTGAGTAATTCTCTGGAAGATGATAGCATTGAGAGACTGAATCCATTGAGTTATAGCTCTGAGGGATGGTTATTATACTTATATAGTGTGTGATATATAAGTATGGATATACTTGATGTGTATAGTATATTGTGTGTGTGTGTGTATATATATATATATATATATCAGTGTGTGTGTGTGTGAGATGTGAAACATATATATATACGGACATAATAAAGAATGGAATGAGAGATAAATTCAGAATCTTTCGGGAGTATAAAATCCGGAATAATATAGGGATATACATATATAAAGATGATAATATTATATACGAGGTTAATAACACTAAAACGTGAATAGTGTAAATAACTAGTGAAAGTTATTCAAGATGTAAGGATGAATCATAAGTGAGAGATTATGATGTATAAGCTCAGGTGATAGCTTGGAATATTTAATAAAGAATGAATAAAGTGATATTCTCCTTCCAGTAGATTTATATCCGGTTTTATATGTACATGAATCATAGATTCTAGTGAGAACTATTCATATATATATGGGATGGTATACAATGTGGTATGTACTAAGGGCCTAATGGATTCCGACGATCAATATTGCCATGTAGTAGTGTATCGGGGCGGTTCCTTGTTTGGATTTCGCTTCGTGAGACACCCCAGCACGAACTTAGTGTAATGCTGGTAATGGGGAGAAGTTTTGTCCTTAGTACTTGAATCTATGAGGATCTTTAAAAGATGGGTGAAATGAATTCGTTAGGCAGGGTAGCTTAACTAAGTTGTTTATAAGGAATGCGATAGTTGTGCACTATTAGAAGAGGGGTGAGGGGTATCTCATGAGAGTTCGATACCAATTTCAATATGAGATATTTTCATATTTTAAAATATGACATTTATACACTTGAAAAATATTTTCAAACTCGGGCTCTGACCCGTTTCTCCATTTTCCCCCTCTTTTGCTATATATGTATATATATTAGGTGTCCAAACATAGAAACGCCTGGATGATGATTCTTTCGAGTCATACGTTCACTGTAGCAGCTGTAGATGCATGAAGGTTTATTTTAGACGCTCTTATTCTTGTGATTTATATAGGAAGCATTGCAGTAACATTCGGACCAAGAGCCCAATTGTATTCAATTATTCTTTTATCACCTTTTAGTGCGGAATTCGATTTGGTTGTATTATATTGTACCGAGTGTTTGGTTATTTTATTTCATTTCTGTTGTTGCATATAAACTATTGTGATTGTTTTATTTGAATGGTTTGGTTAAAAATATTAGTTAATTAAAAAAAATTGACGCCAACCTAATAGGTTATTAGTAATTAAATTGATTTTCAATAGTGATGCTGAAAATGAACCATATGAGACTCCTATTTTAATTTGATATAGGAGTGATCGCCCGCTATTTTATTAGGCGGGGTGTCACAGGTGGTATCAGATCATCAGGTTCTAGTGTCCTTAGGAATATGTGCGAATGTACTACACTTTCAGCGTTGCTTTCTATATGATATAGAACCTTATGATTAGGATTGTTGATTCCTCTTGTGAGATTTTGTTCTCCTGCTATTATATAATGTTAAAGTAAATGTTTTTCTCGCTCGTTTGAGATTCATGTGTTGATCGACGAAGGGCGACTAGTGAAGGCCGTTATGAGGGCAACAGGAGACGGGGCTTAGTTTGAACTGTAAGTTGAAGCTGGGGACGAGAACCGCAGTAGAGGTCACTCCCTTCGTGGAATTTTCGTGGATTGATACAACGACTACTAAAGTATAGTAGTTATATTTATCCAAGTACCTCTATAGTAGAGAGTGGTGCTAAACTTAAATTACCCAGTGAAGTTAAATTGGGAAAAAGTTTGAAAGGGTCTTTGATAAGGAACATTCATTGAAGTTTAAGTTACGCGAAGGAAGTGTAGCTTTATTCAGTGAAAGTAGAAGGATTAGAAGCTTTGGCTTAGAGCAGGGTATGGAAATGCCCAGATGTGAAAATTTGAGGAAAATTTTTCACTCGTTGGAACAATGTCGAAATGGTGACAATGATGGTCACCATATTTGAGGGAGCAGAATGTTTTGCTCATCAAGGAATCTTATGAAACTGTTTTAACCTCGAGTTCCATTGATTTATCAGAAATGAAGAGAATGGGTTTCCTGAATTATTCACATGAGGATCAGTCAGGGGCTGATAGTGAACAAAGTAGTTTTTGGTTCGGTTAAGACAAGTGTACTGTGTCTAGGAACCATTTGGAGCAACCAGGGTAATTAACAAGAATGTTGTTATGAGTTTCGCCTCGGATGAAGGAGGTATATTTTATGTGGGTAGATAGAGTCATGATATTTTGTTAATCCTGGATTCGTGTATGTAATTAGAGCTTTGTGTATATGAAGTAATTATGAAATGATTATAATTAAGAATAAAAGTGATGAATTATTTATGCGTAACAACTGGGTGAAATTGTATTAAGCATTGTTAAAAATATTATTATGGGTCGTGGGCGAACTTAATTGAAAAATGTGAATATTTATATATGGCCATGTGACTATGTGCTTATACTAAATATTTTATTTGTGAATAATCATACCCGTGATACATGTTATCACGGAGGTTGTTGCGCCGGGACAATCTTATCTCGAGTGACCTTTATGGGGGATATTAACTTGTACCCTAGAACATAGGATTCTTTAGTACAAGTTATCTGATAATGATAGTCAGATGGTACTAAGAGACGTGAGAGGAATGTACTGACCACTTAGTGACTTGGAACTATGCTTCACCTCCATTTTGTGTGTATTGTGTTAATACAACTCTAGAGTGATTCTGGACTAGTATTTCCCTAAGTACGAGAGATACGGGGACTTGATAGTAGAGTATGCCAGCACCATAGATTTTATGTGGAGTGCCGATTGCATACATATTATATGAGTAATGATTGCATAATATGTATTTGAATGGTCGGAGCGATATCAGGCTAATGATTGCAAGACTATCGTATCCGCAGTTCCAGGGTAGAACTGGTTATTTTTGCCATATCTCACCTGGATATGGGTTGAGCTCGCCATTTATTATATGTTTAGATGGAACTTCAGCGAGTAGATGTTATTGTATGAAAGGATGTTGGTTTTGATGATAAATTAGTCGAGAGTCATGTGATGATTAGGGGCTAATGAAAAGTAAATGTGTTGTGGAAAAGAACTGGAAATGTTTCTCTCCCCGCAAGTATGTGGGTGAGGCAAGGTGAAGGAAATTATTTTGAGGCTTATAACCAGGCCTAGAATAGAAGGAAAATTCAGAGGAAATATGTTTTGGGTATAATGTTCATAGCACTTTTGCAGAGAGTAGACGCCCCGATTAGTTAGGCGTTCCATTTCACTTAAATGGAAGGACACATAGGTAAAAGAGCGTTAGTACGATTACGAGGAAGGATTTAGAATTTCCCGATGGTGTACCTTAGGTCGTTATATCTCGATAACCGACGATGCGAGGAAGTAGTGTAACAGGAGGGTTCCTTGTTTGGATTTCTCTTTACCAGACATCCCACGCATGAATTCGAGCAAATGTCGGAAGTTGAGAGAGGTATTGGGCACTAGGGATATAGTTAGAATAGTACTCATTTTTCGTGTATAGTAAAAACATAGATCTTATAACTACCATAAAGTAAGGCTAATTGGCCTACTGGTGATGATATAGGGAGATTGTTGTGAGTTAACCACAAGAAGATTGGTGGGTTAACCTTGAGAGGGATTAGATTTCCAAGTATAGAAAGAATTGAATCTTGAGAAGATTATTAAGACTACCAAGGTGTTAGCACGAGGCCGAGGAAAGTGAGGCCTATTCTTAGAGAAAGTGTTACGTCTTTGACGTTTGCAATAGTTTGCTAATAAGCACGGATTAAAGGGTGTGTGGACACCTTGGTAAGTTGATCTTATATACCGCCCGAAATGGAAACGAAAGTTCTAACGAGATTACATATTGAGTTTTTTAGGGTTCGTTAGAGTTGAAAACCATCCCAGGATTATCCAAGCGAGTGTATTAACCTACGTGAGTAACAGCGTTAATATTACTTACGGATTATAGTATTTGGGTTATGTGATTACCTATTAATGTATATAAGTTTTGTGCATACTTATTACTTGGAATATCTTGTGTATAACATACCTAGCTACTAGATATCGAACGGGGGTTAACGCGTTGTGGACGACCATATCTTGTGTGCCTTCGGGGGATTTCTAGTCGTACCACTAGAGCATGGAACCTAGGTACGGTCTATCTCTGAGAATGACAGTGATGACGGTTGTTTGAGTGCGTAGGTATGTGCGTAGCCCATCGGCTTGGAACTATGTGCACCTCCAATATGCGTATATTTTTCATTGGTTCTTGAGAGATTGAACCTCTTGTCCTTTATGCGTGAGCATTGCAATGGGACTAGATAGCCGAGTATGCCAGAATAAAGTGTGATTAGCGATCCTAGGTTGGTGGTACCGGTGGTATCCAAATTTCGAGGACAAAATTCCATTGTAAGTGGGGGAGTATGTAATACCCCGTATTTCTGTGCATGTGATATTTAATTCGAGAAATATTAAATTACTTTGGTGTCGTAATTTAATTGAATTAATTATGGTAATATTTATTTAAATATTAATTGGAGAGTTAATGGCTAATATTTAAGGAAATTTAAGTACTAAGTGAATAGTAATAATTTATTTACGTCATAACGTGTATAAGTGACGTGGCATTTATTTATCTCAGCCAGAAGTAGAATATAGACTAATTTGGGTGTGAGATATAATTTTTTTATAAACTAATCGGATGCCAATTCTGAGTGCACGGTTTAGTTCGGATGGGCTAAGATAGTCGAAAAAGTGTACCCGGGGGTGGTAAATGGGTCACGGGATATTTTTGGGCATAACCGAGCCCACCCGGGGGTATTTGGGCCATTTTAATTAGGCCCATATGATTAAAAATGGGATTTATAAGGGGAAAAGCCTTATTTCCCCAATTATAAACCCTAAAAGAGAGAAAGAGAAGAGAGAAAGAAGAAAAGAAAGAAGAAGAAAGAAAAGAGAAGACAAAAATGGGGGATTTCGGCCAAACTCCACTGGATTCAACTCGAGGTTATCGGATTTCATCCTCCAGGCAAGTGTGTACTTGCTTTATTTCATTTTATGCATAAATCTCATATTATAGTTGGTAAACTATATGATTTGGGTTATAACCCTTATAATAAATTTGGAAAAATTTGAATATGAGTTTACATATTGATGTAATGTAAACTCTTAATGATTTCTAGTGTTAAATCCATGTAAATGGAGTGAAGAAATGGATTGAAATTGGTTAAAATGATAAGTTGGGGTTTTTATGGTTTTAGGGTTTGAATCTAAGAGAAATGGTTTAATACCCCAAATTAATTGATGTGTGAGTTGTAAAACATATATTAGATGTTTATGGAGTTATTGGATGAGATTAGAAACAACAAAAATGGAGGTTTGGATTTTTGGAGAAGAACGTTATTAGTGACCAGTGTCACTTCTGAACTAGTTCGGCTAGGAAGCAAACCGATTCGGCTCTTGGTCAAAACATAAAAGTTGTAGATATTTTTGATATGGTCGTGTGGGCGCTGACTGCGTATTTTTCGATTGATTTGAATTTATAATGATTTTTCTAAGGAAGAAGTTTCGAGATTGAAATAGTTAGCTCGGGAATCAAATCAAAATTTTATAGACAATTCAAATGCATGCCATTTTCTGTATGATTTGAATTAAATGCTCATTTATGAATGAAAAGAAATGTATGGAAGTTATATTTCTAATGATCTTTGAATGAGATCAATTGGACTTATGTAGAGTGAGTTATAGTTGTTTTAGTACAAGAGTTTAAGCGGCCAGGACAACTGAGTTATGAAAATTTTATAGAAAATTCAAATGCTTGCCATTTTCTGTATGATTTGAATTAGATGCTCATTTATGGATGAAAAGAAAGGTATTGAAGTTATCTTTCTAATGACCTTTGATTGAGGTCAATTGGACTTCTTTGGGGGTGAGTTATGGCTATTTTAGGGAAAGGTATGAAATCTTCCATAAAATTTAAGTTGTGAGACTTTGTGATTTTTAAGAGTCTAATGGGATAAAGACCCCTGGGATTTGAATGATAATTTCGGATGTAATTAGGATACGGGCTAGTGGAGATAAGCTTAATATTATGAATTTAAAAGAAATGTTATATTCATATTATAAGTAAGTGAATACTTATGGAATTGGATTAAATAAGTGAATACTTAGGGAATTAAATCGAATATGGATATTCGGGATTACAGACTAATGCTATGAGAGATAAGCACGGATAGCCAGATTTATATATATATATATATATATATATATATATATATATATATATATATATAGAGAGAGAGAGAGAGAGAGAGAGAGAGAGAGAGAGAGAGAGACGGGTATACAGACAGTATATATATGATATAATTATGAATATATCTGTGGGTGAATGGTATATTTATGTGAAGCATACCCCCTCTAGTGCTATCATGGGAAGTTGCGCAATGTGGGTGAGGCCCATGGCTTGAGGAGAAGGGAGCGTATAGTCCCGAGGTCACGACGTCCATTTTATATTGTGTGATTTTTATTAGGGGTGAGATGTGGTGGGTATGGTTCGTTCTCATTTTCGGGGAGGAACTATGACCGCTTTCCATACGTTGTGATTTGGTTTTTATCAAGTAGGTGTGAGAGTCAGATCGCTGGTACTCAGGATGATGTGTGAGTAATTCCCTGGAAGATGATAGCATTAAGAGACAAATACACACACATATATATATATATATATATATATATATATATATATATATATATATATATATATATATATATATATATATATATATATACAGACATAATAAAGAATGGAATGTGAGATAAATTCTAAATCTTTCGAGGGTATAAAATCCCGAATAATATAGGGATATACATATATAAATATGAGACTATTATATATGAGGTTAATAACACTAAAATGTGAATAGTGTAAATAACTAGTGAAAGTTATTCATGATGTAAGGATGAATCATAAGTGAGAGATTATGATGTATAAGCTCAGGTGATAGCTTGGAATATTTAATAAAGAATGAATAAAGTGATATTCTCCTTCCAGTAGATTTATATCCGGATTTATATGTACATGGATCATAGATTCTAGTGAGAATTATTGATATATATGGGATGGTATAAAATGTGGTGTGTAGTAAGGTCCTAATGGATTTCGACGATCAACATTGCCATGTAGTAGTGTATCAGTGCGGTTCCTTATTTGGATTTCGCTCCGCGAGACACCCCACGCACGAACGTAGTGTAATGTTGGGAATGGGGAGAAGATTAGTCCTTAGTACTCGTATTTATGAGGATATTTAGAAGATGGGTGAAATGAATTAGTTAGGCAGGGTAGCTTAACTAAGTTGTTTCTAAGGAATGCGATAGTTGTGCACTATTAGAAGAAGGGTGAGGGGTATCTCATTAGAGTGCGATACCAATTTAAATATGAGAGATTTTCATATTTTAAAATATGACATTTATGAACTTGCAAAATATTTTCAAACTCGGGCTCTGACCCGTTTCTCCATTTTCCCCTTTTTTGCTATATATGTATATATATTAGGTCTCCAGACACAGGGATGCCTGGATGAAGATTCGTTCGAGTCAGGCGTTCACTGCAACAGTTGTGGATGCATGCTGGTTTATTTTAGACGCTTATATTAATGTGATCTATATAAGAAGCATTGGAGTAACATTCCGTCCGATAGCCCAATTGTATTTAATTATTCTTTTACCGCCTTTTAGTGCGGCATTCGATTTGGTTGTATTATATTGTACCGAGTGTTCGGTTATTTTATTTCATTTCAGTTGTTGCATATAAACTGATGTGATTTTTTTATTTGAATGGTTTGGTTAAAAAGATTAGTTAATTAAAAAAATTGACACCAGCCTAATAGGTTATTAGTAATTAAATTGGTTTTTGACAGTGATGCTGAGAATGAACCATGTGAGACTCATGTTTTAATTTGATATAAGAATGATCGCCCGGTATTTTATTAGGCGGGGTGTCACCGTAAGTAGTTGAAGGGGATATCTCAAAACCGGGAGGCCATCTCTTCTAGGTGGGCGTGGAAAGGTAATAGCTTTTCGTCTTTTATTTTCCATCTCCTAAGGACCTAGTCGATGATGAGGGAAGAGACCCCGTAGATATCCAGGAATTAAATACCTTTCTTGATAGTAACTTTGAGGCCTGCGGTGCATGCCTTGTATTCATTCATGTTATTGGAGTAGGGTAAATCTAGCTTGATGTCAATGGGAGTGTAAGAGTCACCAGGAGAGATCGGGAGTATCTCAATGTCGTATACTTTTTTATTAGAAGTTTCGTCAAAAAACATTTTCCACCGCAGATCTTCTTGAGAGATGCAAAGAATATCTTCATCTGTGTAGGAACAAATTTCTAATCGAGTCAATTTGTTTATAATTGGCTTTATTCCGGACAAAATAATTTGAGTCTAGGCTAGTTTTTAATTTTAGATTAATTGAAACCTATGATAGTTCAAAATTGAAGAATTTGCAATTAAAAGTTTTGAAGAAGAAATCAAGTCAAGTTGCATTATTTGTACTCAGTTTGTTCTAGATCACTCGGGTATGAATGCTTAAGAGAATTGATGTGATTTAGAATTTTGAGTAAATGATGGATGAGTTAAATGTTTTTCAATATTAGGAATTAAATTTAATATTTTGCGAAAACATATTTTAAATATTTCTGAGTTAAAATAATTTAAGAAAATTTGAAGATTTAATTTAAAAGGAAAATCACATTTTTGTTGTCGCTCAAATGACAGTGTATGTCGTTATAAATATATGCACATGTCGTTCAAACGACATGGGCAAGTCGCTCGAACAAGCTTTCACCTCAGTTTTCATGTTTTGTTTTCGTTGGACTCTTATTTAGTCAGAAATAAATACACGATATTACTAATAAGTTTTGAGGAGAATAGCTTACGAAATTCCCGTCAAGTTCTTTGTCATCCAAAGTTTATTCAAGATAAAATTACCCAATTATATAGTTTCTGATCTTGAACACATATATCGGAACATAGTTCATCATTGATTACAAAATTGCTGACTGCGGTCATTGGGGATTCTTGCGGGTATGCCCTGCTAAAAACAAGAGTTTTAGTTATGGAGGGTTCTTGTGGGAGTCCTTTTCTTGGTTAGACTACACATGTATGTGAATTTGACGCGGTAGATTGATGGAAGATTTTGCTATGTTGTAAGTTCCAATTTACTGTTTATAGTGAAATATAAAGGGTTTTACCTGAAAGTTTTTTTTTTTCTGAAATTGTTTCTTTTACCGCTTGCCTTAATTGCTTGATGGATTAAATCACTTAGATGCATGTTTATGGTATGAGAAGATAAAATTGTATTTAACTAAAAAAATCAAAAAAGTTATTTTTACCTAAAGCACACACTAAAGGGCCTTCTCAAATTGGTATCAGAGCACGTTGCACTATTTTATTGTGTTTGTGATCCCGTGACTTTAGGTATGCCTTTAGGTGGTTTTGATCATTTTAGAAATCACGTGTTTAAAACTTCTAATTGGAAATGACACATGAAGTCAGCTGTTAAAAATTTGGTTAAAAAGGATGATTGTGAGAAGTGACTTTGCTGCGAAGGGTTTGTCCATAGGACAAATGAGTGCCCCACTAAACTTAGGGAGAATTTTAATAAACCAATAAATCGCATTTCTACTCTTAGTGAGAGTGACCCGAAAATAGAAACATTTTATGCTAGTAAGTGAGACCTTCCCACCATTATGGCTAATCATGTGAGTAATCATGACATACCTTTGCATGATTCTTCCGTCGCTACAGGTTGTGATGCCCTAGATAGTGAGGGTGAGGTGAGTAAGGATGAGAGTGAGGATAAGAGAGACTTGTAAACTACCTTTACTGAGTTATATGAAGAAAATTTGAAAGTAAAGAAGGAAAAATTGAACTTAGACTCTAAGCTAAAATAATGTGCCATAGAAAATAATAATACAAATTCTTTAATTGAGGATCTTAGGGATCGTGAGAAGAAAATTTGAGAGAAGCTAGAATATATCGAGGGTGAGAGAGATAGTCTTAGAGGGTTGATGGAGGCTATGAAAAGTAACTAATTGAGTTTCAGGATTCTAGGCGTTTACTTGAGTCGAGGATAGGTGAGGTTGAAGAGAAATTGAGAGATTCGAGTAAGGTCAAATTTGATTTGGAAGCAAGGTCCAAAAAGTAGATAAAATCTTAGGAACTGTCCCAATCAAAGATAATAGGTGTGGTATTGGCTTCGATAAACACATTGCACCCATTACCAAAGTTAAAACAATGCAAGCAAGAAATCCACATAGGGTCGTTTGGAGAGAATGTTAAAAATAATTGTCGCATAGCAAACACTCTCGACCGTATCTGCACTTCCACTCATTGCGATAGGATAGGTCATCTTAGACAGTTTTGCTACAATCTTAAAAGTGCTCCTAGAAAGTCTAAGAATAAGTTCTTTTTGGTTCCCCAAACCCCCACTCGTCATTTCACACCAACTTGGGTTAGGAAATCGAATTTAGAGGCATTAGGTATTAGGATTGGTGATACACATGTCATTGCCCGTGGTTCTCCCCATGTTTCCTCTTTTGGTTGGGCATCTTCATTACTTTGTCATAATCTAGTGTGTTATTGTGATATATCTTGTATAGGTTTATGACGTGTAGCTAGTTGTAGTCTTTTCATTTATTTGAGTCTTATTAAAAATTACAAAAAGATTTTTGGTTTTAAATATATTTGATAAAAATACAAAAAAAAAAATTTGGTCAAAAATATTTTTTTAAAAGCAAAGATTTTTGGTTTTTTGTGTCGCATGCTTTCATGTTTGATATGGCATATTGGTGTGCTTGGACCCCATCACTTCATTATCCATGTGGCTAGGACATTTGGTCATAATTATTGATGCGTTGAATGATCTTAACTATTGTTTTAATGGGGTTGTTTCGAAGTTCAGATTTATTTGGAATCGGCTTTGTGTATATGTCATTCTTGCACACATGCATGAGTTTATATGAATGTTTGACATCATATGCATATTTGAGTTTGGCAAGACGTTATTATCTCAATTTTGCCATCTATGCGTAAGTAGACTTAGGAGGAGGTGTGCATGTAAGACCCATTTACCGTGATGAGTTAGAATGCATAAATGGAAAAATGATGAGTGTTCACGGGAAAGGGATTCAAGAGTACAAAGCTAACTCTTCGTGAAACCCACCGTTTACAAGAGTCCAAAAGAAAATTATTGGCAATAAAAAGAATCATACGCCAAAAATGGGGCCAACGGGATTTTTCTAAGGAGAGAAAAATATATCACCTTAAAAGAAAAAGAAATATTATTTATGAGGGTGTTCGAATTGAAAAGTAAAAACGGGTTTGCATCACAAATCCTAGGGTTGAAACATCGCATCATGACACTGTTGTTTGTAAAATAGTCAAAATTATGGATTTGTGTGTATGTTGCTTGTTTAGTTCATTTAGCTCATATGGCTAAACAACGTTTGTTGACATATTTCTATCCATTAGACCTTCTTGAATGTTTCGATGTGTTGAATTTATTATTCATTTGTTGTAGTACACAACCATTCACTCCGTGTCCATGTTTGAGCAGATTGATTCTATGTTGGCATGAGACTTACATTGTTTTATTTTATTGTTTTATGTTTTGAGTCTGTTTTGGTACTGTTTGGTCTTTCTAGTAAGATTTTTATGAAAAAAAATTCACTGGACGAAACCTAAACAATTTTTGAGTTGGTTTTGAGAAGTTTCATATCTCGTTCAAGCGACATAAGTATGTTGTTCAAGAGAATTATCCATGTCACGAGAAGTGGTTGTCCAAGCGAATCTATATGTTGTTCAAGTGACAGGTTCAAACGAAGTTGGGGTTATATTTAAACATCTCGTTCGTCTGACTTGTCCATTTTTCACTTTACCATTTCTCTCTCTCATTCTTCCTTATTGCGATAGCTCTATCTACCATTGTCAAGCTAGTCAAAGCTTGGAATTTCTCCTTTCATCATTGATTTTGACCCTGTGTCTACCCCGCGATCTTATTTCACATTTTGTATGTATTATCTCCTATTCTTTTCTAATAATCCATGGAGTTTTGATCCATTTTGTTGGTTTATGCTTTCGGGTTTTGAGTAAGGTAAATATACACAATGTTTACACTATTTTGCTACTAAATACGTGTATTATTCGTTCTCATTTCTTGTTTGGGATCAAAAATCACGTTTAAGCTAGGGTTTGTTTGAAATTTTCGAATTAAAGCACATAACACTCCTACATTGTTGTTGGTGTTAATTTTTTTCAAATCAAATCAGTGTGTAGGGTTTTTATGTTTTTTTAACTCAAAGTTTTAATGTTTTGGGGCTGATAGTGTCGATTATGAGCCATTTTTTTGTGTCCCCTACGTGTATTCAAAATTTTATCCAACAAATTTGTTTTAATTTTTTTTTTGTTAATATATGTTTCTTTGGATTTTTTCTGGGATACCCACACTTGTGTCATTTTGTTGGGTTATATTATTTGAGTATTTTATATCTCGATTGTCTCTACTGCTGTTGTGCTTGGTGTTCGCGGTGGTTAGGGTGAACTTGTGTATGGATATAGGTTCATAGTATTTAGGAGTTAGTTGACCCATCTTTCCTCACACTACACATTATCATTTTGTGTCCAATTAGCTATGCCTCCCAGACGTCGAGGTGCCCCTACCAGCCATCTTGATGAGAAGCCTTGATCTTCTCACGCCCAGCGAGCTCGGGCTAATCGACCTCCCTACTCTGTTGTGAGATGGGATACTCGTGTCAAGTACGAGCACTACTATATGCTTGTATTTCATATCCGGTCTGTTGTTAGGGAGAGAATTTTTAGGTTTTATGAATCCGATCATTTTTCCATACCTTGTTGGATTTTAGGTAAGGGTTGGGATTCTTTATTTGATGCATATGGAGCCGTATATTATAATATTGTGCAAGATTTCTTCTATCGTGTTATCCATACTTCAGAGGTACTTCAGACATCCATACATGGAGTTCTTATCATCATCACGACTAATCTGATAGCTGGGATGCTATAGATGCCACGCGTCCCTGACGTCGTGTTCCCCATAAGCACTGATGATGGTCCATCTTATGAGGATATTATCCACCACTGTTTCTGGGAGATTCTTCTAGAGGGCATTACTATGTTTCAGTGTCATCTACACCCGTCATCCTTAATCTATCCTAGGATAAATCATACCCATATAGGATTTGACATAGTTTACTTCATGTATGCTGTATCCCAGGGGTGGGATATTGATTTACCTGCCATTATGCTCCAGGTGATGGCATCTATTACTATTGTCGGTTGCCAATTGTTTGCCCTGCTCTTCCTTATGGGATTCTTATTACACAGATCTATGTATCTTATGGGGTTCCTATCTTAGAGGATGGCCTGTTTCTCTCAGATGCCGCTATCATTGATCACATTAAGTTCACTCGTTCAGAGAGTCATCTGAATGTTGAGGCGAGAGCGAGACCTCCACCCACTAAGGGAGCCTATTCAGGAGCTAGATACACTTCCTAGCTAACTAGTCCCACTAGTCCCAGTCCTGATGCGACTCTGCCTTGTCCTTCCACATTTGCAACTAGAAGCCATATCGAGGAGGGTTTTTATACCTTACAGGCAAAGGTGGCTGCTTAGTCCAAGATGTGTGATACAATGATGGCCATGTTTAATGCTGAGGTAGAGGCCAAAGCAGTTACAGATTCAAAAATGACAACGTTCTTTGAGTATATGAGGAGGAGAGAGAAGAACACATTCTTCTAGTTTACAACATGATGCAACTACATACACTGGGGATGCTGATGCTAATGATGATACTTCTACTATTGATTAGTTTTATGTAGTTAAGATATTGTATTTTTAGTGCATTGTATTTGAGTTTGTACTTAATGATATATTGATTTATTGTCATTTGCGATGTACTCGTACTCTCATGGATCTCCAGTTTTATATCAACACATTGAGTTTTAATGACATGGATGTATATTCTTTTATGATGTAGTCTTATTCCATTATTACTTGTGTTATATCCATTTATTGCTATCTTTTATTATCCATTGTCATAATTTGTTTTCTTTGTTGATACTGAGATTTGTTTATTTAGCCATGTTGTTGTTATTCAGATTTTTCTTACTAGATACGGTCTGTCCCACGATTTGTCTATTATAGGCAAAAAGGGGGAGTGATGTAGGGGGGGTTTATTTATTCATCTTTTATTGATATATTTTTGTTCCTCTATACTTCACTTGGTTATTTGTTTATGGCTCGTCTGTGTAGGTATATTTATTCAGACAATCAGATATTTATTATTACATCACATTCAGAGATAGATTAACATTCAGATGCTTGCCGATTCTACAGTTTTGTTCATGTCTTGTATTTTTATCATTTTCGATTTATGGGTTAGGACATATTTTTTACGGCTTATAGAATTTTTTATTTATTTTTTATTTTTGTCCAAAGGGGGAGATTTGTAGGAACAAGATTATGATCGAGTAAATCTTTTTGTAAATAGCTTAATTCCTGACAAAATAGTTTGAGCCTAGGCTAGTTTTTAATTTGAGATTAATTGAAACCTACGACAGCTCAAGATTGAAGAATTTTCAATTAAAATCTTTGAAGAAGAAATCAAGTCAAGTTGCATTTTTCATACTCAGTTTGTTCTAGATCACTCGGGTATGAATGCTTAAGAGAATTGATGTGATTTAGAATTTTGAGTAAATAATGGATGTGTTAAAGGTTTTTTAATATTGGGAATTAAATTTAATATATGAAAATAATGTATTTTAAGTATTTCTGAGTTAATATAATTTTAAAAAAAATAGAGGATTTAATTTAAAAGGAAAATTATGTTTTTGTTGTCGCTCAAACGACAGTGTATGTCGTTATAATGACATGTACATGTCACTAGATTGGCATGGGCAAGTCTCTCGAATGAGTTGATGCCTCTGTTTTTGTGTTTTGTTTTCGTTGGACTCTTGTTTACTCAGAAATAAATACACCTCACTGCTAAGACGTTTTGAGAAGAACAGTTTACAAAAACCCCATTAAGTTCTTCATCATCCGGAGTTTATTAAAGATCAAACTACTTAAATCTATAGTTTGCGATCTTGAACACGTTTTCCGAAACAAACTTTATCATTGATTACATAATCACAGACTGTGGTCATTGAGGATTCTTGCGGATGTGCCTTGTTGAAGACGAGAGTTGCGATTCTGGAGGGTTTTTATGGGAGTCCTTTACTGAGTTAGATTGCGCATCTACGTGAATTTGATGTTGTAAATTCATTACAGATTTTGTTATGCTGTAAATAACGATTTACTATTCAAAGTGAAAGAAAAAGGGGTTTACCCTTTTCCTAAAATTATTTCTTTTACCACATGCTTTAATTATTTAATGGATTAAATCACTTAGATGCTTGTTTAGGGTTTGAGAAGATAAAATTGGATTTAACTAAAAAATGGAAAAAGTTGTTTTTACCTAAAGCACACACTAAAGGTCCTTCTTAATCAGGGAATTCGGATATCCAAACGTCGAATTCCTCTATGGGGTATTCAGCATGGTAGTCGGAGATAGATCTTCCTTTCATGGATTTTTGCGTGACATACATGATATCAAACTTGCCTAGCAGTATCAACCATTGGGCCATTCGACTAGACCAGGTATTTGATAGGATTCATTCAGGATACAAGTCTAATGGAAAAAGCGATCATGTAGTGCCGTAATTTCTGAGTGACCCAGACAAGGGTGATACATGCTTTCTCCAAGGTAGTGTAGTTGACTTTGTACCTAGACAATTTTTCTTTCTTAGTAGACGGCTCTCTCTTTGTGGGATTCTTTAAGTTATTAGGCTAGCAAAGCCCCAGTTGTAGTGTCTGTTACGATCAAGTAGAAGAGTAGAGGGAGCCCAGGCTGTAATGGAAAGAGTACTAGAGTTCGAGTAAGATACTTCTTTATTCAGTCAAAGGCTTCTGTAACACCCCGCCCGCCCGGGGAGAGCGAACGGAGCGCTAATGCGATAAAATAAATCCAAATCCACAAGTGACAAGTGACAAGGTATAAAGCATCTAAATAAACCCACAATAATATAAATCCACTAATTTTAATTCTTCAAATACAACAAGTCTCTCGAATAAATAAAACATCTAACTCGAAAAATAAAATACAAATCTCCAAAGCTCTATACAACAAAATAATACAAATCTTTCCCAAATAATCCTCGCTAAAATCAATCTCCAGAGCGCCCCAAAAATCCGTGCTAACCTGCCACTAAAAGAAAATATGGGGAAGTACACAATACGACAGGAAAGATGCTCAACAAATATAAGTTAGCGATGAATAAAACGTAACAACACGAGTACGAATATTCAAATCAAAGTGCAAATCTCAAAGCATTTATCAATATAATTTCTCAACAACACTTTAACCGGGTCACCAGGCCTCACCACATCCGTATATGCTTTATCAAGCCATAACTCGGGAAACAGGAATTTTGGCGGGTGCCCAACCTCCGTGCCATATTAAAATCTCATGACAACGTGATCATCAACAATATAATGATACCACATGAATCAAAATAATTTCAACAATTATTTTCCAGATTTTAATGAATTTAACAATTCAAATATGAGTTCAATTAAACAAGAATTCAAAGAGAATGACACTCGCGAGATTTAAGGAGCATATTGTGTAAAACTCCATACCTCAAACCATGATGAGAAACCAATGATAACATCGTCAAGATCAACTCAAAAGATCTACAAAAGCTCCTCCAAGAACCTCCAACAAAAATATCCCCAAGAACACCTCTAATCTAAGGTTGGAACTCACAAATCTCAAGGGCCAATGTGTATATAAAAAGAAGAGGAATATAAAATATATTTGCTGCCAAAAAATTGTGCCAAACGTAGGTTAAAAGGGTTGCCCACGACTTCCTTTTATAATGCAAAGAAATGAAGAATTGGAATCCAAAAGACTCCTTTAAATAAGGAAAATAAATGAAGATTTGGAAGTCAAAACAACTCCAAGAGTTAAAAATATTTTAAAATCATTTTAAAATCTGTTTTAACTCCGTTTTCGAAACCATTTGAAATTCTCGCCGTTAAAAATAATAACCAACATATTTGAACAATAAAAATAATTTTATCAAAAACTTTATTTTCCTCCATTTTCCAGAAATTAATTAAAATAACTCAAAATTACGCGGGTTGTTACACTTCCCCACTAACAATGGAATTTCGCCCTCGAAATTCGTCGAATGCCTAACTCTCAAAAATCAGGCCACTATACTAACTCCAAAAATAAATCACGTCTCCCAAAAATAAATTCCTCACCTCTAATCTCGAAACCTAGCACGAATATCACCTAAAATTTTCTATCTTCAAAAATTGCTAACCACGCAATGAACCCAAAATCCAAGCCCCGAGGGTTGCCGTATACCTAAGCTCTGATACCATTTGTAACACCCCGCCCGCCCGGGGAGAGCGAACGGAGCGCTAATGCGATAAAATAAATCCAAATCCACAAGTGACAAGGTATAGAGCATCTAAATAAACCCACAATAATATAAATCCACTAATTTCAATTCTTCAAATACAACAAGTCTCTCGAATAAATACAACATCTAACTCGAAAAATAAAATACAAATCTCCAAAGCTCTATACAACAAAATAATACAAATCCTTCCCTAATAATCCTCGCTAAAATCAATCTCCAGAGCGCCCCAAAAATCCGTGCTAACCTTCCACTAAAAGAAAATATGGGGAAGTACACAATACGACAGGCTAGATGCTCAACAAATATAAGTTAGCGATGAATAAAACGTAACAACACGAGTACGAATATTCAAATCAAAATGCAAATGTCAAAGCATTTATCAATATAATTTCACAACAACACTTTAACCGGGTCACCAGGCCTCACCACATCCGTATATGCTTTATCAAGCCATAACCCGGGAAACAGGAATTTTGGCGGGTGACCAACCTCCGTGACATATTAAAATCTCATGACAACGTGCTCATCAACAATATAATGATACCACATGAATCAAAATAATTTCAACAATTATTTTCCAGATTTCAATGAATTTAACAATTCAAATATGAGTTCAATTAAACAAGAATTCAAAGAGAATGACACTCGCGAGATTTAAGGAGCATATTGTGTAAAACCCCATACCTCAAACCATGATGAGAAACCAATGATAACATCCTCAAGATCAACTCAAAAGATCCACAAAAGCTCCTCCAAGAACTTCCAACAAAAATATCCCCAAGAACACCTCTAATCTAAGGTTGGAACTCACAAATCTCAAGGGCCAATGTGTATATAAAATGAAGAGGAATATAAAATATATTTGCTGCCAAAAAATTGTGCCAAACGTAGGTTAAAAGGGTTACCCACGACTTCCTTTTATAATGCAAAGAAATGAAGAGTTGGAATCCAAAAGACTCCTTTAAATAAGGCAAAGAAATGAAGATTTGGAAGTCAAAACAACTCCAAGAGTTAAAAATATTTTAAAATCATTTTAAAATCTGTTTTAACTCTGTTTTCGAAACCATTTGAAATTCTCGCCTTTAAAAATAATAACCAACATATTTGAGCAATAAAAATAATTTTATCAAAGACTTTATTTTCCTCCATTTTCCAGAAATTAATTAAAATAACCCAAAATTACGCGGGTTGTTACACTTCCCCACTAACAATGGAATTTCGCCCTCGAAATTCGTCAAATGCCTAACTCTCAAAAATCAGGCCACTATACTAACTCCAAAAATAAATCACGTCTCCCAAAAATAAATTCCTCACCTCTAATCTCGAAACCTAGCACGAATATCACCTAAAATTTTCTATCTCCAAAAATTGCTAACCACGCAATGAACCCAAAATCCAAGCCCCGAGGGTTGCCGTATACCTAAGCTCTGATACCATTTGTAACACCCCGCCCGCCCGGGGAGAGCGAACGGAGCGCTAATGCGATAAAATAAATCCAAATCCACAAGTGACAAGGTATAGAGCATCTAAATAAACCAAAAATAATATAAATCCACTAATTTCAATTCTTCAAATACAACAAGTCTCTCGAATAAATACAACATCTAACTCGAAAAATAAAATACAAATCTCCAAAGCTCTATACAACAAAATAATACAAATCCTTCCCAAATAATCCTCGCTAAAATCAATCTCCAGAGCGCCCCAAAAATCCGTGCTAACCTGCCACTAAAAGAAAATATGGGGAAGTACACAATACGACAGGCTAGATGCTCAACAAATATAAGTTAGCGATGAATAAAACGTAACAACACGAGTACGAATATTCAAATCAAAATGCAAATGTCAAAGCATTTATCAATATAATTTCTCAACAACACTTTAACCGGGTCACCAGGCCTCACCACATCCGTATATGCTTTATCAAGCCATAACCCGGGAAACAGGAATTTTGGCGGGTGCCCAACCTCCGTGCCATATTAAAATCTCATGACAACGTGCTCATCAACAATATAATGATACCACATGAATCAAAATAATTTCAACAATTATTTCCCAGATTTCAATGAATTTAACAATTCAAATATGAGTTCAATTAAACAAGAATTCAAAGAGAATGACACTCGCGAGATTTAAGGAGCATATTGTGTAAAACCCCATACCTCAAACCATGATGAGAAACCAATGATAACATCCTCAAGATCAACTCAAAAGATCTACAAAAGCTCTTCCAAGAACCTCCAACAAAAATATCCCCAAGAACAACTCTAATTTAAGGTTGGAACTCACAAATCTCAAGGGCCATTGTGTATATAAAAAGAAGAGGAATATAAAATATATTTGCTGCCAAAAAATTGTGCTAAACGTAGGTTAAAAGGGTTTCCCACGACTTCCTTTTATAATGCAAAGAAATGAAGAGTTGGAATCCAAAAGACTCCTTTAAATAAGGCAAAGAAATGAAGAGTTGGAAGTCAAAATAACTCCAAGAGTTAAAAATATTTTAAAATCATTTTAAAATCTGTTTTAACTCCGTTTTCGAAACCATTTCAAATTCTCGCCTTTAAAAATAATAACCAACATATTTGAGCAATAAAAATAATTTTATCAAAAACTTTATTTTCCTCCATTTTCCAGAAATTAATTAAAATAGCCCAAAATTACGCGGGTTGTTACAGCTTCCTAATAGGCCTCATTCTAGATTTTGGTAGAATCCTTTGAGAGGAATTTGAAGATGGGCTCACAAATAGAAGTCAATCGGCTGATGAACTACCTGATATATTATAATTTTCCCTAGAATCCTCGGACTTCCTTCTCTGTTCGGGGTGGTGTCATTTTGAGTATGAATTTTACTTTGGAAGGATTTTCTTCAATCCCCTCCTCGCTAACCATGAATCCTAAAATCTTTCCTTTGGTGACACTGAAGACACATTTTTATGGGTTAAGTCGCGTCTGATTTCGCCACAGTCCTTCGAAGAACTTTTGAAGAGCGGGAACATGACCTTCTCAACTCTTAGACTTAATGATAATATCATCCACATATACCTCGACCTCTTTGTGTATTAGATCATGTAAGATGGTTGTGTCCTTGCATTTTTGAGATCTAATGGTTTAGTTGTGTAACAGAAGGTTCCCTAAGGGGTGATGAATGTGGTTTTTTCTTAATGTTTGGGGTGCATCTTAATCTAATTATATATGGAAAACCCATCGACGAATGACTTGATAGCATGACTAGCTATGTTGTCCACAATCATATCGATATTGGGTAGTGAGTAATCCTATTTCGGAGATGCTCTGTTCAAATCTCGCTAATCGACACACACGCGATCTTTTCCTCCTGATTTTGGTATGGGTACAATATTGGCTAACCATGCGGGATATTCGATCACTCAGATGAAGCCTACATTCATCTATTTGATCACCTCTTATTTAACCTTGAGCAACCATTCAGTGCGGAGCTTTCGCAGTTTTTGTTGGACCGATTTACATTCTGAAATAGTTGGAATCTCGTGCTGATCTATCTCAGGATAAATACCGGGCATGTCGTCATAGGATCATGAAAATACATCTACAAATTCCTTTAGTGGTTCTTCGAATTGCACGTGCTCATGCTCGTTAAGGTTGGACCATATCCTAATCTCGCGCAGTTGGCAACTAGAACTGAGATTGATAATAAAAGTCTCATCCTCATTAATTTGAATGCATTTATGTTATTTGTTATTAACCTTATTAAGGTCAGTTAAGAATTGTTCATTTTCAAAATCATCATTATCAAGAGTTTGATTAAAATCAAGATAATTAATGTAATGCATATCGAGATACTCAAAATCTTTAATTATTTCATTCTCGAGAAAAACATCATTGAGAACCTTGTCAAGGGAGGCCTTGATTACATTGTTATCAGAAAAAGGAGGAATGAAAAAAGAGGAATAAATAGGATAAACATCTAGAATGGGTTACATTTTAGCAGGTGGAACTCACATAGCATTCTAGTTGAGGAGGCATTCATCAGCAGTCTTGATTAGGGTGAATAGGTCCAATGATGTAGCTCTTAAGTTGATCATGCAGAGTTTCATCCCTAGTGTCTGCAGATTGAATGAGTCCTCGAAGTCACTACCCTAGGAAACTTAGGTAATAACTATAGTCTTCTCAAAGAGCGGTTACACATGATGCTGGTAACTTTAGACCCGTGAGTAGTTGTCTTGGAAGAATATCTCCATCACAGGCTTCATCTTCTTGTCCGCATGATCATACCATTGTTCGAGAAATACACAAAAAGGAAAATCTTCACCCTCTTTGATGAATATTACATTCAAGGAATCCCCTAAAACAGTCTTGGTTCTTTCTAAAATTATCTTTAATTGGGGTTAGCGAAGCATTCTAAGTTCCTATGATGACTGTTAATAGCACAGGCCATATGGAGGAATATCCTTCTTCAGTACTATGGGTTCCATTATCCCCTATTTTTGTCATCCCAGCCCCAGTTCGGGCATTAAAGTACATATTCTCTAACATATGCATCATATTGAGATTGTCATGAGGTTTTTCTCTATACAGATATATCTTTGAAATCATCCCCTATTGGGAGTGGACGTGGTCCGACTCGAAAGATAGACAGAAGCATGTCATTCGCCTCATGATGTATCTCTAGTATCTGGTTACTGGTGCTTGCATTCTCAGTATTATAATCATCTCCCATGATGGTGATGACCTTCCCTTTGGTGAAGAACTTCAGTTTATGATGTAAAGACGAAAATACCCCTTAATGCTATGAAGCCTCGATTGACTGAGCAATAGATTGAAACAAGCAGGTATGTCGACAACTTAGAACTCAATAATGGGATTAATAGGGACATCCTCATTTGTAAGCTTTATGGATCCCATTACCTCTCGATGGGTGTTTTTATAAGCATTCACTACGATGAAAGTTAGAGAAAGGTCGCTTAATTTTAGACATGGGCCAGCATTGAGTGCTGATATGTTGTCGACGAGTGAGAGCGGGACTATATTCCCCGTTACTTCAACAAAGATGTTAAGGGCTTCTTCAAAAAATAAAGCATCCTAGTAGAGGTTAAGGACCCAAATAGGTTCATAACCTCTTCTAGAATTGTAGAGGGAGGTACTATGGGCCCGGTAAGTAATTTTACAAAGCATTTTGGTGTATCTAGGAAGACATGAGGAGACCCAATAAAGTGATGTTAGCTTGAGTTTTCTTGGGCTGGTCGAGGATCTTGCTTTCCTTGATGGTCATTTCTAGAATGGGGAGTTTCTCGACAACTACTTTTCCTTTATCTTTTACTAGTGATTGAGGATTTGGATCTTGATCGTGTAATATGGTTCACGAAAGAGTGGTAGAAAATAAGCTTCATTTTTTCGTTTATCTCGGGTTATTCAGCCACTTTATTGATTTCTCCTAGTAGATCTTCAAATGATATCATTTTACATACATCGATTACTGGACTAATATTTTCTTGGATTAGCACTTTGTCTCAGCTATCAAACTCCCCCCCTCCCTCCCCCTCCATCCAGTGGAAATGAATTTATATTTTCATGAGAAGTTAATGCATTATACAACATCAATAGTTTCTTCTTATAGATCCTCCCACTTAAAGAGGAGATGAAAAAGTAAAGAGACCAACCGCCCTTGTAGCTTTAAGGCATCGAGTAACTCAGATATACAGTAAATTTCATCGATATATCGAGACAAGCTTGCCATGATCTAAACAGTGTCATCCAAACTGACTTCGTCAACGGGTACCCCCAAATTATCTGACTCGTGAGCCCACTTTCGGGCTACCATCAACAGTGTGCTAAAGTTCTAGAAGCAAAGGTCAGTTTCAAGGGCAATTTCATCCCAAACTCTAGGAGTAGGTTCAGTACCACTAGCAATTCCATAACTTCTCCTCTGTATTAGGTACGAGCGGTAATATACGCATTTACAAGAAGTCACAGAGCTTGGTCGATAAAACAGGTAGGGTGTATGAGAAAATATGGGCAGACTTTCAGAGGTTTAGGTGAAGATACATGTATAATGAGTGATTTATTGGGTACAATCTGGGAAGATGGGTCAAATTATGTATAATTTTCTAAGAAGATGGCGTTTGTATGAGTTGGGAGTGGATTGTGAGTGGTGTTTGGTTTAGGATTGACTATTGGGGCAGTGATACCCCGATCGATCAGACCTTGGATTACATTATCGAGATGGATACACTTTTCAGTGGTATGGACAATAGTTTGGTGAAAATCACAATGGTCATCGGGATTGAAATTTTGGTAAGTGCGTTTGGTAATAGACGAGGTTCCAAAGGCTTGATGAGATTTCGGCTCAGTGGGGCATAGTAAACTTTGAAGAATGGCGTATGAATCTCGGTGTATTCTTTTTGACTGACTAGCACGACTTTCTAGCACCCAAGAGGTATCATTCTAGAAATGTTATTGATGGTCGAGACTGTAGTAAGCTTATCACATTTTCTTGGAGTGAACTGTCTGAATACCTTCTTTTGATCAGCTTCTATCTTGGCAATAGTTTCTTCATTCTCTACTCCTACTTCCTGAAAGGCTCAGAAATATGGGTAATCTTTGCTCCCATCATCGCTCGAACATAGGTAAGAAGTTTTTCTTCATAATACTAACTTGGTCCTCTTTGAAAGGCCGATTAGTCACAGTGGTCACTTTCTCCCTCCACCTTGCTATGAAATTATTGACAGTTTCTTTGGGGTTTTCTTGAGAAGTTATAAATCACGGCATGTAACCTCCAACTCCTCATTGTATTTTTACTGTGACATGAATTCACGGGCAACATCCTCCTAACTGCGAATTATGGATTCCTCGAGGGAAATGAACTAACAAAGCGCATTGTCTTTCAGAATTTAATGGAACACTTGGGCCATTATTTTTGCGAAGGGACCTAGAGAGTCATGTCTCGATGGTAACTTTGGATATGAATAATTGGGGGGCTATTACCCTAGAACTTCTCAATGTTGGGCATCTTAAATTTTTTTGACAGCCTTGCTTTAGGGTAGGGAGACATATGGGTGTAATCCATGTAGTTCACAGAGATTTGGACTTGGTCAAACTTCTTGGTCAACAGTTTAAGGTCCTCCTTGACCTTGTTCAACACTACTTCCTTTGAATCGATAGTTAGTGGTAGGTTAGCCCCTGGCTGGGCAAGATTCGGTATATGGAGCTGAGTTGCTGGTGGCCCATTGGCAAGAAGGGCATGTGGACTGTGTTGATATTATTTAGAGACCCAAATAGGCTCAGGTGCAGGTGGAACCATAGCACGAGGAGAGAGAACCTTGGGATCTTCGAGAATAGGACCCAGTTTCATTGTATCTCATGAACCTCAGTTTGAAGGTTGTTAATCTTGACAGTAAGTTGGACTAGGACCGTCATCAAATCAAGATGCACATTCGATACTTGGTCAGCATTGTGCATGGAGCGTTGGTGAAGGTTGATTCCAAACTCAAAGGAAGTAGAAGGAGAGTTGATGGATCTCGGGTAGTTCCACAAAAGATTGAATCCAATAGGGAGCCAGACCAAGGGTCGGGTACGAAATCGACCACAGAGGGAAAAATGATTAGAATTTATTTTTAATAGTAAAAAGAAGAATTTTTTTTTATTGGAAATGAGGAAAATGTTATTGACATTTTTTGAAAAGGGGAGGATAAAAATATTTTTGGTATTTTTATAAAACGAGGGGGGGAATGTTTTTGGTATTTTGACAATAGAGGGGGAAAATGTTTTTTGGTATTTTGATCAAAGCGGAGGAAAAACGTTTTTGTCACTTTTGGTTAAGAAGGAAGAAAAACGAGATGAGAGTCTCATCATTATTATTAGGTTTATGTTTTCACTTGTATTGGGTTTACCTAAACCCAAAAGAAATGTCGGACGGGACCCGAGCCTGGGAAAATTGGGTTTAAAAAATTTGTAAAACATGGTTTGACCTGTTGCCAGGCTCATGGATAGGACCTGTTTTGGAAAATGAGACAAAATCAAGTGAAGATTTAGGTGGCATACTGACCCATCATTTCAACAGAGTTTCATGTAGTAACCCACAAACTAAATATGAGTGCCCTAGATTTGACGCCTGTATGAGGGTATGAAGTTGTTGGGTTAATGGAAAGGTTCCCCCTTTTGCACGACTTCCACAATATGCGTCTTGCTTTTGAGGGAAATCAGTATGTGTGGAAAATAAATTTGATATACCAGAGTGTATGTGAATTTTGTCATTATATACGTCATTGGGATAGTACGTGTGATAGAGAATTCGATATACTCGATGTATGTGAAAGAGTTCCCTGACATATACCAGTCGTTATGATGTCGGTTAAGCGGTATGATGTAGGGGTAACCGTTTGATATACGTCGAAGGTACTTGGCTAATGGAAGGTGAGAGTCATATTGCTCAGGCTAACTATGACCTACCGGATCATCTACCATCACAAATTGACCCCCCAGTACGGGACACAATTTTGGTCAATATAGCAATGCTCTTGGTGATGTAGTGTGCAAAATACATGTTTCTTGATTGGTATATTATGGAGAGAGTATTTTATTTGGCATAATGAGCACTATACAGACAAGGAATAATGTTCAAGTATAATGAAAAGTAAATCTACAGCGGATCATGAAGTTATGTGTGAATAGCTATAAGTGACTGTGTAGAAGTGAATCTAAGCATGAATCAACTAAAAATGGTGTGTGACAAGTGTGAGTGATCATGGATATATACAAGTGTGATAAGTGGAGGTGTGTGCTAGGGACACCTAAGTATGGATATTCTAAGTGGCGTGTGAAGTATGTGAGTAAAAGTGGTCTTATATACAAATGTAGGTAGTGTGAGGTGGACATGGAGGTTGTTTACAAGTGTGTGAAGTGAAAAATGAGTAAGATGTGATATAAACATGAGGTACATATATACAAGAAATAATAGAGGAGAAAAGGGAACATACAGGTACGTGCATACGCACACAATAAAAAATGATAACACCTATGCAAACAAAATCTAGCCCTCTGATGACAAGTCAATCCCCAGTGGATTCGCTACTGTCGCCATCCCTAGATCTTCACCCTCCCCCGGGGCACTTTCGGGTGGAAAAGAGGGAGAGGTAAAGGTCTCGCACCTCTCGCTATGTCAGGAGGTGCTTCAGTCATCGTCGTTCTTTGGGTGATGCAAAGAGATAGAGTCGCCAACCTGTTTTGCACAAAAGAGGCAAAAGAACACGTCACTATCTCGACAGCATCAAAGACAAACTGATGCTTGCGAAACCAATAGCTCAAAGGTTCGGGGGCTAAGTTATGGAATGGGATGGTGTTTGGCACCCATCCCGCTCTTTCGGTCTCTCATGGGCTTATGTTACTATTTTCCTTAATTTCTCCGTCAAGTGTGTGAGTGCATATATATAGGTGGATATCGGAGTCGCTCGACACCCATCATGTAAAAGATGGAGTGAGGTCATCCATAGGGATGTTCCCAAAATAATAAAAAAAATGATTTGTGCCCTTTTCGAGATATTGATCGTTATGATGAAATGATAATATATGTTAGATATGCCGCAAGTACGAATCTAAAGTATGATATATATATATATATATATATATATATATATATATATATATAAGCGAGTAAAATAGGAAAAATGATGAAAATTGGACTCAAGTCTCGAGTTTTAGGACAAAACATCTACGTTGCCTATAAAGGCATCAAAGTCTACGTAGTTCTCATGTGGCACAAGGGTGGGGTTTCTCCCATAGATTCAAATAGGAGCTTATTATATGTGTGTTTAGAAAGGATATTATTTGTTTTGTGAACATATGATGAAGAATCCAGTCGTAATTTATAGGTGTAACCATCTTTTTATTTTTTTTTAGTTTTTTATAGAAAAAAATTATTTGAAATATAACTAATAAAGGACTGAAGATTAATATGTGTATATTCTAAAGTAAAAAACTAAATTTAGATCTCATCATGATTATTATGTTCATGTTTTCAATTGTATTGGGTGTACCTAAACGCAAAAGAAATGTCAAACGGGACCCGAGCTTGGAAAAATTGGGTTTGAAAAATTTGTAAAACATGGTTTGACTTGTTGCCAGATTCATGGACAAGGTCCTGTTTTGGAAAAAGAGACAAAATCAAGAGAAGATTTGGGCGGCATGCCGACCCGGCATCTAAACAGAGTTTCATGTAGTAACCGACAAACTAAATATGAGTGCCCTAGGTTTGATGCCTATATGAGGGTATGCAGTTGTTGGGTAAATGGAAAGGTTCCCCCTTTTACATGACTTCCACAATATGAGTGTTTCGTTTGAGGGTAATTAGTATGTGTGGATAAGACATTTGATATACCAGAGTGTACTTGAATTTGGTCGTTATATACGTCATTGGGAGAGTACGTGTGATAGCGAATTCAATATACTCGATGTATGTGAAAGAGTTCCCTGATATATACCATTCGTCATGACGTCGGTCAAGCGGTACGATACGGGGGGAACCGTTTGATATACATCAAAGGTACTTGGCTAATGGAAGGTGAGAGTCATATTGCTTAGGCTAACTATGACCTACCGGATGAGCTCCCATCACAAATTGACCCCCCAGTACGGGACAAAATTATGGTCAATCTAGCATTGCTCTTGGTGATGTAGTGTGCAAAATACATGTTTCTTGATTGGTATATTATGGGGTGAGTATTTTATTTGGCATAATGAGCACTATACTAACAAGGAATAATGTTCAAGTATAATGAAAAGTAAATCTACAGTGGATTATGAAGATTACACTACACATGGATATGTGAGTGATGTGTGAATATCTATAAGTGACTGTGTAGAAGTGAATCTGAGCATGGATCAACTACAAATGGTGTGTGACATGTGTGAGTGATCATGGATATATACAAGTGGGATAAGTAGAGGTGTGTGCTAGCGACACCTAAGTATGGATATTCTAAGTGGCGTGTGAAGTATGTGAGTATAAGTGACCTTATATACAAGTCTAGGTAGTGTTAGATGGACATGGAGATTATTTATAAGTGTGAATAATAGAGGAGAAAAGGGAACATACAGGTACGTGCATACGCACACAAGAAAAAATGATATCACCTGTGCAAATCAAATCTAGGCCTCTTATGACAAGTCAATCCCCAGTGGAATCGCTACTGTGGCCATCCCGAGATCTTCACCCTCTCCCGGGGCACTTTCGGGTGGAAAAGAGGGAGAGATAACGGTATCGAACCTCTCGCTATGTCAGGAGGTTCTTCGGTCAACATCGTTCTTTGATTGATGTAAAGAGATAGAGTCGCCAACCTGTTTTGGACTAAAGAGGCCAAAGAACATGTCACTGTCTCGACAGCATCAAAGACAAACTGATGCTTGCGAAACCAATAGCTCAAAGGTTAGGGGGCTAAGTTATGGAATGGGAAGGTGTTAGACACCCATCCCGCTCTTTCGGTCTCTCATGGGCTTATGTTACTATTTTCCTTAATTTCTCCGTCAAGTATGTGAGTGTATATATATAGGTGGATATCGGAGTCGCTCAACTCCCATCATGGAAAAGAGGGAGTGAGGTCATCAATAGAAATGTTCCCAAAATAATAATAAAAAAAATATGATTTGTGTGCTTCTCGAGATATTGATCGTTATGATGAAATGATAAAATATGTTAGATAAGTCGCAAGTACGAATCTAAAGTATGATAAATAAATATATATATATATATATATATATAGAATAGGAAAAATGATGAAAATTTGACTCAAGTCACGAGTTTTAGGAAAAAACGTCTACGTTGCCTATAAAGGCATCAAAAGTCTACGTAGTTCTCATGTGGCACAAAGGTGGGGTTTATCCCATAGATTTAAATGGGAGTTTATTATATGTGTGTTTAGAAAGGATATTCTTAGTTTTATTAACGTATGATGAAGAATCCCTTCGTAATTTATAAGTGTAACCATCTTTTTATTTGTTTTGATTTTTTTATAGAAAAAAAAATTATTTGATATCTAACTAATAAAGGACTGAAGATTAATATGTGTATGGTCTAAAGTAAAAAACTAAATTTAGATCTCATCATTATTATGTTTATATTTTCACTTGTATTGGGACTACCTAAACGCAAAAGAAATGTCAAACATGACTCGAGCTTGGGAAAATTAGGTTTGAAAATTTATTAAAACATGGTTTGACTTGTTGCCAGGCTCATGGATGGGGTCCTGTTTTGGAAAAAGAGACAAAATCAAGTGAATATTTGGGCGGCATGCCGACCCGGAATTTCAACAGAGTTTCATATAGTAACCGACAAACTAAATATGAGTGCCCAAGGTTTGACTCCTAAATGAGGGTATGTAGTTGTTAGGTAAATGGAAATGTTTCCCCTTTTGCATGACTTCCACAATATGCGTCTTGCTTTTGACGGCAATCAGTATGTGTGGATAAGACATTTGATATACTGGAGTGTACGTGAATTTGGTCATTATATACGTCATTGGGAGAGTACGTGTGATAGCGAATTCGATATATTCGATGTATGTGAAAGAGTTCCCAGATATATACCAGTCGTTATGACGTCGGTCAAGAGGTACGATGCGGGGGGAACCGTTTGATATACATTGAAGGCAATTGGCAAATGAAAGGTGAGAGTCATATTGCTTAGGCTAAATATGACCCGTCGGATGAGCTCCCATCACAAATTGACACTCCAGTACGGGACAAAATTTTGGTCAATGTAGCAATGCTCTTGGCGATGTAGTGTGCAAAATACATGTTTCTTGATTGGTATATTATGGGGAGAGTATTTTATTTGGCATAATGAGCACTATACTAACAAGGAATAATGTTCAGGTATAATGAAAAGTAAATCTATAGTGGATTATGAAGATTACACTACGCATGGATACGTGAGTGATGTGTGAATATCTATAAGTGATTGTGTAGAAGTGAATCTAAGCATGGATCAACTACAAATGGTGTGTGACATGTGTGAGTGATCATGGATATATACAAGTGGGATAAGTAGAGGTGTGTGCTAGCGACACCTAAGTATGGATATTCTAAGTGGCGTGTGAAGTATGTGAGTATAAGTGACCTTATATACAAATGTAGGTAGTGTTAGATGGACATGGAGATTATTTATAAGTGTGAATAATAGAGGAGAAAAGGGAACATACAGGTACATGCATACGCACACAAGAAAAAATGATATCACCTGTGTAAATAAAATCTATGCCTCTTATGACAAGTTAATACCCAGTGGAATCGCTACTGTGGCCATCCCGAGATCTTCACCCTCTCCCGGGGCACTTTCGGGTGGAAAAGAGGGAGAGATAACGGTCTCGCACCTCTCGCTATGTCAGAAGGTCCTTTGGTCATCGTCGTTCTTTGGGTGATGTAAAGAGATAGAGTCACCAACCTATTTTGGACTAAAGAGGCAAAAGAACACGTCACTGTCTCCACAGAATCAAAGACAAACTGATGCTTGCGAAACCAATAGCTCAAAGGTTCGGGGGCTAAGTTATGGAATGGGAAGGTGTTAGACACCCATCCCGCTCTTTCGGTCTCTCATGGGCTTATGTTACAATTTTACTTAATTTCTCCGTCAAGTATGTGAGTGTATATATATAGGTGGATATCGGAGTCACTCGACTCCCATCACGGAAAAGAGGGAGTGAGGTCATCAATAGGAATGTTCCCAAAAAATAATTAAAAAAATATGATTTGTGCGCTTCTCGAGATATTGATCGTTATGATGAAATGATAATATATGTTAGATAAGCCGCAAGTACGAATCTAAAGTATGAAATATATATATATATATATATATATATATATATATATATATATATATATATATATATATATATAATAGGAAAAATGATGAAAATTGGACTCAAGTCTCGAGTTTCAGGACAAAACGTCTACGTTGCCTATAAAGGCATCAAAGTCTACGTAGTTCTCATGTGGCACAAAGGTGGAGTTTATTATATGTGTGTTTAGAAAGGATATTCTTAGTTTTATGAACGTATGATGAAGAATCCCGTCGTAATTTATAAGTGTAACCATCTTTTTATTTGTTTTGATTTTTTTATAGAAAAAAAATTATTTGAAATCTAACTAATAAAGGACTGAAGATTAATATGTGTATGATCTAAAGTAAAAAACTAAATTTAGATCTCATCATGATTATTATGTTTATATTTTCACTTGTATTGGGTCCACCTAAACACAAAAGAAATGTCAAACGGGACCCGAGCTTGGGAAAATTAGGTTTGAAAAAAATTTAAAACATGGTTTGACTTGTTGCCACGCTCATGGACATGGTCCTGTTTTGGAAAAAGAGACAAAATGAAGTGAAGATTTGGGCGGCATGCCGACCCGTCATTTCAACAAAGTTTCATGTAGTAACCGACAAACTAAATATGAGTGCCCAAGGTTTGACTCCTATATGAGGGTATGCAGTTGTTAGGTAAATGGAAATATTCCCCCTTTTGCATCACTTCCACAATATGCGTCTTGCTTTTGACGAAAATCAGTATGTGTGGATAAGCCATTTGATATACCAGAGTGTATGTGAATTTGGTCATTATATACGTCGTTGGGATAGTACATGTGATAGTGAATTCGATATCCTCGATGTAAGTGAAAGAGTTCCCTGATATATACCAGTCGTCATGACGTCGGTCAAGCGGTACAATGCAAGGGGAACCGTTTGATATACCTCGAAGTACTTGGCTAATGGAAGGTGAGAGTCATATTGCTTAGGATAACATATGACCTACCGGATGAGCTCCCATCAAAAATTAACCCCCCAGTACGGGAAAAAATTTTGGTCAATCTAGCAATGATCTTGGTGATGTAGTGTGCAAAATACATGTTTCTTGATTCGTATATTATGGAGAGAGTATTTTACTTGGCATAATGAGCACTATACTAACAAGGAATAATGTTCAAGTATAATGAAAAGTAAATCTTTAGTGGATTATGAAGATTACACTACGCATGGATACGTGAGTGATGTGTGAATATCTATAAGTGACTATGTAGAAGTGAATCTAAGCATGGATCAACTACAAATGGTGTGTGACATGTGTGAGTGAGCATGGATATATACAAGTGTGATAAGTAGAGGTGTGTGCTAGCGACACCTAAGTATGGATATTCTAAGTGGCGTGCGAAGTATGTGCGTATTAATGAACTTATATACAAGTGTAGGTAGTGTTACATGGACATGGAGATTATTTATAAGTGTGAATATTAGAGGAGAAAAGGGACCATACAGGTACGTGCATACGCACACAAGAAAAATTGATAACACCTATGCAAACAAAATCTATCTCTCTTATGACAAGTCAATCCCCAGTGGAATCGCTACTGTGTCCATCCCGAGACCTTCACCCTCTCCCGGGGCACTTTCAGGTGGAAAAGAGGGAGAGATAAAGGTCTCGCACCTCTCACTATGTCAGGAGGTGCTTCGGTCATTGTCGTTCTTTGGGTGGTGTAAAGAGATAGAGTCGCCAACCAGTTTTGCATAAAAGAGGCAAAAGAACACGTCACTGTCTCCACAGCATCAAAGATAAACTGATGCTTGTGAAACTAATAGCTCAAAGGTTTGGGGGCAAAGTTATGGAATGGGAAGGTGTTATACACCCATCCCGCTCGTTCGGTCTCTCATGGTCTTATGTTACTATTTTCCTTAATTTTTCTGTCAAGTATGTGAGTGTATATATATAGGTGGATATCGGAGTCGCTCGACTCCCATCGTGGAAAAGATGGAGTGAGGTCATCAATAGGACTGTTCCCAAAATAATAATAAAAAAAATATGATTTGTGCCCTTCTCGAGATATTGATCGTTATGATGAAATGATAATATATTTTAGATAGGCCGCAATTACGAATCTAAAGTATGATATATATATATATATATATATATATATATATATATATATATATATATATATATATGAATAAAATAGGAAAAATGATGAAAATTGGACTCAAGTCTCGAGTTTTAGGACAAAACGTCTATGTTCCCTATAAAGGCATCAAAGTCTACGTAGTTCACATGTGGCACAAGGGTTGGGTTTATCCTATAGATTCAAACGGGAGTTTATTATATGTGTGTTTAGAAAGGATATTCTTAGTTTTGTGAACATATGATGAAGAAACCCGTCGTAATTTATAGGTGTGACCATCTTTTTATTTGCTTTGATTATTTTATAGAAATTTTTTTTTTGAAACATAACTAATAAAGGACTGAAGATTAATATGTGTATGATCTAAAGTAAAAAACTAAATTTATATCTCATCATGACTATTATGATTATATTTTCACTTATATTGGGTCCACCTAAACAAAAAAGATATGTCAAACGGGACCTGAGCTCGGGAAAATTGGGTTTTAAAAATTTGTAAAACATGGTTTGACTTGTTTCCAGGCTCATGGACAGGGGTCTTGTTTTGGAAAAAGAGACAAAATCAAGTGAAGATTTGGGCGGCATGCTGACCCGGCATTTCAACAGAGTTTCATGTAGTAACCGACAAACTAAATATGAGTGCCCTAGGTTTGACTCCTATATGAGGGTATGCAGTTGTTGGGTAAATGGAAATGTTCCCCCTTTTGCATGACTTCCACAATATGCATCTTGCTTTTGAGGGAAATCAGTATGTGTGGATAAGCCATTTGATATACCAGAGTGTACGTGAATTTGGTCATTATGTATGTCATTGGGATAGTACGTGTGATAGTGAATTCGATATACTCGATGTATGTGAAAGAGTTCCCTGATAAATACCAGTCGTCATGACGTCGGTCAAGCGGTACGAGGCGGGGGGAACCGTTTGATATACATCGAAGTACTTGGCTAATGGAAGGTGAGAGTCATATTGCTTAGGATAACATATGACCTGCCGAATGAGCTCCCATCACAAATTGACCCCCCAGTGCGGGAAAATTTTTTAGTCAATCTAGAAATGCTCTTTGTGATGTAGTGTGCAAAATACATGTTTCTTTATTGGTATATTATGGAGGGAGTATTTTATTTGGCATAATGATCACTATACTAACAAGGAATAATGTTCAAGTATAATGAAAAGTAAATCTACAGTGGATTATGAAGATTACACTACGCATGAATACGTGAGTGATGTGTGAATATCTATAAGTGATTATGTAGAAGTGAATCTAAGCATGGATCAACTACAAATGGTGTGTGACATGTGTGAGTGAGCATGGATATATACAAGTGTGATAAGTAGAGGTGTGTTCTAGCGACACCTAAGTATGGATATTCTAAGTGACGTGTGAAGTATGTGAGTATAAGTGGCCTTATATACAAGTGTAGGTAGTGTTAGATGGACACAGAGATTATTTATAAGTGTGTGAAGTGAAAAGTGAGTAAGAGGTTCTATAAACATGAGGTAGAGATATAAAAGAAATAATATAGGAGTAAAGGGAGCATACAGGTACGTGCATACGCACACAAGAAAAAATGATAACACCTATGCAAACAAAATCTAGCCCTCTTATGACAAGTCAATCCCCAGTGGAATCGCTACTGTGGCCATCCCGAGATCTTCACCCTCTCCCGGGGCACTTTCGGGTGGAAAAGAGGGAGAGATAAAGGTCTCGCACCTCTCGCTATGTCAGGAGTTGCTTCGGTCATCGTCGTTCTTTAGGTGATGTAAAGAGATAGAGTCGCCATCCAGTTTTGCACAAAAGAAGCAAAAGAACACGTCACTATCTCGACAACATCAAAGACAAACTGATGCTTGCGAAACCAATAGTTCAAAGGTTCGGGGGCTAAGTTATGGAATGGGAAGGTTTTAGACAGCCATCCCGCTTTTTCGGTCTCTCATGGGCTTATGTTACTATTTTCCTTAATTTTTCCATCAAGTATGTGAGTGTATATATATAGGTGGATATTGGAGTCGCTCAACTCCCATCATGGAAAAGATGGAGTGAGGTCATCAATAGGAATGTTCCCAAAATAATAACAAAAAAAATATGATTTGTGCCCTTCTCGAGATATTGATCGTTATGATGAAATGATAATATATTTTAGATTGGCCGCAATTATGAATCTAAAGTATGATATATATATATATATATATATATATGGATAAATTAGGAAATATGATGAAAATTGGACTCAAGTCTCGAGTTTTAGGACAAAACGTCTATGTTGCCTATAAAGGCATCAAAGTCTACATAGTTCACATGTGGCACAAGGGTGGGGTTTATCCCATAGATTCAAACGGGAGTTTATTATATGTATGTTTGGAAAGGATATTCTTAGTTTTGTGAACATATGATGAAGAATCCCGTCATAATTTATAGGTGTAACCATCTTTTTATTTTCTTTGATTTTTTTGTAGAAAAAAATTATTTGAAATATAACTAATAAAGGACTGAAGATTAATATGTGTATGATCTAAAGTAAAAAACTAAATTTATATCTCATCATTATTATTATGTTTATATTTTCACTTGTATTGGGTATACCTAAACGCAAAAGATATGTCACACGGTACTTGAGCTCGGGAAAATTGGGTTTTAAAAATTTGTAAAACATGGTTTGACTTGTTTCCAGGCTCATGGATAGGGTCTTGTTTTGGAAAAAGAGACAAAATAAAGTGAAGATTTGGGCGACATGCCGACCCGTCATTTCAACAGAGTTTCATGTAGTAACCGAGAAACTAAATATGAGTGCCCAAGGTTTGACTCCTATATGAGGGTATGCAGTTGTTGGGTAAATGGAAATGTTCCCCCTTTTACATAACTTCCGCAATATGCGTCTTGCTTTTGAGGGAAATCAGTATGTGTGGATAAGCCATTTGATATACCAGAGTGTACGTGAATTTGGTCATTATATACGTCGTTGGGATAGTACATTTGATAGTGAATTCGATATACTCGATGTATGTGAAAGAGTTCCTTGATATATACCAGTCGTCATGACGTCGGTCAAGCAGTACGATGCAAGGGGAACCGTTTGATAAACATCAAAGTACTTGGCTAATGGAAGGTGAGAGTCATATTGCTTAGGATAACATATGACATACCGGATGAACTCCCGTCACAAATTAACCCCCCAGTACGGGAAAAATTTTTGGTCAATCTAGCAATGATCTTGGTGATGTAGTGTGCAAAATACATGATTCCTGATTCGTATATTATGGAGAGAGTATTTTACTTGGCATAATGAGCACTATACTAACAAGGAATAATGTTCAAGTATGATCTAAAGTAAATCTTTAGTGGATTATGAAGATTACACTACGCATGGATACGTGAGTGATGTGTGAATATCTATAAGTGATTATGTAGAAGTGAATCTAAGCATGGATCAACTACAAATGGTGTGTGACATGTGTGAGTGAGCATGGATATATACAAGTGTGATAAGTAGAGGTGTGTGCTAGCGACACCTAAGTATGGATATTCTAAGTGGTGTGCGAAGTATGTGCGTATAAGTGGCCTTATATACAAGTGTAGGTAGTGTTAGATGGACATGGAGATTATTTATAAGTGTGTGAACTGAAAAGTGAGTAAGAGGTTCTATAAGCATGAGGTAGAGATCTACAAGAAATAATAGAGGAGAAAAGGGAACATACAGGTATGTGCATATGCATACAAGTAAAAATGATAACACCTATGCAAATAAAATCTATCCCTCTTATGACAAGTCAATCCCAGTGGATTCGCTACTATGGCCATCCTGATATCTTCACCATCTCCCGGGGCACTTTCGGGTGGAAAAGAGGGAGAGATAAAGGTGTCTCACCTCTCGCTATGTCGGAGGTGCTTCAGTCATCGTCGTTCTTTGGGTGATGTAAAGAGATTGGGTCGCCAACCTGTTTTGCACAAAAGAGGCAAAAGAACACGTCACTGTCTCGACAGCATTAAAGACAAACTAATCTTGCGAAACCAATATCTGAAAGGTTCAGGGGCTAAGTTATGGAATGGGAAGGTGTTAGGCACCCATCCCGCTCTTTCAGTCTCTCATAGGCTTATCTAACTATTTTCCTTAATTTCTCCGTAAAGTGTGTGAGTGTATATATATATAGGTGGATATCGGAGACGCTCGACTCCCATCATGGAAAAGATGGATTGTGGTCATCCATAGGAATGTTAAAAAAAATAATAAAAAAATATGATTTGTACGCTTCTCGAGATATTGATCCTTATGATGAAACTATAACATATGTTAGATAAGCCGCAAGTACGAATCTCAAGTATGATATAAATATATATATATGAATAAAATAGGAAAAATGATGAAAATTGGACTCAAGTCTCGAGTTTTAGGACAAAACGTCTAGATTGCCTATAACGGCATCAAAGTCTACGTAGTTCTCATGTGGCACAAGGGTGGGGTTTATCCCATAGATTCAAACGGGAGTTTATTATATGTGTTTAGAAAGTATATTCTTAGTTTTGTGAACATATGATGAAGAATCCCGTCGTAATTTATAGGTGTAACCATCTTTTTATTTGTTTTGATTTTTTTATAGAAAAAAATTATTTGAAATATAACTAATAAAGGACTGAAGATTAATATGTGTATGATCATAAGTAAAAAAATAAATTTAGATCTCAGCATGATTATTATGTTTATATTTTCACTTGTATTGGGTCTACCTAAACACAAAAGAAATGTCAAACGGGACCCGAGCTTGGGAAAATTATGTTTGAAAATTTTTTTAAAACATGGTTTGGCTTGTTGCCAGGCTCATGGACAGCTCCTGTTTTGGAAAAAGAGACAAAATAAAGTGAATATTTGGACGGCATGCCGACTGGGCATTTCAACAGAGTTTCATGTAGTAACAGACAAACTAAATATGATTGCCCTAGGTTTGACTCTTATATGAGGGTATGCAGTTGTTGGGTTAATGGAAAGGTTCCCCCTTTTGTATGACTTCCACAATATGCTTCCTCCTTTTGTGGGCAATCAGTATGTGTGGATACGCCCTTTGATATACCAGAGTGTACGTGAATTTGGTCATTATATACGCCATTGGGATAGTACGTGTGATAGCGAATTCGATATACTCGATGTATGTGAAAGAGTTCCCTGATATATACCAGTCGTCATGACGTCGGTCAAGCGGTTCGATGTGGGGGGAACCGTTTGATATACATCGAAGTACTTGGCTAATGGAATGTGAGAGTCATATTGCTTAGGATAACATATGACCTGTCGGATGAGCTCCCATCACATATTAACCCCCCAGTACGGGAAATTTTTTTGGTCAATCTAGCAATGCTTTTGGTGATGTATTGTGCAAAATACATGTTTCTTGATTGGTATATTATGGAGAGATTATTTTATTTGGCATAATGAGCACTATACTAACAAGGAATAATGTTCAAGTATAATGAAAAGTAAATCTATAGTGGATTATGAAGATTACATTACGCATGGATACGTGAGTGATGTGTGAATATCTATAAGTGAATGTGTATAAGTGAATCTAAGCATGGATCAACTACAAATGTTGTGTGACATGTGTGAGTGAGCATGGATATATACAAGTGTGATAAGTAGAGGTGTGTGCTAGCGACACCTAAGTATGGATATTCTAAGTGGCGTCTGAAGTATGTGAGTATAAGTGACCTTTTATACAAGTGTAGGTAGTGTTAGATGGACATGGAGATTATTTATAAGTGTGTGAAGTGAAAAGTGAGTAAGAGGTTCTATAAACATGAGGTAGAGATATACAAGAAATAATAGAGGAGAAAAGGGAAGATACAGGTACGTGCATACGCACACAAGAAAAAATGATAACACCTATGCAAACAAAATCAAGCCCTCTTATGACAAGTCAATCCCCAATGGATTCGCTACTGTAGCCATCCCGAGATTTTTACGCTCTCTCGGGGCACTTTCGGGTGGAAAAAAGGGAGAGATAAAGGTCTCGCACCTCTCGCTATGTTAGGATGTGCTTCGGTTATCGTCCTTCTTT
Organism: Sambucus nigra; assembly: GCA_949130495.1. Lineage (NCBI taxonomy): Eukaryota > Viridiplantae > Streptophyta > Magnoliopsida > Dipsacales > Adoxaceae > Sambucus > Sambucus nigra. The sequence continues at coordinate 334,285,320 of OX422215.1, forward strand.
GGGTTATGTAAAGAGATTGAGTCGCCAACCTGTTTTGCACAAAAGAGGCAAAAGAACACGTCACTATCTCGATAGCATCACAGACAAATTGAGGCTTGCAAAACCAATAGCTCAAAGGTTCGGGGGCTATGTTATGGAATGGGAAGGTGTTAGGCACCCATCCCACTCTTTCGGTCTCTCATAGGCTTATGTTACTAGTTTCCTTAATATCTCCGTCAAGTGTGTTAGTGTATATATATAGGTGGATATCGGAGACGCTCGACTCCCATCATGGAAAAGATGGAGTGAGGTCATCCATAGGAATGTTCTAAAAATAATAATAAAACAAATATGATTTGTACGCTTCTCGAGATATTGATCGTTATGATGAAATGATAATATATGTTAGATAAGCCGCAAGTACAAATTTCATGTATGTATGTATATATATATATATATATGAATAAAATAGGAAAAATGATGAAAATTGGACTCAAGTCTCGAGTTTTAGGACAAAACGTCTACGTTGCCTATAAAGGCATCAAAGTCTACTTAGTTCTCATGTGGCACAAGGGTGGGGTTTATCCCATAGATTCAAACAGGAGTTTATTATATGTGTGTTTATAAATGATATTCTTAGTTTTGTAAACATATGATGAAGAATACCATTGTAATTTATAGGTCTAACTATCTTTTTATTTTTTTTATTTTTTTATAGAAAAAAATTATTTGAAATATAACTAATAAAGGACTGAAGATTAATCTGTGTATGATCTAAAGTAAAAAAATAAATTTAGATCTCATCATGATTATTATGTTTACGTTTTCACTTGTATTGGGTTTACCTAAACGCAAAAGAAATGTCAGACGGGACCCGAGCCTGGGAAAATTGGGTTTCAAAAATTTGTAACACATGGTTTGACTTGTTGCCAGGCTCATGGGCAGGGTCCTATATTAGAAAAAGAGACAAAATCAAGTGAATATTTGGGCGGCATGTCGACCCGACATTTCAACAGGTTTTCATGTAGTAACCGACAAACTAAATATGAGTGCCCTAGTTTTGACGCCTATATGAGGGTATGCAGTTGTTGGATTAATGGAAAGGTTCCCCCTTTTGTATGACTTCCACAATATGCTTCTTGCTTTTGAGGGAAATCAGTATGTGTGGATAAGCCATTTGATATACCAGAGTGTACATGAATTTGGTCATTATATACATCACTGGGATAGTACGTGTGATAGCGAATTCGAAATACTCGATGTATGTGAACGAGTTCCCTGATATATACCAGTCGTCATGACGTCAGTCAAGCGATGCGATGCATGGGGAAATATTTGATATAAGTCATAGGTACTTTGCTAATGGAAGGTGAAGGTCATATTGCTTAGTCTAACTATGACCTGCTGGATCAGCTCCCTTCACAAATTGACCCCCCAGTATGGGACAAAATTTTGGTCAATATAGCAATGCTCTTGGCTATGTAGTGTGCCAAATACATGTTTCTTGATTGGTATATTATGGAGGGAGTATTTTATTTGGCATACTGAGCATTATACTCACAAGGAATAATGTTCATGTGTAATGAAAAGTTAATCTATAGTGGATCATGAAGATTACACAACGCATGGATACGTGAGTGATGTGTGAATATCTATAAGTGATTGTCTAGAAGTGAATCTAAGCATGGATCAACTACAAATGTTGTATGACAAGTGTGAGTGAGCATGGATATATACAAGTGTGATAAGTGGAAGTGTGTGCTAGGGACACCTAAGTATGGATATTCTAAGTGGTGTGCGAAGTATGTGCGTATAAGTGGCCTTGTATACAAGTGTAGGTAGTGTTAGATGGACATGGAGATTATTTATAAGTGTGTGAACTGTCATTGTCACCCAAAATAGGTTGGCAAGTCAGGAGGTGCTTCGGTCATTGTCATTTTTTGGGTGATGTAAAGAGATAGATTTGCCAACCTATTTTTCAAAAAGAGGCAAAAGAACACGTCACTGTCTCGATAGCATCAAAGACAAACTAATGCTTGCGAAAGAAATAGCTCAAAGGTTCGGGGGCTAAGTTATGGAATGGGAAGGTGTTAGGCACCCATACCAATCTTTTGGTCTTTCAAGGGCTTATGTTACTATTTTCCTTAATTTCTCCATCAAGTGTGTGAGTGTATATATATAGGGGGATATCGGAGTTGCCCGACTCCCATCATGGAAAAGATGGAGTGAGGTCATCCATAGGAATGTTCCCAAAATAATAATTAAAAAATATGATTTGTACGCTTCTCGAGATATTGATCGTTATGATCAAATGATAATATATGTTAGATAAGTCGCAAGTACGAATCTCAAGTATGATATATATATATATATATATATATATATATATATATATGAATAAAATAGGAAAAATGATGAAAATTGGACTCAAGTCTCGAGTTTTAGGACAAAACGTGTATGTTGCCTATAACGGCATCAAAGTCTACGTAGTTCTCATGTGGCACAAGGGTGGGGTTTATCCGATAGATTCAAACGGTAGTTTATTATATGTGTGTTTAGAAAGGATATTCTTAGTTTTGTGAACATATGATGAAGAATCCCGTCGTAATTTTTAGCTATAACCATATTTTTATTTGTTTAGATTTTTGTATAGAAAAAATATTATGTGAAATATAACTAATAAAGGACTGAATATTAATATGTGTATGATCTAAAGTAAAAAACTAAATTTAGATCTCATCATGATTGTTATGTTTATGCTTTCACTTCTTTTGGGTTTACTTAAACGCAAAAGAAATGTCAAACGTGACCCGAGCTTGGAAAAATTGGGTTTGAAAAATTTGTTAAACATGGTTGGACTTATTGCCAGGCTCATGGACAAGGTCCTATTTTGGAAAAAGAGACAAAATCAAGTGAATATTTGGGAGGCATGCTGACCTGGCATTTCAACAGAGTTTCATGTAGTAACCGACAAAATAAATATGAGTGCCCTAGGTTTGACGCCTATATGAGGGTATTTAATTGTTGGGTTAATGGAAAGGTTCCCCCTTTTGCATGACTTACACAATATGCGTCTTGCTTTTGAGGGAAATCAGTATGAGTGGATAAGCCATTTGATGTACCAGAGTGTACGTGAATTTGGTCTTTATATACGTGCTTGGGATAGTACGTGTGATACCGAATTCGATATACTTGATGTATGTGAATGAGTTCCCTGATATATACCAGTCGTCATGATGTCGGTCAAGTGATACTATGCGTGGGGAACCGTTTGATATAAGTCACAAGAACTTGGTTAATGGAAGGTGAGAGTCATATTGCTTAGGCTAACTATGACCTGCTGGATCAGTTCCCTTCACAAATTGACCCCCCAGTACGGGACAAAATTTTGGTCAATATAACAATGCTTTTGGTGATGTAGTGTGTAAAATACATGTTTCTTGATTGGTATATTATGGAGAGAGTATTTTATTTGGCATACTGAGCATTATACTAACACGGAATAATGTTCAAGTATAATGAAAAGTTAATCTACAGTGGATCATGAAGATTACACAACGCATGGATACGTGAGTGATGTGTGAATATCTATAAGTGATTGTGTAGAAGTGAATCTAAGAATGGATCAACTACAAATGTTGTATGACAAGTGTGAGTGAGCATGGATATATACAAGTGTGATAAGTGGAGGTGTGTGCTAGGGACACCTAAGTATGGATATTCTAAGTGGCGTGTGAAGTATGTGAGTATAAGTGGCCTTATATACAAGGGTAGGTAGTGTGAGGTGGACATGGAGATTATTTATAAGCATGTGAAGTGAAAAGTGAGTAAGAGGTGATATAAACATGAGTTAGATATATACGAGAAATAATAAAGGATAAAAGCGAACATACAGGTACGTGCATACGCACACAAGAAAAAATGATAACACCTATGCAAACAAAATCTAGCCCTCTTATGACAAGTCAAACCCCAGTGGATTCGCTATTGTGGCCATCCCGATATCATCACCCTCCCCGAGGCACTTTCGGGTGGAAAAAAGGGAGAGATAAAGGTCTCGCACCTCTCTCTGCGTCAGGAGGTTCTTCGGTCATCGTCATTTTTTAGGTGATGTAAAGAGATAGAGTCGCCAACCTATTTTGCAAAAAGAGGCAAAAGAACACGTCACTGTCTCGATAGCATCAAATACAAACTGATTCTTACGAAAGTAATGGCTCAAAGGTTCGGGGGCTAAGTTATGGAATGGGAAGGTGTTAGGCACCCCTCCCGCTCTTTCGGTGTTTCATGGGCTTATGTTACTATTTTCCTTAATTTCTCCATCAAGTGTGTGAGTGTATATATATAGGGGATATCGGAATTGCTCGACTCCCATCATGGAAAAGATGGAGTGAGGTCATCCATAGGAATGTTCCCAAAATAATAATTAAAAAATATGATTTGTACGCTTCTCGAGATATTGATCGTTATGATGAAATGATAATATATGTTAGATAAACTGGAAGTATGAATCTCAAGTATGATATATATATATTTATATATATATATATATATATATATTAATAAAATAGGAAAAATGATGTAAATCGGACTCAAGTCTCGAGTTTTAGGTCAAAACGTCTGTGTTGCCTATGAAGGCATCAAAGTCAACGTAGTTCTCATATGGCACAAGGGTGGGGTCTATCCCATAGATTCAAACGGGAGTTTATTATATGTTTGTTTAGAAAGGATATTCTTAGTTTTGTGAACATATGATGAAGAATCCTGTCGTAATTTATAGGTGTAACCATATTTTTATTTGTTTAGATTTTTTTATAGAAAAAAATTATGTGAAATATAACTAAAAAATTATGTGTATGATCTAAAGTAAAAAAATAAATTTAGAATTTACATAACTAATGCGAGAATAAAAGGAATTTAAAGAGAAAGAGAGATGTTTGGACCTTCTTTGGAGACTTGAAGCTTGGTGTTGATTGTTGATGAAATTCCTTGCAAGTTAGGATGAATGTGGAATGAGAGAGAAGGATATTTTTTTCTAAATTCGGTATGAGAGTGATGGGAATGAATGTGGAAAATAATTTCACACAAGAAAACTTCGCTGATTACAAAAGAATGTTGCTGAGATCACTGAAATTGATTTTTCTGAGGTGCCTCTCGAAATGAGCTCATGCTCTCCTTATATAGGGTAGGGGTACTTTCAATCGACATTTTTCATGTCCTGCCTATCGATAGTTAACCCTAGACACACTAGCGATAGGCTAGAAAATGGACATACCAATTGGCCGTCTAGTGCAGCTTTTCTGAAAAATGGTCGTAAAATGCAATCCGTAAGTCCAAATCACACACAGGGCATACCGTTAGAAATGAATTCAAAAACCTTTTAGAATCCTTGGTCCGGTCCCGAATTTGAGAGATTGGCTTTGGGTCAGATGCGGCTCAAAAGCACCCATCAGTCCTTTGGACAAAAGATCATCGAACGATGCGGAGTCATTCGTCCAAGCCGTAAGTTCAAATGTGCATTTGGAGGACCGTTGGATAGGTTGTGTGAGGTGATTCAATTTTCCAAAGAGCTTCTCTTGGTTCAAAGAGTTTACTTTGGTCAAATGGGGCCCGAAAGCGCACAGTGACCCTTTGGAGTAAAATGGATCATTCGTTTGTACCGTAAGGATGATTCGTGCACGAGGTATACTGTTGAATAGGGTATTTAGTGCCCTTAGAAGATTCATTTAATATCATTTGAGTTGAAGTGTTAACTTTGGTCAAACAGATCCCGGGAGCCCTCTGTGGCCTCTGAATCACTTTTGGGGGGGAAATGAATCATTCATCCAAACTGTTATATCATTTCGTGCACGGGGTGGATCTTTGGAAAGGGTTTTCAGTCCCCTTTGAAGATTCATTAAGCTTTCACTCTGATGGTGAAGTTAATTGGGGTCAAATCGGGTCCCGAGAGTACCCGTGGCCTCTAGATCATGTTTTGTATATAGTAAAATGGTCCATTCATTCGAACCGTTATGCCAATTCACGTGTGGTACAGACCGTTGGAAAGTGGATTCAGAGCCCTTTTAAGATTCATTGTGATTTTCCTTTGACTAGGTAATTGATCGGAGTCAAATGGGTCTCGAGAGTGCTTAATGGACTCTAGATCGGCACTCGGGGTACGACCTAGGGTTTATAGTGAATTGGGGAGGTGCTAGGGACCTAAGGAAAGATTTAGGTGGTCCTAGAATGTGGTGTCTACAGTAACATTTATTTATAAGTTCAATATAACATTTTATTATGAAATAAACTAGTTTAACATGATTTATGCAAGAAATAATTAACTTAAACATTTTGTAACACTCCACTCTTCCATTGTCCCCACTTTAGCCACCACCCATGGCGAAATGGGGTTTAATTAACTCTAAATCCTTAAATAGGTTTTAGTAGGGTTTGAACAACAGACATGTAAATTCTAGGTATATGTAGATATGTATGATTCACATGCTTATTTGTGATTATCATTACATATGATATTATGTTGAAAAATATGTGATAAAATGGATGAAAGTTAAAGCTTGAAAGAAGAATAAATTTCAGAATGTTTAAGATAGTTATTTCATAAATGCTATCTCATAGGGGGTCCCAGGTGTTAGGTGGAGGGGGAGTCCTATCATGGCCCTTTTGTTATGGATGAATAACCATTGATCGGTTTGATGATGATGGAGTCGGGGTATGAGTAGTGGTGGGAGTTACGTCTAACCTTCTCTTCTTGGACTGCTCGACCTGCCTTTCTCTCCCCCTCGCCTGTTCTAACTTGAAGGCCTTTTTTCCCTTAGGGTCATCACCCTTTTATTTTTCCCCCAAAACACTAGGGGCGATCTAATTGGTCTAACTGACCTACTTCTTTTTATTGGACCTTAAAATTGCTAAATTAATTAATCATCTAGGATGACTAGTCATCTCTTCAATATTAGGTGGGAGAAGAAAAATCTTTGATTTAAAAGTTTTCTTCTGCCTCTACCTTCTCCCAAAGATGACTATAGACGTCGACTTCTTTTTAGGAGAAGTATGGATCGAGATAGTCAAAAAATGGGTTTTTCCTTCTCTCTCCCTCCTCCTTTTCTTTAACCTCCACATCTCGATCATCACTATAGTTGGTTAAAACAACATAGGCAGGGAAAGACTCCCCTAGATACACCCCATTGCAGCTTCACTAGGTGTGGGGGTAGCAGTGGGAATGGATGTAACACCCCGTATTTTGGAGAATATGGAAATTAATTAAATTGGTGATTTAGGAATTTATTTAATTTGAAGAAATTATTTAATTCGAATGATTTCGATTTAATTGATTCAATTTAAGTTAATTTCACGCATACCATTATTTGAGGTGAAAAAAGGATGATTTTATAAAGTGACTTGAATGGTGATTTTTAGGTCACGGTTGGCTCCGAAAGAGTCGAAATAGTAAAAAAAGTGTACTCGGGGGTATAGATTGGGTCCCGGGGTTATTTTAGGCCAGCCCGGCACTATATAAGGGTTTTTCGGTCATTTGGGAGTTTGTGGTGTAAAGAACTCCGAAAATTCTATGGCATATATCTGATATTTGAGAGAGGAACTAGGGTTAGCATAATCATAATGTAATAGAGGAAAGAGGAGAGGAAGAGGAGAAGAAATCCAAAGATTCCTACATTGTTTTTCGGCCCGAACGCAGCAGAATCGAGATCAGAGTGAGGGGAGAACCACCACACCATCATCAACCACGAAATCAGGCATGCTATTGAGAGGAAAGTATTTAAAGGTCCATTTATTTTAAGCATTACCCATGAAGAATAGTGTTTAGTTTCATGTCTTTGGTATAAATAATATGGTTTGAGCGGGTTTAACTCATGGATTAAGATAGGAATTCATATAGATATATTCATTTATGTTTATAACACGGAGTCAAAGGATTTGGAGTGATTAGGATGAATTAAATTTGGGTTCTTGATGAATAAAGATGAAGAACATGAGAAACTAGGGTTTTGTGTAAATTAAAGTTTTGATTGGTTCTTGCATGAATTTCTATGGGATTTAATGTATTATTTACAACCAAAGTTGTGCCTATACCTTTAATTAGTGATATGTTGCGTTGGTTGGGAGTTTGGAGAAGTTTAATGGAGTTTTGGAGAAAAACTTTCATGGAAAAATTGCAAAAATGTTAGGAAGATGATGAAAACTAACATTTCGAATCGATTCGGCCCAAGAGAATCGATTCGGCTGTTTGTCAAAACTAAAATTTCTAGATCTTTTTGTTATGATCGCATTGATGACGACCTCATATTTTTCTGATTTTTTTAATTAGTTATGATTTTTCTACGGATGGGTATCCGAGATCAAAATCTTTAGTCAAGAGGATTAAGGTTAGAATTGTTTGGGCTTAAATCGTAAAGTAAATAATTTGAGAGAATGAGGATGGATCATGGAGAGGATAAGGGAAATTATAAGGTATACCAGTAGGATAATTGTGTATTAACTACTTAATTAATGTAGGGGTAACAATGGGCACTTCAGGAAGAGAATAATACTCGGGAATGTACGATAGAGAGTATATATTGAATAAATTATGCGGTGAGTATTCGAGAGATAAATACAACGTACGGGTGATAATCATAGGTTGAGTGTATACCTATGCGGATGGATTGTTATAGGTTGAACGTATAGCTATACGGTTTTATTATTATAGGTCGTGTGTGTACCTATATTGAATATACATATGGATAGGTTGTCTGTATGCCTAATATGTTCTTTTATGTATGTGAACATACCTATGCTACTTGCTATCACGGAGGTCCCGTGTAGTTGGTGATCCCACCTTGACAATTCCAATGAGGTCTGGATATGTTCCCTAGAATATAGTACTGTTAGTGGATAACTATGCGAGAGAACGAGTGAAGTTGGTAGGTCATTTGTGTACGCTTTGTATGTGCGCAACCCGAAAGACTTAGTACTATGATTCACATCCATTGCTTGTGATTTGATTTTAGGTTTGAGGAAACATACAAAACTATTTGTCCTTGATTTAGTACGAGAGGTACTTTGACTAATAGCAAAGTACGCGAATGCGCATCACGGTGGCCAGATCGGTGGATGCTATATGTATATGTATATATATATATATATATATATATATATATATATAGAGAGAGAGAGAGAGAGAGAGAGAGAGGGGGGGGGGGAGAGAGATACTTGGATGTTTTCTTCTACTTATGTGCGATAGTAGCGAGGCTAGATAGTGTGTATCTAAACAAAGATTTATCTTCTTATGTGGGATAGTAGAGAGATGAGATAGTATGTATCTAAAAATGATTAGAGTAAATAATAGAGAGATTAGATAGTGTACATCTAATTAATGATAAATCTACTAATGTGTGGATAGTAGGGAGGTAGATAGTGAATATCTAAAATAAAGTTTAAATTGAGAAACTTAAATTGTAATTTTTGAACCATAATATACGTGAAATAGTGACTTGGGTTTGATAATAACAAAAGATAGGTGTTAGTTATTAAGGATATTTGGTAGCTTACTGTATGGGCGATACGAGTAAGTTGAGGAGAATCTTAACTAAGAACTTAATGGCAATTAAGGGTAATTGGTAACTTATTGTATGGGCGGTATGGGTGAACTATACTGATTTGAGCCTTATTAGATACTTAAGACCTGGTAGATTGGGTAGCTTGACTAGGTGGGACGTTAGGTGCGTAATATAGATGAGAGGTGAGGAAACTCAAGGGAGTGTTCGTAGTCCAACATGTGTATCTAATGATTGTTCATTTAAATTGATATTTAAATACTTGCTAAATATTTTCAAATAATTTTTACTTGTTCTCTGACCCGTACTTGCAAAACCTTTTTCCAAAACCTTTTAGGTGTCCAGCCACAGGGACGCCAAGCAGGATGATTTGTTTCAGGGATGCGTAGCTGCAGCACTAGTGAATGCTTGCGAGATTTGGACTTAGACGCTTCAGTCACTTCATTCCTAATGTAGGGTGCAATTCAGTATTAAATTCAGGCATGTTAACCCTTAGTTATTCCATTATGTCGGTTACACTCTGTATTTGGATTTATTTCTATTGGACTTTTATCTGGTTTTTCTAACCGATGGTTTATTCGGTACTATTTTATTTCAGTTGTTTAAAAGATGATTATTCAGATTATTCATTTTTGCATGGATTATTATTTATTTTAATTGCTTCCACATATTGTTTTATTTTAAATAAAAAGATAAAATTTGGCACAAACTTTTTGAAAACTTGGTGGTTAGTAAATGTTTTAAAAGTTTTTGACAATGATGCTAAGAATGAACCAAATGGGAATTCTGTTTTAATTCAATGAAGCCGGATCACTCGGTATTTATTTAGGCTGGGTGTCACAATGGGCTCATCACCAACTAAAGTATATTCAACAATGGTAAGCTCTTGTATAACTGTAAATATTTGGACAAGCTGACAGTGAGTTCGTAATCGAGAAATATATGGACCCCCTTTAATGGGGTCTCATTTTGATTGGGGTTCTTTTTTTCCAAACGATTTTGAGGTCGCACAGATTGACTTAATAATCCTCGGGTTTCCTGTTGTGATGGTGATTTACACACAAGACAAATTGATTAGTAATATATTAAGTATCAAAGTTCAAAGGTAAAAATGGTGGATGACCTACTAGGTTTTTCGATCGTTGAAGGTACCCAAAGACCATCACAGTTCTCACCATATGGAAGACCAAAAAATGCAAGGATGTTCTTTTGAGTATCCTTTTGTGATCTGGGGAACTGCGTGACTAAGATACGAGACTTATCCCTATCTTAGAAATGGTATATATCAGACTCAAGGGAACCCATCAAGTAGTTATAATACCTAATCTAATTAAGGCCAAGGATGGTCCCATAGATCTCGTTAATCGAAAACGTTCCCATAACAATAAAATAAAAGCTATTGTTTGCATGTATTTGAAGTATTTCATAGTAATGGAGTAATTTCTCCAGTAGTGGATGGATGGATGGATGGGAAAGAGAACTACCTCCATTATATTCATCATTATAAAAGCAGTTTCACCATCAAGCCAGAATACATCCTCATCTTCCGATGAAGTTCTAATTTGAACATAGTTAGGAATTAAGTACAAGGTATAAAAATCCTCAAATTCTTATTTCATAAAGACATCGTACTTTCTCCCATGCATAGACATGGAAAAAATATGAAGAAAGGAACGATGGGAGAAATGAGAAATGGAAATTCACTAGTTCAAACGGATTCTAGATGGAAATGTCGATCACCTCGGCCTTAGGGGTAATTGAAGGGTAATGTAGCCAATTACCCCATGTGGACTGATAGGTGGATCCCAGAGGTTAAGAGACGTATTTGGTCAAATACATATAGGAGCTAAGTATAAATCTAGGAATTTCATCACATATCACAAATGATTAATTGTAAACAACTCCATCACATGGAGATAAGATTAAAGAATAGAGATCTAGGATCATAGGGACCTTGTACTTATGAATAAGTGCAGCCTCACTCAATTTGGGGTATTGATTTGTACTTGCTCAGGATGATTTGGACTCTTAGCTAGGAACCCTAGCACTCTATTTTCTTTTGTTCTTCCAAGAACTAAATAATTCTCTCTACCTTCCCCCTAGAAGTAGGCATGTCAAGCTATCTCAACCATGTATATGTTGTGTCCTTTATTTGTTGTATTCATATTTTTAAGGACAAATCATAATATTATTTTTTATTGAGGGTTTGGTATCCCCTACATGTATGTGTGTGTATAAGCCTTGAGATGATTTAACCAAAAATGACCACAAAAGGATATAATCTTTATTTTTAAGAATTTTTATGCAGAATCTTTGACATAGATAATTCGTGAATGTTCTTCAGTTTCAATGTTCATAGATTCCAATGAAAAAGACTCTCTCTCTTTCCCTTTCCCTCTCTCTCTCTCTCTCTCTCCATATATATATATATATATATATATATATATATATATATATATATATATATCTTGATTTTTTAATGAGTTAATATTTTGTCACGGGAATTAGCTAACCAAACTATAATAACACCTATTACAAGATCTATTACATCTTCAGATTTCTTCACTTGAAGAACTCTTTCTAAGGATAAGTGTCCTAAGATACGTGATCAATTAGATAGGACTGGGAATATACCTTATGCTTCAGCAATAGACAACCTCATGTATGTTATGTTTTGCACTAGACTTATTTTCTTTTTTGTTTTCATGGTCACTAGATTTCAGTTTAATCTAGGTGAGAAGGTGTGGGCTGCAATAAAACACATTCCCAAGTACCTAAAAAGAGCTAGAGACCATGTATTAGTTTACTCAATGGACACTCTTGTACATTTGGTGTACACAAGCTCAGATTTTCAATCAGATAAGGACTCTAGAAAATTGACTACGGGATATGTGTTTAACCTAGGAGGTGAATCCAAAAGTTAAAGGGGTATTAAGGAATCAATTATTGCTCATTTAACAATGAAAGCCAAATAAGTTGCCATTTCAAATGCAAAAAAGGTGGTTGTTTGTCTCAGGAACTTCCTAAGTGAATTACGAGTAGTTCATTTATTGTAATTATCATTATGATAATAGCGAAGAGGTTGTTAACTCGAAAGAACCCATTACCCATAAGAGGTCTAAGAACATTATGTGCAGGAATCACCTGATATAAGAGATTGTGTACAGAGGCGACATCATATTGACCAATATTTAATATCATGACAACTTGGATGTTCCTTTTACGAATATTTTACTACCTAAGACTTTTGATAGTCATGTAGAGGGAATGAGTGTTTTATGAATGGACACATAACTGTAGGGCTAAAAGAGAGTTTATTAGGGTTTTTATTCTTCAAACTATGATTTATCACATTGATTTTTTTTAATAAAGGAATGTATTTCCCCATTTTGAAATATATATCATATTTATGGGAATTAATTATATCTTTTTATAAATATATTATATATGTCTGTTAATTATATTTAGTAAGAGTTGTGGTGAGTTGGGTTCAGTCCGATCAGGAATATTAGAATTTTCGCTCAAATATGATTGAATAGTTTACAATCTTGATAGGAAGTTGACATTCTGTCAGTAAAACTATATGTTCTATCTTAGTAGTTTTTCTTAACTACGAGATAGTTCAGAAAACTTTTATGATAGTTCAATAAATATTATACTATACAACGAGAATATATTGAATGGGAACAAGTGTGAATATTAGTCTAGGTGTTCACTAGATTAGACTTGCATTATCTCACGGTTTGCAAAGGGTATATAAATTCTTAATACAAAGAAATGTGAGGAGTAAAATATTCATAAAATTATTTCTTTGATTCTCCAAGAGATTATATTCGATCTATTGGGTCAATAAGCCCTGTAAGATGAACACTTATAATGTGAATATATCTGAGATCATATTCTAGAGAAATCTACTTCTAGGATAGATATTCTAGATTGTGATATCCCCTTAATGAAATTATAAATTTTTATTCTACTAGTAAACCTGGATAATGGATTATTATCAGGTATAGTATCAAATAAGTTAAGTTTAAGATTAAGGAATAAATACAACATTAGTGAAAATCAATTCACGGCAAATTGAATTTTGCCAAGAGAGTATTGAATATTTATCGCGATAAACAATAGTGTGTGCTATCTATTTTTTCAAACAAGGCCTATTCATTTCAATGATTTTAAAATAATCAAATTGAAGTGAAATTGTAATTATCAAGTAAAATTGATTACAATTAAATAGTAAAGGAAATAAATTACAGAGTCTAATTTGGCATTTTCATATTTCAAGTTGGAAGGTAATTTAATTAATTGTCTTGGGTCCCTAGTAAAGTCCATATTCCATGTGGCAAGCCCACAAGTCCTTGAAAAACCTAATTGGCCCAAACCTACTTCATGTACCTCTCTCTCTCGCTCTCTGTATATATATATATATATATATATATATATATGTGTGTGTGTGTGTGTGTGTGTGTGTGTGTGTAGGGAAGTAGTTTAAGTTGCATTAGACACTTCTAAGGTCTACAAAGGGTGACATAAAACATTATTCATGTTTTTGTGATGGTGAGTGGGTAAGGAGAGAGAAAATATTTTTTCTCTTACATCACCATGTTTTCATATCAAAGAGTGCCCACACACATAGCTTTCTTTGGGTGGATCATCAACTACAAAATCAAATGTCATTTTCTAATCTTAGAAAGGATCATTTTCTCATCTTAGAAAGGATTTATGGTAGTGTTTCATCATCTACATCATCCTAATCTTCATGGAATCATCGGTTGGATAACCTAAAATATCTGCAAAGGCATAGTGAACTTAAACCTATATCTAGTTGCATAGAATAACTTTACATTGTTATCTTTTTGAAACATGGTCAATGGAAGGTCCTTTGAGATATATGTAAATCAGAGAATTTGGGCATGCATGATCAATATATATATATATATATATATATATATATATATATATATATATATATATATATATATATATAGAGAGAGAGAGAGAGAGAGAGAGAGAGAGCGAGAGAGAGAGAGAGAGCGAGATGAATGCTCACATACATCATGATGCATACATCACACCATACATCACACTTAGTTCTAGGCCCTAAGAAATTTTTTTCTCCAAATTTTTTATTTTTCCCTTGAAATTAACCTTCTAACCAATCCATATAAAAAAATTAGGTCAAAATACATTTTTTAGCTATTTTTAAAAAATCCACCAAAAAATGCTGGCGTAGACCCTTATAAATAAGGTGTTTTGAGTAGTTTTTTGTGGATTTTTTAAAAATAGCTACAAAATGTATTTTGACCTAATTTTCTGAACATGGGTTAATTTAAAGGTTAATTTCAATAGCAAAATAAAAAATTTGGAAAAAAAAAGTTTGTTAGGGCTTACAACTAGATGTGAAGTATGAATGATGTATAAAGAATGATGTAGGTGAGTTTTCTCCTATATATATATATGTGTGTGTGTGTGTGTGTGTGTGTGTGTGTGAGAGAGAGAGAGAGAGAGGTACGTTCATGGCGGAATTAGGTGTATGGGCATATGAGATGTGACATACGATATAATATGTGTGTGTGAGAGAGAGAGTGAGAGAGAGAGCTACGTTCATGGTGGGATTAGGTGTATGGGCACATGAGATTTGACATACGATATAATATATAAATGTTATGTATATTGTGTTTTTATGGGAGTATGCGATACCTAGTGATGTGAGACATTATATATATATATATATATATACATATATGTTCAGGGGCAAGTGAAGCCTGGACATGTTCTACATTATGTCTATTCTTTATTGGGCAGGTATGAGACCTATATATAATTGCCCGAATGAAGAGGTACCTTAAGGTCATGTTATATGATAGGTGATATTCCGGGTGCTTGTACGTAAATTATACGGTATAAATGAGGAGACATGAATAAAATTTGTTATTATCATGAGATATGCTAGTTCCTGTTTAGGTTATAGATGTTAGTCATATGGGTTCAGATTGTGGAAATATATGTTGGACCGATAATAAAGGATTGGGATAAGAGAATCTTTAATATGAAAAGAGGATATATTTTATTTCTCATTAATACGGCGATGACATAGGACAATCATTATGTTGTTTTGGGATTAGAAAGGATATGCATATGTGAGATGAAATGCTTAATAGGTAGTATCCCCTAGGTGTGGGATTGGAAAGGATATGCATATGTGAGGTGAAATTCATAACAGGTAATATCCCCTAGGTGTGGGTTGTTACGAGTTAATGATAATTATCTCAATAACTTTGATATTTACTTTAATCAAATCACTATTTTAAATTGTGGTATTTTTTTTGGTATCGCGTAGTCTTTCTCTTACAAGTGGGTTTGACCCAATTTTTTTTGCTTACATTTTTAGGTGCATTGAAGTTAACCTCTAGAGTCAGTCATGCATGATTGATTTATTGTTTCGATCTAGAGGCAATAAGGGGAGTCTTTGTGAAGGTTTCATTTAGATATGTTAAATGATGTATTTTTAGTTGTATGCATTATCTTATTTCAGTTGACTGAGAGATGTATGGATATTTGGTTTTACTTTATTGACATTCTTATATTTGTGTTATCCATATATATATTGTTGAAAATAATTATGCTATTACACCGGATTATAATATCATTAATTATTTGGCTCCCATGAATTTCATATTCCGGCCGAACTACTCTAAATATGGAATTTACGAGTTACCACAATTTGTATTTGGGCTTGATTCACAGACATTAATGTCTCTTTGGGAACATGTAGTTTTTTTCACACCTTTCTTTGATATGTGTACATTATAGCATAGGATTTTTAATCTTGTGTCGTAGTGGAACATCTATTGATGTTATTTCTTCCCATATTGAAAAATGGAAAACATAAGGAGCGGTGGAGTGCAAATATAGAAGGATCAAGGTGACGAGTATCCATTGAGGAAGCAAGTGATAAGTGTGGACCAATTAGATATGTTATAAGATGATTACACAAGACATTGTTTGGGTTGAAAGTGTGTTTCGGGATTGGCCCAACAACCATTAGTATATGTGCCTCATGATACGCCGACGTTGGGATGGGAAAATATGCCAAGTGAATTTTTTAGAGGTTTCTCACCAAAAAATTTTCGTACCATCGATAATATGATTTCATTGGAGTGGCGGAATGATACCAATAGGCAACTTTACACGACTTACCTCACCGAGGTTCAAAAACAGTTGCTTGCTACGTTTTAGTTGATTGGAGATTCTAGGATTTGGTGAGAGAGTGTGGCCATTTATGATGAGATGATCAATTTGACATATGCTTCATTTTTATGTATGTTTAATGACAAATATTTATTGTATCTAAGAGGAGATCAGTTTTTACCATGAAGCAAGGTCATTGCAGTATTGTGGAACATGATATGGAGTTTACAAGGTTATCTCATTTTATAGCAAATGAGGTAAATACCGAGGAAAAAAGGATTTTATTGTGTTGTTGGGTTGGGTTAGGCCATCAAGTGAATATTTTTTGGAAATGTTCGTTACACATCTTATGCTCAAGTTTTTAATATGGAGCTTATGTATTATCATAAGAAGAAATACTTTCAAATATACAAAGGAATGAAGCATTTGGACCACAACCTAGATTCCATGGAGAGACATGATGAGTATCAACATAAGAGACAATAAAAGAAGCAAAATAAAGATGTTAGGATCCAATGTAAGGATACAAGGGTGTTGGAACACAGATGTCATAGCTGTTACAGATGTGTGAGTTAAAGTGTGCAAAGTTTGAAAGATATTTGTCCCACATCGGTGGTATGGTGTTTTTGTGTAGAGTGAATATACACCTTTTTGTGAGTCTAAAGGGTAAGCCCTTTTGGCATTCAATGTTTTGTGTTTATGCATGGGAGACTTATTGGGCAAGTCACACACGCGTGCGCGCCACCTTCGTCCGGCCGGCCCGTGTTCGGGTCTTGGGCTTGGGCTTGGGCTCATTAGGCAATAATTTTTTGGACAAATAAATTGATGTTTTTCGGGCTTTAAAAATTATTTCATTTAACGACAATTTTAATTACTTAAAAAACGTGGGTTGATAAAGTCTTTCAACAACCCAGTCTTCCAGTTTTTTGCCCACTAACGTTAATTTCTTTTCTGCATAAAAGGAGAGTCAGACCTCCATTTTTAACACAGTTTGTTTTGCAAGTTCTCTACACAAAAAAAAATCCTTCTCAAAAAATCCCTACTGTCCCCACCATAATAATATTTGTTCATCACGAATAAGTATTATACAAAATGATTAATCTCGTTCCAGATTAATTATACCACACAGAATCGAGCAATATATATATTTCAAAATGTGTGTTTGTAGAACGAATCAGACTCGTGTTGTTGGTTCATATTGGATTTTTTTGAGGTTATTTTATCTTGGGGGTGGCGAGGTTGTTATCTGTCAGCACTAATTGAAGAGACAGAGCCGCGAAACACCTTAAAGAGAGCGATAATGTCGGCGACTCAGCCATCATTCTAGTCAGTCCAGTTCCGAATTTCTTATATTTTCTATCATATCTTAATTGGATAGTTTCGTTCCTTATTTAATTCTACATTTAAATTGTTGCTACAACAATTTTAAGGTGTCTGCAAATCTTCCATGGACGAAATCAACTCTTCTAATCTAAACAAGCCTTTCAAATATGAAGGCAAACATTTTAAACGTTGGAGCAAAAAACTGTTATTTTATTTAACTACGAAAAAGGTCGCACCGTGTGTTCAATTTGACAAAGTCGAAGTAAATAATCCCCGTACTGTTGAGGAAAGCAAAACTATTAGAACTTGGGAGGCAAATAATTCTCTATGCAAGAATTATATTTGGAATGCTCTAAATGACGAACTTTATGACTATTATGCCAATTATAAAACTCCAAAAAGTGTTTGGGATGCACTTTTTAAAAAATATGATACGAAAGAGGGGGTGCTAAAAAATATGCCGTCAACCGGTATTTGAAATTTCAAATGACGGATGATAAATCTGTCATTGCTCAAACCCATGATTTGCAAATGATTGCCCATGAAATTATTTTCAAGATCATGGCTTTAGATGAGCAATTTCAGGTGGCGGTAATTATTGATAAATTTCCTCCACTATTTAAATAGTTTAAAAATATTTTGAGGCATAAGTTTAAAGAATTTTCACAAGAGTCACTCATTACTAAATTGAGAATTGAGGGGGGAATCCCAAAAACAGGACTACAAAGATGAAATTCTTGTTGTGTCTAACAAAAAAAAATCAGAAAAATAACTACACTCCCGTTGTTTTAAAGGCAAACGGAAAAAAATATGAAATTTAAGAAAAAAGAGCAACAACCAGAATTTTAAAAATAAGACTCAAAATAAGAATAAGAACCCTGGAAATGGACAGGCTAGCAACTCGGGGCAGTTTCTCTGTTTCAAGTGTGGCAAGCCTGTCCATATGGCTCGCAAATGTCGCAATGTGCCACACGCACAAGCGAATTTGTTTGAAAAGGAACTATATGCTATGATTTCTGAAATCAACATGGTTAGCAGTGCCAAACGGTGGTGGGTAGATACTAGCGCTACCCGCCATATCTATTATGACCATGCTCTTTTAAGACTTATTCTAAGACTGCAGATAAGAAGGTGTTGTTGGGTGATACTCACTCCAGTGAGTATGTTGGTAGTGGAAATGTGGAATTAAAGTTCATTTCGGGAAAAACTGTTATCCTCAAATATGTACTTCACACTCATGAAATAAGGAAAAATTGGGTCTCGGGTTATCTACTCAACAATGATGGCTTTACTCAAACTATTGGTGCTGATTTATTAACTTGGACCAAAAATAAAAAAATTTGTAAGCAAGGGTTATGCCACTGAGGAGATGTTTAAGTATAATGTTGATGCTAATAAAATCGCTTCTTCAACTTGTATTGCTTATTCATTTAATGTTTGGCATGCTAGGATTTGTCATGTTAATAACAACTTGTTAAAAATATGAGCACTTAAGGATTAATTCCAGAATTATTACTGAATGATTTTGAAAAATGTGAATGGTATAGTCAAGCAAAAATCACTAAGACACAACATAAATCTGTTTTTAGAGAATCTGAACCACTTGATTTAATTTATTCGGATATTTGTGAATTGGATGGTGTCACAACTAGAAATGGAAAACGTTATTTTATAACTTTTATTGATGATTGTTCTGATTATTCATTTGTGTATTTTATGAAAAATAAAAGTGAAGCGTTTTACAGGTTTAAAATTTTTCTAAATGAAATTGAAAATCAATTTAATCGAAAAATTAAAAGGTTACGTAGTGATAGAGGCATCAAATATGATTCTGCACCATTTATTGAGTTTTAGAAAATCCATGGTATTATACACAAAAAAACTGCCCCTTAATCAGTCGAAATGAACGATAAAGCCGAAGGAAAAAATAGGACATTAACTGAATTAGTCGTTGTTATTTTATTAAATTCGGGGGCTGCCTCACATTGGTGGGGTGGAATTATTTTACCGGTGTGTCACGTACTTAATAGAATTCCTAAGACTAAAATGAAAATATCTCCTTATGTAATTTGGAAAAATATTAAGCCCAACGTGTCATACTTTATAACGTGGGGGTGCTTAGAAGTAGAGCATATGAGTGCGTTTTTATAGGCTATGCTATTAATATCAAAGTATACCGATTTTATGACTTGAAAAATCAAGTACAGTTATGTGGCCATCCCCGATCCTCACCGCGCGGGCGAGTAGTGTGGAGGAAAGGATCCTTCGGGTCCTGCGCGTCCCTCTCGGGAGGGCTTCAGCCGGTGTTGTTTAAGATATGGAAATGTAAAAATGTAGAGAGATTCAGAGTCACCAGTCTATTTTACTCAAAACAAACAAAAGAAAAAGGGTAAACCACCCCGAAGGATGACATCCAAAGACATACTGGTGCGTACGAAACCAAGACGATTCGAGAAGGGTTCGGAGGCTTAGTTACGAAATGGGAAGGTGTTAAGCACCCATTCCGCCCTTTCGGTCTCTCATGACTATTTTCTATTTTCCTTTTGTTTCCCCCCGTGATATGTGTGCATGTGTATATATAGAATGGAGGTAGGAATCCTCGACTTGTATCATGGAAAAGATAAAGCGAGTCATCCGTAGGAAGATATAAGAGTAATATTAGAAAAATAAGATTTACGTGATTACCCCTACGTTGATCGTTATAATGAAACTATAACGTATATGGAGTAATGCGTCACTAAGGTCAAGTATATATAATATAAAGAGAATGGATTTAGAGAAGATAGAAAATGAGAGAAAAGGTGAGAAAAAGGACTCGAGTCTCGGGTTTTACCCCGAGACGCCTACGTAGCCTATAAAGGCATCAAAGTCCACATAGTTAGCATACAAAACGAGGGGTGGGGTTTATCCCATAAATCCAAATGGGCAATATCTTATTTTTAAGTGTGAGTGTGTGTGTGTAGAAAAAGTGTTTTAGTTGTGAGGAAAGTGTGAGAAAAGTATGAGAATCCCTATTTGGAATTTATGAGCAAACCCACTTTTCCTTATTGTTTTGGGTTTTTTTTATTTATATGAAAATAAGAGATGTGCAATAATACTAAATAAAAAGTATATTAGGATGTGTGAGATGAGATAAAAAAAAGTGCTAAGTAATAAAACAAGTTATTGCGAATTTAAGAGAATTTAAGAGAAAGTTGAGAAAGCTGGACCTTCTTGAAGATCTTGAGCTTGATCTTAAATGTGGGAGAGAAGCCCTTGCACTTGGATGATGATGGAGAGTGGCTAATTCACCAAGTTTGATGAAAAGGATGATGAAAAGTGGAAGTAAAAAGGGGATTTGAATGTTGAAATCACGCTGCCTTCGAGAAAGGTTTCTGGGATTCGTTTAGAGAGACTTTTATTAGATCTGGGCTCCCCTTGCAAATGAGGTGAAAGCCTCGTTTTATAGGCCCAGGTGAGTGCCAATCGGCATAGACCTGTTCCTGCCTATCGGCATGTGCCGATAAGCAGAGTCTGGAACCTGCCATTTGGCAGTGCGCTTCAGGGTGTTTTGGGAAATCGACCGTCGAGGGCAAACCATTGGTCAGAATCGCGCATGGGGCATATCGTTGGAAAGGTAATTCAGATACCTTCGAAGGTCCTTTGGATTGCTACCGGGTTCAGGAGTTAACTTTGGGTCAAATATGGCTCGGAAGCATTTGTCGGTCCATTAGACGGGGAATTACTCGGACGCAAACGGATCGTTCGTTCGTATAGTAAGTCCAAATCATGCACGGGGCAGACCATTGGAAAGGTTAGGATATTTACTTCCACATTACAAGGAGTTTGACCTGGTTTGGATATTTGACTTTGGTCAACCAGGCTCGAGAAGCATTCGGTGACCTCCCGGAGTTAAACGGATCGTTCGTCCGCATGGAAAGTCAAAATCACGCACGGGGTGGACCGTTTGAAAGGGTATTCAGTTCCCTTTGAAAATTCATTGAGCCTCGGTCGAACTGAAGAGTTGACATAGGCCAAACAGATCCCGGGAGCACCCGGTGGCCTCTAGGTCATGTTTCAGACGCAAACGGATCGTTCGTCCGCATGGTAAGTCAGAATCGTGCACGGGGTGGACTGTTGGAAAGGGTATTTAGTTCTCTTTGAATATTCATTTAGTCTCGATTGAGATGAAGAGTTCAACTTTTGGGTCAAATTGAGTCGGGGAATGCCTGATGGCCTCCAGGTCAGTACTCGGGACATGACCTGGTTTGACGGTGATGAAGGGAGGTACTAGGGACCTAAGGAAAGTTAGGGGGTAACAGAATGGGGTGTCTATAGATCCCCTCGACAGGTGAGTTTAGAACAAATGATGACCGTCGAATAGACACCACATGATGATTTTGAGGGAGTATGATCGATTCAAAGGGTCGAGGTTGATTCTGCGGACCTAAGGAGCGTGCTGGGGATGAATGATGATCGAAGGTTTAGGTCGATTATGAGAACCTGAAGTGTGTTTGCGGAGGGTGGCCAATCCTGCGGGTTAAAGCCAAATCTGCGGGCTTGGGGTAATGGTCTAATAACTGAGGTCAATTCTGACCTAAAGAGTGGTGACGATCGAGAACTGAGGTCAATTTTGACCTAACTCAGGTGACGATCCAAGACCGGGGTCAATTCTGACCCTAGAGTGGTGATGACCGAGGACAGAGGTCAATTCTGACCTAACTCAGGTGACGATCCAAGACCGGGGCCAATTCTGACCCAAGAGTGGTGACGACCGAGGATCGAGGTCAATTCTGACCTAACTCAGGTGACGATCCACGACCGGGGCCAATTCTGACCCAAGAGTGGTGACGACCGAGGACCGAGGTCAATTCTGACCTAACTCAGGTGACGATCCAAGATCGGGGCCAATTCTGACCCAAGAGTGGTAACGACCGAGGACTGAAGTCAATTCTGTCCTAACTCAGGTGACAATCCAAGACCGAGGCCAATTTTGACCCAAGAGTGGTGACGATCGTGGACCAAGGTCATTTCTGACCTAACTCAAGTGACGATCCAAGACCGGGGCCAATTCTAACCCAAGAGTGGTGACGATCGAGGACCGAGGTCAATTCTGACCTAACTCAAGTGACGATCCAAGACCGAGGCCAATTCTGACCCAAGAGTGGTGACGACCGAGGACCGAGGTCAATTCTGACCTAACTCAGGTGACGATCCAAGATCGGGGATAATTCTGACCCAAGAGTGGTGACGACCGAGGATCGAGGTCAATTCTGACCTAACTCAGGTGACGATCCAAGATCGGGGCCAATTTTGACCCAATAATGGTGATAACCGAGGAGCGAGGTCAATTCTGACCTAACTCAGGTGGCGATGCAAGATCGGGGCCAATTCTGACCCAAAAGTGGTGACGATCAAGGTCAATTCTAACCTAACTCCGGTGACGATCTAAGACTGGGGCCAATTCTGACCCAAGAATGGTGACGACTGAGGACCGAAGTCAATTCTGACCTAACTCAGGTGATGATCCAAGACCAGGTCCAATTCTGACCCAAGAGTGGTGACGACTGAGGATCGAGGTTAATTCTGACCCAACTCAGGTGACGATCCAAGACTGGGGTCAATTCTGACCCAAGAGTGGTGATGACCGAGGACCAAGGACCGAGGTCAATTCTGACCTAACTCTGGTGACGATCCAGGACCGGGGCCAATTCTGACCCAAGAGTGGATAAAGATTGAATTTTGATTCTGCTGGAGAAAGAGCTTTATGATTTTGATCTGAGCTGGGGAGATGATAGCTAGGGAAGCATTTAGGAGACCTCGCAGGGGGGAATAACCTATTTTGGATGTTGTAAGATAATTCCGCTGGAGAAGTGATCAGATGATCCTTAGGGATCCTCCGGAGCTTTGCCGGGAGGAGTTTTCACTTGGTTTTAGAGGATTTCGTTGGGGAAGAGGGGTTCCGCTTGGGGGAATGTGAAATTTTCTTGGTAAAGAGGCTATAAATCCCTCCTGGGATTTTTAGGAATTTTTTAGGGATTTTTTTAGGCTTTCTAGTATTTTCTGGGAATTTTTGAACGAAATTTAGGAGTGTACCGGTCGGCATAGTATGAAGGGTGCCATTCGACAGTGGCACGAACTTTTGGCCTACCTTGGGAAGGCAAAGGGTCAGTGTCAATCGCTTGGCATCCTATATAAAGGGGGTGAATCCCCTCATTTTTTCACATCTTCCTTTGTTTTCTCTCTCTCTGCGATTCTTCTGCAAATCGTTATATCATCTCGATCTTCAAGAAATGGACGCTTTCATGAGCACTGCAGTCCGCCGGTAGTGGTTGACCATTGATGATTGGGCGAATGTGGAGTGGAGGGCTAGGGCAACTCTTGTTTTGGGGAGTGATAACTCCTTTGATTTGTTCGAGCCTATTACGGATGAGCGAACCTTGCTGCGAGAGCCATCGTGTCATCGCTCTTCGAGAGTGATCCCTGGCGGTTATGTAAGTAAACCGACCTTTGGCATTCTTCTCTTTCTGGTGATTTTTCTTTCTTGACTTTTGATGAGACTTTTCTTTTTGCCAGTCTGATATTTCTTTGAAGAACATGTGCGCTCACGGGACAACGAGGATCAAGGATGTTTGGGAGCATCACCCACCTGTGGTGCACTGGATGGTATCATCAGCGGGTTTTGGGTGGTTGGCATCGGCACTGGATGAGATGCCTCGTTCGACAACGGTCTTGTCCACTTTGGGAGAGAGGTGGTGGGACACTACCCACACCTTTCATTTTAGTTTGGGGGAGATGACTGTGACTCCCATAGATGTGCAGTTGGGGCTGGATTGTAATGGAGAGCAGATAGAGGTGGATCTCTCTTTACGGGTGAGACCGAAGGCAGTGCGTGCGACACTTGGTGATGTAGGGAGGATAGTCTCTGGGGATTCTATCTGGCTGTCCTTACTGAAGGATGTTCTGCTGGGTAGGGAGGTCGATGCGGAGGACGGGCTACAAGTGAAGCAGATGGCCCAGTTATTCATTCTACTAGTTTTGGGAGGTTTCATGGTGGCGTCGAGCAGCGACGTCATCCATTTATGATTTATGCCGTACTTGAGGATGTTTTCGACCACCCCCTTCTATGATTAGGGGAGTCTGACCTTGGCGACCCTTTACTTTTCTCTGGATGCATTCAGCCGGTGCTGCCGGTAGACCTTTACTGGGCCCACGTACCTTCTTGAGGTATTCTTCTGTTTGTGCATTTCTTTTCATGCACTCGCATTTTCCTTTCATGCACTCGCATTTTCCTTTCATGCATTCGCATTTTCCTTATGCGTCTCTTTTTTCTTGTGAATTCAGATGTGGTTCTATGAGGTGATTGGGTGCAATACCCCGCTGATTGCTTTGAAGGATGACACTGTTGGGGACTTCTATCGATTGTATCGATGGCATAAGGCCAATCGACAGTCAAAGGGATCTCTTTCCCTGGAGGCGATGCGTCAGGTCTTGAATGACCTGACCAGTGGTAGGGTAAGACTCTTTCCATTTCAGTCTTGGTTTTTGTTCCTTCTGGTCTTGTATTGATTTATTCTTGCTCGGAGATTTTCAGGTGACCTTTTATCCATGGGGGACAGCCATTCAGGATGCAGGGGAGACCGGGGTGAACGCGCGGATGAGGCGTTTGCTAGCGCATGAGTTCGGCCATTCCTGGTACCTCATGGAGAGGGTGGTTCGTCAGATTGCTGAGGAGGAGGTGGTGGTGCCACTTGCGTAGTCTCCTACGTCTATGAGGTGGGAGCGACTAATGTTGGAGGATGAGCGAATCGCGGCGATGATCGGCGAGTCCTACTAGCTATACACCGATATGGCTGCGCCGTATGACTATATGGATTTTGTGATGAGCTGGTTGATGGCGCCCAGCATATATGATGCGCTGCCCTTCCCTCTGGCGGGTTTGAGTCGGGCGGTGGGATCTTCCCACAGTGGTGGTGGTCCATTGGCATCTGCAACGGCGGCAACCTCGGAGGTCCCTTTTGTGAGATTGATACCCCTTCATACAACATTCGACGGGCTGATGGAGGGATGGTGCCTATGCTGCACCTTCCTCATGCGATGGATCCGGAGGAGTTGGGTTTGATAGAGGAGGTCCTTCGACTTGCGGTATACCTTTCTGTTCTTCTCTTTCTTTCTTTTATGTTTTGGTCATTTCTGCTTTGACACTGATTTCACCTTTTCTTGCAGCAAGCCCGGGTGTCGACTACTTGGCTAAAGGACATCAGAGACTAGATATCTTCGATGACTGCCCACATTTGGGATGCGGTTCCTGTCCCTTCTTTCTTGGTTCCATCTGCCTCATCCGGAGAGGACTCGGGCTCGGGTAGTGGTGGGGCATCGTCTCGCCGTAGGGGGAAGAGAGCACGCCGCAGGAGTGGAGCTCTTGAGAGAGAGAGAAAGAGAAAGAATATGGGTTCGGGCTGAGTCCCGTTGTTTTTTCATTTTTCTTTTTATTTCCTATAAAGATGATGTAACACAGAAAATAGATATATGCAATTGTGGCCATCCCCTGATCCCCATCCACGGAGGGAGGAAGGGATCCTTCGGGTCCCATTCGTCCCCTCTCTCGGGAGAGCGCTTCGGCGGCGTCGATTTTGTTAGGTGTGAAAATGTATAGAGATTTAGAGTCGCCAGTCTATTTTACTCAAAATAGATAAAAGAAAAGGGGGAGACACCCCAAAGGATGGCATCCAATACATACTAGTGCGTGCGAAACCAAATGATTCGAGAAGGGTTTGGAGGCTTAGTTACGAAATAGGAAGGTGTTAGGCACCCATTCCGCCCTTTCGGTCTCTCATGGATATTTGCTATTTTCTTTTATATTCCCCCCCCCCCCCCCCCCCCGTGATATGTGTGCATGTGTATATATAGAATGGAGGTAGGAATCCTCGACTTGTATCATGGAAAATACAAAGCGAGTCATCCGTAGGAATGTGAGATTAGTGCAGAAAATAGGTTTTGCGCGATTACCCCTACGTTGATCGCTATAAGGAAATGATAACGCATGTGGAATAATATTCCACTAAGAATAAATATATAGCATATAATAGAAAATGAGATAAAGAGAAGATAGAAAATAAGAGAAAAAGTGAGAAAAGGACTCGAGTCTCGGGTTTTACCCCGAGACGCCTACGTAGCCTATAAAGGCATCAAAGTCCACGTAGTTCGTATACAAATGAGGGTGGGGTTTAACCCATATATCGAAATGGGGAATCTCTTATTTGTAAGTGTGTGTGTGTGTGTGTGTGTGTGTAGAAAAAAGTGTTTTAGTTTTGAGAAAGGTGTGGAAAAAGTGTGAGAATCCCTACTTGTAATTTATGAGCAAACCCTCTTTTTCTTGTTTCTTTGGATTTTATGAAAATAAAAGATGTACGATAATACTAAATAAAAAGTATATTAGGATGTGTGAGATTAGATGAAAAGTGATAAATAAGAAAATAAGTTATTGGGAATTTAAGAGAATTTAAGAGAGAGTTTGAGAAAGTTGGACCTTCTTGAAGATCTTGAGCTTGATCTTGAATGTTGGAGAGAAGCCCTTGCACTTTGGATGATGATGGATAGTGGTTAATTCATGAAGTTTGATGAAAGGGATGATGAAAAGTGTAAGTGAAAAACGGATTTGGAAGTTGAAATCACGCTGCCTTCGAGAGAGGTTTCTGGGGTTCGTTGAGAATGATTTGCTTCTGATCTGAGCTCCCCTTGTAAATGAGGCCAAGGCCTCCGTTTATAGGCCCGGGGGGGATGTCGATCGGCATAGAGCCCTTCTTGTCCATCGACAGGAAGGTGCCGATAGGCAGGTTCTGGGACCTGCCATTTGGCAGTGTGTTTCAGGCTTTTTCGGAAAATCGACCGCCGAGGGCAAACCGTTGGTCAGAATCGCGCACGGGGCATACCTTTGGAAAGGTAACTTAGAGACCTTTGGAATGCTCCCGAGTTACGAAGTTGACTTTGGGTCAAATGTGGCTCGGAAGCGTTTGTCGGTCCGCTGGACGCAAATGGATTATTCGTCCGCATGGGAAATCTGAATCACGCACGGGATGGACTGTTACAAAGGTTAGGAGATGTAATTCGACATTCCAAAGAGTTTGACCCGATTCGAGGAGTTGACTTTGGTCAACCAGGCCCGAGAAGCATTCGGTGACCTCTCGGAGTCAAACAGATCGTTCGTTCACATGGAAAGTCAGAATCGCGCATGGGATGGACCTTTGGGAAGGGTTTTTAGTTCCCTTCAAATATTTATTCAGTCTCGGTTGAGCTGAAGAGTTGTCTTAGGTCAAACAGAGCCTGGGATTGCCCGGTGGCCTCTAGGTCAGGTTTCGGACGCAAACGGCACGTTCATCCTCATGGTAAGTCAGAATCGTGCACTGGGTAGACCGTTGGAAAGGGTATTCAGTGCCCTTCGAAGATTCATTGAGTCTCGGTCGAGACAAGGAGTTTGACTTTTGGGTCAAACTGAGTCGGGGAGTGCCCAATGGCTTTCAGGTCAGCACTCGGGACATGACCAGGGTTTATAGTGATGAGTGGAGGTACTAGGGACCTAAGGAAAGTTAGGGGGTAACAGAATGAGGTGTTTATAGAGCCGCTCGAAGGGTGAATTTGGAATAAATGATAGCCGTCGATTAGACACCGCATGATGCTTCTGAGAGAATGTAACCGATTCAGAGGGTCGAGGTCGATTCTGAGGACCTAAGGAAGCGAGGATGACCAATTCAGAGGGTCGAGGTCGATTCTGAGGACCTAAAGAACGAGGGTGACCAATTCAGAGGGTCGAGGTCGATTCTGAGGACCTAAAGAGCGAGGGTGACCAATTCAGAGGGCCGAGGTCAATCTTAAGGACCTAAAGAGTGGTGATGATCGAGGCTCGAGGTCAATTCTGACCTAACTCAGGTGATGATCCAAGACCGGGGCCAATTCCGACCCAAAGAGTGGTGACGACCGAGGACCGAGGTCAATTCTGACCTAACTTAGGTGACGATCTAAGACCAGGGCTAATTCTGACCCAAGAGTGGTGACGACCGAGGACCGAGGTCAATTCTAACCCAAGAGTGGTGACGACCAAGGACCGAGGTAAATTCTAACCCAAGAGTGGTGACGACCGAGGATCGAGGTCAATTCTGACCTAACTCAGGTGACGATCCAAGACCGGGGCCAATTCTGACCTAAGAGTGGTGACGACTGAGGATCGAGGTCAATTCTGACCTAACTCAGGTGACGATCCACGACTGGGGCCAATTCTGACCCAAGAGTGGTGACGACCGAGGACCGAGGTCAAATCTGACCTAACTTAGGTGACGATCCAAGACCGGGGTCAATTCTGACCCAAAGAGTGGTGACGATCGAGGACCGAGGTCAATTCTGACCTAACTTAGGTGACAATCCAAGACTGGGGGCAATTATGACCCCAGAGTGGTGACGACCGAGGACTGAGGTCAATTCTGACCTAACTCAGATGACGATCCAAGACCGAGGTCAATTCTGACCCAAAGAGTGGTGACGACCAAGGACCGAGTTCAATTCTTACCTAACTTAGGTGACGATCTAAGACCAGGGCTAATTCTAACCCAAGAGTGGTGACGACCGAGGACCGAGGTCAATTCTAACCCAAGAGTGGTGACGACCGAGGACCGAGGTCAATTCTAACCCAAGAGTGGTGACGACCGAGGATCGAGGTCAATTCTGACCTAACTCAGGTGACGATCCAAGACCGGGGCCAATTCTAACCCAAGAGTGGTGACGACCGAGGACCGAGGTTAATTCTGACCTGATTGAGGTCACGATCTAAGATCGAGGTCAATTCTGACCCAAGAGTGATGACGACCGAGGAACGAGGTCAATTCTGACCTAACTCAGGTGACGATCCAAGACCGAGGTCAATTCTGACCCAAGAGTGATTGCATTTATTTTGGGAGAAGAAAAGGGTTCCACTAGGGATGAGAATTGGATTTGACGTTCTGATGGGGAATAAGAATTGGATTTGATGTTTCGCTGGGGAACGATGAATGAGCTGGGGAAGATTTGGATCGTCCTTTGGGAGAGATTGCCTGGGGCGAATGATTCTTCTGAATTCTACTGGGAAAAATTCCATGTGATATTGTATCGCACCGGGTAGCCGATGGCTGGGAAGTCCTTGTGCCTTTTATTTGAATGGAGGAGCTGATTGTTGGGGAGATAACCGGTTTGAGGTCATAAACTCTGCTGAGGAGGTGATTAGGTGGTTCAGGCGCAATGCTCGAGAGGTCATTAGCTTGGATTTTGAGGGTTTCCTAGGGAAAAAAAGGTTTCTCTTGAAGGAGTGCGAAATTTTCTTGATGATAATGTTCAAAATCCATCCTGGGATTTTTAGGAATTTTTCGAGGATTTTTTTAGGCTTTCTGGGATTTTTTTGGGAATTTTTATACGAAATTTTAAGGGGGGTACCGGTCGGCATAGACTAGGGGGTGCCATTCAACAGTGGCATGGACTTTTGGGATGCCTTGGGAAGGTGAGGAGACAGTACCAATCGGTATGGCAGCGGTCTGTGCCGATCGGCATGGCATTTGGCCTCCTATATAAAGGGGGCGAATCCCCTTCATTTTTCACAGCTTCTTACCTTCTCTCTTTCTGTGATTTCTCTCTGTAAATTTTTCTGACGTTCCGATCTTCGAGAAATGGCCGCCTTTGTGAGCACCGCTGTCCACCGGGAGTGGTTGATCATTGATGACTGGGCGAATGTGGATTGGAGGGATAGGGTGCCCCTTGCTTTGGGGAATGAGAATGCCTTTGATGCATTCGAGCTGGTAGCAGATGAGCGGACCTTACTGCGGGAGTCGTCGCATCATTGCTCTTCGAGAGTGATTCCCGACGGTTATGTAAGTAACCTGACCTTTGGCATTCCTTTCTTTTTGGGTGATTTTTCCTTTTTCTTGACCTTTGACTGAATTTTTCCTTTTGCCAGTCGGACATTTCCTTGAAGAACATGCGTGCCCGCGGGGCGATGGAGCTTAAGGATGTTTGGGAGCATCTCCCACCCGTGGTGTGCTAGATGGTATCGTCAGTAGGTTTTTGGAGGTTAGCGACTGCGCTGGATGAGACACCTCGTTCGACAGTAGTCTTGTGTGCTTTGGGGGAGAGGTGGTGGGACACTACCCACACTTTTCATTTTGGCTTCGGGGAGATGACAGTGACTCCCATAGATGTGCAACAACTGCTGGGGCTGGATTATGATGGGGAGAAGATAGAGGTGGATGGATCCTTGCGGGTAAGGCCAGAGTCGGTGTATGCGGCACTTGGTGATGTGAGGTGAATAGTCTCTAGGGATTCTATTCGGCTGTCCTTGCTGAAGGATGTTTTGCTAAGCAGGGTGGTTGATGTGGAGGATGGGCTGCAAGTGAGGCAGATGGCCCGGTTGTTCATCTTGTTGGTGCTGGGAGGTTTCATGGTGGCGTCGAGCGACGACGTCGTCCATTTGTGGTTTCTGCCGTACTTGAGGATGTTTTCGAACATCCCTTTCTATGATTGGGGGAGTCTGACCTTGGTGAACCTTTACTCTTCTCTGGATGCATTCAAACGGTGCTGCTGACAAACTTTTACTAGAGCCACGTATCTCCTTGAGGTATTCCTTACTTTGCTCATTTTCATTTCATGCATTCGCATTTTCCTTTCATGCATTCGCATTTTCCTTATGCGTCCCTTTTTGCTTGTGAATTCAGACGTGGTTCTATGCGGTGATTGGGTGCAACACCCCATTGATTGCTTTGAAGGATGGCACTGTTGGGGACTTTTACCGGCTGTATCGATGGCATAAGGCCAACCGGTAGTCGAAGGGATCTCTTTCCCTGGAGGCGGTGCGCCAGGTCTTAAATGACCTGACTAGTGGTCGGGTAAGACTTTTTCCATTTTGGTCTTGGTTTTTTCACCTTCTGATCTTGTATTGACTCATGCCGGCTTGGATATTTTTTGGTGACCTTTTATCCTTGGGAGACATCCATTCAGTACATGGGGATGCTTGGGGTGAACACGCAGATGAGGCGCTTGTTGGCACATGAGTTCGGCCATTCCTGGTACCTCGGGGAGAGGGTGATTCATTAGATCACTGAGGAGGAGGTGGTGGTTCCTCCCGCATAGCCTCCTACGTCTATGATGCGGGAGCGACAGTTTTTGGAGGATGAGAGGATCACGGCGATGATCGGCGAGTCTTATGTTTTGTACACCGATACGGCTGCGCCGTATGACTATATGGACTTTGTGACGAGTTGGATGATGGCGCCCAGCATACATGACACTTTTCCTTTCCCTCCTGCTGGTTCGAGTCGGGCGGTGGGGTCTTCCCACAGTGGTGGTGGTCCGTCGACTCCTACGGTGGCGACGACCTCGGAGGTCCCTTTTGTTCGGCTGCACACTCCTTCGTACAACATTCGGCGGGCTGATGGAGGGATAGTGCCGATGCTGCACCGTCCCCTTGCGATGGATTCGGAGGAGCTGGGTTTGATAGAGGAGGTCCTTCGTCCTGCGATAAACCTTTCGGTCCTTTTCCTCTTTTTTGATTTCTTTCGCTTGATACTAATTCTGCCTTTTTCTTTGCAGCAAATCCGGGTGTCGACCACTTGGCTTAGGGACATTAGAGACTGGATATCATCGATGACTACCCATATTCGGGATGCTGTCCCTGTTCCTTCTTGCTTGGTGCCGTCAGCCTCGTCCAGGGAAGACTCTAGCTCGGGTAGTGGGGGTGCGTCGTCTCGTCGTAGGGGGAAGAGAGCGCGTCGTAAGGGTGGAAGCTCTTGAGAGAGAGAGAGAGAGAGAGAGAAGGAGATAATGTGGGTTCGGGCTGAGTCCCATTATTTTTGGCTTTTCCTTTATTTCTTGCAAAATGATGTAACACAAAAAACATATACATGCAATGCAATGTAGTTTTTTTTTTGCTATCTTTTATTTTAATGATGAATGAATGCATGCACATGTGTTTTTTAACTTTGCTCCTGAGACCATAAAAACGAATATTTTTGGAATCTTTCGAAGGAAATTTATTTTATTAAAAAGGGAAATCCTGTAAGGAGAAAACAGGATTCTTGAAATTCTTTTGAGAATATCAATTTATTTTTATGGAGTTTTCTGATTTGACAAAAAAAAAAGGAGAAAATTTCCAAAAATGGGGGGTTGTCGATCAGCAAGCACCCTGGCCTGCCTATCGGCAGTTCAGTCCAACCCTATCAATTGAAAGATTTGATTGGTACCCTCTTCAGCCTTTTGTACCTTGTGGGGTAGGATTCCTTCCTATTTCTGTAGGGATTATGTCTTTTGTGAGAGTTATCAAGTATAAAAAGGGGTGAGGGTGGAGTATTTTCATCACACCTTTGCATCCTTATCCACTTGCCTACTATTTCTTTGCCCTACAAGATGGCTCTCCCTAGTAGCACCGAGTTTGTCAAATACCTCGAAGCCTTGGAAGCTATGTGCTCTTATAATGTCGACTACGATGCTTTCAACATGCGCCGAATTTCCTTGTAGCGCAATCGGCCTTTTGAGTGGAATATGCTGACAGCGGCAGTACAACTCTGGTACCCCGAAGACCATGTATTCCGCTTTGGGTTGGAAGAAGTTTTTCCTACCTACGAGGAATTGTTTGCCATACTGGGTGTAAATCCCAGTGTTGTTGCAGCTTTGTCCGAATTTTCCCGCTCACTTAGGGATTTGTTGGCCGAACTTCTCCACATTTCGCCTTCGGTGGCTAGATCATTGGTTGCTGAAGGAATGATCTCCCTCCCGGTGGTGCTGCAGTCCGTGCATTTACGGTAAGTAGGTGATGCTGGCTACGCTGGAGCCGTTGTTCTGGGTTTGGTTTCCAAATTGTTGCTGGTGGCTGGGGAATTGCTGGTGGAACCACAACTTGCAGCCATTACTTCATGGATGTCATACTATCGCAATCCTGCGACGGTGATAGTGGCGGAGACTCTGAATGGCCTGGATTCTTGGAGAGAAGGTCGTTCTAACTTTTTGAGGGGTATCCCCGTGATGCTGTTCATGTGGTTGTCTGAAAGATTCCACTTGTTGACTCCTCCAGAATATCCCTTGTCGGTCGTACCCAACTTCTTTTCGCGCTACTTCATTCGCGTTGGCCTGTATGTTGAGAACTGGGAGAATTGTCTTGTGGAGCATGGCGCTTTTGGTTTGTATTGGTTAGTGCCTTGGTGGGGACAGTTGCATCCTGTTCTGGAGCTAGGAGAGTATTCATATGTGCAGCTGGTTGGTCTCAGACAGACCTCTTTTTATTCCCTTGGCGGCTTTTGCGCTAATTTGGTTGGGCGCACGTCATGCCCCCTCGGACCTCAAACTTCTTTCTTGTAGAAGATTTGACTGAGCGCCTGTGTCTGTTGCTTGGGTCACTGTGGGAAAATTGGCGTTCGTCGACCCGTCCCTCTCAGTCTGTCGGGAAGGTTTTCCATATCCCCAAAGATTATATGAAGTGGTTGTGGAGGAAAGTAGTCAGCAAGATGTTGGCAGTGGAGACTCGAAAAAGATGGTTTGTTTTATCTGACTCCATGGAAGGGGGCGTTGTGATCTTTTCGAAGATGTTTAAGGCTCATCGATCCATGGAATATTTACGGCACTCTATTCAGGCAGGGAAAACTTGGGGTCCTCAGGACGTAGATGATAAGGGTGCAGGTTCCTCTAGTAGTTGTGGGTAGGACTCCTGGGGAGTTTATTTGTGTGATAGGTGTGGTGATTTTATTTGGCTTTTTATGGTAGTGGGGAAAGGGGTTATCCGTTCCTTTTTCTTATGTAATCCGTACTGTAATTTCTTATTAATGAAATAAATAAGTTTCTGATCATCCAGCTGTGCCTTTTGATGAATTTTGTATTTTGAATTATCTATACTGATCGCTAAGGCATACATAATCCTTTTGTTCAAATAATTTTAGAATGAATCGTCGTTCTCAGAGGTGAGAAAAGAATAGTATTATGTGAAAAAGAGAGGGGCCTCACTCATGTGAGATGCATGAGTTGCCTACGTACCTCTGGGGTTTTTTGAAAATGTTTTAAAATAGTTTTTGTAGAGGATCAGGCCCATGTAGTTCTGGGTAAAGGGAAATGAAGTTTTTTTTTTAGAATAGCAGGGGGATGAGAAGAGTCGTAGCGCGTCGAGATTTCAGACTAGGGGTAGAATTTCTTGTGACGGTCCAGATTTACTGGATGAACCATCTCTTCCCTATCTATGTCAGTGAGCATGGAGGCACCGCCAGATAAGATTTTCTTCACAATGTAGGGGCCGCTCCAATTGGGCTTGAATTTCCCTCTGCGGTCCCAGATGGGTTCTACTATCTCCTTGAGGGCTAAATTCCCCTCTCGGACACCGCGATCCTTGACTTTTTTGTTGAATGATCGCGCTATTCAGCGATGGTACCCCTATATGTGGTAAAGAGATTTTAATCTTCTTTCATCTAGGAGGGCTATCTCATCAAGACGGCTTTGGCATCAGTCTTCTTCACTTACCTTGCCTTCGAGCATGACGCGTAGCGAGGGTATTTCTGGATCCACAAGTAGGACTGCTTCCATGCCGTAGACCAGGGAGTAAGGGGTAGCCCCAGTAGAGGTTCGGATTGAGGTTTGATAGCCCCATAGGGCGTATGGGATCTGGTCGGCCCAATTCCTACAACTTTCGATCATCTAGATGATGAGGGCTTTGAGGTTTTTGTTGGCGGCTTCTATTGCACCATTGGTTTGAGGTCGGTAGGGAGAAGATTTGCGTCTCTGAATACCGTACTCGTTGACTACTTCTGTGACTTCTGCTTCGAAATGCAACCTGTTATCTGATACCAGCTCGTGCGGGACCCCATATCGGCAGATGATATTTTTCTTGAGGAATTTGGCCACTTTCTTGGCATTTAATACTGCGCATGACTCAGCCTCGACCCATTTCGTGAAATAATCGATGGCAACCAGGATGAACTCATGCCCGTTTGAAGCCTTTGGTGTAACTTTCCTTATGATGTAGATACCCCAGGTAGAGAACGACCAGGGACAGGTCATGTTGTATAATTCTCGCGGAGGCAAGTGTTGAAGATTGGAGAATTACTGGCATTTGAGTCACCTCCGAACATAGGCGGTGCAATTCTGGATCATGGTGGTCCAGTAGTAGCCCTGTCAGACGATCTTCTTGGCGAGCATGTGACCATTCATGTGGGGTCCACATTCCCCGCTGTGGATTTTCTACATTATTTTCTCAATCTCATCCCCTGCGATGTAGTATAGATGAGTTCCATCGAAGTTCCTCTTGAGTAGGGCTTTATGACAAATGATGTACTGGGCGGCCAGTCTTCGGAGGGTTATTCGATCTTTCTTATTAGAACCCTCGGGATACCTACCATGTTTGAGGAGGCACCAGATATCATAGTACCAACAATCGGCTAGTTCGGGATCTTCAGTGGGGACAAGCTTAATATGGTAGCAATGGGTCGGTTTGTCTTAGTTTTGAACCAGGAAGGGGGTCATTGTTATTCCTTCGGGCATGTCGACCATGGAGGCCAAGGTGGCGAGAGCATCGGCTAGGTTATTATTTGCTCAGGGTAGGTAATGGAAGGTGATATCTCGGAACCGGGAGGCTAACTCTTCTAATTGGGAATGAAAGGGTTGGAGCTTTTCGTCCTTGACTTTCTACTTTCTGAGCACTTGATCGATGATAAGGGCAGAATCCTCGTAGACATCAAGGTATTTAATACCTTTCTTGAGATCAACCCTGAGGCCCACTGTGCATGCCTCGTATTCCGTCATGTTGTTGGTGCAAAGGAAATCCAATTTAATGGCGATGGGAGTATAGGAGTCATCTGCGGTGATCATATGTATCCCGATACCATATCCCTTTTTGTTGGCAGCGCCGTCAAAGAACATTTTCCATCGAAGGCGATCTTGAGTGGTGTAAAGGATATTTTCATCTGGGAATTCAGAAATCCGAACATCCTCTTCGTCTACGGGATAATCGTTGAGGTAGTCAGAGATGGCTCTTCCTTTAATATCTTTTTATGTGACGTACACGATATTGAACTTGATTAGGAGCATCAACCATCGGGCCATTCGGCTGGATAAGGCGGGTTTCTCAAGCAGGTATTTGATGGGATCCATTCGGGATACAAGTTTGATGGGGAAGGAGATCATGTAGTGTCGCAACTTTTGGGTGACCCAGACAAGTACGACACATGCCTTTTCCAAGGCAGTGTAGTTGACCTCGTACCCGACCAATTTACAACTGGCATAATATATGGCTCTTTCTTTGCGGGAGACTTTAAGATATTGGGCTAGAAACGCCCCAGCTGCAGTGTCGGTTATGGTTAGGTATAGGAGTAAAGGGAGACTAGACTGTGGTGGAATGAGCACTGGAGGTTGGGTCAGGTATTGTTTAATTCGGTCAAAAGCTTCTTGGCAGGCCTCATTCCAAACCTTTGTTGAATCCTTTCGGATGAGCTTAAAGATTGGTTCACAGATGGAGGTTAGCTGGCTGATGAACCGGCGGATATATTGTAATTTCCCAAGAAGACCTCGGACTTCTTTCTTTTTTTGGGGTGGTGGCATCTAAATTATGGCCTTCAGCTTTACGGGTTCTGCTTCTATCCCCTTTTCGCTGATCGTGAATCCCAAGAGTTTTCCCTTTGTAATGCCGAAGACACACTTTTATGGATTAATTCGCATCTGATACCGTCGCAGTCGTTCGAAGAACTTCCGGAGAGCGGGAACATGACCCTCTCTAGTTTTGGACTTGATAATCATATCATCCACATAGACCTCGACCTCTTTGTTAATCAGATCATGCAGGATGGTTGTGGCAGCCCTTTGGTAGGTAGCCCTAGTATTCTTGAGATCGAATGGCATAACAGTGTAGCAAAAGGTTCCCCATGGGGTGATGAATACGATTTTTTCTTGGTGGTCGGGGTGCATCTTGATTTGGTTGTATCCAGCAAACCCATCGACAAATGACTTGAGAGCATGACTGGTTGTGTTTTCCACGATCATGTCGATATTGGGTAGCGGATAATCATCCTTTGGACAAGCTTTGTTTAAATCTCAGTAATCTACACACATTCGAACCTTCCCTCCGGATTTTGGCATAGGTACAATGTTGGCTAGTCATGTGGGATATTCGATCACCTGAATAAAACCCATGTTTAACTGTTTGACCACCTCTTCTTTTACCTTGAGCGACCATTCGGTGCAGAGTTTTCTCAAATTTTGTTTAATCGACTTGTAATCTGGGACAGTGGGGATCTCGTGTTGAGATATTTCAGGATCTATGCCGGGCATATCATCATAGGACCATGCGAAGACATCTACAAACTCCTTCAGCAATTCTTCGAGTTGTGCACGCTCATGCTCGTCAAGGGTGGCCCCTATCCTAATCTCGCTCAGTTGTCTACTAGAACCGAGATTAATAACAACAGTCTCTTCTTCATTAACTTGAACGCGGTTATATTGTTTATTATTAACCTTATTTAGATCAGTTAAGAATTGTCCATTTGTAAAATCATCATCATCAAAAGTTTGATTAGAATTCAAGTAGTTAATGTAAGGTACAGCAAGATACTCAAAATTTTCATTTATTTCGTTGATAAGAAAAATAGCATTGAGAACCTCATCAAAAGAGGTCTCGATTACATTTGAGTAAGGATAGGCAACAGAAGAAGAAATAGTGTAAACATTGGGGTCAGGGGAGATTTAACGAGGTAGAACTGGTGCTGCATGCCAGTTGAGGAGAGGTGTATCAGCAGCTTTAATCAAACGGGATGGGTCTATTGATGTAGTTCCTGAATGAACCATGCATAGTGCCAACCCCAGTGTCTGTAAGTTGAAGGAATCTTCGAAATCTCCTTCCTCAGTCTCTTCAGCATCTTTGATGAACGGTTGTACTTGGTGTGGGAAACTTTCGGCCCATGGGTAGCTATCTTGGAAAAAGATCTCCATTCTCGGCGTCATCTTCTTGTATGTGTGATCGTACCATGGTTCTGGAAAACCGTAAAAGGGGAAGTTCTCGCCTTCTTTGATGAATCATCCATTTAAGGAGTCTCTTGAGATAGTTCAGATGTAGTATGATCTTCTCTTTGGTCGAGACTGGCGGATCATTCTGAGCTCTTATTTTGATGGTTGATACCCCAAGCCACAAGGAGGGAAAGGTTTTTTCAGTTCGATGGGCCCGATTATCCCTTGCTGTCTTTGCCCTAACCCCAGTCCGGGCATGAAGTGCATGTTTTTGAACATTTAAATCACATTGACATTGCCATGAGGTTCATATTCTCGACAAACCCTTTCATTGAAACCGTCCCCTGTCGGTAGTAGGAGTGGCTCAACTCGGAATCCTGATAGGAGCATATCATTTGACCCTTGTTGTATCTCAAGAATTGGACTGCTGGTGCTTGCCCACTCGGCATTTTCGTTGTCCCTCAAAATGGTGATGACTCGCCCGTCGACAAAAAACTTCAATTTCTGATGGAGTGAGCAAGACACACCCTTGATATTATGGAGCCAGGGTCGTCCAAGCAACATGTTGAAAGAAGCTGGGATGTCTATGACTTGGAGTTCAACGATAGGGTTTATGGGTCCATCCTTATTGCAAGTTTTATGGACCCCATCACCTCACGATGGGTATTATCGTAAGCACGCACATCGGTGGAGGTTAGAGCGAGGTTGCTTTCTTTCAGGCCTAAATACTTGAAGGTTCTCAATGGGCAAACATTCAAGGCAGATCCATTATCGACAAGGGAGAGTGGCACAGCCTTCCCCATAACTTCGACGGAGATATTGAGTGAATGATTATGATTTGGCCCAATTATAGGGATTTCTTCTTCAGAAAATGATAGCATTCGGATAGAGGTTAAGGATCTGACCAGATTTATCGCTTCTTATGGTGTGGTAGATGGAGGAACAATGGGTCCAGTGAGTAATTTGATTAAAGCCTTTCTGTGCAGCTCGGAAGACATTAAAATCCCCCATAGAGTGATGTTAGCATGGGTTTTGTTCAGTTGATTGAGGATCTTGCTCTCCTCGATGGTCATCTCTGTCATAGGAAGGTTTTCAACTCCATTCCCTTTGTCATTTGTTGGTAGTGATCTTGGAGCCTGGTAGTGTCTCCCTGATCTGGTCATGTGATTTACTGAAGAAGGGAAGAACATGAATATCGTTTCCTCATCAATATCAGGTGGTTCTACTACCCTATTTATTTTTTCGAGGAGTTCTTCAAATGATATCATCCCACATATGTCGGCTACTGGGCCATCTCTTCCTGAAGCTTGTTCTTCACTCGAGTCTTCGAATTCTTCCCCCCATCCGGTGGTGGCAACTCTATTTTTCCATGTAAAGTCGATGCATTCTACAACTTCAACGGCTTCTTCATACAAGTTCTCCCATTCTATGGTGATATGTGTGATTAAAGGGACCAAACGCCCTTGTAGTTTCAAAGTGCCAAGTAACCCGGTGATACTGCAAATGCTATTGGTTTTCCCGAATAATTCTGCCATAGTCTGGACAACATCATCTAGGCTGACTTCG
This sequence comes from Sambucus nigra, assembly GCA_949130495.1. Lineage (NCBI taxonomy): Eukaryota > Viridiplantae > Streptophyta > Magnoliopsida > Dipsacales > Adoxaceae > Sambucus > Sambucus nigra. The sequence goes on from OX422215.1 coordinate 334,325,882, forward strand.
TCGGTTGGTACCACCCACTTGTCTGAATCTCGAGCCCACTTTCGTGCCTCCAAGAACAGTGTGCTGAACTTCTGGCAATCTGACCATCTATAAGGGCAATTTCATCCCGAACTCTAGGAGTTGGTTTAACACCTCTGACAATTCCATACTTCCATTTTCATAATGGGTACGGACAGTGATGCATGCTCTCGTAAGGAGTGACAGTGCCTGATCTGCGAGGCTAGTAGGGTGTAGGAGGAAATATGGGCATGTTTGTAGAGGTTTAGGAGAGTATATGGGTGTGATTTGAGTTGAGGGATCGAAATATGGGTTTTCTTCCAAAAATATGGCATTGGTGTGATTTGGGAGTGGGTTGTGAGTAGTGTTTGTCTTAGGATTGGCTGGTGGGGCGATGGTACCCTGGTCAATGAGATCTTGGATTATGTTCTGAAGGTGAAAGCATTGGTCGGTGGTATGGACGGCAGTTTGGTGAAAGGCGTAATGAGCATCGGTCTTGAAGTTTATTTGGAGTGGGTTTAGCAATGGACGTGAATCTAAGGGTTTGATGAGGTTTTGACTTAACAGGGCTTGGTAAACTTTGGAGAGGGGAGCATAGAGCTCGGTATATTCCCTTCAGATGGGGGCAGGGTGGCTTTCTAGTGCCCATGACGTGGTTGGTTGAGAGATGTTATTGATGGTCAAAACGGTAGCACTGGCAGGCTTGTCATACTTTCTAGGGGTGAATTGTCCGGACACGTTCTTTGGTTCAACCTCTGTTTTAACGAGGCTTTCCTCGATTTCCACTCCAGCCTCTCTGAGAGCTCAGAAGTGGGAATAGTATTATCCTCCCATCGTCTCTCAGACATGGGGAAAGAAGTTTTTCTTCACTATATTGACCTATTCTTCTTCAGATGGTCGATTGGTCATGGTAGTTGCTCGCTCTCTCCACCGAGTTATGAAGTTACTGACTGATTCTCCTGGATTCTGTTTGAGTAGCTCTAAATCATGACGGATGACCTCAAGCTCTTCGTTGTATTTGTACTGTGACATGAATTCTCGGGCTACATCCTCCCAGCTATGGATTCTGGATTCCTCAAGAGATAAAAACCATCGGAGGGCACTATCCTTCAAAGTTTGCTGAAACAACTGGGCCATCACTTCTTCAGAAGCCCCTAGTAGAGTCATGGAACGATGATAACTGCGAAGATGAACAATTAGGGGTCCAATCCCTCCAAACTTCTCATTATTTGGCATCTTGAACTTCTCGGGTAACCTCGCTTTAGGATAAGGAGACATGTGGGTGTAATCCATGTAATTCCCAAAGATCCTGACTTGGTCAAACTTCTTGGTGAGCATCTTGAGATCCTCTTTGACTTTATCCAACTCCTCCTCCTTTGGATCAGCAACCACAGGCAGGTTAGCCATAGGCTGGGCAATGTTAGGCATTGGAATCTGGGCAGGCAACGACCCATTGGCAGGAGGGGCACGTGGAGCGCGCTGATATTCTTCCGAAATCCAGATAGGCTCGGGTGGACCCATAGCACGAGGGAATAGGGCCTCGGGCTCTTGAGGAATAAAAACTTGGTTTTGTTGCATCTCTCGGACCTCGGTTTGGAGGTTGTCAATCTTGGACACGAGCTGAGCTAGGACTGTCGTCAGATTCGGCTGTATGACTGGTGCTTGATCTGTATTCTCCATGGAAAATGGTAAGATTCCGAACTCGAAAGAAGTAGTAGAAGAACGAATGAAACTCCGGGGTGATTTGACTGAAGACCGAAGCCAATAAGGATCCAGGCCAAGGGCTTGCGATCGACTTGAGAAGGCGTAAAATGAGATTTTTTTTTAAAAAAGGAAGAATTATTTTTGGATTTTCGATAAAGAAGGGAGAAATGTTTTTGGATTTTTGATAAAGAGGGAAGAAATGTTTTTGGATTTTTGATAAATAAGGGAGATATGTTTTTGGATTTTTGATAAAGAGGGAAGAAATGTTTTTGGAGACGGAACTCAGCATGATTATTATGATTATTATGTTTTCACTTGTATTTAATTCTCCTAAATGCAATGCCAGACGGGACCCGAGCCTGGAAAAGTGGGGGTTTTAATATATGGAAAGCTACGGTTTGGACTTATAACTAGGCTCACGAACAGGATCCCATTTTAAAAATGCACGAAAATTGGGCGACAGATCGACCCGGAATTTGGACAGAGTTTTGGGTTGAAACCGGAAATCTAAAGTGCATGTCCTAGGTCTAACACCTATATGCGGGTATGCAGTTGGTTGGGTTAAGCGACAGGGGTTCCACCTTTTGGCGTGACTTCCACGATATACGTCTTGCTCTTGTGGGCAATCGGTACGTGTGGACAATCCATTTGATATATCTGAGTGTATGTGAATTGCCTCACCATATACCTCGTGGGGACGGTATGTGTGAGAGAGAATTCGATATACTCGACGTACATGAATGAATTCCCTGCGGTATACCTCCCGTCATGACTTCGGTCAAGCGGTACGATGCGGGGGAACCGTTTGATATACATCGAAGGTACTTAGCTAATGGAAGGTGAGAGTCATATTGCTTAGGCTAACTGCAACCTGTCGGACCAGCGCCCATCACGAAGTGACCCTCCAGTTACTGGGTAAAATTTTGTCAATATCAATGCTCTTTGGTGATGTCGTGTGAATCATGCATGATTCTCTTATTAGTATCTTATGATGAGAATGCCTTTCTTAATTATGGCAAACAGGGAGAAAAGTACAAGCACCCCAAAAGGTACACCAAGTATGGATGGGTGATGCATGCAACATGGGGATATACATGTGATCCTAGGTGCACGTGGTGTTAAGTGTACATGGAGAATTTCTACAAGTGTGTGAACTTAAGCATAAGCATGGGATACATATGAGAAAGGGGAACATGCAAATATAGGGGGAAACATAAGCAAATATAGCATTCATGTAAATAGAGTCAAGCCCACAAACAAAAACACATATCCCCAGCAGAGTCGCCACTGAGGCCATCCCCGATCCTCACCGCGCGGGCGAGTAGCGTGGAGGAAAGGATGCTTCGGGTCCCGCGCGTCTCTCTCGGGAGCGCTTCGGCCGGTGTTGTTTAAGATGTGGAAATGTAAAAATATAGAGAGATTCAGAGTCTCCAGTCTATTTTACTCAAAACAGACAAAATAAAAAGGGGAAGCCACCCCGAAGGATGGCATCCAAAGACACACTGGTGCGTGCGAAACCAAGACGATTCGAGAAGGGTTCGGAGGCTTAGTTACGAAATGGGAAGGTGTTAGGCACTCATTCCGCCCTTTCGGTCTCTCATGAATATTTGTTATTTTCCTTTTGTTTCCTCCCATGATATGTGTGCATGTGTATATATAGAATGGAGGTAGGAATCCTCGACTTGTATCATGAAAAAGATAAAGCGAGTCATCCGTAGGAAGATATAAGCGTAATATTAGAAAAATAAGATTTATGCGATTACCCCTATGTTGATCGTTATAATGAAACGATTACGCATATGGAGTAATGCGTCACTAAGGTCGAGTATATAGAATATAAAGAGAATGGATTTAGAGAAGATAGAAAATGAGAGAAAAAGTGAGAAAAAGGACTCGAGTCTCGGGTTTTACCCCGAGACGCCTGCGTCTCCTATAAAGGCATCAAAGTCCACGTAGTTCGCATACAAAATGAGGGGTGGGGTTTATCCCATAGATCCAAATGGGGAATCTCTTATTTGTAAGTGTGTGTGTGTGTGTAGAAAAAGTGTTTTAGTTGTGAGGAAAGTGTGAGAAAAGTATGAGAATCCCTATTTGGAATTTATGAGCAAACACTATTTTTCTTGTTTTTTTGGTTTTTTTTAATTTATATGAAAATAAGATATATGCAATAATACTAAATAAAAAGTATATTAGTATGTGTGAGATGAGATAATAAAAAGTGATAAGGAATAAAACAAGTTATTGCGAATTTAAGAGAATTTAAGAGAAAGTTGAGAAAGTTGGACCTTCTTGAAGATCTTGAGCTTGATCTTGAATGTGGGAGAGCATCCCTTGCACTTGGATGATGATGGAGAGTGTATAATTCACCAAGTTTGATGAAAAGGATGATGAAAAGTGGAAGTCAAAAGGGGATTTGGATGTTGAAATCACGTTGCCTTCGAGAGAGGTTTATGGGATTCATTCAAAGATATTTTTATCAGATCTGGGCTCCCCTTGCAAATGAGGTGAAGGACTCCTTTTATAGGCCCAGGTGAGTGCCAATTGGCATAGACATATTCCTTCCTATCGACAGGTGCCGATAGGCAGGGTTTGGAACCTGCCATTTACAGTCTTCAGGGTTTTTCAGAAAATCGATCGCCGAGGGCAAACCATTGGTCAGAATCGTGCACGGGGAATACCATTGGAAAGGTAATTTAGAGACCTTCGAACATCATTTGGATCAATCCCAGGTTCGGGAGTTGACTTTGGGTAAAATATGGCTCGAAAACCTTTATCGGTCCATTGGACGGGGAATTCCTCGGACGCGAACGGATCGTTCATCCTCATGGTAAGTCCGAATCGCACACGGGTTGGACCATTGGAAAGGTTAGGAGATGTAATTCGACATTCCAAAGAGTTTGACCCGGTTTGGATATTTGACTTTGGTTAACCGGGCTCGGGAAGCATTCGGTGACCTCCCGGAGTCAAACAGATCGTTCGTCCGCATAGAAAGTCAGAATCGCCCACGGGGTGGATCGTTGGAAAGGGTATTCAGTACCCTTTGAAGATTCATTTAGCCTCAATCGAGCTGAAGAGTTAACATAGGTCAAATAGAGACCGGGAACGCCCGGTGGCCTCTGGGTTAAGTTTCGGACGCAAACGGATCGTCCGTCCGCATGGTAAGTCAGAATTGCACGGGGCAGACCGTTGGAAAGGGTATTTAGTGACCTTTGAAGATTCATTGAGTCTAGGTCAAGATGAAGAGTTTTACTTTTGGGTCAAACTGAGCCGGGGAGTGCCCGATGGCCTCCAGGTCAGTACTCAGGACATGACCTGGGTTTACAGCGATGAAGGGAGGTACTAGGGACCTAAGGAAAGTTAAGGGGTAACAGAATGGGGTGTCTATAAGTTAAATCAAATGACGCCAACTTTTATGAAGATAAATTTCCTTTTAATTTGAGAAATAGTGGGGGTGAGTCATCCACTAATATTTATTTAAATAAAAATAAAGAAAATAATGAATCCGTTTTAGAACTTCGAAAAAGTAAGAGAGCTCGTGTTCAAAAGGATTTCGGTCCTGATTTTTATGCTTATAATTTAAAGGAGGACCCTAAAAATATTGAAAAAGCTTTATCTTCCTTAGATGATGATTTATGGCAAGAGGAAATTAATGATGAAATGGATTCTTTGGAAACAAATAAAACTTGGCATTTAGTGGACCTTCCTCCTGGGTGTAAAATAATTGGGAGTAAATGGATTCGTAAAAAGGAATTAAAACCTGATGGCGTTGTTGAAAAATATAAGACACGCCTTGTTTCCGAAGGTTTTAGACAAAAAGAGACCGTAGACTTTTTTGATACATTTTCACCCGTGACTAGAATAACGTCTATACGTGTACTGCTTTCTATAGATGCCTTAAATGATTTAATTGTACACCAAATGGATGTTAAAACTCCATTCTTAAACGGATAATTAAAAGAAGAGATTTACAAGGATCAACCTGAAGGTTTCATTGTACACGGTCAAGAAAATAAAGTATATATATTAGATAAATCTCTTTATGGACTCTAACAAGAACGTAAACAATGGCATGATAAATTTGATAGCTTAGTCATCTCTAATGGGTTTAAAATTAATGAAAGTGACAAATGCATTTATTATAAGTATGTGGAGAACATTTGCACTATCACATGTCTTTATGTTGACAATTTGCTTATATTTGGTTCTAATATTGATGCCGTAGAAAATGTTAAATCATTATTGTATGCCAATTTTGATATAAAGGATTTGGGTGAATCTAGTGTAATATTGGTAATTAATATTACTAGGTCAGAAAAGGAAATTTCTTTGGATCAATCTCATTACATTGAGAAAGTTTTAAAGAAATATAATTACTTTGACTGTACACCAGCTAGTACTCCACTTGATCCTAATGTAAAGTTATTTAAGAACACTGGAGACAGTGTAAACAAAAATGATTATGCAAGCATTATAGGTATCTTACGTTATGCTATGTAGATTTACTAGTATACCTAGTTTGGAGCATTATTCCAGACATAGCTTATGTTGTGGGACTGCTATGTAGATTTACTAGTAGTCCTAGTTTGGATCATTGGCATGCTACTGAGATGGTCATGCGGTACCTTAAAAGGACGATGAACCTAGAATGACACTATAATAAGCATCCCGCTGTCCTTGAAGGATTTAGTAATACTTATTGGAACACCCTATCTGATGATTCTAAGGCTACTAGTGGATATATATTTAGCATCACTGGTGGTGCAGTTTCTTGGAAATCTAACAAAATAAACTATTTTGGCTTAATCCACTCGAGATTTTGAGATGATAGCGCTAGATACTGCTAGTGAAGAGGCTGGTTGGTTAGGAAACCTCCTGTCAGATGTCCCATTATGGGAAAGACCAATGCCAGACGTTTTGATTCATTGTTATAGTACCGCGGCTATTGAAAAAGTAAAGAACAATTATTATTACGATAAGAGACGACAAATATGTCATAAACATAGCACTGTTAGATAGTTTATGTCTACGGGTGCTATAAGGGTGAATTATATACGTTCTTAACAGAACATAGTTGATCCTCTGACGAAAGGACTAGCTAGGGAGAAGGTATGGAACACCTTAAAAGGTATGGGAACTCAACATATAGAATAGAGATCCCAAGAAATATGTTCAAAGGGTAATAAAAAGTCATAAATGATATGGGTGGAATCATGCTACTATTAATTCATATTGAACGGGGTTGTACTCCGAGTCCATCCTTATGGAGAATGATATCCCGAAGCGAGTAAAGGATGAGTTCTTATAACTCTTAATGAGATCTATAGCTCTATTTTGAGTGGGGTACCTAGCTACAAGAGTATTCCTGACAGACTCACCTATGTGAATGTGGAAGTGTGGCCACTTCCTATGGATATTTTGGTCAAATTCCTAGAGCGTTCACTATATTGGGATAGAAGCACATTGTTGTAACGTGCTAGCTATTAGAATTACACCCAAGTAGTGTTGTGTGGGGGATGTTGTCAGAGATATAGTTCAAAACTATGGTTAATCTAGTATATTTTGAATCATTTTCGTACGTGAAGGTTTAAGTCAAAATACACCTTTACTCATGCACAATTCTATAGATTATTGCTCGATAAAAAAAAACTTTTAAATTTTGCAAGTGGGGGATTATTGGAACACAGCCGTTATAGTTGTTATAGCTGTGTCACTTAAAATGTGTGAAGTTTGAAAGATATTTTTCCCACATCGGTGGGATGGTGTTTTTGTGTACAGTTAATATTCACCTTTTGTGAGTTTAAAGGGTTAGCCCTTTGGGCATTCAATATTTTGTGTGTATGGGTGGGAGACTTATTGGGCCAAGTCATACACGCGCGCGCGCCGCCTATGCCTTCCGTTCTGCCAGGCCCGTGCCCGTGTCCGGGTTTGGGGCTTGGGCCCATTAAGAAATAATTTTTTGGACAAATAAATTGACGTTTTTTAGAATTTAAAAATTATTTTCTTTAACGATAATTTTAATTAATTAAAAAAACGTAGGTTGATAAAGTATTTCAATAACATAGTCTTCCAGTTTTTTCTCCCACTTTTTTTGTCCACTAACGTTAATTTTTGTTCTGCACAAAAGGAGAGTCTGGCCTCCATTTTTAACACAGTTTGTTTTGCAAGTTCTATACACAGAAAAAAAACTCCTTCTCTCAAAACTGCTACTGTCCCCACCTGAATAATATTTGTTCATCACGAATAATTATTATATGAAATGATTAATCTCGTTCCACATTAATTATACCACATAGAATCGAGCAATATATATATATATATATATATATATATATATATATATATATCAGAACGGGTGTTTGTTGAACGAATCAGGCTTATGCTACTGGTTCGTATTGGGTTTTTTCGAGGCTATTTTATCCTGGGGGTGGCCAGGTTGTTATCTGTCAACACTAATTGAAGAGGCAGAGCCGTAAAACACTTTAAATAGAGGGACATTGTCCGCAACTCAGCCATCATTCTAGCCTGTCAATTTCTGGATTTCTTATATTTTCTGTCTCGGCTTATCAGTTCCTAATTGGATAATTTCATTCTTTATTTAATCATGCATTAAAATTGCTGCTACAACAATTTTAAGGTGTCTGCAAATCTTCCATGGACGAAATTAACTCTTCTAATCTAAACAAGCCTTTCAAATATGAAGGCCAATATTTTAAACGTTGCAGCAAAAAACTTTTATTTTATTTAACTACGAAAAATGTCACATCATGTGTTCAATTTGACAAACCCATAGTAAATTATCCCCTTACTGCTGAGGAAAGAAAAACTATTAGAACGTAGGAGTAAAATGATTTTCTGTGCAAGAACTATATTTTGAATGCTCTAAGTGACGAACTTTATGACTATTATGCCAATTATAAAACTGCAAAAAATATTTGGGATGCACTTTTTAAAAAATGGGACACAGAGGAGGCGGGTGCTAAAAAAATATGTCGTCAGCCATTATTTGAAATTTCAAATGAGGGATGACAAATTTGTTGTTTCTCAAACCCATGATTTGCAAATGATTGCCCATGAAATTATTTTCGAGGGCATGGCTTTAGACCAGAAATTTCAGGTAGCTGTAATTATTGATAAATTGCCTCCATTGTTCAAAGAGTTTAAAAATAATTTGAGTCATAAGTCTAAAGAATTTTCACTAGAGTCACTCATTACTAAATTGAGAATTGAGGAGTAATCCCGAAAATAGGACTATAAAGATGAAATTCTTGTTGTGTCTAACAATAAAAATCAGAAAAATAACCACACTTCGAGTTGTTTTAAAGGCAAATGGAAAAAATATGAAATTTTAGAAAAAGAGGCACAACTAGAATTTTAAAAATTAGACTCAGAATAAGAATAAGAACCCTAGAAATGGACCGTCTAGCAACTCGAGACAGTTTCTCTGTTTCAAGTGTGGCAAGCCTGGCCATATGGCCGTAAATGTCGCAATGTGCCACATGCACAAGCGAATTTGACTAAAGAGGGACCTATATGCTATGATTTATGAAATCCACATGGTTAGCGATGCCTAAGGGTGGTGGGTGGATACTAGTGCTACCCTCCATATCTGTTATGACCGTGCTCTTTCTAAGACTTATTCTGAGACTACAGATAAGAAGGTGTTGTTGGGTGATTCTCACTCCATTGAGGTTGTTGGTACTAAAAATGTGAAATTAATGTTCACTTCGGGAAAAATTGGTATCCTCAAATATGTTGTTCACACTCCCGAGATAAGGAAAAATTCAGTTTCGGGTTATCTACTAAACAATATTGGCTTTACTCAAACTATTGGTGCTGATTTATTTACTTTGATCGAAAATGGAATTTTTGTAGGCAAGAGTTATGCCACTGAGGGGATGTTTAAGTTGAATGTTGATGCTAATAAAATTTATCCTTCTACTAATATTGCTTGTTCATTTAATGTATGGCATAATAGGCTTTGTCGTGTTAATAAATGACTTGTTAAAAATATGAGCACTTTAGGATTAATTCCAGAATTATCATTAAATGGTTTTAAAAATGTGAATGGTTTAGTCAAGCAAAAATCACTAAGATGCACATAAATCGGTTTTTAGAGAATCTGAACCACTTGATTTAATTCATTCGGATATTTGTGAATTGGACAACTAGAAATGGCAAACGTTATTTTATAACTTTTATTGATAATTGTTTTAATTATTCATTTGTGTATTTAATGAAAAATAAAAGTGAAGCATTTGACATGTTTAAAATTTTCCTAAATGAAACTGAAAATCAATTTAATTGGAAAATTAAAACGATGCCAACTTTTATGAAGATAAATTTCCTTTTAGATTGAGAAATAGTGGGAACGAGTCATCCATTAATATTTAGTTAAATAAAAATAAAGAAAATGGTGAATCAATTTTAGAACTTCGAAAAAGTAAGAGAGCTCGTGTTGCAAAGGATTTTGGTCCCAATTTTTATTCTTATAATTTAGAGGAGGACCCTAAAAATATTGAAGAAGTTTTATCTTCCCTAGATGTTGATTTATGGCAAGAGGCCATTAATGATGAAATGGATTCTTTGGAAATAAATAAAGTTTGGCATTTAGTGGAACTTCCTCATGGGTGTAAAATAAATGGGTGTAAATGGATTCTTAAAAAGAAATTAAAACATGATGGCACTGTTGAAAAATATAAGGCACGTCTTGTTGCCAAAGGTTTTAGACAAATACAGAACGTAGAATTTTTTGATATATTTTCACCCATGACTAGAATAACGTCTATATGTGTACTATTTGCTATAGCTACCTTAAATGATTTAGTTATACAACAAATGGATGTTAAAACTGCATTTTTAAATGGAGAATTAGAGGAAGAGATTTACATGGATCAACCTACAGGTTTCATTGTACATGACCAAGAAAAAAAGTATGTAAATTAGATAAATCTCTTTATGGACTCAAACAGGCACCTAAACAATGCCATGATAAATTTGATAGCTTAGTCATCTCTAATGGGTTTAAAATTAATAATAGTGACAAATGCATTTATTATAAATATGTGGAGAACATTTTCACTATCATATGTCTTTATGTTGATGACTTGCTTATATTTGGTTATAATATTCATGCCGTAGAAAATGTTAAATCCTTATTGTGTGCCAGTTTTTATATAAAGGATTTGGGTGAAGCTAGTGTAATATTGGGAATTAATATTACTAGGTCAGAAAAGGGACTTTTTTAATAACTCGCGATTTTGGGACTAAGAAATTAAAATTTTGGGAGAAATAAAATATATTTAAATTGGAGAATTTTAGAATTTGGAAATTGAGGTCCAAAAATTGAGGATGTTATAAAGTATTCCGGATGACGATTCTGAGTACGCTATTGATTTTGGATGGATCGAGATAGTCAAAATGCCTGCCCTTGGAATTTATTTTGATTCTGGAATATTTTTAAGTTAGTTTAACTCGAATTGGAGTAAACGAATCATTTAAAGTGTGTATTGTCATTTAAAACTGGGGTTTATGTTTTAAAGGCTTAAGAGGCTTACGAATCAGCCTATCTCATTTGTGAGAAATAAAGAAAGAGAAGAGAGAGAAGAAGAAGAAGAAGAAGAAGAAGAAGAAGAAGAAGAAGAAGAAGAAGAAGAAGAAGAAGAAGAAGAAGAAGAAGAAGAAGAAGAAGAAGAAGAAGAAGAAGAAAGAAGAGAGAGGAGAAAGCTTGGAGATTTTCGGCCGATACGCGATCTCGAGGAGGATTCAACCCCTACAATTTCGAGGCAAGTGTTTAATCTTGCTAAATAATTCATATGTGTATTTGATTTCATGAATTGTGGGGAAAAGTATGGATTTTTGGTATAAATATCAAAACCTAGATTTTGTGGAATAAATCTTGCATTTGAGTTTTATAAATGAATTTGAGGTTGTATTAAGTGTAGGGATGATTTGTATAATGACTTTTATGTTAGAAAATATGTTGGGGTTGAAGATTGAGGCTTGGAAGATGATTAAATTAATTTTTGGGAAATTTGGGTTTTGGAGAGAAATGACCATTTTGTAGCCTGCTAAACAGGCCGAATCGATTCGGCCCCCTTCCGAATCGATTCAGAATGTGCATCCATACAGGTCTTTATGACCTAATCGATTCGGACCCAAGGTTAATCGATGAGGCTTGAGACAGACTTACAGTTCCTTTGGACCGAATCGATTCGCATAAGGGGCGAATCGATTCGCCCTTGAGACCGAATCGATTGGGACGAGACCGAATCGATTCGAAAATAGGGCTGTTTTGATGGATTTTTCTAGAATGAGTTTTACTCCATTTCGGTTGGTTTTCTCTATTTGGAACTTATACATATGATGTTAAAGTTAAGTTTTGGAGTTTTATTGAGGATCTCTCACATGTTATGATCACGGGGACTTGTCGAAGTAGTTTGGCAAGATATATATGTATTGGAGTTTGTTGTATCGATATAGTGGGAATTTCATTAGGCATGGAGTCCCATTTACAGTTTAAAGAGTGAGTTAACATAGGATGTAAGGTTAAGGACTTTTCGAAAGAGTGGTGAAGATATGGTGAGAGATTGTTATGCCGACTTTTGTGTTGAATACTTCAAGTGATAGGATTTTATTTAAATAATACGGGAAGACCAATGAGAGACATGTCGAATATCCTTAGTGATGATGAATTTGGGGATTAAATCGAAAAAGCGGTATTGTTAAGGGTTCAATTGAGTAAATGAACAAAGATCTTAGTTTGATAGGATTAAACAGATTACCGATTTCTAGTGAGATGTATATTTATAGCCGAAGTAATCATTATCTATTGGTGGGCATATGGATATACAAGGCATGTATAGGGATGAATACATACATTCGATATTGAGATAGTATCCTTAATGATGGATATAATGGGATAATATTCTTATCATAGGTGAATGCGATGTATATGTTTCAAGTGAGGGACTGTATGAGGAAAATGCTTTGAGTAAGAGTGCGTTATAATAAGGGTGAGTATTACGAGAGTTGTATATATATCACTGGCTTCTTTTACTTTATGATTAATGATTGGAGATAGGGTATGCATATATGTAGAGATATATATATTTGAAGGGGTACATATATGGCGTGAATGTATATCTCTTGTGTGATGATTTATACATATAATGTGATTTCATGTATATATATTTGTGGTGTGAAGTATATATATACTTATTGTATGAGCATACCCGGCACATGCTATCATGGGAGGTTGCGTGATGTGAGTGAGGCCCCTGGCTTGAGGAGCAGGGTGCGTATAGTCCCCGGGTCATAGTCGTCCATTATTATTTGTATGATTTTATTTTTGGGGGTGAGAAGTCTTGGGTATGATTCATTCTCACTTTCCGGTTAAGAACTATAACTCCTTCCCATACGTTAGGATTGATTTTGTTACCATGGCGGTGTGATAATAGTCTGATATGTGCCAACCCGAGAGAAAGTGAGTAATTCCTGGAAGATGATAGCATGGTGCAGTATTTTGTATCCTATAACCATTTATGTTATGAGTATTGCAAAGTGTGCATTATGTGTGTTGTGCATATGTGGTTATAGGATTGAATGATTATGTATATATATATATATATATATATACACTAGGGTATGCTCGTGCCTGAAGGCACGATGAAATTTTTTCAAAATACGTAATCGTGAAATGGCGTAAATTTTCCAACGTACGTAATCACGAAACGACTAAAATTTTCAAAGTGCTTAACTACAAAAAAAATTCAAAGTCTCACTCATCGTTAAATTATCAGTTGGATAGATTTTTCTTTGTTCAAGTTTGCTCAAGTTCCATTCATAATACAAATATTTTATAAATATTTGACAGAATTTCCTTTGTTTAAACGGCTATCCACCCTATTTAGACAATAAAAAAATACCATAACAACAATAATAATAATCTCTATGCCTCTGACAAAAATATATCTTCCTTGAATGATCCAATAATCGAGTGTATTTGAAGTCTCTATGCCTCTGATCTATACGACTGACCTGCGTAGATGAGAATTGGACCATTAATAGAACTAAAATAAGAAAGGAAGAAACTAAAATAAAACTTAGGCAAACTGATCACTATATCTTGGGCATAACTGATGACTATACTTAGGCATTTCTTCATCTGAGAAAAATAGAAATACCTATAAAGAAAGAAATGCAAAGCAAGAAATTCAATGAAAAGTGAGAAATGCAGATCCTATATTTTTACAATAATAAATCCAAATATGAGGATAAAAACAAAGAAATTGTTCATATACAACATCCACATTTTGAACACCTAAAATATAACCCTATAATTTGCTTTGCTCATCAATGAGAAAAGCAACGATAAAAAAATTGGTAATATCAAAAATGTGTTTTAGTTTTAAGTGGTCATTTTTTATTTTACTTTTTTGATTCACAAAAGAAACACATGATCCTCTGTTAATTCAAGTTTCGCTTACTAATTTTACACCTATGATGGCATAATTGGGACATCTTCAAATCAATACATTTGGTTTTCAAATAAAGAAGAATGTATACGCAACAAACAAAGTTCTCTACATCAACTATCACTATCGAGAATTATCTCGACTTCTAACACACCAATATCAAACAATATTGTCATGTGTAACAGATTGAAACACAAGATTGGGAGGTTTTAAACATAATTGTTTGTCTATTCCTTTGGTATGCAAATCATGGTACAAATGTCGTCTCATTGACACATATATAGCTGACAAATCATGGTACAAATGAAAATCATGTGTAACAGCTCTGACTTACATTTCTGAGAAATGTCCAACACCTTATATGCACCGAATTACTTCAGATTCATTGACGCATATATAGAAGATGCAAAAAAGTAAAAAAAATTCATTGACGCATATATAGCTGTTGTAAAAAAAATCAGATGGTTTATCGACACTTCAAGTTTTTTTAGCTGACGCATATATATTTAATGTCAATGAATCTAACACATATATAGCTGATGTAAAAAAAATCGAAGAAAAGAGTTAATTATATATTGAAACTTATCAGAGTTACACATTTTGACGCAAATCAACGTCCATAAATATAGCAGCATTATAGTTGGTTATAGCATTATAATAGTTCATTGGATATATAGCATTATAATGGAGATGGTTTCAATTGAAAGCCAAACCAAGAATTAAAACCCCCATGTTAACCAAATGAATCAACAACACATCTTCTTAAATCCTAGACATATATGAAACTGCATTGTGATAACAAAATTTTTAGATACATATTTAAAGTCGAAGAGTCGATTGGAGTGTAAGAATATACCTGAGCATACACCACTCTCCTTTTTCCCCTCTCACTCCAGAACCCCACCATTAAATCAATCATCAAACCTAAGATTCCAAGCTGAGGTAATAATGAATTAGATATCTGAAGAGAAATAATAGAATCAATTATATTAGGAGGAAGAATATTATTCAACAAAACCAATTATGATTCCAGTTCAAACTGTCAAAACTAAAGGCTAGAATAACAACACATATGGATGTTCACATGTGCCGAATGCATAATCAGTCACAGTCAAACGGCATAGCATCCGTTTGACTGTGCTTTACTGTGATTAACTACATCAAGCACAATTAGGATATAACTTCATTAAGATAGTTTAAAGGCAAAACTCTGCATCAAAATTCCACCTCTTTTATTTATATATAACTTCATTAAGATATATCATTAATCATGCACTTGAAGCTAAATTTTAAGACTTAAAATTTGATTCTACTTAGTGGCAGGTACCATTGTGAATCTGCACAATGGCAGTTACCTGCTACACCTACTTACATTCCAGATTTCAAGTTACATATATACAGATTTCAAGTTATATTTCCAGATTTCAAGTTAAATTATCACTATGCTTGATAATGATCTTTAGATGTTGAAATTCTTGGCCCATAATAAGAATTTAGAGAGTACACAAATGACTAAAATTAGTAAAACAGAAGGTATGCCTTGTAAAACAGAAGGTATGCCTCGAAAATTAGTAGGTTTTATATCCAATATAGAGATATTATACATTATGCAGTGTAATACCCCGTATTTTTATGCTATATTAATTTGGGGATTTATTAAATTTAATGTGAATTAATTATTTAATATAAATCCGGAAATTAATTATGTTATAATTATTAACGTGATGAGAGTTAGTAATTATGGGAAATTTGTTGAATATTACTAATGAGCTAAGTAATATATAATATTGGTTATATTAAATGTCACGAGTGAATAAAATGACAATTTTGGAAATTTGAGTCGGGGCGCGCCCGTATCGCGTCGGGACTAAATATTGATGAATAAAAGTGAATATATTATAAGTTGCTCGTATGGTCATTTTGAGTGCTCCAAAGTGTCTGAAAGGGTCGAGATAGTCAAAAAAATGTACTCGGGGGTTTAGTTTGGGTCTCGGGGCGTTTTTAGGCCTATTTAACACCCAGGGAGGGCATTTTGGACATTTTGCATTTTTGGGTAATTAAACCCACGAAATTTCAAGGGTTATATCAGATGTCTAAGGTTACCTTCTAGGGTCAAAACAACTAAAAACTTTAGAACGGCCATAGGAGAGGGAATGAGGAAGTTTTCCAAGCAATCCAAGGAAAAAAAGTCACCCGATTGCATCGCCACCACCACCAACGTGTAGATCGCGCGACGGGGAACGCAACCACACCAAATTCATCATCAAATCAGAACTCTGAAAATCCCAGGCAAGTATTTATCTTTCTTGTTTTCGTTAATGACTCACTCATGTTAGTCTAGGGATGATTAGGATGAGTTTCAATGAAGAAAACCCAAGTTGGAGATAGGAAATCGCATGTAGTAACAATTTGAATGTTATTCTGGAAACCCCATTCACATGTAGAGGATTAAAACACAAATTTATCATATTTTAGAAGAAGAAAATTCTGGAAAAGATTGATTAGAACCATGTTAAAGAAATTCTAGGGTTCTTGAGATTTTTATGAAGTTTTTGCCTATAAATCCATGGTTATGGATGTATAATTACATGCTTTACGTAGAAGATGAATAATATGGGTGTATACTGATTATAGTACGAATTTTTAGTGTGAAAAATCTGGATTTGGATGAGGTTGTGTGATAGAACCCGTAACTGGTTTCCTGCAGAAATTGCCATACCTGTTTGATCGATCGATCCAGCCAAGATCTTCGATCGATTGAAGGTTCGATCGATCGAGCCCCAGACCTTGATCAATCGACCCCTTCTGGAAGACTCATATTTACCCTTTTTAAATTAGTTGAATTCAATTTAATGAGAAATAATCCTTGGACACCCTTATTAAAATGTTTTGGGAGATAAAGAAGACCAGTAAGACTTATAAATAATTATGGGACCTTTAATGCAAGACGAGAGTTGTATTTTTGGGATAGTTACATATAAGGGACGATGAAATTATGTATTAAGGGGAGAGACGTGTAAGATAGTTACGTTGGAAATTAGATGAGTACCTACTGAATTCTACGCTTGGGAGGATAAAGTCCATGAGTGTTACGTAATAAGTTGGAATGATCCCTCAAATTAAAGTAAGAAATGAACGGTTATACGTGAGAACTAAATAATGAGAAATAAGGACAAATGTCGTAATTATGGGATTTGAGATGTACCTAATTTGATATGGTAATATTAGTATAGTTATATGACTGTGTTTATGCATATACTATCTATGTGTGAAAATCGTGCCCGCACTACTTGCTATCCCCGAGGTTATCGCGCTGGGACACTCTTATCTCGATGGGACCTTTATGGGGGATATTGACTCGTACCCTAGAAGATAGAAATCCTTGGTACAGGCTATCGAATCGATAGTTCAGACGGTCTTAAGAGACGTGGAGGCATGTGCTATCCTCTTAGAGACTTGGAATCTATGCTTCGCCTCAATATTGTTTGTGTATGTGTTAATACAGTTCGAGAGTGATTCCAAATTTTTATTTCCCTTAGTATGAGTTATACGGGGATTGGATAGGAAAGTATGTCCGTACCATAGTTTTTATGTGGGGTGCTGTTAGAATATATATTATACGAGTATTTAATATATATATGAAATTCTGAAATTTGGAACTGCCTACTGTGCTGTGGTAAGTAAGACATGTATAATGACTCAAATTGGAAATACTTGTTTTGAAAAAGTATAATATGACATTGGGAGACTTCATTAATAAATAAAGTTAAAATGGGAGCTTTGTTACTAAATGAAATTTTCCTTTTAAACAATTTTATTGTTCAGTTTTAAATCTTACGAAACCTAAGATAAGTTAAACCATTGGGAAGTTTAGTGCGATATAAGATAAGATAATCAGTTGGGAAGGTTAGCGCGATAGGCGTGCACATTAGAAGAGAGGTGAGAATTTCTCAAGAGAGTGCCGCACTAATATGTTGTTGCATTAGCCTGTAAACATTTTAAATACCTGCTAAACAAATTTTAAATTATTTACACTATCGAGCTATGACCCGTTTCTATTTCTCTTTCTCTCTTGTATATATATATGTATATATTACAGGTGCCCAGCCACAGGGGCATCTTGCATAGGATCCTTTGAAAGGAACGCGCTGCAGCTTAGGTGGGAGTTGCAGGCCTCTTGCTTAAACGACTTCATTTATTTGATTCCACTCCTAACATATTCATTTAGTGGGGCATGTGTCGCCCTTTCCATTACTCAGTTGTTTTATTGGACGTTGTGATTCAGTTATTGCTAGTATTGTCACTTTGGGATTTATTACCATCTGGATGTTTTACTTTAAGTTTTAAATGTTAGGATTTAGTTGTTGAATGTTTATATTATTTGGATTATATGTTCCAGGATAATTGTGGTGTGATTCTTCAATGTTGAATTGTTGTAAATATTTCAATCTTGGTTTATAAAATAAAATTTGGAAAGTAATGTCTAAAAATAGTTTTGACACTTTGCTTAATTAATTAGGGTGTTTAAATTGGAAAAGTTATTTTTACGACAGTGATGCTAAGAATGAACCAAATGTTCACCTTGATTTTAATTTAATAAAGGAGTGATCGCCCGGTATTTAATTAGGCGGGGTGTCACAGGTGGTATCAGAGCATCAGGTTCTAGTGTCCTTAGGATCTGTATGGCTTATTTCGCTTTCAGCTTAACATTTTTACTATAGAGCCCTATTTTTGGATTGTTGTATTCCTGCTTTTACGTTTACGTCTTCAACTATTTGAGATTTGATAATAACTGTAGACTAATGAATTTCTTCACGTTTCAGATACCTCTGAGACGTGCACCAAAGGAAAGGCGTGCCCAAGCCGAGCAGCCAGTAACTCCGGCACCGGGTACAATGAATGCTAATAAGGTAGACGCTATTGTTGCTCAGGCGGTGAATGTCGCGCTAGTGGTGGTTCAGTAGGCTCCACCCCAGATTCAGGCAGTGGCGCCAGTACCTGCAAAGCTTCCATCTGCATTGGAGTGGGTTAGGGATGCCTTTCAGAAGGCGCATCCCCCTGAGTTCTCTGGTAGTTCAGATATCATCATCGTCAGCCAATGGAAGAAAGATATTCAGCGGCATCTTCGTATGTATGAGTGCACAGACGTGCAGAAACATTTGTTGGCTTCCTTTAAGCTGGTGGGGGCCGATTTGCAGTGGTGGGAGTCCACCACCACCTTGGAGGAGAGGGACACGCTCCCGATTCAGTCATTTTGGGAGAGGTTTGACCGCAAGTACTTTCCACCCGACGTGCAAACTGAGATGAGGCGGAAGTTACTGAACTTGAAATAGGAGAGTTCTATTGTTGCTGAGTATAAGGAGGAGTTCATGAGACTTCTCACCATAGTTCCAGATGAGGCACCCACTGAGGGTAAGAAGATAATGCTATTTGTGGACGGGTTAGCTTAGAGGATCCGTCAGCACCTTATAGGGAATCTATCTTTGAGTACTTTCACTGATGTACTCAATGCTACTTTACTACATTGCCAGAATCACCGCTTCCATCTGCAAGGAAGCAAGCGAGCAGGAGAGTTCGGCCAGCAGGGCAGGACCGGGGGTAGTAGTGCTAGTGGAGCACCGACATCTCAAGGACAGACTCGTCAGCACGAGCAGAGTTCCCATCAGGGGAACCCTGCTAAGAGATTTCGTTCAAGTGATTCCAGGCAAGGATTTGGGGGTTATAGGCAGGGTCAGCGTAATCAGCAAGGCCAGTAAGGCCAACACCGACAGCAGCAGGGTCAGCAGTAGGGTCAACAGGACCAACAGTGTTTCCAACATGGCCAACAGGGCCAGTGGCGGGGTGGTAACCACCAGCAGGGCCCTGGTCAACAGGGTCAGAGGGGAGGTAATTTCAAAGGCCGATGTTTTGGGTGCGGGAAGCATGGCCATAGGCGCCAGGATTTTCCAGAGAGAGAGAGGGCCCCACAGCAGCAGGGTGCCTGTAACGAGCCACAGAGGCCACTTTTTCCAGCCTCCCTCCCAGCCCCAGCTCAAGTACCAGCCCTACCAGCCATTCCAGCAGCTCCAGTTCAGGAGGGGCAGTTACAGTATGGACGTGTCTATAACGTCCACCAGGCAGCAGCTCCACAGGCACCACCCGCGATTGAGGGTATGTTTCCTATCCATGGTACTATGGGTCGAGTTTTGTTTGATACTGGGGCGATGCATTCTTTTATAGCTACGCATTTTGCGAAGGCCTTAGGGTTATTAGCCACAGCAGAGAGCTCTGTAACGTGTGTAGACTCACCACTGGGTAATGGTTCGCTTATTTTCTTTATATGCCGGGGTGTGGGGTAGAGATTGGTAGCTTGGTATTACCTGCAGACATGTTAGTCTTAGATATGAAAGAGCACGATGTTATTATCGGTATGGATTGGCTCACAGCTTACAGAGCCATGATTGATTATTTCGGTGGGAGTATTGTCTTTGCCATTCTGGAGCAAGAGATGTTTGTAGTGGCGATGCCTCGCCCAGAAGGAGGCTCGACTGCTCATTTATATTATATAGAGGAGGATACCTCTAAGGAGGTTGTGATTCCCTTAGACTCGATTCCAGTTGTTCATTAGTATTCCGATGTATTTCAAGAAATACCAGGCCTACCCCCAGTCGAGAGATAGACTTTGTCATAGATTTATTACTAGATACTAGACCGATAGCACGCGCTCCAATCTGTATGGCTCCGACAGAGATGCGAGAGTTACGAGATCAGGTAGAGCAGCTGTTAGGTCAGGGCTTCATTCGCAGGAGTACCTCACCTTGGGGCACTCCAGTTCTGTTTGTGAAAAAGAGAGATGGGTCACTGAGGCTATGTGTGGACTATCGGGAGTTGAACAAGGTCACGATACGGAATAAGTATCCGTTGCCTCAAATCGATGATCCATTCAACCAGTTGAGGGGAGAGCCTTTCTTTTTGAAGATAGGTCTGAGGTCGAGGTACCATCAGCTACGTATTAGGGAGCAGGATGTTTCAAAGACTGCTTTCTTAACGAGATATGGGTCCTATGAGTTCAGGGTGATGCCATTTGGCCTCACAAATGCTCCAGCCGTGTTCATGGACTTAATCAACCGAGTGTTCAGAGAGTTCTTGGATCAGTTTGTCATCATCTTTATAGCTGACATTTTGATATATTCACACTCCGAGGAGGAGCATGCCGAGCACTTGAGACAGGTTCTTCAGACTCTACGAGAGCATCGGTTGTATGCTAAGTACGAGAAGTGCGGATTCTGGTTGCGAGAAGTACAGTTCTTGGGGCATGTTGTTTCTGAATAAGAGATAGCAGTTGACCCGAGTAAAGTGTCAGCGGTGAGGGAGTGGGAACAGCCCACGACACCGATGAAAGTGCGTAGTTTCTTGGGGTTAGCCAAATACTACAGGAGATTCATTCAGGGATTCTCCAAAATAGTGGGTCCATTGAAGAACTTGACTCACAAAGGGGTACCATATGTTTGGGATGATGCTTGTCAATTGGCTTTCAACGAGCTGAAAGACAAGCTTACTTCAGCACCAGTCCTTGCGTTACCGAAGCTGGGTGTAGAGTACCTGGTTTACACCGATGCCTCTTTACGGGGACTTGGGGGAGTACTTCAGCAGGAAGAAAAGGC
Organism: Sambucus nigra; assembly: GCA_949130495.1. Taxonomy (NCBI): domain Eukaryota; kingdom Viridiplantae; phylum Streptophyta; class Magnoliopsida; order Dipsacales; family Adoxaceae; genus Sambucus; species Sambucus nigra. The sequence continues at coordinate 334,347,699 of OX422215.1, forward strand.
TATAGCTTTTGCCTCCCACAAGCTTAAGCCACATGAGAAGAATTATCCCACCCATGACCTGGAGTTAGCAGCGGTCGTTTTTGCATTGAGGATATGGAGGCACTATTTATTGGGGGAGAAATTATGCTTGTTCACAGACCACAAGTCACTACAGTACCTGTTGACTCAGCCAGAGCTGAATATGCTTCAGCACAGATGGTTAGAGTTTGTGAAGGACTATCAGTTCGACATACAGTACCATCCAGGGAAGGCCAACGTAGTCGCTGATGCGCTGAGCCGTAGACCGATAGACAAGGTAGCGGATGTCTAGAAAGCAAAGTGGAAGGAGTTAGGCCACCAGGACGCATTAGCTCGTTCCTTCATATCTGTTATGACAGTGACACCCGAGATTATTACGAGGGTGATACAAGCACAGACCGCAGACCCGTTTTGCCAGGAGCAGATTGTACGACTCTTAGCTGAGGGTGCTGAGTCCTATTCTGTTAGTTCTGATGGGGGTTTGAGCTTTAATGGGAGATTGATGGTTCCAGAAGGAGCAAAATTACGGTTATGTAGTGATGACCCAGTCTCACGGGTCCCGATTTGCGATACATCCTGGAGGAGATAAGATGTACCAGGATATGAGGAGGCAATACTGGTGGAATGGGATGAAGAAGCACATTGCTGAGTTCGTGTCCAAGTGTTCTACCTGCCAGCTGGTAAAGGTGGACCATCAGAAACCGTCAGGGTTTCTTCAGCCATTGAAAGTACCTGCGTGGAAGTGGGAGAGTATTTCCATGGATTTTATTACAGGGTTACCTACATCACAGCGGGACCACGACTCTATCTGGGTGATTGTAGATCGTTTGACCAAGGTAGCTCATTTTCTGTCGGTGCGGACAGACTATACCACGGGTCAGTATGCTCAGTTGTTCATTGCTGAGATTATTAGATTATATGGGTTGCCCCTGAATATTGTGTCAGATAGAGATAAGATTTTCGTATCGCATTTTTGGGAAAGCTTTCGGGAGGCTATGGGTACTGAGTTGAGGTTGAGTTCAGCTTATCACCCACAGACAGATGGACAGACAAAGCGTACTAATCAGATGTTGGAGGATATGCTGCGCATGTGTGTTCTTAATTTTGGAGGAGCTTGGGAGCCACATCTTCCACTGGTAGAGTTTGCTTATAATAACTCTTATCAGTTCACGATTGGCATGGCTCCATTTGGGGCTTTGTATGGCAGGCCTTGTCGTTCCCCAACTTGTTGGCTCGAGGTGGGAGATAACAAGTTGCTAGGACTAGAGGTAATTCAGGAAACCTTTGCGAGGATTGAGATAATCAGGAGTCGCATTCGAGTAGCCCAGGATAGGCAGAAAAGCTACGCCGATGTGAAACGGTTCTTTCGAGAGTTTAATGTGGGGAAGCAAGTGTTACTACGCGTATCTCCTATGAAAGGAATGATGAGGTTCGGGAAGAAAGGGAAATTAGCCCCGAGGTACGTGGGACCATTTCCCATTATCTAAAGGATTGGGCCGGTAGCATACAGATTGGGAGTGCCAGAGCATTTACATCGCATTCACGATGTATTACACATCTCGTCGTTGAGACGATATCTTCGGGATGATATGGACCATACTCACATCGCGATAGATGAGATAGACTTACAACCTGACAGCTCTTATGAGGAGAGACCGATGTCTATCCTAGACCATAGCGAGAGGAGATTGAGGTCGAAGGTAGTTCCACTTGTACGGGTCCAGTGGGAGCATCATAATGTGGAGGAATCCACTTGGGAGCGCGAGGCAGACATGCGCGAGAGATACCCGGATTTATTTTTACCAGGTATGCCTTATATTTCGAATTTCAGGACGAAATTCCGTTAATAGGGGGGAAGTATGTAATACCCCATACTTTTATGCTATATTAATTTGGGGATTTATTGCTATATTAATTTGGGGATTTATTAAATTTAATGTGAATTAATTATTTAATATAAATTAGAAAATTAATTATGTTATAATTATTAACGTGATGAGAGTTAGTAATTATGGGAAATTTGTTGAATATTACTAATGAGCAAAGTAATATATAATATTGGTTATATTAAATGTCACGAGTGAATAAAATGACAATTTGGGAAATTTGAGTCGGGGCGCGCCCGTGTCGCGTCGGGACTAAATATTGATGAATAAAAGTGAATATATTATAAGTTGCTCGTATGGTCGTTTTGAGTGCTTCAAAGTGTTCGGAAGGGTCGAGATAGTCAGAAAAGTGTACTCGGGGGTTTAGTTTGGGTCTCGGAGCATTTTTAGGCCTATTTAACACCCTGGGAGGGCATTTTGGACATTTCGCATTTTTGGGTAATTAAACCCACGAAATTTCAATGATTATATCAGATGTCTAAGGTTACCTTCTAGGGTTAAAACAACTCAAAACTTTAGAACGTCCATAGGGGAGGGAAGGAGGAAGCTTTCCAAGCAATCCAAGGCCAAAAGTCACCCGATTGCACCGCCACCACCACCAACGCGTAGATCGCGTGACGGGGAACGCAACCACACCAAATTCTTCATCAAATCAGAACTCTGAAAATCCCAGTCAAGTATTTATCTTGCTTATTTTTGTTAATGCATCACTTATGTTAGTCTAGGGATGATTAGGATGAGTTTCATAGAAGAAAACCCAAGTTGGAGATAGGAAATCGCATGTAGTAATAATTTGAATGTTATTCTGGAAACCCCATTCACATGTAGAGGATTAAACCACGAATTTATGATATTTTAGAAGAAGAAAATTCTGGAAAAGATTCATTAGAACCATGTTAAAGAAATTCTAGGGTTCTTGAGATTTTTATGAAGTTTTTGCCTATAAATCCATGGTTACTGATGTATAATTACATGCTTTGCGTAGAAGATGAATAATATGGGTGTATACTGATTATAGTAATAATTTTAGGAAGTTTGGGTGTGAAAAATCTGGATTTGGATGAGATTGTGTGATAGAACCCGTAACTGGTTTCCTGCAGAAATTGCCATACCTGCTTGATCGATCGATCGAAGGTTCGATCAATCGAGCCCCAGACCTCGATCGATCGACCCCTTCTGGCAGACTCATATTTCCCCTTTTTAAATTATTTGAATTCAATTTAATGAGAAATAATCCTTGGACTCCCTTATTAAAATGTGTTGGGAGATAAAGAAGACCAGTAGGACTTATAAATAATTATGGGACCTTTAATGCAAGACGAGAGTTGTATTTTTGGGATAGTTACATATACGGGACGATGAAATTATATATTAAGGGGAGAGACGCGTAAGATAGTTACGTTGGAAATTAGATGAGTACCTACTGAATTCTACGCTTGGGAGGATAAAGTCCATGAGTGTTACGTAATAAGTTGGAATGATCCCTCAAATTAAAGTAAGAAATGAACGGTTATACGTGAGAACTAAATAATGAGAAATAAGGACAAATGTCGTAATTATGGGATTTGAGATGTACCTAATTTGATATGGTAATATTAGTATAGTTATATGACTGTGTTTATGCATATACTATCTATATGTGAAAATCGTGCACGCGCTACTTGCTATCCCCGAGGTGACCGCGCTGGGACAGTCTTATCTCGATGGGACTTTTATGGGGGATATTGACTCGTACCCTAAAAGATAGAAATCCTTGGTACAGGATATCGAATCGATAGTTCAGACGGTCCTAAGAGACGTGGGGGCATGTGCTATCCTCTTAGAGACTTGGAATCTATGCTTCGCTTCAATATTGTTTGTGTATGTGTTAATACAGTTCGAGAGTGATTCCGAATTTGTATTTCCCTTAGTACGAGTGATACATGGATTGGATAGTAGAGTATGCCCGCACCATAGTTTTTATTTGGGGTGCTGTTAGAATATATATTATACAAGTATTTAATATATATATGAAATTCTGAAATTTGGAACTGCCTACTGTGCTATGGTAAGTTAGACATGTATAATGACTCAAATTGGAAATACTTGTTTTGAAAAAGTATAATATGACATTGGGAAACTTTATTAATAAATAAATTTAAAATGGGAGCTTTGTTACTAAATGAAATTTTCCTTTTAAACAATTATATTGTTCAGTTTTAAATCTTACGAGTAACCTAAGATAAGTTAAACCATTGGGAAGTTTAGTGTGATATAAGATAAGATAATCCGTTGGGAAGGTTAGTGCGATAGGAATGCACATTAGAAGAGAGGTGAGAATTTCTCAAGAGAGTGCCGCACTAATATGTTGTTACATTGGTCTATAAACATTTTAAATACTTGCTAAACAAATTTTAAATCATTTACACTATCGGGCTCTGACCCGTTTTTATTTCTCTTTCTCTCTTGTATATATATGTATATATTACAGGTGCCCAGCCGTAGGGGTGTCTTGCATAGGATCCTTTGGAAGGAACGCGCTGCAGCTTAGGTGGGAGTTGCAGGCCTCTTGCTTACACGACTTCATTTATTTGATTTCACTCCTAGCATATTCATTTAGTGGAGCATGTGTCGCCCTTTCCATTACTCAGCTGTTTTATTGGACGTTGTGATTCAGTTATTACTGGTATTGTCACTTTGGGATTTATTACTATCTGGATGTTTTACTTTAAGTTTTAAATGTTAGGATTTAATTGTTGAATGTTTATATTATTTGGATTATATGTTCCAGGATAATTATGGTGTGATTCTTCAATATTGAATTGTTGTAAATATTTAAATCTTGGTTTATAAAATAAAATTTGGAAAGTAATGTCTAAAAATAGTTTTGACACTTAGCTTAATTAATTAGGGTGCTTAAATTGGAAAAGTTATTTTTACGACAGTGATGCTAAGAATGAACCAACTGTTCACCTTGATTTTAATTTAATAAAGGAGTGATCGTCCGGTATTTAATTAGGCGGGGTGTCACAACTGTTTTCTTAAACAGGTTTGAAATGTGAATTGGTGTCAACACACCAGTTTATTTCCTAAATATTTTGGTTCTGAAATAAAGGCCATTAAAATGGAGTATCATAATTAACAATTGAGGTAAGAAAAGCGTACTTTGCTAGATGTAAATAAAAAAGATTATCCCTACCCACGGTCCGATACCAAAGTAGGCCAGTCCTTAATTTATTCGTTACAAAATCAAGTGAAAAAACTGTTTGTGTGATTTCTTGATTCATCCTAAATTAAAACACATGTTAGAGAGAGTAGAGACCATTACCGTGCACATTTCTTGATTCTTGTTATGATGTTGTTGCAGAACCTACAGGTGCCTGCTGCTTCTGTAATTGCTTTGCCATTATTATGGTCTGCGCTTAATAGAGGAGGAGGATAGGTGAGGGTTTGAAATCATAATTAATGGAAAATCAGAAACCTAGATTTCAGATCGTTGTAGCTTAATAATTAAACTTATGGTTTAGATTTTTGGTTCCGGATCTGTCTAGAGGTGTTAGTTTAAGTGTGGCATAATGTTATGGGATCGTTGAGGTGTGAAACCAAATCAAATCAGTTGAAATTCGATCATATAGGAACATTTGATAAACACTAAAGCATTCTAAAAAAGCATCTGATAAACACCAAAGCTATATGATAAACACCAAAGCATCATATAGTATCATATAGGAACAATTGATTTTGTTCAGTTATCAAAACCAATCCTCAAACATAACGAATCATCAAGAAAACAAATAAATAAAAAGGAAGTATACTCAAATAAACAAAAAGGCAGTTTACTGAAAAAATCAATCACTTGTTTGAGCTTGAGCTTGCTTAACATTTTGATAACGAAAATAAGACTCTTTTCAAACACAATCTACCATGGGAGGAAGTGTGTTCTGTTATACCAAGCATAAATATGCACTAAAGATTTACTTTCCAGATATACCAAACTAAATATGATGAATAAATTTGAATGCAACACATGCTTATATCATTGTTCTCTCATGAATATTGTTCATACGGGTAACTTCACAATCTCACCTAGTTTGGGATGAACAGAAAATGAATAGACTATTAGTTTAAGACGGAGGGGGTAAATAAAAAAATAGCAATCAAAGAAGAGGTACAAACCCTTGTGGCCTTCTTGAGTGCATCAACATTCGCTGGAAAAAGTTTTGAGATTTGCTCGTACGATTCATCAACAACTTAATGGTATGTTTTTTGGACATGGGAAATCTGTATTCTACATCTCTAAGCAAGCTTACTATCAAGGTTCTTGAGAATATGAAGTCTTTTCCGTGGGTGGGATGCCCACAAATTAATGGTGCTCAATATAAATATCTGAAATAATATATCACCACACATTATTTCCAAAGAAGCAGCAGATAAAAATTCAAAGGCTGGTTCAAACATCATTAGTTCTGAAAGCAGAAAGGTTTCAGTTGTAAATCATGCCCACTTGTCGTATTAAAATGATCAATAAAAACTTCTTATGCATGTGATTACTAAAAACAAATTGGAGTCCAAATATTATACTCGTGAGTAAAGGTGTGTATGCTCGTAAGTAAAGGGAAAATAGGAACACATGATCTACAAATAAAGTAAACTTACCTAGATCTGAAATTATCCATATCCAATAATCATACATAAAAGAAGCTAATCATACATCCCAAATAATGTCCACATATTTATCATACATAAAAGAAGCCGATATTCCCTTTCCAGTTTTAAGATTCCAAAAAACAACGTAGACTACTAACTTTAATAACACTGTTCAAATTTCTCTAAATGAGGCAACCTTTATCCATTAACACACTTGTTTTCTCTAAGTGTAAGTATTGGTATTTAGATGCTTCTTATAGAAAACCTCCCCCCCAAAATATAGAGAATATGTTATGAATTATTTTGATCACAACTTTGGGAGGATTGATGTGTAAAATGGTTATCAGAGGCACATAAGACAACAAAATGGTTCACGCGTACCCAACGATAACGTTGGGCTCAAAGGCACTGAGTTGTTGATAAGAGGAACCTTCCCACCAGTTAGCTGGGTTAGAGGGGAAAGTTGTGGGGCCTGGGCAACCCAGCACTCAAACGCCAATAAAAGCCAATCAAAAGCCAAACAAAGGAAAAAAAAAGACGGGTGATTAAAAAATTATACAATTATAGAGAACAAATAGAGGGGCAACACGAGAAAGTAACAACACTAAGCCTTTAAGTACGATTATCTTTTTTCTACAATTTCAATTGGACATCAGTGCAATTCTAAAAAGAACATACATCAAGCGGTATCATTTTTCTACTATTGGATATCAGTGAAATTGTTTGTTCAATGTTCTGTATTGGATATCATTTTTCTACAATTTCAAATTATATGTATTGGATATTCTGTATTGGATATCATTTTTCTACAACATATCAAAAATGTAGAAAAATTATCTGTATATTGATAATGATCTGTATTGAATGAATATTTCCCTCAAATGATCTGCATTGAAAATTATTAGATATCCAATACAAAACAGTGAAAATTATTTGATATGTAACTGTTGTACATATAAAAAATTATACAATAGTAGAAAAATGATCCAATACAGACTATCCAATACAATAGTAGAAAAATGATCCAAATAGTAAGATGATTAGGACATTTAGATAACAAAACTCAAGCAATAATAAGTGAAAGAGAGGCATCCAATTTACTCTTACCAAATTAGTACTCACACGAACTGTGTAATAAGCTGCAAGTTGTAAACTGCAAACCCAAACCCGCACAATTAGTTAGTAGTTGAAAAATGAAAATCCAAGAGATGATAAATATATACAGTCCTCACAATGATGATAAAATGTAATATAATACAAATGAACCAAACACTTCACCCAAGATACAGGTACAAAAAAGTAAAGTATTCATAATACATTAAAGAACTCTGCAAAATGTAATATAATACTATTGTTCTCAGAGATGCTTCCTCTAACTTTTATATACATTGGTCTTAGCCCAACCAAGACAATGTAATCTATCAGCTTGTGTTCATCCTAATGCAATTTCTATAGCCCAAACAAAATTCCCAAAGAATAATTATAAAATTAGAGAACTCCCCAAAATTAGAGAATATAATTTGTGTTCATCCACACAAAAGTAAACATACCCATTAAATGTATAAATAACCCACCGCTACCGTGAACAGCAACTGTCAATCACCTAAACCAACTGAAAATGATCAGGATACAAAAAGCTAAAGAAAAATTATAGATAAATGAACAAAATAAAATACATCTAATATATTACAAAAATAAAATCTGGATGCAAATAAAACAACTAACCATTTCAAAATGGTGTTATTAAAACCAAACCACATAAACTACCACAAATTGATTTTATATTTCCCCAAACATTGGATCTACCAAAAACATTACCCTAAAATCGAACCATAAATCTTATCCAAAAATCGGTTAAAAAAAACTCACCTAAAAATCGAACAGGTTCTGGTGCATGTGCGGAGGGATGAAGGCGCGTGTGTATTTGTGTGCAAGAGAGATATAATGAGAGGAGAGGCGACGTGGAGGCTGGTGCGGCGCCGGAGCCAGCGACTGAAGAAGTGGGGAGTAGGGTTATGTTTGATGTAGGGGTTTTTTGGGGTTGAAGATGAGAGAATGGGAGAGAAGTATAGAGGAGAGGAACGTAATGTTTGTGTGAGAAATGAGAGGTGTGAACAAATTGATTAAGTGTTTATGACAAAAATATCCCTAATTTTGAATTTAAGTTCAAGTTTGGGAAGTAATAAAAGAGGGGGAATTCAAATATTTCAAAGGCAAAATAGAAAGTGTAAATAAAATTCATCTTGATGACATCATTTTTTAAGCTTATGGCATACATAAGTTTTATACTTTATTATATATATATATATCCTATAGGTGAAGGTGATATGAATTTCCTAAGATGTACATCTTATGTGATTTTGGTGTACTAGTTTATCAGGGTAGAACAATCGTAATTAGAGACAATTGCTGATATATCAACCCCAAGGATTTAAATAGAGATTCTAATAGTGCACTTAGAGATAGTATTTAATAATTAAATAGTTGCAGTTATAGGATATGTGTGGAGAACATAATGAATCCCTACGATCAACATTGTCAAGGAGTAGTGTATCGGGAGGGTTCCTTATCTGGATTTCGCTTCGCGAGACGCCCCATACATGAAACGTAGTGGAAGGTTAGGAGTAGGGAGAAGTTTAGTCCTTAATACTTGTGTGTATGTTTTTTAGTAATAGAAGTTTTATAAAAGTAGGATGTATTGTGTGCTTATTCTATCATTAAGGACTTGCATAAGTTAAATATTAAATTGGATGAACTCTAGTAAGATACATATGTGTGTGCTCATGTGATTTATATATGTACTTATAGTTGGGTGTAAACTTAAGGTATGATAGGATGGGAGGATTTTTGGATTATCTTTAGAAGATATCGGGTCGATCCACTTAAGTTTAGGTGCAGACGTTTAGGTGCGCGCTTTAGTTGACGGGTGAGTTTGGGAGTTCCAAGGGAGTGAAACTCCATTTTACTTATGAAATTGTGCATTTATAATTATTATTCACTGTTATGCACTTGCTATAAACATTTTTACACCTCGGGCTCTGACCCGTTTCTTTCTATATATATATATTGTACTATAGCTGTCCCACCATAAGGATACCGTTGTTGTTGTTTCATCCAGTACCTTGGGAGCCGTAGTAGGCGCGGACTGTTGCAGGACTTTTTTATAGTCGTTATAGTCGCTTCATACCATTTGTAAATCTTGACAGGATTCATTTTGGTGTATCGAGTTTATACTCACTTTTAGCATTTTTATACTTCTCTCCTCTAGATTATTGTATATTCTGTTACCCGACAACATATTCGGGTATAATTATTTTATTTGCACTTGTTACATTTTTATGAGTACATCCTTTAATAGTTGTGCGTGAGTGCATTTCTTTTTGTCTTACTTGTTAGTTACTTTATTGTTGGCATGTTGTTTTTCATATGTTTTTAAAAAATTTGGCATCCGTTTATTATGGTTTTGGGTAGCTAGCAGAGGTTAATTTAGTATCGACAATTGATGCTAAGAATGATCCATTTGAGATTCCTGTTTTAATTTAGTATAGGGCTGGCCACCCGTTATTATTTTAAGCGGGTTGTCACACTTTCTTTGGATCAATCTCATTACATTGAGAAATTTCGAAAGAAATATACTGTAAACCTGTTAGTACTCCATTTGATCGTAGTGTACAGTTATTTAAGAACACTGACGACAGTGTAATCCAAAATGCTTATTCAAGCATTATAGGTAGCTTCCGTTATGCTACAAATTACACTAGACCAGACATAGCTTATGTTGTGGGAGTACTATATAAATTTACCAGTAGACCTAGTATGGAGCATTGACATGCTATTGAGAGGGTCATACAGTACCTTAAAAGGACGATGAACCTCGGAGTACACTATAATAAGCATCCCGCTGTCCATAAAGGATTTAGTGATGCTGATTGGAACACCCCTATCTGATCATTCTAAGGCTACTAGTGGATATATATTTAGCATCGTTGGGGGTGCAATTTCTTGGAATTCTAAGAAACAAACTATTTTGGCTCAATCCACTATGGAGTCTGAGATGATAGTTCTAGCTACTACTAGTGAAGAGGTAGGTTGGTTAAGAAACCTCCTCTCAGATATCCCATTATGAGAAAGACCAATACTAGCCGTTTTGATTCATTGTGATAGTATCGCGGCTATTGCAAAATTAGAGAACCGTTATTACAACGGTAAGAGATGACAAATACGTTGTAAACATAGCACTGTTAGAGAATTTATTTCTTTGGGTGCTGTAAGGGTGGATCATATACGGTCTGAACAGAACCTAGTTGATCATTTGACAAAATGACTAGCTAGGGAGAAGGTGTGGAACACCTCGAAAGGGATGGGACTAAATCCCATGGATACATGAGTCATTTGTGATGGTAAACCAACATATAGACTAGAGATTCCATGAAATATGTTCAAAGGGTAATAAAAAGTCACAAATGATATGGGTTGAGTCATGCTAATATTAATTAATATTGAACGAGGTTGTACTCTGAGTCCATCCCTATGGAGCATGATATCCTAAAGCGAGTAAAGGATGAGTTATTATAACTTTTAATGAGATCTATAGCTCTTTTTTTAGTGGGGTACCTAGCTACCGGAGTATTCTTGATAGACTCACCTATGTGAAAGTGGAAGTGTGGCCGCTTCCTATGAATATTTTGGGCAAATTCCTAGAGCGTTCACTATACTGCACATGGTCGTAGCGTGTTGCATATTAGAACTACATCCAAGTAGGGTTGTGTGTGGGATGTTGTCAGAGATAGTTCAAAACTACGGTTACTCTAGTATATTCTAAATCATCTTTACTACGTGAAGGTTTAAGTCGAAAGACACCTTTACTTATGCACAATTTTATAGATTATTGCTCGATAAAAATGTTGTCAAATTTTTCAAGTGAGGGATTGTTGGAACACATCTGCCATAGTTGTTACGACTGTGTGAGTTAAAGTTTGCAAAGTTTGAAAGATATTTGTCCCACGTCGGTGGGATGGTGTTTTTGTGTAGAGTTAATGTACACCTTTTGTGAGTCTAAAGGGTAAATGTGTATGGGTGGGAAACTTATTGGGCCAAGTCACACACGCGCGCGCGCCATCGTCGCCGGCCGGCCGGCCCGGCCAGTGCCCATGCCCGTGCCCATGTCTTGGGTGTGGGCGCATTAAGAAATAATTTTTTGGACAAATAAATTGACGTTTTTTTACTTTAAAAACTATTTTCTTTAACGACAATTTTAATTAATTAAAACAAACGTGGGTTGATAAAGTCTTTCAACAACCCAGTCTTCCAGTTTTTTCTCCCACGTTTTTTGCCCACTAATATTAATTTCCTTTCCGCATAAAAGGAGAGTCGTGCCTCCGTTTTTAACACAGTTTGTTTTGCAAGTTCTCTACACAGGAAAAATTTTCCTTCCCTCAAAATTGCTATTGTCCCAACCAAAATAATATTTGTTCATCACGAATAATTATTATACGAACTGAGTAATCTCGTTCCATATTAATTATACCACACAAAAAGGAGCAATATATATATATATATTTCAGAATGGGTGTTTGTTGAACGAATCAGACTCGTGTTGCTGGTTCCTATTGAATTTTTCCGAGGTTTTTTTTATCCTGGGGTGACGACATTGTTATCTGTCAACACTAATTGAAGAGGAAGAGCAGCGAAACACCTTAAATAGAGCGACATTGTCCGCGACTCAGCCATCATTTTAGTCTGTCCAGTTCCAAATTTCTTATATTTTTCTATCTCGACTTATTAGTTCCTAATAGGATAATTTCATTCTTTATTTAATTCTGCATTTAAATTACTTCTATAACAAAGGGGAATGGACCCATAAGGAGGGTTCAAAAATATATTATAGATGTGGATCATATGGACACCCATTCAGGAGATATCTCCAATCATCAATTCAGGACCGTATAGGCATGAGACATTGATTGTTCAACTGATATAGAAGATTAAACCGTCATTTCAACAACAATGACATAGAGGGGACGTCTGAAACATCATTACAGTTATGATTATCACATCATAACTTTGGAGGAGAAGGTGGAGTCGTGAATGGATGATAGCATATTTTAATTTTTTTTTACTTGTTGAAGTCATTTCCATTTTTTATTTCATATCTATCGTGCCATAATTTTGATCCCATATTTGCCTCAATTAGTGTGATGACCTGGGGTGAATTATATAATCTTGATTAGATAATATAGTTAGATTTAGGGTGTGGGAATGCATGTGAAATCACATCCTGATGTTTTTAAGTAGGTATGATTACCTATTATTGCATAGATTGTGATGTGATTATACGGTTTAGATATATTATGTATATATGTCTTGATGAATGTATAGTTATTATGTGTGTATACATTCCATCTGCATGCCTATTTATGTGATGTTATGCAAAGACGTGCCATTAGTATGTGGTGATGGCAGGTTGGAGTATGGTGAGGCTTTCTCAGATAGATGACTGTTGCATGTGATGATGAGAGGTTGACATATGGCACCAACTATGGACGATCATGGGTAGTGTGAGTACCTATTGCATGCGGTGATGCCATGTGGGACGATGATGATGTCTCATATGTAGTGTACAACCCATTATATCTTACGTTATGTATGTGCTAGATGATTCCATTGCTTCATATGAGTACAAGACATGGTTGATTTTCCTAAGGCTACAAATACGTGGATTGTAGGTTATGGTGTTGACATAAATTTGGCTCGAGGTATTCACTATGATATGGTATAGAGGCTTACATAAACACATATGGAAATGAACAGTGGCGGAGGCAGGATTTCCCGGCAAGGCGGGCTACCTTTACGATAATTTCTGGGGATTCGGGGGCGGGAGCCCCCGATGCGATTTTTTTTAGGTTATTTTTTAGTATTGATCAAATAATTACTTTAAAATAATAAAATATAAGGTGGCTCGGGGGACCTTGAATCATTTCATACAATTTCATACACAATCTAAAAAATGAGGGAGTACGAGACAATACAACTAGCATCGTAAAATTCATAAACAAAAAAAATAGACTTATAAAACAATCTAAAAAATGGATTTTGTTAACCTTAAACCAACCACAAAGAGGGATACATACTTGTTGTTATTGTTTCTTGAACTGGACAAAACAGTGAGTGATTGCGTTGAGATGAGCAGGAGCGGCGGTGGTGGTCGGCGGTGGCAGGGGCTGCGTGGGTCTTGATCGGCCGGTTGTTGAGGAGAAAAGGGAGAGAGATGAGAAGATAAGAGGGTAATGGCTTTTAGGTTTAATTCTCAAAAGAAAGAGGTGGTGGGCTGATCTTCAAATAGTTTGTTTTATAACTTTTCATATTTAGATTTTGTCCCCTAATACTTTAAAGTAAAAAATAGGGTGGGCTGAACTTGAAATATATAAAATAACCCTCTATTTTTTTTTTTAACAAAACAGGGCGGGCTGGCACCCACCCCAGCCCATACCTGCCTCCGCCCCTGGAAATGAATATGGTGTTGATGAATGACTCAAAATTCACTAGGATATGATATTGGTGGGGTACGATGGTACATATGGAAGTGAATACAAGGCTCAGGGTATGTGTTAGAGATTTTGTAATTTATTGGGTCCATTGATCAAATAGGTAGGTTATAAATATATACGAGGGTTTCTTTGCTTGAATTGCATATTTGACGTGTGAGTTCTTAGTGGGGTTGAGATATAGATCCAATGACATATCATTTCTCTAGTTAGACTTAAATATATGTTACTAAACAACTGATGGTTAGACCGATGTTCGATAGTATTGGTAGTAGATAGTGATGTGATAAATGTTATGCCCAAGAGATATGACCCATTAGATGGACATGTTGCAAGTTTCGAATAGAGAATTATTTTTTATGGGGGAAGATTTCAATGCCCTATAATTTTGGGGAATTATTTGATTAGATTCAATTGGTTTTAGTTGCATTTATTTAGATATTTTCGAGTTGAATTATATTTTAGATTGAACCATTCAAAGGCATAAATTACTAGATGGGAGAATTATTTTAGAGGTTGGTCCTTAAGAGATATTAGGCTAAGGGGTCGTTTGTTTTTACCTCTTAAGTCTAAATCTGAACCATTCAAACTTAAGAGGTATCAAAAAGTGTTTGTTTTTTAAAATGATTAAGAGGTTAACGGTCATATTTGCCTCTTAATGATTAAGAGGTAGAGTTTGGTCTGAAGTCTGAATCTGAAGTCTGAATCAGTCTAAATACATTCATTCAGAAGTTTATTCAGACGTAAAAACAAACACATTTTTCAGATTCAGATTTCAGACTTCAGATTCAGTCTTCTGATTTCAGATTCAGACTTCAGATTTAGATAAAAAAAACAAACGCAACCTAAGTTTAATGAAACTGGTCTTGGTAAGAATAGGGTTGAAACCCTAAGGGTGTTTGAGTAATTTTAAACCAGCATGGTCGGAAAGCTAATGAGGAAGAGGACAAAAATGGAGCAATTAATTGGATATGAGTTGGAGGAGAATGATTAAAAGGGATTTAATGTTTTGGTTTCTTTTAAGCGAGAAGGTCCTTTTATCGAACAAGGTCCTTGATTTTCTTGACTACCTATATACCGATATAATGACATTTTTTATTTTAATTTATCCTTGAAACTGTTCCAGTAGCCCCAGAACCAGCGTTATAGTTCATAAACCTCTCGTTCTCTCTCTAAACCTCCGTAACAAATTCCAAATGAATAAAAATTCAAGCGTAACTCAACAGGGAGGATTAAAAAGGAAATTGAAGCGAGGAGATGAAGAAAGTGAGGACAACAATCAACAATTTTGGTATTCTAATTTGAGCCAAGTGAATTACCTAATGTTCCCTTTTGATATCAAATTTTAAATAAAACCTAAACATAGTAATGATCACGATGTTCTTAGTTTAAGTAGAATATAACTATGGAGATTGACGTCTTGTTATTTGATAATTTTTAATTTGGAGAATTTATGAAAATAGGGTTTTATTTTTAGAATTGATGATAATTGGAAATTTTGATGAGAAATCTTTCAAATAAGATTTATTTAGAATATTCAGTTACTTGGTATTTTTGGGGAATCGTGATGATTGGGATTTTGGTCGGGTAAAAACATAATAAGTGGGAAATATTAATATTGTTTGGGATTCATGTTTACAGAATCTATGTTAATTGGAAAATAAATATAGAGTTTGTCCCTTATGTTTGGTGAATGAAATAGCTTAGAACCTATATTAAAAAATTTCGTGCATATTTATAAAGTAATGATTTTGAGTAGTTGATAGTAATTTATGCGAACATATAATGAATATTTTATTAATTTAATCTACGAGTGAAAATTGAGAATTATGTCCTTAATAATATTGAACTAAGATGAGGATTATGTGATTAATACTATGCCGAGAAGCATTAATTGTTCCACATATTTTCTAGATTTTCTAGACATTGTCTCTACTAGTTTATGTGATTTACATGTTACTTGTTACCATGTCATCATCTTGCTATAATTGAGTTTTTCATGTCAAAAGGGGAGAAATTATTAAGACTAGGTATAAACTCGCGCGATGCGCGGATTGAAATATTATGTTAGTCATTTTTCACGGCATGTATTAAAGAAACAAAGAGGCAAAGAAGTGGAACATACAAATCAAAATTACAACATCCATCTCCTGATCACATTAAGGTACAAAATTCATCACTCATCATAAACTTAAAACAACCAAGAATAAAACAATATTTAATTCAAATATAAACTAATTTACCAGCAAATTTACTCACAAAATTATATTATGAAATGTAAAATAAATGTAAAATATAATAGGAACAATTACTACATATGTTAAAGTCCTAGAGAATATGAGATTAATTATTTCTCAAACTTTTCATGATATGAAATTTTAATTCTCCACCAATTCAACCATTTTTATCTCACGTAAATCGCAATGAAATTTCTTTACCTCTTTGCCCTTAAGAGGAATTAAGAGGGAATAATAGATAACTCCTTGCATTCGTGCATACGTCATTTTTTTCGTGCCTATGGCGCAATCCAACTTTTTTACTTGATATACACTGCATGTTGTGATGTTCACAATTATAATGACTAAATTATTTTTTTCAGAAACTAAACAACACATGTGGAGGTGTTGTATAAACGGAAGAAATGAAAAAAATCATTTACATATTATCAAGCCACACAAATAATATGCTACTAATCACAAAATTTACACCATATTTTCTATGCCTGTATAAACATTAAATATATTCCAACACAAAAGGTTTGATAAAAAAATGGAAATTAGCACGAACTAAACAAATTCTAATAATAAAGCTAAATAAAATAACGCAACGTATTAACCTTTACTCCGTCTTTGGCTATGGCCGTTTGAGTATAAAGAATCATTTCTTTAATAGTCCAACAAACCACCACAACTTCATAGGCTTATCCTAAAATTTGGAAACCTAAGATAACATAAAATTAGAATAGTAAAGATATGAGTGCCAAAACACAATAAGATTGATTACAAAAAATTCATAATATATGAGGATCCAAATAATGTGATAGATAAATATTCAAGTTTAAAAGAAGTCAAAATGACAATTATTTTATAAAAAAATATAACAACGAATTGTGGAGGGAAGTTTCAATAAAAAAAAATTACAAATTCAATTAAAATAGTCACCCTTCGCGTCAATGGTTCTTCGGAGAGAGTATCAATGAACTCGTGAATTCTTTACACCACCTAAAAAACAAACCAAATGAGTATATTGCATTAAAGACTCATTATAACATCGATGGTAACTATACAATAGTTTAGTCAAGACACCTTGTTTTCATCGAATGAAAACACAACTATTTTGAAAAAGTCAGTCATATATATAGTCTGATATTTTTTATCTTTACATTTGAATTACAATTTATTCAAATGTAAATAATAATGGGAGAAGAAAAGGGTAACAATAATTAGAAACTGTAAAACGAAATTGTGATTTCTATTACAATAATTAAAAAAATCAAAACACATCTCACAAAGGTTGCATAGACAAAAAAAATTACTAAAGATAAACTAATGACCTTAAACTTCATAACAAATTTAATATTCCGTATTAGGAAAAAAAATAAAACAAACATTCATTCACAACAAATATAAACCCAAAAAGTAAAAAATTAATGGAATTCTCTCTTCGATATTTTTTCAAATACCTAGCATGAATAATGAACTTTATCAAACACGATGATACCCAGTAATAACTATTTATATTAATATGTTGTCAAACACTAAGATACCAAAAGGTTTGGTTTATATTTAAGAAAACTCAGATTACAAGGTTTAAGAAAATTTCAATTTCTTCACTAACTACAATTGCTAGATGGTGAGATGGGATGTGAAAAAATTAGGCCAAGTTTACTGATCCCAGGAATGTTAAGGGAATTTTTTTTAAAAATGCAATTCGATAAAAAAACAAGATTCAAAGAATTTCACAAGAACACCTAATATAGAGATGGAATACAATGAAATAAAGGAAATGGAATATAATAATTCAAACTTACTCATCAAAACTTGATGCAAAAAATATTATTTCTATTTTGTAAATCCATAATTAATCGCCCTTCGAAAATCATCCCATCACCAACAGACCAATCCTGAAAACCCATTGAGAAGATTTAGCTCTCATTCGGCCCAATTTCCTAATACCCATCACAGGTAACACCAACTAGACCTCAGAGACTGAGAAAAATAATTGGTAAACACCAAGTACATATAATGAATCATTGACTATAAGATTTAGTTATAGAAGAATATGTAAACTGTTAGAAAAAATGGTATTTGACAGCAAAATTTGAGCAACTTTGAGCTCAAATTAAGGTGGGACCCACACCACGAAAATTGTGGGACCATATACGAACGCATTCTCCTTGGCAAGGAGATTAACGTAGTATATTCATATGTCCAAATCCATTAAGTTATGAATGATATATGTGTGTTCAAAGTGACTCATAAAGCAATAAAAGTTAATGTATGGTGTATGTTTCAACTCTTGTCCCACATTGGAAAAGTAGTGAAAAAAAGATGAGTTAATAAAACTCAATTGATGGACTAAGGCTTGGATGCCTTTGGGGTATCCCAACTCTTTGAAGGGGAGATGACCTAAGCTATGCTTGGGTTGACTTTCGTTCAAAGATCCACCCGCATGTGCGTCCGATCGTCCGACTCGGCTCGGCTCGGCTCGGCTCGGTTCGGGCTTGGGCTTGTAAAAATTCTTAAACGGTTTGACTGTTCCCAAAAGTCAGAACCAAAACTATAAATACATCTCCTTCCCTCCAGTTTTAAAAACTAGTGAAATTTCGTCTTTTCATTTTCCTCCAAAAATTAAGTGCTGCCATAATTCTTTATGCATTCATTCGTCAATCTATTTGGTTGAGTAAACACAGAAATTGTGTTCGTCGTGATTAATCACTGTTGTGCTACTTGATTAATCTGGAAATCCGTTCTATCTTGGGAGACAATTATTCTTAAACTCCAGCACATTCGATGAATAAATTTGTCTTAAGGAGACTGTGTAACAGGGGTCGGATTTACATCTAATTTATTATTAATTCTGCAATATTCAAGCAAGTGATTTAATTTTCTGTAATTTCTTTTTCATTCTGTAATTTTTATTTTATTAAAAATTATGTACTATTTCGAAATTTAAATAGTTAAATTAAATTAAAGCCCATAAAGTTAATTAGATTCGACCCAAAAATTTAAGAATTTTTATAAGCCCAAGATAGAACGGATTTCCAGATTAATCAAGTAGCACAACAGTGATTAATCATGACGAACACAATTTCTGTGTTTACTCAACCAAATAGACTAACGAATGAATGCAGAAAGAATTCTGGCAACACTTAATTTTTGGAGGAAAATGGAAGGATGAAATTTCAACACCATTTCTTGAAAATCTGATAGGTTGACTTGGAAACGTAAAAGGAAAGGTTAATGCCTACTTTCAAAAGGAATAAACATAAGAGAAACAAAATATTAATGAGTTGATTGTGTGGAATTGACTTCATAATCAACGCCCCTCCCCCCCCCCCCCCCCTAAAAAAAATCTAACAGAGGTAAACATAGAAAAAGATGGAGGAGTAATTGTGAGAGATATAAGAGCCGAAATTAAAACGAGAAACCAAATCTAAACTTGAAGACAAGAATGCCCCCCCCCCCCCCCCCCCCCGAAATTAAAACGAGAAACCTGTGGTTAGGCCATCTGTAGTGGGAAAGTGTAAAAAGATGTAAAAAAATATAAATGTAGGTTTTTTGACTTATATTGTTAAGACGAGTTTTTACACTGAGAAAAATGCAAGACAATGTAAAAATCTGACGTGATCGATCTGAGCGGATGGAAGTTAAACTCCCAAGATCTGGGCGAATAAAAGTTTAACGTCCATATCTAGGCGGGTAAAAGTTTAATGCTCAGATAAATAAAATGGGGTTGGACGGATAAAAGTCATGCGGCCAATATATCTGGGCGGGTATCTTTTAAACGCCCAGTCTGGACGACTACCTTTTATCCGCCCACATCGTGTGGGTCTCATTTACACATTGTGTTTCGCCCATCTAAATTTGCACGCCCGCTACATTTTCTCTCACCTAAATCTAAACATTTTTCTATCCACTGTGAGAACCAAAAACCTAAATCTACACATTTAGGTCGCCCAGTGTGGATGACCTTAATGAAAGAGATATTTGTAGAAAGAGAATATATGGTGTACCCGATTTGAACCATGGTGCACGATTTTCTCACTTCTTCGGTACTAACAATGAAGAATCTGAAATCTAATATGAAAGTTGTCTATGAGAGATAGAACAAAATACTACATACTGGATTTTGGAAAATCGAGATGGAGATGATTGATTAAACGGGGAAGGGGGAAAGAATTAAAGAGGTTTAAGTGGAACGGTTCAGAGCTTAAAAGAATGAGAGAGACTCTAGTATTTCACTTCAAATAAACCAAAAAATAGATTAAATTATCCTTACTACCACGTGGATAGCTTAACATAGATGTAATGTTTTATATTATTAACTAGATGGAAATTTGTGCGATGCGCGAGTTATACATTGAGTGTACGATAAATATTTATGAAATTATCAATACATGAAGGAGTGCTAAGTAAAAATAGAAAATTTATTAAAAATTTCAGAGTATCTGTGATCACAAGTTATGTAAAAAAAATATAACTACAAAATAACCTGCAAAAATAGGGCAAAGTTTTTATTTTTATTTAAAAAATAACATTTTTTTATAAAATAGTTATAACATTTTTTATATAAAAAGAACAGTTTTTAAAAAAAAAATATATATATATTTTTATATAAGATATATTGTACTTATTTTATTAAAAAGGTACAATAAAATAATTTTTATATTAATTTATTTTTCTTATATTAAACAGTTAAATATTTTTCTTTAACTTTGAAACAGTTTCTTAATTTCATAAAACAATTAGAAAAGGGTAAAAATAGTTATTTTAAAACATTTTTTTAGTTCAAAAGTTAAAAAATCATTAAATCCATTTCTTTTATGTATTAAAAAAATCTTTAAAAAATAATTTCTTTATAAAAAAAATAGTTTTTAAACAGTTAAAAATATTTTTTAACAGTGTAAAATAATTTATTTTCACTAGGGGTGACAATTTTAGAAACGACACGGAACAAAACGAAATTGACCCAATATTGACACAATATGTCGTGTTCGTGTCGTGTTTTTTGACACGAAGTCGTGTTGTGTCAAAATTATGAGTCGTGTTATCGTGTCTTGTCATGTTAATCATATTTTTATTCGGGTTATCGTGTCTATTTATGTTTAATTTAGTGTGAAATTTTAAAAAATCGGGTTATTCATGCCCTGTCGTGTTATGTCGTTTTTATTTGGGTGGTGTTCGTGTCCAAAAAATCCTTGTCGTGACATGTCGTGTCGGTCCGAAACATAATCCAAATACACGAATTTCACATCTAATTTTCATGGTTAACAGTTTTTATTTTTATTAAAAAACAACTTTCTTTTATCAAACACTTAAAATAATTTTTTTTAATTAAGAAAAACCTTTTTTTTAAATTAAATGGTTGTTTTTTATTTTAAAAAAATATTATACGTAATTTATAAAAACAATAAAACAATTATGTATATGTTGTTAAAAATACTGTGCGTAATTTAAAAAATAGTGTACGTGAGTTATTTAAAAAATATTGAATGTAATTTATTAAAAACAATAGTTTTGAAGAGGAAATAAATGGGTGGAGAAACCGAAGGAGCATGAAAGAATGAGAAAAGCCACTCAAGAAGGCTTATAAGTGATAGATATGATGAAAGTGAATTAAGATGCCACATGGCATAATATGGTGATGACAATTTTAGAAACGACACGAAAACACGATACATAACGAAACGAAATTGACCAAAAATTGACACAATATGTCGTGTTCGTGTCGTGTTTTTTTTTACACGAAGTCGTGTCATGTGTGTTTGTGTCAAAATTATGAGTCGTGTTATCGTGTCTTGTCATGTTAATCGTGTTTTTAATAGGGTTATCGTGTCTATTTATATTTAATTTAGCGTGAAATTTTAAAGAATCGGGTTATTCGTGCCGTGTCGTGTTATGTCGTTTTTATTTGGATCGTGTTTGTGTCCAAAAAATCCTTGTCGTGTCATGTCGTGCCAGCCCGAAACATGATCCAAATACACGAATTTTCACCCCTAATTTTCGTGGTTAACAGTTTTTATTTTTGTTAAAAAAACAACTTCTTTTTATAAAACACTTAAAATGATTGTTTTTAATTAAGAGAAATCTTTTTTTTTAAATTAAAAAGTTGTTTTTTATTTAAAAAAATATTTTACGTAATTTATAAAAACAATAAAACAATTATGTATATGTTGTTAAAAATACTGTGCGTAATTTAAAAAATACTGTACGTGAGTTATTTAAAAAAATATTGAACGTAATTTGTAAAAAACAACAGTTTTGAAGAGGAAATAAACAGGTGGAGAAACCGAAGGAGCATGAAAGAATGATAAAAGCTTCTCAAGAAGGGTTATAAGTGATATATATGATGAAAGTGAATTAAGATGCCACGTGGCATAATATGGTGAAAGTGCATTAAAGCTCCTTGTAGAGCATTTTATAGTATATAAAGATAAAGATAAAGATTATATAGATGTCTAAGATAGGGGAGATATTCTTTAAATTTTGTTTTTTGAAGGGGGGGGGGGGGGGGGGGGGAGGGGTCTTCGATTTGTGGAAATAAATTAATATGATTTAGGGGGGGTGATACATCGCTTTATATTACTCTCGTGCATTTTCATTCATATTGATAGTTTTCATAGAATTCCAAGCCAGGGTACTTAATTCTCTTGTCATTATACCTTCATGATCTTTTGGTATTTGTTCATGTTTTTGTAGGCATCGACATGAGATTTAGAATCACCCAGTCTCAGACTTGACTTTGGATTTATTGCGGTCTTTCAAATTGTTTATGTATTATGACATTCGACTCTCATCATATGGCTAATGTGGAGTGAGCACTTTGGCATTTTATTATTTTTCCAAGTTTATACAAAGGGGGTGATTGAAAATGTGTGTAATCCATTTACATTAGTTTGGTTATATTATTATCTTATCAAAGCATTTGAGTTAATCATAGTGAAGCCAAAATATTTGTTATCTCATATATACGTGTTAGGTAGAGAGAGTTTTATTCATTACATATTTCTTCAAAATTTGAATTTCGAAGATAAGATCCGATTCTCCTACAAAGACTTCTATTATGGCTCAAATGAAGAATATCCTTTATGGTTATTTTGTATGGACATCCAAGGCTATGAACAAATGCATGTATTTTTATTTAACATTGAAAATAATTTATAAAATGAAAGAAGTAATTTTGTAATATTGATAAGTGTTGTGTTTAAACTGAAGGGAAAGACTGGGATTTGAAAATAAAACATGGGTAAAAATTCTTTATGCCTACATCCGTGTGCACAAAAGATTTTCCACCCTATGCGCACGATCAATATATTTTATGCATGATATGGCCTCTGCCTAAAACCGTGGTCAATATTAGGCTTTGAACCTGTGCACATGGCCAACAAGTTTTAGGCATATTATGTATTCTGCCTAAAATCATGTGCAAGGTTGGTTTTTGCACCCATGAAAATGACTGTTATGTTTTGGGTATATCTTTCTTACTACCAAAATACTTGTGCACGGAGGCCTTTTTATCTGTGCATATGACCCGATCGAATTTTGGAAATTTTCTATAAATAGAACTTTTTCCCTCCAAATCAAGGTTTTAATTCACTCCACAGTTTTTAATATACTCTGAGCATATTTTTGAGGTTACGAGGAACGGAACATTCTTCTATTTCACAAAATCATTTGTTCCTTTTCAAATTAAGAGAAAAATAAATCCATACATAGATTTATGTTTATGAGGAACCTGTGAGGGTTATGCTTTCAAATCCACTTATCCTTGATTCATTATAATCAATTCTTATTAAAATTTAAAATCTAAATTCAAATTTAAAAGAGGTTGAAATTATAGAGTTTCTTAAAATTGTAAGATCTGATACCAATTTGAAAAGCGCTAAATGGTGGTTTCCGGTATTTCAAAATTTAACTTTCTTCAAATTTAAAATTTTCACTTCTTATTCACAACTTCAATTTAAGTTCAAATTTATACAAATTAAATTAAACATGAATTTTGTCAAATTAATTTTTTTCTTAAACTTACACAACTCAAATTAATTAAGCCTCAATCACATAATTTTTGTGATTAAACCAATATTATCTTGTTAACCTAAGCATGCATCTAGGTGAATTTGCAAGATAAAATCAAAAACCACCATACTGCGATGTACGAGGAAAATCTAAATGAAAAACCTTTGGACGACCCAACCAAAAGTTCACTAAGTACGAATTTATTACAAGGACGGGTCAGAAGACTTACTCTACGACTTGATGCCCTCACAAGCCTTAACACTCTTCGTTCTCCAACCTCTTCCTAGTGACAACGTAGGAGTCCACCGACAGGGCACTACTACTGTCGTGCATACGGAGTCCATCGTATGTACACCAATGAACACAGAATCCTCTGCAAGAAACAATCTCAAGATGTAGGGAATGACCAACTCAGTGCCAAAACTTGAAACTTGGATCGTAAAGCATTTGGGTGTAAAACTTGTGTTTTGTTTGAAGGATTAAACCATGGATTAAGAACAAAATTTTCTTGAAATTTTTAAAAGTTTTTTTTAACACTTAGAAGATGGAAAAGTCTCTGCAACAAGTGATCTCCCACACTACATAAATGGTTGGGAAAAGTAGTGGTAAGCTAAGAGAAAAAACTTCTTCAAAAACTAACCTTTTTGAAAAAAAAACTACTCCAGTAGTTTGAATGATATATATGCTCATTTGAACGATAATTCTAAAGAGATGTCAGTGCAGACCAAAAATGAACCTTGTGAGAATCACATGAGAAGTCGTTCGAACGATGGGCAAAATAAAATATCTTTCTTTTAAAAATATAAAGGCATTTTAAAATATCTTAACAAAAATCCTAACACCTAATAATTAAATATTCAAGGATCACATAAAATATGCATTCATACCTGAGAGATCCCTCGACCGTTAATGATGAAAACGAGGCACGAAACACGAAATAAGATGTAATCTCTTTGACTTGGCCGCTATGTCTTTAACAAAAAGGTTATAGGCTTGAAAGGTCACAAACACAACTTCTATCCTATGACTCAAAGAGTTTTGCCCGGAATTAAGATAACACATACAAGTTGACTCAATTGAAAATATGTCCATACAAATATCCCCCTTTGGCTATTCCAGGAAAAAACTAAAAATAAAATCCTATGGGCCGTTAGCTCATCTAAAAGACTTTATCCCAACCCGAAAGAAAAAAAATATAGACGCTTCACTGAAAAATATTCTGAGAAGATTTGCATTAAAAACTTTGTCGCATGGATTAAAATCGGCACACTTAAACACACCATAAAATGCATAGGGAATATAACAAAACAAATTGCATAATTAAATCATCCTCCTTTGTCTAACAGTATCTACCTAAAAAATGATGTCTCCCCCTAAGTTATATCTCCTTAAATGAAATGAGTTAGATACCATTTCTTCCCCTTTTTGTTCAAGAATAGACAAAGATTATTTGCATAAAATTTCTCCCCAATTTTAAACAAATTCTCCCCTAAATAAAACAAGGAATAAGCATAAAGAAAAAAAAACTATATCATGCAATTGTGTCTAGTGATATAAGAACAACTAAGCAACATGGCAACATAAAAACAACTAATACACATAAATCACAATAGATACTAACTATAATGCGATAGAAAAATGATTCCAACTAGAATGGACTAAGATAAACATGGGATATGAATGAAAAATCACAACAAAAAAAATATTGATATGAAATAATCGCGTACAAGGACTAGATGAAAAAGAAAAGACTCGGAGAAAATAATACCATATATACAAGGATTAAAATATATCAGTGAAGCATAAGTACACACATATATAGGTATTAAGACTACACAAGACACTAACCACCATAAGCTTATCACACTCATATGGCATAAATGTGTCTAACTAAAAGGGGTAAACGAAATAATTGGGTTTGAACTAGAAACAATAAATTTATGACTCAATCATTTAAATATGTTCAAGGAGTTCTATTTGATTGCAAAACTTTTTCAAACTTAAATTTATCCTCGTGTGACAAGAGAAAGTAAACTCAAAGAGCAAACAAGCACAATGTATACAAGCCTAGAATTTCGATGATTCTACAAATCAATAGAGACATGAAAAAATAAGAATAACTAGGAGTTACTATGAAAACAAGTTGATATTCCACTAAACTCCCTCAAAAGATAAACATATATGACATATTTTCTTTTATTTTCTCATTTCTTTTGAATTTATTTCTTTTGTAAGATCAAACAAGCTAAACTATATTGGCCTTTGGAAATTTTTCTATTTCTATTGCCTTTTAATTTTTTTCATTAGGCCCTTGACAACGGTGGCTTTCCCGAGATGAAGATTTTCTCTTTTCATAGACTTTTTCCATGCACCCTCAATTATTTTTAATATAACTCACATAAATCTCATGGACAACGGTTCTTACATGCATAAATTCTCCAAAGTCACAAAACATGCAGATGACAAAATTCATGGGAGAACGTCTCACGAAGCTCAAATATACATATGAAGAAGACGTTAAAAAGATCTCGTGCATTATGTGAAGAGGCATATATGTGACAACCCGCGATCCAAGATAAGGGGTGGCCAGCCCGATACTCAAACGTAACAGGAATCATGGATGGATATCATCATCAGCATCAACAATAAAAACTGAGTATACGGGAAAACCACCCAATAAATCAGAAAACGGGTTGCCAAAAAGTGTAAGATTTTAAAAATGCAGTTATGAAAATTAAATTTAAACAACCCAATCTGATAAGCAAGTGGAATTCCACAAAAATATATAATACAACTAAAACGAATGTATACAAAAGGACCGAATAAGCTGTCGGTCCATAGCTACATAGAACACCGTACAACCATTTAATATCTTATGTAATACATTTATTAATCAAATACAAATGTTTGGGCCACACGCCCGAGGGAAAAGACCCGATCATATCTAGAATAACAAGAAGAAAACGTCTAATAAGATGTCCTGTAATAACCCGCAAAATCTTACAGCTCGTCGAAGGCAAAGGAATGGAAAAAGTCAAAACGGGCGTCCTTGCGGTGGAGCACCTGAGCGGATACAATCATAAACACAACAAGGAAAGTAAACCGGTCAGGGCCGGGTTCTATATGATCACTAGAAGAATAAAAAGCATGATAGAAATGAACAGTTATGCATGAATGATAAGGATGATAATATGACAATGACATGCTATCTATATTA
The DNA here is from genome assembly GCA_949130495.1 of Sambucus nigra. Classification (NCBI taxonomy): domain Eukaryota; kingdom Viridiplantae; phylum Streptophyta; class Magnoliopsida; order Dipsacales; family Adoxaceae; genus Sambucus; species Sambucus nigra. The sequence continues at coordinate 334,375,228 of OX422215.1, forward strand.
CACTTTAAGTAATTATGAAATGAAAAGTCGTATACATAACGAAAGAACACTACAAGAAAAATGATCATTTATGTCAGTCAAAAACTGACATAAATGACCATTTATGTCAGTTTTAGAATTTTTCAAAACTGACATATAAATCCCTGACATAAATGTTCGTAAAACTGACATAAATAAGATCACATTTATCTCAGTTTTTAAGAACACACATAAAAACTACGGTATTCACCATGTTTTTAATCACATTTTCACGAAAAACTGATATAAATAACATCACATTTATGTCAATTTTAGTAATTTTTATGAGAGTTTTATCAAAACTGACATAAATGTTTATATAAAATTTAAAAAAAATCATTACTCCATCAATAAACAACTATTATTTATAGTTAAATCAACCCTTGTAAATAGATAATAAATAGTCAAACAATATTCAAATAGTCTAGATTTCATCAAACAAATTCATATATAACTTGAAATATACAATATTCATTAAAGAAAATTACATTGTGCCTCAAATAAAAGTCTCAATTTAAAAAAAAATGGACAGAATCTCCTTTATTTATTGAACTATCCACCCAAAGGGTAACAACCAATCCAACAAAATATAAAATTGAAATACAGGGCAACCTTTTAAGAATTCTCCTACAAAAGGTAGTTGCGGCCATCTTTGAATCAACACTTGGCAGTGCTTGGTCCCTTTTCACTTGGCAGTGCTAGGTCAATTTTCACTTCGCAGTTCTTGGTCCGTTTGGTTTCACTTGGTAGTGCTTGGTTTTGCTGCTGTTGGTCTGATTTCAGTCATTGGGTTGTTGGTTCATTCTGCCCGATTTGTTATCTGGCCCGTTCTTCCCCATTTGTTATCGGGTTAATCTTGAGTCGGTAAAATCGAACAAATAAAAAAATGGGTAAAAATGGAATACACAAACTGCAGAATCCTTACCTGAGAAAAAATCAAACATATAAGTAAGCATTAGAAGATGAATACTACAAAAAATAAAGGAATACCTGAGATTGCGACGCCTTACACTGAAGCTTTAAAGACGGATTCTTAAAAGCTCTTAGTTACAAACTCTTCTGCTAAGCACGCAATTTAGTAAAACAACTCGACCGCTTGCAATACTATTGACCTTTACCTGTACATATTAAATGGATGACGACTACACATTCACATCAAAATTGTTAATAAACATTTTATAGTACACAACATTAGTTTTATATGATCTTACTCCAAGTTATTGTTATAATTGTCTAAAAGTAAGGCATCATAATGAAGACTATAAAGTTGGAGGACATAAGGACTATGGTAAGGCAGCTACTCCTTTGAAACCATGCTTCAAAACTAGCAACTTAATTTACAAGAAGAAGAAAAATAAGAATGTAGTCCCCAATGGATTAACTACAGTTCAAAAAGATCATACAGATGAATTTTTTGACTTAGAAAAAGGGGCGATGATCAACTTCAGTATATATATATATAGCTATATATATATATATATATATATATAATGGTATTCAGCATATATATATATACTGCATAACAGTATACATCATATATATATATACTGCATAACAGTATATACAGCATATATATATATACTGCTATATATATAGCAGTATATATATATATACTGCTATATATATATATACAGTATATATATATATATATATACAGTATATATATATATATATATACTAGTGTATGCCCGTGCCTGAAGGCACAACGAAAATTTCTAAAGTACGTAATCACAAAACGAAAAAAAATTCCAAATTACGTAATTGAAAAATGGAAAAAAATCGTTCCCCAACAATACTAATCGTACAAATTTAAGTCCTAAAGTTATTTTTACAACACCGTGCAAATAGTTTAGAAATTTTGGACAAAGTCTCCTTTGTTTGTAGGACTATCCCCCCGGTTAGGCGAAAAATTGCGAGAACACAACAAAATGCAAACATGGTAGTAACTCTTTGGAGAGGGAAAAGATCACTTCATGCCTTGCAGATAAAGTTAAAGATCTCTTTATAATAATCTAAAAAGCTAATACATGAAATGAAAAGAAACGCATTTGGATTGATCTGCTGCAGTGTAGTGTATCAGTGATTTATTGGTGATACACTTAGTGAGCGCTGCAGTGTATATGGTGCGGTATATCTGCTGCATTTAGGCTTCAAATCGGGAGTGTATCCAGATTAGCCCACTAAGAAATGCACACGCGAACCCCTGACCAATATACATTTAAACTGCTGCTTATCTGTTCTCTTATGGATCTCAGTTATCTCTTTGCTATTGCAAAATGAAGCTGAAAAAATTACCTCAGTTAATATTTACTAAAACATCTCAAATAGAACACAGAGATATATTCAATGAGTCATAATATTTACCATAACGGCACTCATCTACAGTAGTGAAATCAAAATCGAAGACAGCATAGCGACACTCATCAGCAGGCAGGGAAGCCGTGAAATCATCATAGCTTTCTTTGGGGCTCCCGAGTTTTTCCAAAACCACTTGTCGACATTTTCTTTGCTTTTAATTCCAATAACTTCAACTTGAATTCATCATCCACAGCCATACCAGAAACCGCATTTGCCTAAACTCCCTAAGAAAGTCATCACAAAAACGAAGATGTTTTAATTAAATTTCAAGCCCTCCCTAAATTAAACAAACTCAACAGCCCCAAATTAAACTAAAAAAATAATACAAAAAATTTTGCATACGATTTTGGATACCAACATATAATAGTCTTCATACCATCCACCCTACTACATCAATTAAATCAAGAATCCAATACCCAATTAAACATAAATCTTCATAAAATTATAATTGGACACCAATTCAGTCACGCACCTTGTTTAAAAAAATGGTGGGGGTCGAGGAGTATTTCGAGTTCCCTGTACCACTGTGTCCCCACCCCAAGTATTAACGTCCTGATACTGAACAATCCAAAGTCAGCACATATTTTGTCAAATCTAGACATGAATCCATATCTTTTGTCAAATCTAAGTTCGAATATTCAAAAAACAGATGCATATGCGTTACTGTGATTCTTCCAAAATTAAAAAAAAAATGCCTTCCGTCACTTGATGGACCTGTTCAACTGATCTTGATGATGAGGCAGAAGTAGGGGTTCGACTTTGTCTCGTTGGGGTAGAATATGTTCAAAAAAGTTGTGGACAGTCTTTATATGCCTCGCTTGAAGAAGGGTCTAGTTCGATCTGTGTTGTGCAATGTTTTTCGAAAATGGAAGAACTTTTGGCAATACCTACTCCTTTAATGCTCAAAACTTAGGGATTAGTAGCGCACATATACCACCTCCAAACTCAGCTAGTTCTTATGCCCTTGTACAATGGCATGCTGAATACAGAAATATAAAACACCATATGGGGATTAGTAGCAGACCATATGGAGATTTTTCCCAAAGCTAATGAATTCGACTTTTAGGAAAAACTAATCAAATACACGAACTTGAAATTAACGCCAGGGGGAGCAAGTACTTGGCGACATATATAGTAACAAATCAAACAATGTATCAGTTCAACACGAAGCAGCACATGTTTAAAGCTTGAAGCATGCATGGTACATATAAAATTCATATGTTTTTCATCATTCGACGTTATCATCTACTTTCACTATACCATCGGTACCGTCAACCCCAATCAACTTTCTGGTGGACCCTCGTTGTGCCCCACCCATTATCTCGAGCTTATCAGACTTCCTTGGCCACACCATCTCTATTTCATTTTGAAATGCACTGACTGTTTCACCAGTGCTACTTGAACCCATGGCTATCTTACATGAACCATCCTGAACCATAAATCCCAAGCATAAGCACACTGTTTCAAACACAACAATTCTAATATATGAGAAAGAGTAAACAAACATAAATACCAAAAACTGTTTAGAAAAAACATATTATAAGTTCGAGTTTGATAGGGCTTGAATTTATGCTTGGACTTGCCCTGTTATTTCGCTCTTCTAGACCACCCCATGGCATGCTTTGAGGCTACTTCTGTTGTTGGTATTCACATAGCTACTACTGATGCTATTTCAGCATCTGCAGCCCTGTTCGGAACCATTTTAGGAGCTATACGTGTTATGACTATAATAATTCAACTGTAGGTATGGAATATACTAATGGTATATAGTATATACCTGATATGGCATATACTGCTGGTATATAGCAAGAATCTGAGTTTCCCAAATCTTTGTCCCGTGTTGTCAACTTTGTCCCCTGTGGAACAGGATAGATATCAACTGAGTTAAATCAATTGCATCACCCCTATTGCGTCGTACCACACCTTGAATATATCGGGGAAACTCCTCTGCAGAAGGTATGACATAAGTGGTCAGGTATGACTTCGTTTGGGAATGTTTCGTAGCCAGCTTATTCATTAGAGGCTCTAAGGCCGCTCAAAACATTGATCGAGACCACCTGGTATAAGAAAACAAACATAACAATTAAAGCTCATGAATAAACCTAAATCTCTTCTCCACAATATGAACTAAATTTAAACTCTTCTCTACATATATAGCTATATATGAACGAACCGAATATACAGGTATAAGTTATAACTATATATAAACCATAACTTGTTATTTCCTATTCAAGCACTTGGAATTTTATTCGTGGAAATCCCCTAGTAGACACCATAACTTGTGAGACAAAATGAAGGATTTTAACTTCCAATTACTAATCTTACCTAATATGATGTCAATTAATTCAGATTTAAAAAGAACAAATAAAAAAATAGTTTAAACAATCCTCTAAGCACAAATAAGTGTCAACACCAGAAGCGTAGATTCCACAAACTCATATATTCACTCATTAACTCCCAGTTTACACTTAGTGCACCTATCAGGTGTCAAGCAGCTGTGAAAGTCAGTATATGCTTAGCTATACATTCACTCACTAACTTCCAATTTACACCCAGCCCCATAGTGCACCCATCCCCGTAGTGCCTATGGCGATCCTCAATTTAGAATTTGAAAAACAATTGTTTTTAAAAAAAAATGAAGGAGACAAAAAGTAAAGTCAAGATTATATAGATATAAAAGTAAATTAATGTAATAAAGAAGGCAAAGACTATTATGTACCTTACTCACACTGACTTGTTAGATTTGAGGATCCCATTATGCACCATTTAGCTATGCATTTTGTTATGAAGGCACACATACAAATGTGATTTGATCATGATCTAATAGTAGAGTAATTGAGAAGATTAAAGTAGGATAATATGCATTAATCTAAAAATTAAAGAGTGGTGCAAAAAACAGGGAAAAGAACAGAGCAAAAAAATAATATACCTAAAACAAAATATAAAAAATAAGGAAATTAAACCTAAAAATTAAAAGAAACAGAATAACAAAGATGATTGATTCATCTCCATTTACCCACACATTTGTACTCAAAAGCCAAATCACATTATTAATATATACACATTGCTAAAAATTTACCATATAGGTTTAGGCTTCTTAACCATATAAGGAGTTTTCTTATTGAGCCATTTCGAAAACTCTTGGTGTCGACATCTTGAAAACCCCCAAACTCATAAACCCAAAAAATATACTACAAATGCACAGTTAAACAAATACACCAATAAGCAGCTTTCTCCTGAATTTAAGAAGCTTTATCCATATAAGGAGCTTTCTCCTAAATTTTAGATTTAAACAATCAGTTATTAAAATCAGCAAACATAAACCTAATCAATTCAATAATGTAATATTCAAACAGTACATGCACACAGATCCGTGGAACTAATCCATTGAAAACTAATTAAAGAGTTGAGATAGCATATCTCACCTAGTTATACTCACAAATAATGGATGCGTAAACCCAAGATTATCATATTTCTCCGAGACCTGCCCAAAAACCCTAAAAATTAGGGTTTACAAAACATTAAAATGTCCAAAAAAAACTAAAGAGAGAAGACGTCATACCAGAATAAATCTTCAAAACAAAACCTGAAAAAAAACCATTAGATCTTCAAAACAAAACACAAACAAACCATTATATCTTAAAAACAAAACTGGAAAAAAACTGACGATTTACCTTATCTGTGTGTGCGTGTGTAAGAGGGTGGGACGCGAAGGCGGTAGCGGAGGCGGAGGTGGTGGGGAGGCGGAGGCAGGGGAGGGCGGCGATGGATAGGGTTAGTGTTGGAGGGGTTGTTTGTGTTGAAGAGAAAGTGAGAGAAGAAATGAGTGAGAGGGATTCGAATGAAGGAGTCGGGGGAAGGATTTGGGGTTCAAGGGGTGTTCCTTCATTTTCCATGTCACAATGCTAAGTGGTGACATGGCACTCTCTCACACCTTTAGATTCCCCAAAAAATTTGATCTCAACCCTTAATTTATTGACACTATTCAAACACCCCTCTCCCATATTATATAGATATGCAGTATGCAGTATGTATGCAGTATATATATATATATATATATATATATATATATATATATATACTAGCGGAATGCCCGTGCCTGAAGGCACGACAAAAAATTTCAAAATACGTAATCCCAAAGCGGCAAAAAATTCCAAAGCTTGTAATTGTAAAAACGACAAAATTTCATTCACCAACAAAAATGGCCATGATATCCTTTATTTATAGGACTATCCACCCTGCTTAAGAAATAATAATTAGTCGAACAACATTCAAATAGTCTAAATTCATAAAAAAAAATCGCATATAACATGAAATATACAATATTCATCAATCACATTGTTCCTCGAATAAACAAAGTGTGAATTTTTTTTTATTCAAGTCAATTCATGAGAATAATACCAATACCTAAGTCCAAAATATTTATTATATAACATAAATAATTGTAAACAATTTAAAAAAATTGGTTCGAGTTTCCACTATTTATAGGACTAACCACCCTGTTTAGGAAGAAAAAAATAACCCAACAACAATATTCAAAGAGACAATTTATCAATCAAAACCAAAACTACTCAATTATACAAATAATCCATCCCGGATATTATATAAACCAAAGCATCGATTTATGTTTATACAATCATAAGAAGGGCATTAAAAAATTGGCACATATGGCAATCCCTAAACATGTATAACGTAGGAATAAAAACTCGGGAGAAATGAATCTTACTTGAAGTTGAAGATATTGACTCAGCCCTAGTTCCCCAAACCATAACAAATGGAGTATTGCCCATTTCAAGTCGGTCCAGAATAATTCAAAGGCGCAACATATCAAAAGCTTCGTATACTTCATTCTTCCTTCTACCTGTGAACATAGGATAAAAATGACAAAATGTTGGATGAAAAAAAATATTAAATCATATTCAAGTATCGAACCACAAACATACATTAAATTCATCTAAACATCAGTAGAACTAACTCGTGTACTCACAGTTGACACACCCTAACCCCAAGTGTACTCACTCTTTGCGCCTCCAATAAAAACTATCAACGCAAAATACAGAATACAGTTGCGCCTCCAAGATAAAATATTAAATCATATTCAATTGTGCATCCAATAAAAAATAAAACTCAACATGATATCTAACCTCTAAATACAATATATAATGTCGCTTCCAACACTGCTACATTTACACAAAAGAATGACTTAAGCTATTTCTGCGATGCATCGGAGCAGAACTCATCAGCAAAGCACCACATATGAAAACCAAGACGTCAAGTTTTGTATCGATCATATCACGAATAGACAATCTACAAATTATAAGGACACTTTGTTGGATTAGAATCGGCTAGTAACGAAGTTCTACAGCAGCAGTTAGACTATCGAGAATGTCGAGAGAGATAACTCAAGTTCATAACAGCTGGTTGGAAGAGTGAATTCCATGGTGGATGATAATAGTACAATCACAACAGCTGGTGACGAAACGGTCTCACCTTACCCGCATGAGACATCTATTTTAAACCTTTACCATGGCTAATTTATAGTTTTTCGGCTCGTCAACTATTGGTTTTAATAGCAAAATGAACACGCGTTCATCATGAGAATCGATATTTAAAACACCAAAACTGGCCCTCAAACACCTATATCAGTTGTACATAGAAACATAAATGTTGTCCTATCATTTTCTGAAGAAAAATACCTGAGTTTATCGAGTTTTTTTGCCCAGAATGATACCAGACCTGTTTAGATTTAATGCAGCCCCTGATGTGGGACACGCAATCTGAGTTCTGCAGCACCTGCATAAGTAGCAGCTACCAAGTCAAGAGCCTTACACCTACAATCATGAAAAGTCAATTTAGCATTCACTTCACAAATTGACCACTGAAAATAAGGGTCTCATTTCATTAAAAAAATCAAATGATTGTATGGATACACTTGTAATGCCTATTATGTACCAATTTTTCAAGCATGTACACCTGTGTTTAATGCCTATTTTGTTCCACTTTCAAAGTAGGTTCATGGGGAATGTCTACATGGAGATGGGGGAAAATATGTTCAAACATGAAAAGTACAAAACACATTTGAGAAGTACCTTAAAGACCCCCTCTAATTTTTAGACCCCAAAAAATCTATATTCAACCATTCTTTAGCTTCTACTGAATGAAATTGTTAAAAAAAATCGTTAAACATCATGTAGGTGTTGTTTTGATATTCCATCTCATTTTGGAGCAAAACAATGGATAACAAAATTACATATGGTTATCAAAGAATCCGAATATTTTTACCATTGCTCATGTATCAACACATTGGACATTAATATTACAAATGGGTGTAAAAATTACCAATATCTCTACGATTGCCAATGAATAAAAAACAGGACAATAAATAATAAAATTGAGTATATAAATATGTGTGTGGGTTTTCGGGTGTATTCAACATATAGATGTCACTATAAGTCTGTGTGCAGCTTGTATTGACCTGGAGTTTCAAGCACTATACCATAATGTTGCATGATATACATTCATATATATGAAATTTTTCCGCATGGAGTGTGCAATGAAAATTCGGGTTAAGCTCCGTGGCAGATCTTCCGTGCAGATACTCATGTGAACAAAGTTATTCTAATGTATATATGCACTATATATATGGAAAAACAAATAACTATAAGTCTGTGTGCAGCTCGTGTTTACCTGGAGTTTCAAGCACTATACCATAATGTTGCATGATATACATTCATATATATGAAATTTTTCCGCATGGAGTGTGCAATGAAAATTCGGGTTAAGCTCCGTGGCAGATCTTCCGTGCAGATACTCATGTGAACAAAGTTATTCTAATGTATATATGCACTATATATATGGAAAAACAAATAATTAACTTGGAAGGAAATAAGACCATAATAGGGGAAGTTCCCATGCCAAAGTGTGTTTACATACTCACAGCAGATGTTTCTAAAACATGTCCCATCCTTACCCACACAATAGTTACAACACAACTTTTTTTCTTGCTCAACTAAATTGATAGCCCTGGTAGATGAACATTAAATAATCCAGTGTTAAAAACAAAACTCTCAAAGAATAATTGAAAAAATAATAGTTCAAAGAAGGGGGATGAAATTTTACTTTATACATTTGCACACTCAAAACATAATCATCAAACACTAACACACCAAGATAAATGAAAACTTGTCAAAAATGAATATTGAGCACCTGCTCTTATTGTTCAAGAACTCCAATACTGAGTTCCTCGATCTTGTTTGATGCTTATTTTTGCAAGTATCTCTTCCCTACATGTGTAGTCAGATATAAATTCCTTAATTTCGAAATATACACTCAGAAAAACATTAAAAGTGTCCAAGATATAATACACATATTGAACCAAAAAGTCTCAATTAAGCAGTAGAGAACCGTTCGAGTTTATGCCTAAAATCCACAGTAAACAAATAGAAATAATCCATACTGAAAGGACCGCATATACCAGATGAAAAGAAGCAGATCTCTGTACGATAAAAAGAAGTTGTATATGGTTTTGTATCATAAGAAACTCTGTAACAAAAGAAGCTCTTCAAAAGAAGCTTTGTATAATTTTGTATTGATCATCACCATCATCATGGTAAGCGACTATTTTAACTCTCAATACAAAACTGTAATGTAAGGTCTCCATAGTGTGGTGTCTAAAAAAGAAGCTCTATATAGTGCATCTATGACAACGACATACATATACAGGTTTCAATCATATAATAGTTTAAGTCATAGATGTAGTACGTGATAATAGCTTATGAATGAACATATGAGATTATGAATGAATGAAATACCCCATATTCCTCCACAAACTCAACACCTGTATTAATATAGTTGGAACAAAATCATTCTTGTACGAACATAGTAAACGAACACAGTAAACTTAACACCTGTATTTATAGGTAAACATTAAAGAAAAATAATATACTGATCAAATAAGATGAATTCCAAATAAGATGAAGTCATTTTTTATAGGAAAAAATGCATATGCAATTAAATACACCGTAAATGAATTTCAAAACCCAAACCCAAGAAAAGATACTTAGCACGAACATAGTGGCCTTTACCTGAATCAACTCAGTTTAATATGCACTTCAATGATATCATCATCCTCCATACCAAGGCCATCAGGAGTTACCATGGGACTAATTTTATCACCATTAAAACAGAAAACCATGTTTTGTAGATCAAGCTTAACCTTGTCTACGTACATTTTGAACAATCGATCAAACTTGTCATCCGTGTACACTTGAAATTGATTTTACCCATCCTTGTCCTAGATGGAAATAACTATTTTATTTCTCTCACATGGGGGTCTCACATGGGGGATATGAAGGTTTCTCTTCAACCTTTCCTGCAGAAGAGTGCAATGCATTACTAAGATCTCTTTTCACATATTTTTCAACAGCTTACAACAGAGCTGATTGTGTAAATGACACCAGATCTTGCTTCTTCAACTTGAGCTCATTTACAGCACCTGCTAAGTCTCTATTGAATCTCTTCCATAGCAGCTATTGATTCTCTTTCATAGAACCTAAGCCTCACTCTGCTGAAAAGGAATAGAAAAGTAATGAAAACCTAAATGCAAAAGAAATAACGTGATCCGAACTAAAACATTTACAATTTAAAAACCAAAAACAAATATGACAAATTTAAGAAGGGAATTACCATTATATACTAAATAGTGTACGAAAGACATAATGAAGCCTTGAATTTGACATCCAAGAACAAAAAAACTAAATTATGAATGAAAACACACAATAAAAGCCTTGAATTTCACAAATAGTTGAGATTTTTATTCTGTACTATAGACAATGCCTAAAATTTCATGCATTAGTTAAGATTTATATTCATGATCGTTGACAATTATGGTAATATAATGCATTTCTATGGTGGGAAACTTAAATAAAACTTTAATCCTAGAAATTACAAATAAAAAAGGACAAATTTTATTATAAAGTAATTGTAACTTCACTATCTTTAAACAGTATGAAAAAAGAAGAAAAAATATTTGAGCACGCAAAAAATTACCACTAATAGACTTATAAAAGTCGTCTTAACATAATAGTATAACTTCAATACACAATAAGAGTTATTTATAGACTTAACTTGAAAACATAAGTTATAAACCTTAATATAATAAAGTGTTACAATGAAGATATTATAAGAGTCATCTTGACATAATAGTATAACTTAGCAGGAATCAACATAAGCACCATATTTCATTGGAATAGAAAATTACTAAGCAAAATCTCTGAAATGTTCATGTTAACAGTAGAATCAAGTGTTAATCAACAAACTTTCAAACAATCAAAAGTTTAGGAAGAAATGAAATTTATCAAGACAAACCATAATGAATTTGGTCTCAAGTAATTAAAGACCAACGTAACTTCACATAAGTATTTGTATATAGCAACAGTAACTTCAAAACAACATAACCAACAGAACCTTCTAAACAGCTTAACCAACACAATAAGACTCATCATGGAAAATACTGAGACTATAAAACTCAACTAAAAGGTTCTGTTTTCGATTTACCATCAGTTGGAGTTACCAATATTGTACATGGTCAGTTTTGGAGGTGCATAGCATATGCATATTGGGCCTCTAAGGACGTATCTGTGTGCATTTCGACGCACCATTATAATCAGGAACTGTAATAGAAGCACCATTATAATTAGGCTTCATTGATAGCTGAATTTAGTATCATACAGTCCATTATGTGTACAATGATCTTCCCTTAAGTAAGATGTACCTGCGTTGTTCGAACATCATTAACTATTAGCAATCAATCTACATAATTGAAAATTACTTAGAGTGGTTCCTGCAGAAAAATGGACAACATACATTTGGTTATGCATCTTGATCGGCACATGACACGTTTAATAATCAGGTCTATTTAGTGTGACTCTGAAGGTATTGGATGGATGCAATCATAAAATGGATTGGGTTAGGTGACTGGTACTAGACACGATGCGAACACAACACGATACAAAACACCTGAATTGCCACCTCTTAGTCTGATGATTCCCAAAAACCACTCCAGTCCTAACTTCATGGGGAAAACCCAAAGTCTAGCAAAACATATACACGCAGCGATTCAAACAACAAATGATTAAGTAAAAACATAACAAACGATGGTGCTGCCACCGGGTATACTAAATTAAGTAGTAGAGCATTTTCAATTTATTAAGATCAATGAACACATATATTGTCAGCAAAGAACAATTAGCACTGTTGTTCTTCAAAAATATATTATAATTACTTATTGCAAAAATCCAGAAAGAAACACATTTATCAAAAAATGGCTGAAATTATAGATTACATTACAATGTATGTTATTTTTATGTAAAAATGTTGACTTTTAGATATATTCTATAATTCATAAGTTCCAGAAAATAATCTATCCCAAACTAGTCCCAATTTTTCTAGCCTTGATAATTTTACAACGTGTAGTGTTGTTGGATGGTGTCCATGTCCAATCCATTTTTCTTGATCACTGATTCAACTTGTCCAGCAATCTCAGAAAACTCATGGTTCTTCTCGTTGTAACTTGAAGTTTCATCATATGGAAGGCCATCCCCACCCAATGCTGAAGACCCAGATCGCTCTGGCCCATCCCCACCCAATGCCTTGGATCCTAGCAAAGCACTAGTTTGCATAAACAACAATGAGAGTAACCACAAACTAGTTTAGAAAGGAATAAATAATGAGCCAGATATCGGGGCGTTCAACAAATGACCAGCTGCGAGACCTGGTCACAAAGATGAGAGCTTGGCTCATAATGCTCATTTGAAGATATAGAGCAGTCGTGATCTCGTCTGTGTGATTCTTGATTGATCGAAATCCAAAGATATTCGAAAAGAAGTCAGCGTCGATTGCTAGCCAGAATAACACCACGGTCACAACTGCAAGGTAGGTCCCAAGGACAATGCTGGTGGCAAAGATTTCCTTAAGCTTCCATGTCGGGCACCAGAGACGGCTTGACTATCTTTAGTTTTGTCATGATGGTCCCATCATTGAGGATGGCGATGATGAGGACCATGAACGGAGAGAAGTCAAACTTTGAGATGAGAGCAATGAGCATGAACCCCATCACGATACGGATAGTGATCGAGACCACATAGATGCAGTAGTTTTTCATCCTCTGGAAAATGGCTCGACTTGTCAAAATGGCTCTCACAGTCACACTGAGACCTGGCTCGGTCAAGACGATGTTAGATGCACTCCTGGATGCATCGGTTGGATTGGCCATTGCGATACCAATGTCATCCCTCTTTAGTGCCGGGGCATCATTCACACCATCTCTAGCCATTCCACAAATATGCTTCCTCTCTTGCAGCAGCTTCACAATCTCATATTTATGCTCAAGAAAAACACCAAAAAAATCCATCAGCCTTCTCAATGAGCTCGTTAATGGCAATCGAAGAAATGGACTCATCCTTGCTTTGGCCAAGAAGGGAAAAAGAGGGGTACATGTTGGTGCCCATCCTAAGCCTCCGGCCAGTCTCTTTGCAATTGGCAAGCTGGTCACCGGTGATCATATTAACATTGACACCAAGGGCAAGGGCTTTAAGTATTGTCTCTACACTATCACGCCTTGGAGAGTCAAAGAGGGGAAATAAACAAACAAACTCCCATGGTCCTACAACACTCTCCTTGCTCTTCTCGGGTGCCATCTATTGTGTAATGGCCAAGGAACAAAAACTGCGATTGGCAAAGTTATCAATAATTTCATGGGCCCTCTTCCTTGTGTCCCCCTTGAGATCATAAAGATCAATGCTTGAGAAAAGGCTTCACGGAAATCATCAATTCCAGTAAGAGTGTTGGGCACGTCAGGAACATTCTGCTGAAACAGATTCAGTGAGAGTTTGGCATGTTATGATTTATAGATTATTCATTTAAAGGTTTACAAACGAACATCAAATTTTAGGAACTTAATGGTTATGTAAAAGTACAGATCTATAGCCTTGTATATGTTTTGACATTATGTCTGATACAAAGTGCATACCAAACAATTAGGTACTATACTATGATCAACACATTGACAAAAAGCACCCCCACTCTTAAGAAGATACGTGGAAGTGCATTGGATATTAAAATATATAAGCAAATAAACTATTTTGATTGATAGCTCACACTAAATCTTTAACAAATACCCAGCACACCATATTGAATGTTCAATACCTTGTCATTACATGTACCAAATGGGTTGGAGTTTACTCCATTACCAATATCAGCTGCTACATCACTAACCTAACAACATCGAGTAAATATATAGCTTTAGAGTTAACAGGAATGTAATGGAATATTTTAAACATGGGCATATTTAATACTTCTCTCATAGTAATATACGTGACATGAGAATGTTTAGGAATCTATGTTCAATCTCAAGAAGGGTTGGTACCCAGAGTGAGCAGTTCCCGCAATCTATCAAAGTTGTAAAGCATCAATATATGATATGAAAAAACCATGAAAAGAAGAAAATTAAAATAATCACAATGATGAATTCAAACTTTTAGAAAGGAAAACCATTTCTAATAACAATAGATTTTTTTATGAATTCAGCTTGACATTTGTTCTTTTTAATATACTCTGAGTGAGTCCAAGACATACCCCCTCAGAAATAAAAGAGCTTTCACAATACTCAAAATTTAGAATTCTCAAATTGAAAAGAAAAATGTTAACAGGGTAATAAAGAAGCATAATAAAAAAAAATATCCCAGACTCTAAACGATCAAATATACACACTAATTTAAGGATCAACATACCCATTTCTCGATTTGAACTTTAACGAATAAAATCAAGCACAACGTCCTCCGAACTGTTGGAGATAGCATAAGTATGGGTACGTGCTAGGTGTATTAATTGTATAAATTGTACAAGACTCATACCGTATCAATTTTTTAACAATAGAAACTATTAATTAACAATATAAACTATCAATTTTCTATGCCTTCCTATATTATCAATAAAACTAAATTTCATGATTTTTGTATATAAACATCAAAACTAAAATTAGTCCCGATTCAACATGAAGTCGGAAGAATATACACCATAAAAGATCCCAACAAAATAAATGTTACTAATTATTTTCATAGAATTAAACAAATGGAAAACACACCTCGCAATTCTAGTAATCTATGAGGAACAACCATTTTATACAAATCTAATCTGAAACCTAAAATCCAACAACATAATAATACAATTGAAATAGGGAATAGAAGATACCCAAAATAGGATTTGCAACCTAAATGATAGAAGAAATCAAAATCCCTAATCGAACGCTGAAGGACCTGAACATCAAGGCGCACACACACAAACACAAATTGAATCAACAAATTGTAATCTGGACAAAAAAAATCTTGCAGATCCATATATATACACAAATTTGGCCAATCCGTGTACATATATAAATTCAAATCCAAAAATAAAAACAAAATCAAGAACAAATCGAACATAAATTAGAACTCAATCTCGAAAACCCTAGTAATAAACAGTACCTGCATGATGGAAGCTTGCCGAATGTAAAACGAGAGACAGATAGCTCTGTACGACCGAGAGAGAGAGGGAGAGAGAGAGAGAGGCGTGCGAGTGAGAGAGAGAGAGAGAGAGATATGTTTGTACATAGAAGTGTGAGAGAGCCGGGAAAGATTTTGAGGAGCAAAATTTTGGAGCGGGAGTGAAAAAAAAAATCCCCGCTTTATTTTTTCCATTTTTCTCAGTTTTGGCTCAAAGAAAAATAATTAGCATTATATTTATGTCATTTATATATAAAAATGAGATAAATAATTTATTTTTTATCTCAATTTTATTTAAATTGAAATAAAAATATACTTTTAGAGTCAAATTGACATAAATAAATATCATTTATGTCAATTTACATTTCTCTGACATAATGTCAATTTTTAAACTGACATAAATGACCATTTTTGTAGTAGTGGAAAAGTAAATAACTTAAATTTAAAACCTTTTCTCATTAATCCAATTACCATATCCTTCTTAAATTCCTTAATAGGAATTAAAAACCATTTGTTTGGTTTACATTAAGAAGATATAATTTGCTTTCATTTATTAACTTCCATAGTTAATTATCTTACCATTTCATCTTTCCATTCCTTAATAGGAATATCATTAATATCAGGTGCTCTTTATGGCACATATCACATTAATCTCATTTCCCGTGCTCTTTATGGAACGTATCCATGCTCTTTATGACATATAACCATCAAGTCCCACTTGATGCAGAAAAGTTATATTCACATACATATAACGATTCTAAGACCGCCCCTCCGAGTTTCCCCACTGGGCGCGCCCCTAAATGACCATCATCTTCCAGGGCCTATCTATACAAGACAACCTGGGATCATAACGCAACGTCGGGAAGCGGCCATATGCCTGCGGGAAAGTCAGGACCACACCCGGAATCCTCTAACCAGCGCAGAAAAATATATAAAAACCCCGCATATGGCCTAGGACTATATCCACCCTGCATTCACTAGCCAGGGGGCATCACCAAGCGCGCGAACTTCCCTTATGATGTCATTTAGAGAGGTGTGTTTATGTAAATTAGCATTTACCAGATTATATCTCATTTTCATTTCAATTACCATTACCAATATCCCTGTGTTTGGTTCTATTTATTCGAACCTATCATAATTATGCAACCGGGTTCATTTTATTTGAACCAATCATCATTAAATCATTTGGGTTCATTTTATGCGAACCAAATTTCCATCGAATATTATCATTAATATTCCTCAATCTCAAGTCCCAACTAGATCTCCAAATGATCATTATGATCCTATAAATCCCTAAAGTTCATATAACTTTGATAAGCCCCTAAGTCTCCAAGTTAGGGCATTTAACTTCCTAACTTCTAAAAATTTTAATAAAAGAAGTAATGCCTTAACATTACTTTAAACCTCCCCGGAATAAACCCCAGATGAACCCATTTCTAGTCTAGGGTAGCGACCAAACTCAACTAATATTCTAGGACTCTAAGCTTTACTTCATTTAAGAAGGTTCCTAGGTCCTAAACTTAAAGAAAAAGGATAATATTAAAAAAGAAAAATGACGCAAAACTGCCGGAACCGAATCGATTCGCCCTAGGGACCGAATCGATTCGCCCTAGCAAATCGATTCGCTCTGAAAACGAATCGGTTCGGATCACAAAATTTAGTTTCTACAATTGCCGAATCGATTCGGCCTTAACCCAAATCGGTTCGGATACACAGACCTGGGAAACTGCATCTTTGCAAATCGATTCGCCCAAGGGGCCGAATCGATTCGCCCCTGCGGAATAGCCAAGTTTGGCTATGGAGTTCTAAACTCCAAATTTCTCCCAAACCCAAAACCAACCAAACTCAAATCATTATGATGCAATTACTACACCTTAAGTATATCTATCTATCATCATCAACTACATTTATCATCCAAATCAATTTCCAAGGGTTAATACCCAAAATCTAACAAAACCCTAAAATGATTAAACCATAGCAATTCAATACTATAAAAACTAATTATTCTCCTTAAATCACATAATTGCAAGTAGATTACTTGCCTCAAACTTTCAAGGATCAGATTTGATGAGGATGAGAGCAACAATCCAAGCTTGAATCTCCAAATCTCTCTCTTTCTCCCAAGTTCTCTTCTTCTCTCTACTCTCTCTCTAGGGCTCAATTGTGTTAAGAGAAAAATGAGGAAAGTAATAGGGCTAGCAAGACTAAATCGGGCCTTAAGTCTAAAATGCCCAACTTAAATGATCAATACGCGATATAATGATACGCACTACACATTTAAGCTATAACCAGTCAAAAGTGTCCGAAATGCCAAAATACAATATGGCACTTATTTTGACTGTCTCACACCCACCGGGACTAACCACACCCTCCAAATTATTATTTGGAAATTTTTATAACTCATTATACTTCCGGTTTCTCATTAAACCAAAATGTCATTTTAATTCTTATCACATCATAAATCACCACATGGATATTTTTACCTACTCATCAGGTAATCATACAACATTTAAGTAAATATTAACCTTTTTCATATTAAATTAATATTTACTCAACATCCATCATTTTATAATTAATTACCACACATAGTAAATAAATATAAAATAGGCTACCAAAAGAGAGGGTTGTTACAATATACAAAGAGAATACATTAAGAAAATTAATGTCAAACTACTCCATGCAAGCATGATAAAGAACAATTTAAGAATTGAAATTCATAACCAAAAGTTTTGGCCACATGGACATAAAAAATATATAGGATTCAAATTCATGGATATGCAATATATAATGTGCAAAACTAAAATACACGTAAATCTTTTAGAATTTTCAAATTTTTGAAACAAAGATAACTCAAATAATAAACATTTTTTTTTAATAAGACCTAACAAATGAAAAAATCAAAATATAAAAGATACACTTTCCATGATTTTACCAAAATACATATGATGAAGCATATACTGGAATATGACTAGCCAATATACAACTATCAAGAATATATCATGAAGTACAATTAGTGTATGTAAACAAAGCTAACACAATCAACCTTTAGATCTAGCATAAGAAGTATCATGTGCAAGAAAATGAGAACCATAAAGTATATCATGTAAAGCATCTAAATTGGATCTCCTAACCCACATAGGTGTAAAATGACGCTCTTGGGTTTTGGTGACCTTGGCGACTCTACCCTTAGACTTCATAGGACAGTCTATAAGATAGAAACAAAACCTTCTAAGGTGACCCTTCTTCCTACCACAATATGTGCAAGTGAAAGCACGATGAGAAGTATTACTTAATGGTTAACCTTTTCTATCATTCCTCGACTATTCTCTCAAAATCATGGTTTTGTCTTTATTAGCGAAAGCACTTTGAGTATCGAAGCAATTACCACATTTGTCATCTTTGATTTGGACGGTGTCTGAAATTTTATCCAACTTCTCCAACCTACACTCCAAATTAAATTTGACTCGACTTGAGTCCCTTAATCTATCTTAAAGCTCCACTATCCTAGACTCAAGTAAATTCCTAGTCTCTTCAAACTCAAGAAGCAATTTTCTCATATCCTCTATTAAATCTCGAAGACTATATCTCTTACTTTTAAATTACTATTGCTTGTCTCGAAGAGTCCTCTCATGTGCATAAAGATATTTAATTAAAATTATGTTATCATTACTTATGGCACGTTCTTTAATCAAAGCTTCCAATTTCACATTTTCCTTTTTTAATTTCAAAGATTCTGCATATAACTCACAGAAGGTAACTTGGAGTTCACTCACTTCCTCCTCCTCTTCTTCATTCTCACTCTATTCTCCACTCTCTCCACCATTAATCACTTGGGATATACAAACAATGGCCTCAGAAGTGTCATGCAAAGAAATATCTTTATGGGAATATTCATCATCAAAACTATCATAACTAGCCATGAACGCATTGAAGTTGTGCTCAATGGGGGAATTAGGTCCCTCTTTTGGTTCACTATCACTAAGGGTGGACTTATATACAAATAATTTCTTTCCCTCTTTCCTTAGTTTAGTGGGATACTCGACTTCTCTATGGACATAATCCTCAGAACCAAAGAATTTATTCGACTCTGAAAAATGCGGTGTGTGATACCGATTTAAATTAATTCGCAAGATTCCAATTTAACCATATTGTGACACCCCTCCTAATTAAATACCGGGCGATCACTCATTTATTAAATTAAATCAAGGTGAACAGTTTGGTTCATTCTTAGCATCACTGTCGTAAAAATAAACTTTCCAATTTAACACCCTAAATAATTAAGCTAAGTGTCAAAACCATATTTAAACATTACTTTCCAAATATTTTTATTTAAATAAAATGATTTATTTATTTATTAACAACATTTCAACAATTAAGAATCACGCCACAATAAACCTGGATCACAATCCAATTAATTTAAAACATTCGTCAATCGAATGTCAACATGCGAAATATAAAGCAACACAATTCAAACTGAATAAATCCCATAGTGACAATACTAGAAATAACTGAAATACAAATGTCCCAATAACAATGAAATAATGGAAAGGGCGACACATGCCCAATAAATGAGAATGCTAGAAGTGGAGTCAATAAAGGAAGCCGTCTATGCAAGTGACATGCAACTCCCACCTAAGCTGCAGCTCGTTCCTTTCAAGGGATCCTAAGCTGGGCACCTGAAATATATACATATATATACAAGAGAGAGAGAGAGAGAGAGAAACGGGTCAGAGCCCGAAAGTGTGTTTGATTTAAAATACGTTTAGCAAGTATTTAAATTGATACAGGCCAATGCAACAACATATTAGAGCGACACTCTCTTGAGAAATTCTCACCTCTCTTCTAATGTTCACGCCTATCGTACTAACCTTCCCAACCTTTTATCTTATCATTTATCGCACTAATCTTCCCAATGATTTAACTTATCTTAGATTACTCGTAAGATTCAACATTTAACGATTCCATTTCAAAAAGGGTATTTCAATTAGTAACCAAAGTTTTCCATTTTAGCTTTATAAAATCAATAAAGTTTTCCAGTGTCATATTATACTTCTCAAAACAAGTATTTATTATTTGAGTCATCAACCATGTCCTGCTTATCAAATCACAGTAGGCAGTTTCAATTTCCAAATCTCATATATATTAACTACTCGTGTAATATATATAAAATAACAACACTTCAAATAAAACTATGGTGCGTGCATACTTATACTATCCAAACCCTATACCACTCATATCAAGGGGAATACAAATTAGGAATCACTCTCGAACTGTATTAACACATACACAAACAATATCGAGGCGAAGCATAGATTCCAAGTCTCTAAGAGGATGGCACATACTCACGTCTCTTAGGACCGTCTGAACTATCAATTCGATAGCCTGTACCAAGGATATCTATCTTCTAGGGTACAAGTCAATATCCCCCATAAAGGTCCCATCGAGATAAGACTGTCCCAGCGCGGTAACCTCAAGGATAGCAAGTAGTGCGGTATGTTTTTCACATGTATATAATATATGTACACACAATCATATAAATATACCACTTTCATCATATTAATACAGGTTCCTCTCGTCACCCATAATTACAACATTTATCCTTAATTTCACATTATTAGTATTACGTATAAGGTTTCATCTCTAACCTTAACTCAATGGGTTTTCTCACTTATTACGTGACACTCGTGGACTCTATCCTTCCAAGTAGAAAATTCAGTAGGTATACCTCTATTCAATATCGTAGCTATTCGCCGAAATCTCTCACTTAAAATACGCAGTTTCATCGTTCATTATATAATTATCCCAAAAGAAAAATTCTCGTCTTATAATAAAGTTCCCAACACTTATTCATATGTCTTACTGGTCTTTCCTATCTCCCAAAATATTTTATTAAGAATACCCAAGAATTATTTCACGATAAATTTAGTTTAACAAATTAAACAAGGGAAATAGGAGTCTGCCAGGAGGGGTCGATCGAGGTCTGGGACTCGATCGATCGAACCTTCGATCGATCGAAGCTTTATGCTCGATCGATCGATCAAGCAGGTGTTTTGATTTCTGCAGAATTGCAGTTACGGGTTCTACCAATTTTCTTCATCCAAATACATGTTTTCCAACCCCAAACGTCCAAGAATTCTACTACTAACATTATAACAATATACCAGATGTTTCTAACGTAAGGCATGTACATATTCATCATTTAAACATGGATTTTCAACCCAAAACTATATCTAATTATCAAGAACCCTAGAATTTTCTTAAACAGATTTCTAACAAATTTTTCTCCAGAATTTCTTTCTTATAATCATCAAAATTTCGTGGTTAATTTCCTCTACATGGCAAGGGTTTCCAGAATCATCATATCAACCAATACTACATGGATTTTCCTATCATAAATTGGGTTTTCTTCCACATATTTCATCCCTAATCATTCCTAAACTAATATGGAAATTGCACCAACGAAAATAGAAAGATAAACACTTGCCTGGGATTTTCGACGTTCTGATTTACGGCTGATTTTGGTATGGTTGCGTTCCTCGTCTCGCGATCTACGCGTTGGCGGTGACGGCGGTGCAAACGGGTGACTTTTTGGCCTTGAATTGCCTTGAGAGCTCTCTCCTCTCTTCTCCAATGGCCGTCACTTGTGTTTAGAGTTTCTAACCCTAGGTGACCATCTAGATATCTGATATAACCCTTGGAATTTTCGTGGGTTTAATTACCCAAAAAGGTGAAATGTCCAAAACGCCCTCCCGGGGTACCAATTAGGCCTAAAAACGCCCCGAGACCCAAACTAAACCCCCGGGTACACTTTTTTGACTATCTCAACCCTTCCGGACGCATTGGCGCACTCAAAATGACTATACGAGCAACTTATAAAATATTCACTTTTTATTTATCAAAATTTAGTCCCGACGCGACACGAGCACGTTCCGACTTAAATTTCCAAAATTGTCATTTAACTCACTCATGACATTCAATATAGCCAATATAATATATTACTTTGCTCATTAGTAATATTCAACAAATTTCCCATAATTACAGATTTTTATTAAATAATTAACTCACATTAAATTCAATAAATCCCCAACTTAATATAGCATAAAAATACGGGGTATTACATACTTCTCCCTAATAACGGAATTTCGTCCCGAAATTCGAAAAATAAGGCATACCTGGTAAAAACAACTCTGGATATTTTTCGCGCATATCTGCCTCGCGCTCCCAAGTGGATTCCTCCACATTATGATGCTCCCACTGGACCCGCACAAGTGGAACTATCTTCGACCTCAATCTCCTCTCACTATAGTCTAGGATAGCCACCGGTCTCTCCTCGTAAGAGCTATCAGGCTGTAAGTCGATCTCATCTATCGCAATGTGGGTATGGGCCATATCATCCCAAAGATATTGTCTCAACGACGAGATGTGGAATACATAGTGGATGCGATGTAAATGTTCTGGCAGTCCCAGCCTGTATGCAACCGGCCCAATCCTCTCGATGATGGGAAATGGTCCCACGTACCTCGAAGCCAACTTCCCCTTCTTCCTAAACCTCATCACTCCCTTCATAGGAGATACACGCAATAACACTTGGTCCCCCACACTAAACTCCCGGAAGAACCGTTTCGCATTGGCGTAGCTCTTTTGCCTGTCCTGGGCTACCCGAATGCGACTCCTGATCATCTCGATCCTCGCGGAGGTCTCCTGAATCACCTCTGGTCCTAGCAACTTGTTATCCCCCACTTCGAGCCAACAAGTTGGGTAACGACAAGGCCTTCCGTACAAAGCCTCAAATGGAGCCATACCAATCATAAACTGGTAAGAGTTATTATAAGCAAACTCTACCAGTGGAAGATGTGGCTACCAGCCTCCTCCAAAATCGAGAACACACATGCGTAGCATATCCTCTAACATCTAATTAGTACGCTCTGTTTGTCCATCTGTCTGTGGGTGGTAAGTTGAACTCAACCTCAACTCAGTACCCATAGCCTCCTGAAAGCTTTCCCAAAAATGTGACACGAAAATCTTGTCCCTATCTGACACAATATTCAGGGGCACCCCGTGTAATCTGACAATCTCAGCGATGAATAACTGAGCATACTGACCCGTGGTATAATCTGTCTGCACCGGAAGAAAATGGTCTACCTTGGTCAAACGATCTATAATCACCCAGATAGAGTCATGGCCCCGCTGTGAGGTAGGCAACCCTGTAATAAAATCCATGGAAATGCTCTCCCACTTCCACGCGGGTACTTCCAATGGCTGAAGCAGCCCTGATGGTTTCTGATGGTCCACCTTCACCAGCTGGCAGGTAGAACACTTGGACACGAACTCGGCGATGTCCTTCTTCATCCCACTCCACCAGTATTGTCGCCTCATATCCTGGTACATCTTATCGCCTCCCGGATGTACTGCAAATCGGGACCCATGAGAATGAGTCATCACTACATGACGTAATTCTGCTCCTTCTGGAACCACCAATCTCCCATTAAAACGTAAACCTCCATCAGAACTAATAGAATAGGACTCAGCACCCTCGGTTAAAAGTCGCAATATCTGCTCCTGGAAAAACGGGTCTGTGGTCTGTGCTTGTATCACCCTCGTAACAATCTCGGGTGTGACTGACATCACGAATATGAAAGAACGTGCTACTGCGTCCTGGTGACCTAACTCCTTCCACTTTGCTTTCCAGACATCTGCTACCTCGTCTACTGGTCTACGACTCAACGCATCAGCAACTACGTTGGCCTTTCCCGGATGATATTGTATATCGAACTGGTAGTCCTTCACAAACTATATCCATCTGCGCTGACGCATATTCAGCTCTCGCTGAGTGAACAGGTACTGCAGTGATTTGTGGTCTGTGAACAAACGGAACATCTCCCCCAATAAGTAGTGCCTCCATATCCTCAATGCAAAAACGACCGCTGCTAACTCCAGGTCGTGGGTGGGGTAATTCTTCTCA
The DNA here is from genome assembly GCA_949130495.1 of Sambucus nigra. Taxonomy (NCBI): domain Eukaryota; kingdom Viridiplantae; phylum Streptophyta; class Magnoliopsida; order Dipsacales; family Adoxaceae; genus Sambucus; species Sambucus nigra. Next base: position 334,400,104 of record OX422215.1, read on the forward strand.
TGCGGCTTAAGCTTGCGGGAGGCAAATGCTATAGCCTTCTCCTCCTGCTGAAGTACTCCCCCAAGTCCCCGTAAGGACGCATCGGTGTAAACCAGGTACTCCACACCCGGCTTCGGTAACGCAAGGACTGGCGCTGAAGTAATCTTGTCTTTCAGATCGTCGAAAGCCAACTGACAAGCGTCATCCCAAACATATGGTACCCCCTTGCGAGTCAGATTCGTCAATGGACCCGCTATTTTGGAGAATCCCCGAATGAATCTCCTGTAGTATCCGGCTAATCCCAAGAAACTATGCACTTTCGTCGGTGTCGTGGCCTGTCCCCACTCCCTCACCGATGATACTTTACTCGGGTCAACTGTTATCCCCTTCTCAGAAACAACATGCCCCAAGAACTGTACCTCTCGCAACCAGAATCCGCACTTCTCGTACTTAGCATACAACTGAGGCTCTCGTAGAGTCTGAAGAACCTGCCTCAAGTGCTTGGCATGCTCCTCCTTGGAGTGTGAATATATCAAAATGTCATCTATGAAAACGATGACAAACTGATCCAAGAACTCTCTGAATACTCGGTTCATCAAGTCCATGAAAATGGATGGAACATTTATGAGTCCGAACGGTATCACCCTGAAATCATAGGACCCATATCTCGTCAAGAAGGCAGTCTTTGAAACATCCTTCTCTCTAATACGTAACTGATGGTACCCCGACCTCAGATCTATCTTCAAAAAGAAAGTTGCTCCCCTCAACTGGTCGAACAGGTCATCGATTCGAGGCAACGGATACTTATTCCGTATCGTGACCTTGTTTAGCTCCCGGTAGTCCACACACAATCTCAGTGAACCATCTCTCTTCTTCACAAACAAAACTGGAGCGCCCCAAGGTGAGGTACTCCTACGAATGAAGCCCTGACCTAATAGCTGCTCTATCTGATCTCGTAGCTCTCACATCTCTGCCGGAGCCATACGGTACGGTGCGCGTGCTATAGGTCTCGTATCTGGCAATAAATCTATGACAAAGTCTATCTCTCGACTGGGGGGTATGCCTGGTATCTCCTGAAACACATCAGAATACTCCCTGACAACTGGGATCGAATCTAAGGGAATCATAACCTCCTTAGAGGTATCCTCCTCTATGTAATACAAATGAGCGGTCGAGCCTCCCTCTGGGCGAGGCATCGCCACTACAAACATATCTTGCCCCGGAATGGCAAAAATAATGCTCCCACCGAAGCAGTCAATCATGGCTCTATAAGCTGGGAGCCAATCCATACCAATAATCACATCATGCTCGTGCATGTCTAAAACTAACATGTTTGCAGGTAATACTATGCTACCAATCTCTACCCCCACTCCCTGGCATATAAAGAAAATATGGGACCCACTCCCCAGTGGTGAGTCTACACACGTCACTGTGCTCTCTGCTGTGGTTAACAACCCTAAGGCCTTCGCAAAATGCTTAGCTATAAAACAATGTGTTGCCCCCGTATCAAACAAAACCCGACCCATAGTACCATGGATAGGAAACATACCCTCAATCGCGGGTGGTGCCTGTGGAGCTGTTGCCTGGTGGACGTTATAGACACGTCCATACTGTAATTGCCCCTGCTGCACTGGAGCTGCTGGAATGGCTGGTAGGGCTGGCACCTGGGCTGGAGGTGGGAGGGGAGGTGGAAATAGTGGCCTCTATGGCTCATTACGGGCACCCTGCTGCTGTGGGGCCCTATCTCCCTCCAGACAATCCTGGCGCCTATGGCCGTGTCTACCACATCCAAAACATCGACACTTAAAGTTGCCTCCCCTCTGTCCCTGCTGACCACGGCCCTGCTGGCCGTTGCCTCCTCGCCCCTGGCCCTGTTGGCCCTGATTAGCACGCTGTTGGCCCTGCTGGCCCTGCTGCTATCCCTGCTGTCGGTGTTGGCCCTGCTGGTCCTGTCTATAGCCCCCATATCCCTGCCTAGAATCACCTGAACGGAATTGTAATACCCCGTATTTTTGTGATATTTATTTATGGGATTAATTGAATTAAATGTGTAGTAATTGGGAATTAATCCGGTTAAAATACTAACGAGATGTGAGTTGGCATTTGATTATAATGTGTACATACGACGTTATATTAATATTGAAATTATTAAATTTGTCGTGAGATTGATATACGGCAATTTGGAAAATTTTGTTGAGACGCGTGTAACAGTCGCGTCAAGAAAGTATTGATTTAATTAAAAAGTGAATTTTATTTCTATTAACCGTATGGTCATTTCGAGTGTGCCAACGCGTCCGAAAGGGTCGAAATAGTCAGAAAACACTAGCCGGGGGTTTAGTTTGGGTCCCGGAGAATTTTTAGGCCATACCGGCAACTTAAAAGGGTATTTTGGTAATTTTGGAATTTTGGGAATTAAAACCTACGAAAATTAGAGTTTAATTATGATTATTAATTAAACCCACCAACCCATTATCAGCACTAAACCAAGTAGTGGGCTACGGGAGAAGTTTAGAATAGAAGTTAAGGGTCCAAAGTTAAACATCCACCTCCATTGTCATCCTTAGAGAATTCTGCAGAGAGAGAGAGAACAATTTAACCTTCGAGATTCAACATCAAATTCAGAGAAAGACTAGAGGCAAGTGGTTTAATTACGTTATTTGCAAAGAATGTTTCTTCCATGCGTAGGAAATTTATCCAATTGTTTTGTTCTTGGAGAATGATAAAGACCCATTGAATTGGAACTAGAAAATTACATTTTAATGAGGAGATTGCATGTAGAATTGTGTTAGGGTGATTATTCTGATAGAAAGACATCTTTTATATTACCAAAAACGGATCTAATTATAACTATGGAAGACTTTAAATTTCTAGGATTCATGTTCTTGAAAATTGGGGAAAATTGGAGAGATTTGATGATTAGATGTGGTTTGGGATGATTAGACCCCATATAAATGTTATAATACGAATTTAATATGTTTAGGGATGATTAGAAACCTTGAAACCTTGTTGGAATGACATTTAGATGATATTAGAGGGGAAGAAAAATTGGAAAAATGAATTAAGAAAATCTGGGCTCGAAACTATCACCTCGTTAGAAGGCCTGCCCAGGTCGTTCGAACGAGCTCGTTCGAACGAGCTTCTAACGAGTTGACAGTTTGCCTTCTAAAAAGAGGGATGTTCTTTCGATGCCTTTCGTTCGAACGAGATCTCGTTAGATGCCCACTTTGTTCGAACGAACTCTCGTTCGAACAACCTCGTTCGAACGAGACTTCTAACGAGTTGACAGTTTAGTCTTTTTGACCTGATTTGACTTCTAGTGTTCCGTAACCTTGTTTAATTGTAGAAATGACAATTCCTTGATGACTAATCGATATAGTTGGGACATTTGGAATATGTTGAGGAGTAAAATGTAGAGGTGTGGTTTGAACCAAATGATATTTATAGGTTAGAACGTGAGTATCAAATTACGTCGTGAGGATAATGGATGATGTATATATAAACCGGGGATACGTGTATTGGTATAGGAATAAGAAGTATACCACTAATAAAATATGTTAAGTACTAAGATGTGTGCATGCTTAGTATACGTATATGATTTTATGTGTATGACATACCTACCATACTTGCTATCACGGGAGGTTTACGTTCGCTTAGGGCCATCTACTCCTTGTGTGCCCGAATTTAGAGTGGTACCTAGAGGACATAGTTCAAGAGAATGACTTATTTGTGAGTTAATAAGTCATCTAACTATGGAGCGTAGGTATATACGTGACCCATGGATATGTTGAATTATGTTCGCCTCCATTTTCGTGTGTTGTGCTTATTCTAACAATTCCTGAGAGATTCGGAATTTGTGATCCTTATGTACGTGATGTACCAGGATGGATAGCAGAGTATGTGTGCACCGCAGCTTAGCCTCGGGGTGCTTGTAATGTATATTTATGATGTGAAGAATATACGGTTAAATGAAAAAAATTGTTATGTTTGAATGTGAGAATCATTATAGTAACGCATTGAGAATATAAAATGGGAGATAACTTTTGGTAAATTATATTACTAATACTTTGAAATTTGAAATTTAAGTAAAGCTCTCTATTAAATTGATAACATTGGGACTTATAGTACTAATCGAGTAGAAAGGATAGTATTTGTTTTGGTCTAGTTAGATATGAGAAACACTTGTATGGGTATGGTACGTTAGGAGTGCACAAATAGCCGAGAGGTGAGTATTTCATGTGAGAGCACGTCCTAACATGTACTTTGCATTCATTATTTTAATGTTATTAAAACACATGCTGTTTTTAAAATACTCTCCACTTTCGGGCTCTGACCCGTTTGCTTTCAAATCTATTTTTTTTGTATAAACCTTTTTAGGTGCCCAGCCACAAGGACACCATGCATAGTATTTCCAGTCAGGGGACGAGCTGTAACTGTTGTGGAAGTTACAGGACCTTGCTAGTAGACGCTTCATCTACCTTGACTCTATATTCAGATTTCTTCAGTTGTAGGGCATGTCGCCCATTTCTTTTAGAGACTTTTCATTTATTTCAGTTATTCAGACTTTTGGGTTATAATTAATTCAGGATGCAGACTTATTTTTATTTTCTCTCCATATTGGGATTGTTGTGAGGAGTATTTCCTCTAGACTCATTTTTACTTATTGATTTACTATAGTTGGACTTTATTGTGAATGGTTATGTTATCCTTTACATTTCACTTATTGCATGTTAATCAGAGTTAACTTAAAATTTGGCAACTCACTTTTTAAATACTATGTGGTTAGTAATCATAAAAAAATGTTTTCGACAGTGATGCTATTAACTGAACCAACTTGGCATTTTGTATTAATTTAATAAAGGAGTAGCTACCAGGTATTTAATTAGTCGAGGTGTCACAGGTGGTATCAGAGCATCAGGTTCTAGTGTCCTTTAGGATTTGTACTGCTTATTATGTTTCCGCTAAGCTTTCTTTGACGTAGAGCCCTATATTTTAGGACTGTTGTATTCTTTTGTATATGCTACGTGCTTCAGCTATTTTGAGTTTATAACTACGAACTTATAGACTTTATTCTTGTTTTATATGCCTCCACGACGTGCACAACGAGTTCCCAGGGATGCGACGCCAGAACCTCAACCCGGTCCAGTTCAGGGCACGATGAATGCCGCCCAGGTTGCAGCCATTGTGGCCCAGGCGGTAAATGCCGCACTAGCCGTGGTTTAGCAGGCACCACCTCAGGCGCCAGTAGCCGCACCAGTTCAGGCACATGCATTCCCGTCTGCTTGGGAACGCGTACGTGATGCTTTTTAGAAAGCACACCCTTCGGAGTTCACAGGTAGCTCCGATGTTGTGGTATCTAGTCAGTGGAGTAACGACATTCAGCGACACTTGAGGATGTATGATTGCACCGATGTCCAGAAGCAGATACTAGCTACCTTTAAGCTAGTGGGATCTGCACTACAGTGGTGGGAGTCTATTACCACCGTGGAGGAGAGAGATACTCTCACTATACAGGAGTTTTGGGTGCGGTTTGACCGCAAGTATTTTCCGTCAGCTGTTCACACAGAGATGAGAAGGAAGTTTATGAGCCTCAAGCACGAGGGTAAGACTGTGGTCGAGTATGAGGCCGAATTCACAAATTTGCTGAACATTGTCCCGGATGAGATACCGACAGAAGAGAAAAAGATTCAGAAGTTTACAGATGGATTGACTTGGAGGATCCGTCAGCACTTGTTGGGGAATCTATCATTGGCCACTTAATCTGATGTGGTTAACGCTACACTGCTCCATTGCCAGAACCACCGCTTTCACTTGACAGAGGGGAAGCGATCAGGAGAGTCCAACCATCAGGGCAGGACAGGGGGAAATGGTGCCAGCGGGGCACAATCAACTCAGGGTCAGTATAGGCAGGGTGATCAGGGTTCCCCGCAGGGGGATTTTAAGAGATTCAGATCAGGGGGTTTCAGGAACGGACAAGGAAGTTTTAGGCAGGGCCATCAGGGTCCGAACAACCATCAGGGCCAACAGGGTCAAAATGGTCAACAGCAGCAGTTTCACCAGGGCCAGCAAGGCCAGGGCAGAAATGGTAACGGCCACCAGGGCCGTGGTCAGCAGGGACAGCGAGGGGGAAACTTCCAGGGCAAGTTTTTCATTTGTGGTAAGATTGTCCACAAATGCCAGGAGTGTCCTGATAAGGGCAAGGCCACACAGCAGCAGCAGCAGGGTGCTCGACACGAGCCACAGAGGCCAATGTTTCTCGCCGCCCTACCAGCGCCACAGATGGAAGCATTACCACCCATTCCAATACTCCCAGTTCAGCAGGGACAGCTTCAGTATGGGAGAGTGTATCAGCTCCAGCAGGTCGCAGCCCCACAGGATCCACCAGCCATTGAGGGTATGTTCTCTATTCAGGGGACTCTGGGGTGCATTTTATTTGACACGGGGGCTACACACTGTTTTATTGCTATGAGGTTTGCACGCACCATTGGGTTGTTAGACACCGCAGAGAGCATCGCTACTTGTGTAGACTCACCGTTGAGTAGGGGTTCCATAATTTCACTTATGTGTAGAGGTTTGGGTGTAGATATCGGGAGGTTCACTTTACCCGCTGATATGTTAGTTTTAGAGATGACCGAGTATGATGCCATTATAGGTATGGATTGGCTAGTTGCGTACCGAGCCATGATTGACTGTTTTAGTAGGAGTATTATCTTTGCCGTTCCCGGGTAGGAGATGTTTTTGGTGGCGATGCCTCGTCCTGAGGGAGGATCGTCCACTCATTTGTACTATATAGAGGAGGAGACCTCTAAGGAAGTGGTGATACCACTTGATTCGATTCTGGTTGTTCGAGAGTTTGCCGATGTATTTCAGGCTATACCTGGATTACCTCTGAGTAGAGAGATAGATTTCGTGATCGATTTGACGCCAGGCACTCGGCCTATTGCCCGCGCACCTTACCGTATGGCTCCAGCTGAGATGAGGGAGTTACGGGATCAGATTGAGCAGTTGTTGGGTCAGGGGTTTATCCGGAGGAGTACTTCGCCGTGGGGTGCCCCTGTGTTATTCGTAAAGAAGAGGGACGGATCGTTGAGGTTGTGTGTGGATTACCGAGAGTTGAATAAGGTCACGATACGGAATAAGTATCCGTTGCCCCGAATCGATGACTTATTCGACCAGTTGAGAGGAGCTTCTTTCTTCTCAAAGATTGATTTTCGATCTGGTTACCATCAGTTGCGTATCAGGGAAGAGGATGTCTCGAAGAATGATTTCTTAACGAGATATGGTTCCTACGAGTTTCGGGTTATGCCTTTTAGTTTGACCAATGCTCCATCCGTGTTTATGGACTTGATGAATAGGGTGTTCAGAGAGTTCCTAGATCAGTTCGTCATTGTCTTCATTGATGATATTCTGGTTTACTCCCAGAAAGAGGAGGAGCACGCCGAGCATTTGAGGCAGGTTTTGCAGACGCTACGTCAGAACGAGCTGTATGCAAAGTATGAGAAGTGCAGGTTTTGGCTGAAAGAGGTCAGTTTTTGGGGCATATTATTTCCGACCGGGGGATATCTGTTGATTCGGGGAAGGTATCCGCGGTGAGGGAGTGGGGATAGCCCACAACACCAACGGAGATCCGTAGTTTCTTGGGACTAGCAGGATACTACAAGAGGTTTATTCGGGGATTTTCGAAGATAGCAGGTCCTTTGACACATCTGACTCGTAAATGTGTGCTGTTTATTTGGAGTGATGCCTGTCAGTTGGCATTCGATGAGTTGAAGGACAAGTTGACCTCAGCACCTGTGTTAGCATTGTTGAGACCGGGAGTTGAGTATTTAGTTTACACCGATGCGTCCTTGAAAGGACTTGGAGGTGTATTACAGCAGGAGAGTCAGGCCATATCTTATGCTTCCCGTAAGCTTAAGCCTCACGAGAAGAATTACCCCACTCATGATTTGGAGTTAGCGGCAGTAGTATTTACCCTTCGGATTTAGAGACATTACCTTTTGGGGGAGAAGTTTTGATTGTTCATGGACCACAAGTCCCTACAGTACCTATTCACGCAGAAGGAGTTGAATATGCGGCAACGGAGGTGGCTTGAGTTCGTAAAGGATTATCAGTTTGATATCTAATACCACCCGGGTAAGGCTAACGTGGTAGCAGACGTGTTGAGCCGTAGGCCAGTAGATGAAGTGGCAGGGGTGTGGAAGGCAAAGTGGAAGGAGTTGGGACACCAGATTGCAGTGGCCCGATCATTCATGTCGGTGATGACTGTTACACCATAGATTGTCACGAGAGTGGTAAAGGCACAAGCAGATGACTCATTTTGTCAGGAGCAGATAGTTCGGGGAGCCGAGTCCTATACCGTTAGCTCAGACGGGGGATTACGCTTCAATGGAAGACTGGTAGTTCCGGAAGGGGAGGAACTGCGACACGAGGTGATGGGAGAGTCGCACGGCTCACGGTTCGCGGTACATCCAGGTGGGGACAAAATGTACCAGGACATGAGACGTCAGTATTGGTGGAGCGGGATGAAGAGAGATATTACTGTGTTTGTTTCTAAATGCGCCACTTGTCAGCTAGTAAAAGTGGATCATCAGAGACCGACAGGACTTCTACAGCCATTAGAGGTCCCGATGTGGATGTGGGAGAGCATATCCATGGACTTTATAATGGGGTTGCCTACGTCACAGAGGGTTCACGACTCCATTTGGGTAATTGTGGACAGGTTGACCAAAGTCGCTCATTTTCTACCCGTAAGGACCGACTACACTACGGGACCGTATGGCCATCTCTTTATTGCAGAGATAGTGAGACTTCACGGTGTGCCCCTAAATATCGTGTCTGACAGAGACAAGATATTTGTTTCACGGTTTTGGGAGAGTTTTCAGGAGGGCATGGGCACGAAATTACGGTTGAGTACGGTGTATCACCCGCAGACCGATGGGAAAATGGAGCGTACAAACCAGATGTTGGAGGACAGGTTGCGGATGTGCATCATTGATTTCGGGGGAGGATGGGAGCAGTATCTTCCACTGGTGGAGTTTGCTTACAACAACTCCTACCAGTTCACCAGTGGTATGGCTCCATTCGAGGCGTTGTACGATAGACCTTGTCGCTCCCCAGCATGTTGGTTGGAAGTGGGGGACAACAAACTACTTGGGCCGAAAGTGATTCAGGATACTTCGGCGAGGATAGAATTGATACGGAGTCGCATTCGGGTAGCTCAGGATTGGCAGAAGAGCTATGCTGACGCGAAGAGGTTCTTTAGGGAGTTCCAAGTGGGGGACCAGGTTTTACTCAGAGTATCTCCTGTGAAGGGGATTATGCAATTTGGGAAGAAGGGGAAGTTGGCACCGAGATATGTGGGACCATTTCCTATCATCGAGCGGATTGGGTCTGTTGCGTATAGACTTGGGTTACCGGAGCATTTGCACAGGATTCATGATGTGTTTCATATTTCCTCGCTAAGGAAATATCTTAGAGATGATTTGGCTCATTCTCACATTGCTTTGGGGGACATCGATCTCCAGCCCGATAGCTCCTACGAGGAGGGGCCGATTGCTATTTTGGACCGGAGTGAGCAGAAACTGCGGTAAAAGATAGTTCCGTTAGTACGTGTTCAATGGCGGCATCATAATGTCGAGGAGTCCACATGGGAGCGCGAGGATGAGATGCGCAAACGTTACCCAGAGTTATTTTTACTAGGTACTTTCTAGTTCCGAATTTTGGGACGGAATTCTGATATTAGGGGCGAAGTATGTAATACCCCGTATTTTTGTGATATTTATTTATGGGATTAATTGAATTAAATGTGTAGTAATTGGGAATTAATCCGGTTAAAATACTAACGAGATGTGAGTTGGTATTTGATTATAATGTGTACATACGACGTTATATGAATATTGAAATTACTAAATTTGTCGTGAGATTGATATACGGCAATTTGGGAAATTTTGTTTAGACGCGTGTGACAGTCGCGTTAGGAAAGTATTTATTTAATTAAAAAGTGAATTTTATTTCTATTAACCGTATGGTCATTTCGAGTGCGCCAACGCGTCTGGAAGGGTCAAAATAGTCAGAAAACACTAGCCGGGGGTTTAGTTTGGGTCCCGGGGCATTTTTAGGCCATACCGGCAACTTAAAAGGGTATTTTGGTAATTTTGGAATTTTGGGAATTAAAACCTACGAAAATTAGAGTTTAATTATGATTATTAATTAAACCCACCAACCCATTATCAGCACTAAACCAAGTAGTGGGCTACGAGAGAAGTTTAGAATAGAAGTTAAGGATCCAAAGTTAAACCTCCACCTCCATTGTCTGTAATACCCCGTATTTTTTTGTGATATTTATTTATGGGATTAATTGAATTAAATGCGTTTTAATTGGAAATTAATCCGGATAAAAATACTAGCGAGATGCGAGTTAGTATTTGATATTAATGAGTATATAGGCTATATATGAATATGAAATTATTGATTTGTCGTAAGATAGAAATACGGCAATTTGGAAATCTTGTTGAGACGCGTGTGACAGTCGCGTCATGGAATATAATTATGATAATTAAAAAGTGAATTTTATTTCTATAAACCGTATGGTCATTTTGAGTGTGCCAACGCATACGGAAGGGTCGAAATAGTCAGAAAACACTAGCCGGGGGTTTAGTTTGGGTCCCGGGGCATTTTTAGGCCATACCGGCAACGTATAAGGGTAGTTTGGTAATTTTAGAATTTTGGGATTTTTGATTAACGAATTTTAGGAATTTTAAATGGAAAATTAAAAGATCCACTAACCCATTACCAGCCATTAACTGATTAGAGGGCTACGGGGGTTATTAGAATTAGCCCCAAAAGCTCCTAAGACAAACCCTAGCCTCCATTGCCACCATTATAGAAGAGCTTGTAGAGGGAGAGAGAAGAGAGGAGAATTCTGCAGAAAGAGAGAGAGAAACTCATCAATTCATCATCAAATTCAGAGATACACATAAGGCAAGTGGTTTAATTTATTTATTTTGCAAAGAATGTTTCTTCCATGTGTAGGAATTGATAAAATCTTATTGTTCTTGGGAGTTAATGAAAAACCCATTTTAATTGGAAGTAAAAAGTACATTTTTGATGAGGAATCACATGTAGATTTGTACTTAGATGATTATTCTGATGATATTATAATTTGGATGAAACGAAAACGGATTTTATTTTGGCTCTTGGATGATTTATAAATTCTAGGGTTCATATTCTTAAAATTGGGGGAAATATGAAGAGATTTGATAATTGAATGATGTTAGAATGAATTAACCCCACAAATCAGGTTAGTATATGACCTAAATATGTTTAGGGATGATTAGTGGCTTTGAACCATCGTTGGATTAATCTTTTAATAAGATTAGAGGTGTAGAGAAGTTGGAAAAATGAAAATAGGAAATCTGGGCTCGAATCTGGCCACTCGTTAGAAGACCTACCCAGGTCGTTCGAACGAGCTCGTTCGAACGAGCTTCTAACGAGTTGACAGTTTGGTTTCTAACGAGAGGGATGTTCGTTCGAAGACTTTCGTTCGAACGAGATCTGGTTAGAAGGCCCAGTTCGTTCGAACGAACTCTCGTTCGAACAGCCTCGTTCGAACGAGACTTCTAACGAGCTGACAGTTTAGGCTTTTTAGCCTGTTTTAATCCCGAGAGTCCCGTAACCTTGGTTATATGTAGAGATAACACTTACTTGTTGATTGATTGATATAGTAGGGACATTCCAAGTATAATGAGGAGTAAAACCTAGAAGTGTGGTTTGAACCTAAGGGGAATTACGAAGTAGGACGTGAGTGTCTATTATGATGCGAGAACTATTGACGGCATAAACTACTATATTAATCGGGAACATATAAATTATGTAGCATTATATGTCGGTACGATAATGAGAAGTGTACCACCAATAATTATGGTGATTACTAAGATGTGTGCTTACTTAGTATATGTATTGATTTTATGTGTATGACATACCTACCATACTTGCTATCACGGGAGGTTTGCGTTCGCTTAGGGCCCTCTAATCATTGTGTTGCCCGGATTTAGACTGGTACCCCGATGAACATAGGTCAGAGAAGGACTTATTGGGATGTTAATAAGTCTGCTGATCGTGGGAGCGCAGGTATGTGCGTGACCCATGTGATGTGACTGTGTTCGCCTCCATTATTTGTGATGTTGTTATCTGAGAACGATTCCTGAGAGAATCGGAATGCGTGATCCTTATGTACGTGATGTACCGGGATGGATAGCAGAGTATGTGTGCACCGCAGCTTAGTCTCGGGGTGCTTGTATTGTATATTTATGACGTGAATAATATACACTTAATTAATGGGAACTTTCATGTTAATATTGTGAATATAATTATGGAAATGTTTTGAGAAAACATAACGGGTTAATTGATAGTGAATTGTAGCTTATTGAGAATCCGAGTGTATGTAAAGCCCTCTATTTAATTGATAACGCTAGATTGTAATTTGGGAATCGAGTAGTAAGGGGTATAATGTTTTACAGTTGGTTAGATATGTATGTTATTTAGATGGGTACGGTACGTTTGGAGTGCACATGTAGTCGAGAGGTGAGAATTTCATGTGAGTGCACGTCCTAACATGTATTTTGCATTTAATGTTTTAATGTTATTAAAACACTTACTGTTTTTAAAATGATTTCCACTTTCGGGCTCTGACCCATTTGCTTTCAAATTTTTTTTTTTGTAAAAACCATTTTAGGTGCCCAGCCACAAGGACACCATGCTTAGGATCCTCATTCAGGTGACAAGCTGTAGCTGTTTGTGGAAGTTACAGGACTTTGCTTGTAGACGCTTCATCTATATTGACTCTATATTCAGCATTTATCAGTTGTAGGGCATGTCGTCCATTTTCTTTAGAGACATTTAATTTATTTCAGTTATTCGGACTTCGGGTATGTAATTAATTCAAGATTCAGACTTCTCTTATTATTTTCAGTTGTTGGATTGTTGTGAGGAGTTTTCCTCCGGACTCTTATATTTATTTGTTGGTTATTTCAGTACTTCGTTATGGTGAATGGATTATTTTGTTATTCCATTATTCTTTTATTGCATGTTAATCAGACTTAATTAAAATTTGGCAACTTACTTTTTAAATACTAGGTGGTTAGTAATTATTAAAAATGTTTTCGACATTGATGCTATTAACTGAACCAACTTGGCATTTTGTATTGATTTAATAAAGGAGTAGCTACCCGGTATTTAATTAGTCGGGGTGTCACAGGTGGTATCAGAGCATCAGGTTCTAGTGTCCTTTAGGATCTGTACGGCTTATTATGTTTCCGCTGAGCTTTCTTTGATGTAGAGCCCTATATTTTAGGACTGTTGTATTCTCTTGATCATGCTACGTTCTTCAGCTATTTTAAGTTTATAACTGTGAACTTATAGACTTTATTCTTATTTCAGAATGCCTCCATGATGTGCACAAAGGATTCCCAGGGATGCAACGCCAGAACCACAACCCGCACCAGTTCAGGGCACGATGAATGCCGCAGAGGTTGCAGCCATTGTGGCCCAGGCGGTAAATGCCGCACTAGCCGTAGTTCAGCAGGCACCACCTCAGGCGCCAGTAGCCGCGCCAGTTCAGGCACATGCATTCCCGTCTTCTTGGGAACGTGTACGTGATGCTTTTCAGAAAGCACACCCACCGGAGTTCGCAGGTAGCTCCGATGTAGTGGTTTCGAGTCAGTGGAGGAAAGATATTCAAAGGCACCTTAGGATGTACGAGTGCACAGAGGTTCAGAAGCAGATACTAGCTACCTTTAAGCTAGTGGGGTATGCACTGCAGTGGTGGGAGTCTATTACCACCGTGGAGGAGAGAGATACTCTCACTATTCAGGAGTTTTGGGTGCGGTTTGACCGCAAGTACTTTCTGTCAGCTGTTCACACGAAAATGAGGAGGAAGTTGATGAGCCTTCGACAGGAGGGTAAGACTGTGGCCGAGTATGAGGCCGAATTCACTGATCTTCTGAACATTGTTCCGGATGAGATACCGACAGAGGAGAAGAAGATACAAAAATTTACTGACGGGTTGACTTGGAGGATTCGTCAGCATTTGTTGGAGAACCTATCGTTGGCCACTTATTCTGATGTGGTTAACGCTGCATTGCTCCATTGTCAGGATCACCGCTTTCACATGGCTGAGGGCAAGCGATCGGGAAAGTCCAGCCATCAGGGCAGGACTGGAGGAAATGGTGCCAGTGGGGCACATTCTGTTCAGGAGCAGAGATAGGGTGATCAGGGTTCCCAGCAGGGGGACCACAAGAGGTTCAGGTCAGGAAATTTCAGGCACGGACAGGGAGGTTTCCGGCAGAGCCATCAGGGTTTGAACGGCCATCAGAACTAGCAGGGTCAGAATGGTTAACAACAGTTTCAGCAGGGCCAGTGGAGGAACGGTAACGGCCACCAGGGCCGGGGGCAGCAGGGACAGAGAGGGGGGAACTTCTCGGGGAAGTGTTTCGTTTGTGGAAAGACTGTCCATAAATGCCAAGACTGTCCTGATAGGGGCAGGGCCCTGCAGCAACAGCAGGGTGCTCGACATGAGCCATAGAGGCCACTTTTTCCACCTGCTCTCCCAGCTCCAGCCCAAGTGCCAGTACTTCCTGCCATTCCAGCAGTTCCTGTGCAGCAGGGGCAGTTACAGTATGGACGTGTCTATAATGTCCACCAGGCAGCAGCTCCACAGGCACCACCCGGGATTGAGGGTATGTTTCCTATCCATGGTACTATGGGTCGGGTTTTGTTTGATACGGGGGCAACGCATTGCTTTATAGCTACACATTTTGCGAAAGCCTTAGGGTTGTTAGCCACAGTAGAGAGCACAGTGACGTGTGTAGACTCACCATTGGGGAGTGGGGGTAGAGATTGGTAGTTTGGTATTGCCTGCAGACATGTTGGTATTAGATATGCATGTGCACAATGTGATTATCGGTATGGATTGGCTCGCTGATTATAGAGCCATGATTGATTGCTTCGGTGGGAGCATTTTTTTTGCCATTCCAGGGCAAGAGATGTTTGTAGTGGCGATGCCTCGCCCAGAGGGAGGTTCGATCGCTCATTTGTACTACATTGAGGAGGATACCTCTAAGGAGGTTGTGATTCCTTTAGATTCGATTCCGGTTGTCAGGAAGTATTTCGATGTGTTTCAGGAGATACCAGGCCTACCTCTCAATTGAGAGATAGACTTTGTCATAGACTTATTACCAGATACAAGACCTATAGCACGCGCACCGTACTGTATGGCTCCAGCTGAGATGAGGGAGTTACGGGATCAGATTGAGCAGTTGTTGGGTCAGGGGTTTATACGGAGGAGTACTTCGTCATGGGGTGCCCCTGTGTTGTTTGTGAAGAAGAGAGATGGTTCACTGAGATTGTGTGTGGATTGCCGAGAGTTGAATAAGGTCACGATACGGAATAAGTATCCGTTGCCTCGAATCGATGACTTATTAGATCAGTTGAGAGGAGCTTCATTCTTCTCAAAGATTGATTTGCGATCGGGATACC
Organism: Sambucus nigra; assembly: GCA_949130495.1. Classification (NCBI taxonomy): domain Eukaryota; kingdom Viridiplantae; phylum Streptophyta; class Magnoliopsida; order Dipsacales; family Adoxaceae; genus Sambucus; species Sambucus nigra. The sequence goes on from OX422215.1 coordinate 334,415,614, forward strand.
ATCAGTTGCGTATCAAGGAAGAGGATGTCTCGAAGACTGCGTTCTTAACGAGATATGGTTGTTACGAGTTTCGGGTTATGCCTTTTTGTTTGACCAATGCTCCAGCCGTGTTTATGGACTTGATGAATAGGGTGTTCAGGGATTTCCTAGATCAGTTTGTTATTGTCTTCATTGATGATATTCTGGTTTACTCCCAGACAGCGGAGGAGCACGCCGAGCATTTGAGGCAAGTTTTGCAGACGCTACGTCAGAACGAACTGTATGCAAAGTATGAGAAGTGCGGGTTTTGGCTGAAGGAGGTCCAGTTTTTGGGACATATTATTTACGACCGGGGGATATATGTTGATCCGGGGAAGGCATCCGCGGTGAGGGAGTGGGGACAGCCCACGACAATAACGGAGATCCGTAGTTTCTTGGGATTAGCAGGATACTACAGGAGGTTCATTCGGGGATTTTTGAAGATAGTAGGTCCTTTGACACATTTGACTCGTAAAGGTGTGTCGTTCATCTAGAGTGATGCTTGTCAGTTGGCATTCGATGAGTTAAAGGATAGGTTGACCTCAGCACCTGTGTTAGCATTGCCAAGACCGGGAGTTGAGTATTTAGTCTACACCGATGCGTCCTTGCAAGGACTTGGAGGTGTATTACAGCAGGAGAGTCAGGCCATTGCTTATGCATCCCGTAAGCTAAAGCCTCACGAGAAGAATTACCCACTCATGACTTGGAGATGGAGGCAGTTGTATTTGACCTTCGTATTTGGAGACATTACCTTTTGGGGGAAAAGTTTCGATTGTTCACGGACGACAACTCCCTACAGTACCTATTCACGCAAAAGGAGTTGAATATGCGGCAGCGAAGGTGGCTTGAGTTTGTGAAGGATTATCAGTTTGATATCCAGTATCACCCTGGGAAGGCTAACGTGGTTGCAGACGCGTTGAGCCGTAGGCCAGTAGATGAGGTGGCAGGGGTGTGGAAAGCCAAGTGGAAGGAGTTGGGACACCAGGATGCAGTGGCCCGATCGTTCATGTCTGTGATGACCGTTACACCTCAGATTGTCATGAAGGTAGTAAGGGCACAAGCAAATGACTCGTTCTGTCAAGAGCAGATAGTTCGAATACTTGCAGAGGGAGCCGAGTCCTATACCGTTAGCTCAGACGGGGGATTACGCTTCAATGGGAGATTGGTAGTTCCGGAAGGGAAGGAATTGCGGCATGAGGTGATGGCAGAGTCACACGGCTCACGGTTCGTGGTACATCCCGGTGGGGACAAAATGTACCACGACATCGGACGACAGTATTGGTGGAGCGGGATGAAGAGATATATTGTCGTGTTTGTTTCTAAATGCGCCACTTGTCAGCTTGTAAAAGTGGATCATCAAAGACCGACAGGACTTCTACAGCCATTGGAGGTCCCGATGTGGATGTGGGAGAGCATCTCCATGGACTTTATCACGGGGTTGCCTACGTCACGGAGAGGTCACGACTCCATTTGGGTAATTGTGGACAGGTTGACCAAAGTCGCTCATTTTCTACCCGTAAGGACAGACTACACTACGGGACAGTATGCCCAGCTCTTTATTGCAGAGATAGTGAGACTTCACGGTGTGCCCCTAAATATTGTGTCTGACCGAGACAAGATATTTGTTTCGCGGTTTTGGGAGAGTTTTCAGGAGGCCATGGGCACGGAATTGCGGTTGAGTACGACATATCACCCGCAGACTGATGTGCAGACCGAGCGTACAAACCAGATGTTGGAGGACATGCTACGTATGTTAATCATTGATTTCAGGGGTGGATGGGAGCAGTATCCTCCACTGGTGGAATTTGCTTACAATAACTCCTACCAGTTCACCATTGGCATGGCTCCATTTGAGGCGGTGTACAGTAGACCTTGTCGTTCCCCAGCATGTTGGTTGGAGGTGGGGGACAACAAACTACTTGGGCCGGAGGTGATTCAGGATACTTCGGCAAGGATAGAATTGATTCGGAGTCGCATTCGGGTAGCTCAGGATCGGCAGAAGAGCTATGCTGATGCGAAGAGGTTCTTCAGGGAGTTCCAAGTGGGGGACCAGGTTTTTCTCAGAGTATCTCCTATGAAGGGGATTATGCATTTCAGGAAGAAAGGGAAGTTGGCACCGAGATATGTGGGACCATTTCCTATTATTGAGCGCATTAGACCGGTTGCGTATAGGCTTGGATTACCGGAGCATTTGCATCGGATTCACAATGTATTTCATATTTCCTCACTAAGGAAATATCTTAGAGACGATTTGTCTCATTCCCATATTGCTTTGGAGGACATCGATCTCCAGCCTGATAGCTCCTACGAGGAGGGGCCGATTGCTATTTTGGACCGAAGTGAACGGAAACTGCGGTCAAAGATAGTTCCGTTAGTACGTGTTCAGTGGCGACATCATAATGTCGAGGAGTCCACATGGGAGCGCAAGGATGAGATGCAAGAACGTTATCCAGAGTTGTTCTTACCAAGTACTTTCTAGTTCTGAATTTCGGGACGAAATTCAGTTATTAGGGGGGAAGTATGTAATACCTCGTATTTTTTTGTGATATTTATTTATGGGATTAATTGAATTAAATGCGTATTAATTGGAAATTAATCCGGATAAAAATACTAGCGAGATGCGAGTTAGTATTTGATATTAATGAGTATATATGGCTATATATGAATATGAAATTATTGATTTCTCGTAAGATAGAAATACGACAATTTGGAAATCTTCTTGAGACGCGTGTGACAGTCGCGTCATGGAATATAATTATGATAATTAAAAAGTGAATTTTATTTCTATAACCCGTATGGTCATTTTGAGTGCGCCAACGCGTCCGTAGGGGTAGAAATAGTCAGAAAATACTAGCCGAGGGTTTAGTTTGGGTCCCGGGGCATTTTTAGGCCATACCGGCAACGTATAAGGGTAGTTTGGTAATTTTAGAATTTTGGCATTTTTGATTAACGAATTTTAGGAATTTTAAATGGAAAATTAAAATACCCACTAACCCATTACCAGCCATTAACTGATTAGAGGGCTACGGGGGTTATTAGAATTAGCCCCAAAAGTTCCTAAGACAAACCCTAGCCTCCATTGCCACCATTAGAGAAGAGCTTGTAGAGGGAGAGAGAAGAGAGGAGAATTCTACAGAAAGAGAGAGAGAGAAACTCATCAATTCGTCATCAAATTCAGAGATACACATAAGGCAAGTGGTTTAATTTCGTTATTTTTCAAAGAATGTTTCTTCCATGTGTAGGAATTGATAAAATCTTATTGTTCTTGGGAGTTAATGAAAAACCCATTTTAATTGGAAGTAAAAAGTACATTTTTGATGAGGAATCGCATGTAGATTTGTACTTAGATGATTATTCTGATGATATTATAATTTGGATGAAACGAAAACGGATTTTATTTGGGCTCTTGGATGATTTATAAATTCTAGGGTTCATATTCTTAAAATTGGGGGAAATATGAAGAGATTTGATAATTGAATGATGTTAGAATGAATTAACCCCACAAATCAGGTTAGTATATGACCTAAATATGTTTAGGGATGATTAGTGGCTTTGAACCATCGTTGGATTAATCTTTTAATAAGATTAGAGGTGTAGAGAAGTTGGAAAAATGAAAATAGGAAATCTGGGCTCGAATCTGGCCACTCGTTAGAAGACCTACCCAGGTCGTTCGAACGAGCTCGTTCGAACGAGCTTCTAACGAGTTGACAGTTTGGTTTCTAACGAGAGGGATGTTCATTCGAAGACTTTCGTTCGAACGAGATCTGGTTAGAAGGCCCAGTTCGTTCGAACGAACTCTCGTTCGAACAGCCTCGTTCGAACGAGACTTCTAACGAGCTGACAGTTTAGGCTTTTTAGCCTGTTTTAATCCCGAGAGTCCCGTAACCTTGGTTATATGTAGAGATAACACTTACTTGTTGATTGATTGATATAGTAGGGACATTCCAAGTATAATGAGGAGTAAAACCTAGAAGTGTGGTTTGAACCTAAGGGGAATTACGAAGTAGGACGTGAGTGTCTATTATGATGCGAGAACTATTGACGGCCTAAACTACTATATTAATCGGGAACATATAAATTATGTAGCATTATATGTCGGTACGATAATGAGAAGTGTACCACCAATAATTATGGTGATTACTAAGATGTGTGCTTACTTAGTATATGTATTGATTTTATGTGTATGACATACCTACCATACTTGCTATCACGGGAGGTTTGCGTTCGCTTAGGGCCCTCTAATCCTTGTGTTGCCCGGATTTAGACTGGTACCCCGATGAACATAGGTCAGAGAAGGACTTATTGGGATGTTAATAAGTCTGCTGATCGTGGGAGCGCAGGTATGTGCGTGACCCATGTGATGTGACTTTGTTCGCCTCCATTATTTGTGATGTTGTTATCTGAGAACGATTCCTGAGAGAATCGGAATGCGTGATCCTTATGTACGTGATGTACCGGGATGGATAGCAGAGTATGTGTGCACCGCAGCTTAGTCTCGGGGTGCTTGTATTGTATATTTATGACGTGAATAATATAGACTTAATTAATGGGAACTTTCATGTTAATATTGTGAATATAATTATGGAAATGTTTTGAGAAAACATAACGGGTTAATTGATGGTGAATTGTATTACTTATTGAGAATCCGAGTGTATGTAAAGCCCTCTATTTAATTGATAACGCTAGAATGTAATTTGGGAATCGAGTAGTAAGGGGTATAATGTTTTACAGTTGGTTAGATATGTATGTTATTTAGATGGGTACGGTACGTTAGGAGTGCACATGTAGTCGAGAGGTGAGAATTTCATGTGAGTGCACGCCCTAACATGTTTTTTGCATTTAATGTTTTAATGTTATTAAAACACTTGCTGTTTTTAAAATGATTTCCACTTTCGGGCTCTGACCCATTTTCTTTCAATTTTTTTTTTGTAAAAACCATTTTAGGTGCCCAGCCACAAGGACACCATGCTTAGGATCCTCATTCAGGTGACAAGATGTAGCTGTTTGTGGAAGTTACATGACTTTTCTTGTAGACGCTTCATCCATATTGACTCTATATTCAGCATTTATCAGTTGTAGGGCATGTCATCCATTTTCTTTAGAGACATTTAATTTATTTCAGTTATTCAGACTTCGGGCATGTAATTAATTCAGGATTCAGACTTGTCTTATTATTTTCAGTTGTTGGATTGTTGTGAGGAGTTTTCCTCCGGACTCTTATATTTATTTGTTGGTTATTTCATTACTTCGTTATGGTGAATGGATTATGTTGTTATTCCATTATTCTTTTATTGCATGTTAATCAGACTTAATTAAAATTTGGCAACTTACTTTTTAAATACTAGGTGGTTAGTAATTATTAAAAATGTTTTCGACATTGATTCTATTAACTGAACCAACTAGGCATTTTGTATTGATTTAATAAAGGAGTAGTTACCAGGTATTTAATTAGTCGGGGTGTCACATTGTCATCCTTAGAGAATTCTGCAGAGAGAGAGAGAGAACAATTCAACCTTCGAGATTCAACATCAAATTCAGAGAAAGATTAAAGGCAAGTGGTTTAATTATGTTATTTGCAAAGAATTTTTCTTCCATGCGTAGGAAATTTATCCAATTATTTTGTTCTTGGAGAATGATATAGACCCATTGAATTGCAACTAGAAAATTACATTTTAATGAGGCGATTGCATGTAGAATTGTGTTAGGGTGATTATTCTGATAGAAATACATCTTTTATATTACCAAAAATGGATCTAATTATAACTATGGAAGACTTTAAATTTCTAGGGTTCATGTTCTTGAAAATTGGGGAAAATTGGAGAGATTTGATGATTAGATGTGGTTTGGGATGATTAGACCCCATATAAACGTTATAATACGAATTTAATATGTTTAGGGATGATTAGAAACCTTGAAACCTTGTTGGAATGACATTTAGATGAGATTAGAGGGGAAGAAAAGTTGGAAAAAAGAATTAAGAAAATATGGGCTCGAAACTGTCACTTAGTTTGAAGGCCTGCCCAGGTCGTTCGAACGAGCTTCTAACGAGTTGACAGTTTTCCTTCTAACGAGAGTGATGTTCGTTCGATGCCTTTCATTCGAACGAGATCTCGTTAGATGCCCACTTCGTTCGAACGAACTCTCGTTCGAACAACCTCGTTCGAACGAGACTTCTAACGAGTTGACAGTTTGGTCTTTTTGACCTGATTTGACTTCTAGTGTTCCGTAACCTTGTTTAATTTTAGAGATGACAATTCCTTGATGACTAATCGATATAGTTGGGACATTTGGAATATTTTGAGGAGTAAAACGTAGAGGTGTGGTTTGAACCAAATGATATTTATGGGTTACAACGTGAGTAACAAATTACGTCACGAGGATAATGGATGATGTATATATAAACCGGGGATACGTGTATTGGTATAGGAATGAGATGTATACCACTAATAAAATATGTTAAGTACTAATATGTGTGGATGCTTAGTATACGTATATGATTTTATGTGTATGACATACCTACCATACTTGCTATCACGGGAGGTTTGCGTTCTCTTAGGGCCATCTACTCCTTGTGTGCCCGAATTTAGAGTGGTACCTAGAGGACATAGTTCAAGAGAATGACTTATTTGTGAGTTAATAAGTCAGCTGACTATGGAGTGTAAGTATGTACGTGACCCATTGATATGTTGAATTATGTTCACCTCCATTTTCATGTGTTGTGCTTATTCTAACAATTCCTGAAAGATTCGGAATTTGTGATCCTTATGTACGTGATGTACCAGGATGGATAGCAGAGTATGTGTGCACCGCAGCTTAGCCTCGGGGTGCTTGTATTGTATATTTATGATGTGAAGAATATACGGTTAAATGAAAAGAATTGTTATGTTTGAATGTGAGAATCATTATAGTAACGCATTGAGAATATAAAATGGGAGATAACTTTTGGTAAATTATATTACTAATACTTTGAAATTTAAGTAAAGCTCTCTATTAAATTGATAACGTTGGGACTTATAGTACTAATCGAGTAGAAAGGACAGTATTTGTTTTGGTCTAGTTAGATATGAGAAACACTTGTATGGGTATGATACGTTAGGAGTGCACAAATAGCCGAGAGGTGAGTATTTCATGTGAGAGCACGTCCTAACATGTACTTTGCATTCATTGTTTTAATGTTATTAAAACACTTGATATTTTTAAAATACTCTCCACTTTCGGTCTCTGACCCGTTTGCTTTCAAATCTATTTTTTTTGTAAAAACCTTTTTAGGTGTCCAGCCACAAGGACACCATGCATAGTTTTTCCAGTCAGGGGACGAGCTGTAGCTGTTGTGGAAGTTACAGGACCTTGCTAGTAGACGCTTCATCTACCTTGACTCTATATTCAGATTTCTTCAGTTGTAGGGCATGTCGCCCATTTCTTTTAGAGACTTTTCATTTATTTCAGTTATTCAGACTTTTGGGTTGTAATTAATTCAGGATGCAGACTTGTTTTTATTTTCTCTCCATATTGGGATTGTTGTGAGGAGTATTTCCTCTAGACTCATTTTTACTTATTGATTTACTATAGTTGGACTTTATTGTGAATGGTTATGTTATCCTTTACATTTCACTTATTGCATGTTAATCAGAGTTAACTTAAAATTTGGCAACTCACTTTTTAAATACTAGGTGGTTAGTAATCATAAACAAATGTTTTCGACAGTGATGCTATTAACTGAACCAACTTGGCATTTTGTATTAATTTAATAAAAGAGTAGCTACCCGGTATTTAATTAGTCGGGGTGTCACAGGAATCGCTTAGCAGGGTCCCCCTGATGGGAACTCTGCTCGTGCTGACGAGTCTGTCCATGAGATGGTGACCCACTGGCACTATTACCCCCGGTCCTGCCCTACTGGCTGGACTCTCCTGCTCTCTTGCTTCCCTGCAGATGGAAGCGGTGATCCTGGCAATGTAGCAATGCGGCATTGAGTACATCAGTGAAAGTACTCAGGGATAAATTCCCAATAAGGTGCTGACAGATCCTCTAAGCTAACCCGTCGACAAACAGCATAATCTTCTTGCTCTCAGTAGGTGCCTCATCTGGCACAATGGTGAGAAGTCTCATGAACTCCTCCTCATACTCCGCTACGGTAAGACTCTCCTGCTTCAGATTAAGTAATCTATGCCTCATCTCAGTCTGCACGGCGGGTGGAAAATACTTGCGGTCAAACCGCTCCCAAAATGACTGAATAGGGATCGTGTCCCTCTCCTCCAAAGTGGTAGTGGACTCCCACCACTGCAAAGCGGCTCCCACCAGTTTAAAGGAAGCCGATAACTACTTTTGCACATCAGTGCACTCATACATACGGAGGTGCCGCTGGATGTCTTTCTTCCATTGGCTAACTGTAACAATATCGGAGCTACCAGAGAACTCAGGGGGATGCACTTTCTAAAAAGCATCCCGAACCCTCTCCCATGCAGACGGAAGCTGTGTTGGTACCGGCGCCACTGCCTGAGCCTGGGGTGGAACCTGCTGAACCACCGCTAGTGCGGCATTCACTGCTTGAGCAACAATGGCGGCTACTTCATTTGCATTCATCGTGCCTTGTGCCGGAACTGCTGGCTGTTCGACCTGGGCACGCCTATCCTTCGGAGCACGTCTCGAAGGCATCTGAAATGTGAAGAAGTTTATTAGTCTACAGTTATCATCAAATCTCAAATAGCTGAAGACTTAAACGTAAAACAAGAGTACAACAATCCTAAAAATAGGGCTCTATAGCAACAACGTTAAGCTGAAAGCGAAAATAAGCCGTACAGATCCTATGGACACTAGAACTTGATGCTCTGATACCACCTGTGACACCCCGCCTAATTAAATACCGGACGATCACTCCATTATTAAATTAAATCAAAGTGAACAGTTTGGTTCATTCTTAGCATCACTGACGTAAAAATAAACTTTCCAATTTAACACCCTAAATAATTAAGCTAAGTATCAAAACCATATTTAAACTTTACTTTCCAAATATTTTTATTTAAAGAAAATGATTTATTTATTTATTAACAACATTTCAACAATTAAGAATAACGCCACAATAAACCTGGAACACAATCCAATTAATTTAAAACATTCATCAATCGAATGTCAACATGCGAAATATAAAGTAACACGATTCAAACTGAATAAATCCCATAGTGACAATACTAGAAATAACTGAAATACAAATGTCCCAATAACAATGAAATAATGGAAAGGGCGACACATGCCCAATAAATGAGAATGCTAGAAGTTGAGTCAATAAAGGAAGCCGTCTACGCAAGTGACCTGCAATTCCCACCTAAGCTGCAACTCGTTCCTTTCAAGGGATCCTAAGCAAGACTCCCCTGTGGTTGGGCACCTGAAATATATACATATATATACAAGAGAGAGAGAGAGAGAGAAAAAAACGGGTCAGAGCTCGAAAGTGTGTTTGATTTAAAATACATTTAGCAAGTATTTAAATTGATACAGGCCAATGCAACAACATATTAGAGCCACCTCTCTTCTAATGTGCACGCCTATCGTACTAACCTTCCCAACCTTTTATCTTATCATTTATCGCACTAATCTTCCCAATGATTTAACTTATCTTAGATTACTCATAAGATTCAACATTTAACGATTCCATTTCGAAAAGGGTATTTCAATTAGTAACCAAAGTTCTCCATTTTAGCTTTATAAAATCAATAAAGTTTTCCAGTGTCATATTATACTTTCTCAAAACAAGTATTTATTATTTGAGTCATCAACCATGTCCTACTTATCAAATAACAGTAGGCAGTTTCAAATTTCCAAATCTCATATATATTAACTACTCGTATAATATATATAAAATAACAGCACCCCAAATAAAACTATGGTGCGTGCATACTTCTACTATCCAAACCCCATACCACTCATATCAAGGGGAATACAAATTCGGAATCACTCTCTAACTGTATTAACACATACACAAACAATATCGAGGCGAAGCATAGATTCAAAGTCTCTAAGAGGATGGCACATACTCGTGTGTCTTAGGACCGTCTGAACTATCAATTCGATAGCCTGTACCAAGGATATCTATCTTCTAGGGTACAAGTCAATATCCCCCATAAAGGTCCCATCGAGATAATACTGTCCCAGCGCGGTAACCTAAAGGATAGCAAGTAGGGCGGTATGTTTTTCACATGTATATAATATATGTACACACAATCATATAAATATACTACTTTCATCATATTAATATAGGTTCCTCTCGTCACCCATAATTACAACATTTATCCTTAATTTCACATTATTAGTATTATGTATAAGGTTTCATCTCTAACCTTAACTCGAAGGGTTTTCTCACTTATTACGTGACACTCGTGGACTCTATCCTTCCAAGTAGAAAATTCAGTACGTATACCTCTATTCAATATCGTATCTATTCGCCGAAATCTCTCACTTGAAATACGTAGTTTCATCGTTCATTGTATAATTATTACAAAAGCAAAATTCTCGTCTTATAATAAAGTTCCCAACACTTATTCATATGTCCTACTGGTCTTTCCTATCTCCCAAAACATTTTATTAAGAATACCCAAGAATTATTTCATGATAAATTTAGTTTAACTAATTAAACAAGGGAAATAGGAGTCTGCCAGTAGGGGTCGATCGATCGAGGTCTGGGACTCGATCGATCGAACCTTCGATCGATCGAAGCTCTATGCTCGATCGATCGATCAAGCAGGTGTTTTGATTTCTGCAGAATTGCAGTTACGGGTTCTACCAATTTTCTTCATCCAAATACATGTTTTCCAACCCCAAACGTCCAAGAATTCTACTACTAACATTATAACAATATACCAGATGTTTCTAATGTAAGGCATGTACATATTCATCATTTAAACATGGGTTTTCAACCCAAAATTATATCTAATTATCAAGATCCCTAGAATTTTCTTAAACAGATTTCTAACAAATTTTTCTCCAGAATTTCTTTCTTATAATCATCAAAATTTCGTGGTTAATTTCCTCTACATGCAAGGGTTTCCAGAATCATCATATCAACAAATACTACCTGGATTTTCCTATCACAAATTGGGTTTTCTTCCACATGTTTCATCCCTAATCATTCCTACACTAATATGGAAATTGCACCAACGAAAATAACAAAATAAACACTTTCCTAGGATTTTCGACGTTCTGATTTACGGCTGATTTTGGTATGGTTGCGTTCCTCGTCTCGCGATCTACGCGTTGGCGGTGACTGCGGTGCAAACGGGTGGCTTTTTGGCCTTGAATTGCCTTGAGAGCTCTCTCCTCTCTTCTCCAATGGCCGTCACTTGTGTTTAGAGTTTCTAAACCTAGGTGGCCATCCAGATATCTGATATAACCCTTGGAATTTTCGTGGGTTTAATTACCCAAAAAGGTGAAATGTCCAAAACGCCCTCCCGGGGTACCAATTAGGCCTAAAAATGCCCCGAGACCAAAACTAAACTCCCGGGTACACTTTTCTGACTATCTCGACCCTTCCGGACGCGTTGGCGCACACAAAACGACTATACGGGCAACTTATAAAATATTCACTTTTTATTTATCAAAATTTAGTCCCGACGCGACACGAGCACGTTCCGACTTAAATTTCCAAAATTGTCATTTAACTCACTCATGACATTCAATATAACCAATATAATATATTACTTTGCTCATTAGTAATATTCAACAAATTTCCCATAATTACTAACTCTCGTCACGTTAATAATTATAACATAATTAATTTCTGAATTTTTATTAAATAATTAACTCACATTAAATTCAATAAATCCCCAAATTAATATAGCATAAAAATACGGGGTATTACACATATTTAATTAGAGTCTAGTTTTAAACCAAATTAATTCAGCCCGTACATGCAACTACATATCAAACTAAATAAGATATAGCATGCGACACAAAATTCAGGAAAAATCCCCGAAGGACAAAACTTTTTTATTTCTAGAACTTTGACAAGTTTACAAGACCACTGACTTACATACCATCTTGCTTTCGCCCAGAAGCGTAACGCACGGTGTCTTCGTCAAACCCTTCAAAGCATTGGTTATAAATCTGTAGTGATTCACGCGCAGCTATACCATAAGGACACTCAGCCCTAGACACGCAATCTTGAATCTTCGTAGAGTCTCCCTCCACAATAACACGCAGCTCTCGGTTGTAGAGATCACCCCACAAAGGATGAATAATAGCACGGTTATTCTTTGGGTTCCAAAATAATTCACATAAAGATATCGGGATTTTGTGAATTGAAAACAAAAAGGGATTAAACCCTAAAGGAATAAGCCAAACGGATTCTGCAGTTTCGCAGATTTCTGTCTTTAAAAAACATTGGACTTCTTAATGAAAATGAAACCATTTAATGAGTATTTATAGAAAAACGCATCGCCTCGGTCGTTAGAACGAAAAGGGATTTCGTTCGAACGAAGTACACGTGTCGTTTGAACGACATCACGCGACATCTCAATGTCGCTCGAACGAGATGGGGATCTCGCTTGAACGACCCGAGCGTCAAAATCGTGGAACGCTACTGGACTTAGAAAAAATACTCATTCTCAAATTTTGACGGAAAAGTCCGCTCCAACACTAAGAAAATATTTTGTAAAAATATCCCAATACTCTAAGTGCATTATTAAGGTACTCTAAAACGAAACCTTACCAAAGTAAATCTTGAGGAGACTATTTGTTAAAGAACCTTGATTATTCGGACCCGTCTTAATGTGAATGTGATCTTGAACTTCTTCGACGGTGTAGCGGTATACGACATATAGATTGATAACGGACAAAAATGTCCTTACAAATCTCCCCCTATGTCCGTGCCGGTGCAAAATAAAAATATCTGAATTATCAATCAAAGTATGACCTATACAAATATACCCTCCCATGAACCCAAAACTGAAAAGGTAAATGACAAGTCTTCAAACTTTTTCAATCTTCAACAAACTTCAAACATTCTTTGTCATCATCAGGGTGTGCAATCCAAATCTTCAATTTTTAATTGTACCTACACACATGAGACAAAGTAAAAACCTCATGACATATAGAGTTTGAAACGATATAAATAAAACATTTAAGCATAATCAAATATCCCCCATACATAAACTCCCCCATAAAATCATAATTCGTTCTCCCTATTTTTATTTGTCTGAAATAGACAAGGAAAATAATAACTCACATAAATCAAATCGGGGTGTCACGGTAAATAAGGCAAACAAATATGACAAACGTGCTCAATGCAGAATATGCTCAAAAGTCTACTCAAACTATTTTGATTTTTTCAAATTTTTATACAAAAGTGTTACAAACATACACCATGAATTCATACAAAGATAACCAAATTGTGGAAACGGTATGAATGGGTGTGAACAGATTCGATAGTAAATAAAACTCAACCACGTCATATGTGCACGATGAGTATTGTGTATTCCTAACGAATGAGCATCAAAATCGTCCTTAGATGTAAAAGTGTTGAATTTAGATGACATCGTCTTAAATCAAAATCAACAAATCAAAGGCTGCATGATTTTTACACCAATAACGTCTAAAAACTTTTTAACGCTTTTTCAAGACTTTTTAAGGACGTGCAAAGCCGTTTTAATTCTCCAGCCAAACTTTCTCATATATATTTTCTTTTTGAGGTGATCTAAATTCTCAAACATTGGAGAATTGGTGAATAAACCTAATGGCCCCTTATTGGCATATATTTCTTTTTATTGCCATGCAATTTTTTTGGACTCTTTTAAACCTCTTTGGACCCCGAATAATTAAAATACCTCAATTTTTTAGCTCCAGTTAAACGGTGGCTTAATCACAAAGGATAAATGTGTACCTTTCCTAGACCTTCGCCATTTTTAAAATTCAAAAAAACTCACGACAAACGGTTTAAAACTTGCACACCTTTTATTATCTTGTTTTATCGCATTTGGTTCGTTTTAATAGACAGAATTGAGATGAGAACACGTAACCAACATGATATTAGACAAGAACAATATTCAAACAAATTCGTGCTCGTGTGCATTGAAGGAAATAACGAGTCAATCATGTAGGTAATAACACTTAATTACATCTTAATGACTCCAAACACTATAAAGCACATGGATGACAGACTTATTGTCTTAAAATACTTTTAAATAGTCACATGGATAAATGGAATGAAATTGTGACTCGGTCATCCTAAATGTCAATTCATATATGGTGCTAAACGAAATACAAAAATCTTTTTGAATTTTTCAAATTTTATCAAAATAAAATCTGTTTGTATTTTTCCAAAATTTTTCTAAAACAAAAAGTACACATGTTATAACACTAACAAACATATATATATAATGAAACCACAACTAGTGTATGATAAATATGCAAACATAATCATTTATATGATATCGAAAGAGAAGAGTCATGTGCAAGAAAATTGGAATCAACTTGTCTAAAATCTAGCGTATCCAAAAGTGATTTTCTAACCCAAACGGATGTAATACGTCGACACAGGGTTTTGGGAACCAACAAAATACAAGACTTTGACTTCCTAGGAACTCTTACAAGATCAAAACAAAATCTCCTAAGGTGACCTTTCCTACCACAATGTGAACATGTGTAAACGGGTGGAATGACGCCTACAGTTTGACTTTTTCTATTGTCCTTGAAATTGGTTGACCCTCTAAAATTAAAACTCGACACATTAGAACACGACGAGCTATTACCATCACTATCAAACCTACTTAAATCATTTAAATCATTTTTCAACTTCAAAATATTTGATTCAAGCAAATAATTAGACTCTTCCAATTTAAGGGACGCTTTTTTAAAATTTTCAACAATTCCTAAAAGCGTATCTCTCTCCCCCTCAATCAAAGAAAACTTTTCCCTAAAAGTCTCTTCACGGGCCACAAACTCATTGATTAAAATATTTTTATCCTCTTTGGCACAAACACAAACTGTCGAATTTTTAAGGTCCTCTAGTTCTTTTTCTAAAAATAGTACCCTATCATCACTCGCCTTCTTGAACAATTTTAAAGCAACAAAGTCATGGTCTAAGGAAACAAATTTCTCACAATAAAAATCTTTTTGATTTTGAACCGTTTGCAAAAGATCCATTGCGGATTTAAAACGAGAATTTTCTTTTTCCAAAACTTTAATTATTTTCGCAAACGTCAAATTCAAACTATTTAAATCATTAAAACTTTGACTTGTGTCAATAGGAGGGGGCAGCAAACTAGACAAGTGCTCCATTGAAAATTGCGACAAAATTTCAAGAATCAAATTTTTCAAAAAAAATCAATATCACGCAATTTTGCGAAAAATAGGAATATGCGATAAATTAGCGTAACCTGCCCTGATACCAATTTGACGACGTGAGAAGTCAAATTTTATCAAAAAAAATAAATCCTTGAAATATCACGATCACGCAATAAATTAGCGTAACTCGCTCTGATACCAATTTGAAAAATGTGGTGTGTGATACCGATTTAAATTAATTCATAAGATTCCAATTTAACCATATTTAATTAGAGTCTATTTTTAAACCAAATTAATTCCTCCCCTAAACATGCAACTATGTATCAAACCAAATAAGATATAGCATGCGACACAAAATCCAGGAAAAATCCCCAAAGGGTAAAACCTTTTTATTTCTAGAACTTTGACAAGTTTACAAGACCATTGACTTACATACCATCTTGTTTTCTCCCACAAAAGTAACGCAAGGTGTCTTCATCAAACCCTTAAAACCATCGACTAAAAATCTGCGGTGGTTCACGCGTAGCTATATCACAAGGACACGAAGCCCTAGACACGCAGTCTTGAATCTTCGTAGAGTCTCCCTCCACAATAGCACGCAGCTCTCTGTTGTAGAGATCACCCCACAAAGGATGAACAATAGCACGATTGTTCTTTGGGTTCCAAAATAATTCACATAAAGATATCAAGATTTTGTGAATTGAAAACAAAAAGGGATTAAATCCTAAAAGAAGAAGTCAAAAGGATTATACAGTTTCACAGGTTTCTGTCTTTAAAAAAATTTTGACTTCTTAATGAAAACGAAACTATTTAATGAGTATTTATAGAAAAACGCGTCGCCTCGATCGTTAGAACGAAAAGGGATTTCGCTCAAACGAAGTACTAGTGTCATTTTAACGACAACACGCGACATCTCAATGTCGCTCGAACGAGATAAGGATATCGCTTGAACGACCTGAGCGTCAAAATCGAGGAACGCTACCGGACTTAGAAAAAAATACTCATTCTCAAATTTTGACGGAAAAGTCCGCTCCAACACTTAGAAAATATTTTGTATAAATATCCCAATACTTTAAGTGCATTATTAAGTTACTCTAAAACATAACCTTACCAAAGTAAATCTTACGGAGATTGTTTGTTAAAGAACTTTGATTATTCGGATCCGTCTTGATGTGAATGTGATCTTGGACTTCTTCGATGGTGTAGCAGTATACGACATATAAATTGATAACGGACAAAAATGTCCTTACAAACTCATCCCAATTAAGATCTTCATTATTATTTTTAGGGAGTTTCTCGACTTTGTTATACTTAGATTTCTCAAATTTCTTGTGACCATTTTAAATTTCTCTTTATTAAACTTAAGAAATTTTTTAAACTTCTTAGAAAACATATTCATATCATCTGTGTCGAAGTCAGACTCATCATCCGAAACAGATGTTTCCTCCTTTTGAGCTTTCAAAGCTATGCCCTTATCTTTCTTCTTCTTCATATACTTGGCGGTAAACGTGTCAAGTTCATAGGTTTGTAAGTCACTTACAAGATCTTCAAGTTTCATAGAGTTTAAAGTTCCTAAAGAATTCAAAACGGTCACTTTAAGATTAGACTTATCGGGTAATGACCTCAAAATTTTGTTTACGACACATTTTTCAGGTATCTTCTCTCTCAAGTTAAAAGAGAGTTAATTATGTCGAGCAATCTAGCGTAGAACTCATCAAATTACTCACTCTCCAACATCCTAATTGTTTCAACTGAGTGGTGAGCTTTTGGAGTTTAGAAGCCTTAACAGCACTAGTACCTTCATCGGTGAATTGGAGTGTGTCCTAAGCCTCTTTAGACATTTCACTCGCCATAATTCAGAGAAACTCCTCCAGTGTGTTCTCACTGAAAAGAGAATTTAAACCACAAGAATTTTAATTTGCGAGCTGAAGCTCATCCGTACTCCTTCTTTCCACGGATTTAAGAACACGAACTTCTCCTTCTATACATGTTGGTAGGAACCACCCTTTAGCAATAGATTGCCAAACCCTCTCATCTAACACTTAAGTTATAACCTCATAGATGCTTTTCAGTATGCGTAGTCAGAACTATAGAAAATAGGATACCTTGAAAGTGATAAGTTTTCCATATTCAAACCTAAATGGATTTATCACAATAATTTAGTGCACTTGCTCTGATACCACTTTGAAAATGTGAAATTTCTTAAAATTATAAGCTCTAATACTAATTTGAAAAGTTCTAAATGATGGTTCTCGATATTTGAAAATTTTAACTTTCTTCAAATTTAATATTTTCACTTCTTAAACACAACTTCAATTTAATTTCAAATTTACACAAACCAAAATAAAGCATGAATTTTGTCTAATTAATTTTTTTCTTAAACTTATAAAACCCAAATTAACTAAGCACTAATTACACCATTTTTATGATTAGACCAATTTAATCTTGTTAACCTAAGCATTCATCTAGGTGAATTTGCAAATAAAATAAACAACCATAACGCCACGATGTATGGGGAAAACCCAAATGGAAAAACCTCCGACGGCCCAATTGTAAGTCTACTAAGCATAGATTTATTATAAGTACATGATAGAAGACTTAATGAATCGATTCCCTCACAAGCATTGACGCACTTCATTCCTTCAACCTCTACCTAGGGACAACGCAAGAGTCCACCTATGTTTCGGAGTTCACCTATGAGGAATTTCTACCATCACGCCTACAGAGTCCGTCGTATGTACACTAATGAACATGGAATCCTCCACAATAAATAATCATAATTATTTAAAGAATGATGGACTCGGTGCAAAAACTTGATGTCAAACATATGTCACATTAAATCTTGGATCATAAAATAATTAGGTGTAAAACCTGTGTTTTGTTTGAAAGATTAAACAATGAATTAAGAACAAAACTTTCTTGGACATTTTAAAACGTTTCCAACACTTGGAAAATGGAAAATTCTCTGCCAAAGCTGATCTCCCGCACAACATAAATGGTTGGGAAAAGGTAGTGAGAATTTATGAGAACAAACTGCTTCAAAAACTAACTTTTCGAAAAAAACTTCTTCGATCTTTCGAATAACATATAGGCTTATTTGAAAGACAAATTTAATGATATGTTAGTGCAGACCAAAAATGAACCTTGTGTGAATTTCGTTAGAAGTCGTTTGAACGAGGTCGTTTGAATAAGGAGCAAAACAAAATATTTTTCTTTTAAAAATATAAAGGCATTTCAAAATAGCTTAACAAAAATACTAACACCTAAAAATGAAATATCCTAGGCTCACATTATATATGAATTTATACCTGAGAGATCCTTGGACTATTGATGATGAAAACAAGGAACGAAATACAGTATAGGATGTAATCTCTTTGATTTGACCACTATTTCTTCAACAAAAAGGACATAGGCTTTAAAGGTCACAACACAACTGCTATCCTATGAATCAAAGAGCTTTTTTCGAAATTAAGACAACACATACAAATTGACTCAATTGGAATTTTTTTATTACAGAGGTGTTTGAATTATTAGTGACTTCAAGCATAGTGCCATCCTAAGCAGGACAATATGACTTCATTGTTCTTACAATAGAGTTTTTGGATGGATTTCTCATCATCAATTGAGGAGAGTTCAATGTTCAAGAGGTAGTTGGTTGTTAGGGAACAAGATAGAGTTATCTTCTTGCATTGTATTAAATCTTTTAAAGTTAAATGAGAAACTTGGGTGCATCTAAATGTTTTTACACTTAGGTGGGGTTTTTTCCTCATAAATTATGTCTTATGGATGTTTATTTGATATGATCTTATTGTTATGTCTTGTTATTCACTTACTTCACTTATATAAAGTAATATCAATTAGATCAAATTCATTTTAACTGAGATGATTGTGGATATCTAGTTTCCTAAAATTTGAATTAAATAATATCGTTTAAAATTTGAAGAGAAATCTATTCACCCCCTTCTAGGTTTTCAATTGGGTTGTACATTTGGACTTTCATTCACGAGGACGGTGATTTTAATGTAGAGCTCATGGAAGTTCTCATTTTAATACATATTCAACAACTCATTATCGATACCCTCACGGATGACTTCCAAAATGTTCATGTCACCTTGGAGGTAAAATTATTTATAAATGACTCCACAAACAATAATATTTAACCCATAGTCCCTAGAATTATAGTTGGCTAACCTAAATTCACACGTAGTCCAGGTTACGTTAAGTTTAAGTACATCAACTTCCCTTACCTTAGTCATTGAGTCCCCCCCCCCCCCCCCCCCCCCGCGCCAAACTTAGGTTAATTAGATCCTCTCATCTTGGGATTTTAATAATTTGTCATGTGCACTCTCCGGTGTGCATAGTTGCTACCATAAAATATAGGTGGACTCGCGAATGACTAACCCTCGAGAAATATGCCCCCAGGTTTTATCGTAATAAACCACTCTGATACTAGTTTGAAAAAGTACGTTCCCTAGGGATCTAGTCATATTAATAAATTACCAAGTCCACTTAAAATCAAATCCTTTTTATATTGAACTAAATTTTAATTTTACCGAATAAGATTAATTAGGTTGATTTTCATGCGGTAATGTATAAATCAATGTGAAAGTTGTCAAAGTAATCTCACACTACGCATAAGGATTTAGTGTAGAAATCCTCGTGGGAAAAAACAAGTACTACCCTAACCGAACAAATCCATTCGTACTATGACTTTCAGGTCTTATAATGGACATACATGACTTAAATATAAGAAAATGGTTACCATCACAAAGTCTCTCGACCTCATGTTCTAATCTGATATATTTATCCGTACTAGCAATGTTGATCCTCGCCTGGATTCAGCTTTCGAAATCCCCATACCTTAGTATCTACTGATCTTTATCGTGGATGATTAACCCACACATAAGCTCTGTGTTAATAATCCGCACGATTGCTTGTGATAATATCTTTTGCTGATGTAGAAGACTGGAGAGGATTGTAAATCAAAAGTTTACTTTGGAAGCATGAAACATGACATAATATCCTTCTCATAATAAATCTCTCTCAAAAAAATTTAGAGTTTTGTTAAAACTGGATTGAGTATCTTGAAAGATGCATTTAAGTTCTTAATTAGACTTTGAAATATAAGATACCAACTAAGTACATTTTCCAAGAAATCAAGTTCTAGTTTGTAATATGTCTCTTCGCATGAGGGACTCTTGCATGACAATCCTATTGCATGAGGATTTATACTCACAAATAAGGGTTCTCTTGTGAAACCCATTCACACAAGGGTTCTTTCGTTAGAATGAGAGAAAGAAATTTCTCCCCTTGCAAAAAATTAAAATTAACTTTTAAATTATTTTTCCTCAGATTTAAATATCTTTTATCCTATTTATTTTCTACTTAAAAATAAATTTAAGGAAATTATAAATGTCTCAATTGGAAAGCCTCAATATGCTTACCAAAGCTCTAATAGTTTGAATTTTTGAATATGTACGGTTCGATGGATATTTTTCATAGCGCTTTGTCCATTCCTTCAATGATATGACATTTTCAACTCAAAAGACACTAAATAATACACTTTGAAATTTGTTCCAAAATAAATTCGTAATCAAAATAATATGAGTGTTAAATATGTCCATACAGACTCACATTTCCAAACATGAATTAAAGCAGTAATATAATTCTCCATTAGCAACCTTATGATTCAACCAAAACATGAGATTCTAGTTAACTAGGGTTCATAATCACATTATTTAATCATAAATAAATTACAGTTAATAAAGCAAGAAAAAATGCATGAATTCCTTGTAGGTTCTACTTAATAAACTACTTGTTCCCAATTCCTTTACTCTATAGCTAGATATATGGTTCTCTCTAATGTTATGATAAATAAATGAGTTAATGGCCCTATTTTATCTCTATTTTCACAAGTCATCTTTGGGATAAAGTTAGACCTCCTAATAAGTCCAACATAATAATTGCATTCTTGCAAAACATAGCTCGAAGGGTTACCCAGCTCCAGGGCCCAATTTAACATGTTGTTAACACTATTTCAAGCATCTAGACTTCTTTCGATCCCGGTTCAATAATATGAATCCTAAAATACAAAACAAATCCAAATTAAATTTATCTATAAATATAAACATGCACTTAATCAAATTAAATCTCAATTTATTCAAAAATTACGGGTTATTACATTCATGTAAGTACATCTTGTTAGGGATTTGAATGTAAGATTAGAACAATGAACTTGCTTTTAACTTAGTATTATTTGTTATATAATTATTGATACACCGACATAGACACACATCAACACACACACACACACACGCATACATACATATATATATATATGTATATATATATATATATATATATATATATATATGCTTTAGTGGTGCAATGAAATCCATTAATTTTAAATTGGATACTATGGTGCAACTACACCCGTGTTACGTATTGGGTAACTAGGACTTAAAAATTACGCTCCAACTAAAAATATAAAAAAACTTATTTCCTCAGGGATAAAATAAACTATATTTATATGAAAGACCCCCCCCCCCCCCCCCACACACACACACACATATATGCTGGGAAAGAGAGAGGCCTTATCTCATGCGGACCTAATTTTAGGTTCGCAGCGTACAAACCATTTTTTAAGGTAAAAAAATGAATTGAGTTTTTTGTGGTTTTTAAACATTTCAAGGAACTCACTAAAAAATATATCAAAATTATTTTTTTCATTAAAAAAACGGTCAACGTTTGATAATTTTCAATAATTGTCAAACATTCACCCACATTTTTAAAATAGCAAAAAAAAATATTTTGAGATGATTTTTTTTAGGTTCCCTGAAATATTTGTGGACTATATATATATATATATATAAAGAGAGAGAGAGAGAGAGTCTTGTGCGCACTTTCTCTGCGGACCTCTCATTTGAACATTTTTATAGAACAGTAAAAAAATTGACTTTTTCATCTAAATTTGGTGGATATGACTTGCATAGTCAGGAGAATTTGGCTATGCGAACCTCTTGTACTTTAAAACTAATTTTTTTTATATAATTTTTTAAAAAAAATAGAATAACTATAAATTAAAAAAGGAAAAAAAATCATGCTTTTCCTATTATACGGGAAAGCCCCGGAGAAAATGTAACACCACGTAATATTATTGATTTTTATACTCGAAATTAATTGAGACTAATTAAATTATAATTGAAAATTAATCCGGTAAAATAAATATTAATTAGTGAGATAAGGGTTAAAGATTATTTATATTGAATATTAATTAGTTAATGAGTAATAATAATGACAAGGAAATATTATGATTGTCATGAGTGAGAAATACGACAGTTATGATAAATTTAGTCGGGACGCAGGTGTGAGTCGTGGCGGGACTTAATTTGGGAAATGAAATATAATTTCACTTTTAATATTCTATATGGTCATTTTTGAGTGTGCCAGTGTGTTCCCAAGGGTCGAGATAGTCAGAAAAGTTTACACGGGGGTTTAGTTTGGGTCCCGAGGCACTTTTAGGCCAAACCAACACCTCGGAGGGGTAGTTTGGTCTTTCAATATTTTGGAGATAATAAATCCATGAAAATTAGAGGAATATATCAGTTGTCAAACCAAGGGAGAGTGACAGGAGGAAGAAGGAGAGCCATTCCTAGGGTTCCAAGGCCAATAACCACCTTTTTGCACCACCACCACCACCATCGGATTATAGATTGAGAGGAGGAGAACACGAATCCTATCACCTATTCTGCAGAAATTATACTTTCACATTAAGGCAAGTGTTTACCTTTTTAACTCTTGATTTGATATACCATCCATGTTAGAATATGATGACTTCTTATGAAATTTTGGAGATTTTATTTGTAAATTGGAGATATAATTCAAAATCTTGGGCTAGAATAATAATATAATTGATCCCTGATATATATAGATAAATTTTTATGAGGAATCTCATGAAATTGAGAAGAAATTCGGAATTATGTTGAGGTTCTTGAACATGAATAAGAAACTAGGGTTTTTATAAATCTATCTTGATTAAATTTGATTTGGAGTTGTTATCTAGACATTTTGTGATTCTTATACGTTAAAAATCATTGATACATGATACTATAAAGTTAGAAACCTTTGGTTGGGAGTTTGGGATAGTATGACGTTGGTTTTAAGGCTTAACAATGGTGGTTTCCCATAACAATATAAGGAAGAAGATGACAACTGCTATGGTGAATCGATTCAGCTCCTTGCCCGAATCGATTCAGAAAGCGAATCTATTTGGATTAAGACTGAATCGATTTGGTTTCACAGAATTGCATAGTTTTTCTATTTTTATATAGAACTCATGAAAAGTGTTTAGGTTTGAGATTCGTGTCATGAGGAGGGTTTAAGACTAATAATTGATTTAGTTTAACGGGTAATAAAAGCTTATTCGGATATCGATTTCTTATTACGGAAAATTAGGGGAATTTTAGGACCAAGACTAGTTGGCCTTGAGAGGGATTGCCTACTGAATTTACTTAAGGGACAATTAGGCAACTATTTGGGTATTGAGAAACACTCGGGAATTTACTATGAGAACTATTACGATACGTAGAATATTCGAGAGATACTATACTACGTGTGGGGCATATGATATATGTTATATGCATTACTATAACGATATTATATATATATATATATATATATATATATATATATATATATATATATATATATCGGGTGATAAATCTGTTACCAGATTAAAACAGGAATCTCATATGGTTTATTCTCAGCATCACTATCAAAAAAAGATTTAATTACTAATAACTTATTAGGCTGGCGTCAAATTTTTATTAAACTAATCTTTTTAAACAAACCATTTAAATATAATAATAACAACAGTTTATACACAACAACTGAAATGAAATAAAATAACCGAACACTCGATTTAACATAATACAACCAATTTGAATGCCGCACTAAAAGGCGGTAAACGAATAAATTAGTACAATTGGGCTATCGGCCCAAATCTTACAACAATGCTTCCTATCTAGATCACAAGGATAGAAGCGTCCAAAATAAACATGCTTGCATCCATAGCTGTTGCAACAAATGTCTGACTCAAAAGGATCATCATCCAGGCATCCCTGTGTCTGGACACCTAATATATATACATATATAGCAAGAGAGGAGGAAAATAGAGAAACGGGTCAGAGCCCGAGTTTTGAAAATATTTAGCAAGTGCTTAAAAGTCATATTTTAAAATAGGAAATCTCTCATATTTAAACTCGTATCGCACTCTCATGAGATACACCTCACCTCTATTCCAATAGTTCACAATTATCGCATACATTTTAAGAAACCTAGTTAAGCTACCCCACCTAATTAATCTCTTTCACACAGCTTCTAAATCTTCCTAACTATCACTTACCATGCGTGATATAATATAGGTTATATCGTAAGCTATTACATAAGCTTTTAGTTGATATAGTCATCATTGTGCTATATATATAGTTCTCGTTTCTATATATACAACTCTCTCATTCATAATCTGTAACTTTCAGTAGTTTAAAATATCATTTTCACTTTTAGTATATAAAATGTCATATGTATAATTCTCATTTTAATATACTATTTACCTTGTATTAATCCGGATATATGTCTCCCGGAAGAATAATAAACCCTTATTCATTTAACACATTACTCAAGTCTCAATTATGTTATTTTGCATCTTCATATATAAGCAATATACTATACGCAATAAGTATAATTATACCTATTACAATCATAAGTATAATAACCATCCAACCGAGCTATAACTCGAAGATGCAGTCTCAAGTGCCTATCCGCATTCGGGTTTGCTCAATCAACCACGGTACCAAGCCAGACTCTTTCATGAACATTGTAAAAATAGTAAACGGAGGAGGCTGTCATGGGCGATATAACCTGGGGACTATAATCTCCCTGTTCCTCAATCCAGGGGATTCACCCACATTGCACAACCTCCCCAGATAGTACTAGAGAGAAATATAATTTGGATGTCCATCCTTATGCCCGTGGAACCAGCCTCTAGGATACAAATATATCAACCACATACAGATATATTTATGTTCCTATCATAACATATATAAATACCGTAACAGCCCCCGTATATAATACATATCACTTCTCAATATAATATGGCTATAATTGTCAAACTCTTATAGCGATAGCCAAAACCCCGAATGTTCCCATTCGTAATAGTATATAAATATTTACACACTTAAAATACTAAACCTACAAGTATTATCTTACTTAAGGTTAATTCACACCTTAGTCACTTCTAAGGATTTATATATAATCTTGAATATACCAATTCGTAATAATTTAAATAAGTATACTAGCTACTTGTCTTAATTCCATAAGTATCACATCACCTATAATAATTGTCGTCAATAGACGTACCGGATAGCCGCTCAATCCTCATTACCCCATATCCTAAATTCCATCCTAATCGTCCTAGGATTTACTCAAATGCAATTGTCCCATTTTTATTCTAACCACATAAATATATCTATACACACTTGACGAAAACCTCTCTCGAATGTTGCTCGACCTGAACATTCACTAAGTCCATACCCCGGATTGTACACTAAACTAATCCAAGGTTCTCTCTTCCAACCCGAGGTTTACTCACCCTCAATTCCATTATCTAGCAATCCTAATATCACCTCTAGAATCCCCTACTCTAAACTCCAATTCATGATTTAACTCCCCCTAAACTCAAAGAAGGAAAATTGCCAAATTAAGAAAAAACCAAATGGATTCGCTCCAAATGTGAATCGATTCGGACCAAATCCAAATCAGTTTGGAAAAGGGTTTGGGAATAGGTCTTCAAAGGTGAATCAATTCGGTCTCAATCCTAATCGATTTGGCCTGACACTACGCCAAATCTTCCGAATTGTCACGGTCATTGACCTTGATAAGTTGGACTTGTCAAGGTCAATGACCGTAACAATTCTAGGGGTGACAAATTTTTTTTTCACGGACTTGTCACGGTCAATGATCGTGACAAGTTCGTTAGAATTGACATGGTCATGTCATGGGCCTTTATCGTAACAAGCTTTGTTACGATTAAGGACCGTGACAGTGTTTAAAAAAATTATCACGATTAATGAGCGTGACAATTCGGGGCAGAATTGAAAAAAAAACTGTTGGGCAGTATGGCCACTGCCACTGCCCAGCAGTATATATGTACCTGTTATAGTAACGTTGTACATGTTCAAACATTATATATCCACATAAAATAGAGATAAAGCAAATATACATTCAAAATAGAGAGAATATGCATCACCATATAATCCAAATATAATTCAAGTGTAAGAATTTAAAACAATTCAATTTAAACTTAAATCAATGTCACTAAATGTCTGGGGTATGGTTAACGTTGACGAGGTGAGTAGGCCACACGATATACGAATTAACACATCCACTAATATACGTCGTGTCGTATTGTTCGTGCAATCACAATTGGGATTTCTCCTTCCCGGGCATCACATGCATGACGAGCGCCCTGGACTCGATGTCTTGAAGCTCACGTCCATGAACTAGTGCACCCTGGGTGATATTTGGGTCCCTCAACCTCTGCCCTATCCGCTGGCCATCAAATATGTCCATTATAAACACGCTCGGTCAACTAAGTGTCGATATCAGTTTGTTAAAGGGAGCCAAATAGGGAAGTGGATCATCAAAGTCCACACGTGTCGGCGATGAAGCAGCGAGGTCCACATCCTCGTCCTCGTCCTCCCACACCTCCTCCTCACGTACCTCCTCCCGCACCGCCTTATCCTTCCCTTTACCTATGACACCCCGCCCGCCCGGGGAGAGCGAACGGAGTGCCACTGTCGATAAAACTAAACTAATCCGCAATATAACAAGGTATAGAGCATCTAATTCCCACAATAAAATAAGAGAAACAACTAATTTCAAATCTCTTCAAATAAATACAACAATTCTCTCGAAATATTTACAATAATCTAACTCGATACACAAATAAATCTCCAATGCTCTATACATCAAAATAATACAAATCTTCTCATCTTGTATTAAAAATCCTTCCCAATAATAATCCACGCTAAAATCCATCTCCAAAATAAATCCAAGGTGCCCAAAAATCCGCGCTAACCTTCCACTAAAAGAAAATATGGGGAAGTACACAATACGACAGGAAAGATTCTCAACAAATATTAGCGGTGAATAAAACGTAACAATACGAATACGAATATTCAAATCAAATGAGAATCTCAATAGAAATTATATCAATATAATTTCTCAACAACACATTAACCGGGTCATGATGCCTCACCCCATCCGCATATGCTTTATCAAGTCATAGCCCTTGGAAGCAGGAATTTTGGCGGGTGCCCAACATCCGTGCTATATTAAAATCTCATGACAACGTGCTCAACGACAACATGAATAATACCACATGAATAAAAATAATTCCAACAATTATTTTTCCAGATTTCAATGAATTTAACAATTTAAAATATGAGTTCAATTAACAAGAATTCAACGGAATAAACACTCGCGAGATTTAGGAGCATATTGTGTAAAACCCCATACCTTAAACCACCACAAAGAACCAACATGAATCATCACATAATTTTATCCTCAAAATCTATTCCCACCATCATGTTCTTCTCGCGAAAATAATCAAATCTCGTTCTAGCCCAAACTCGAGAAAACAACAAATAAGCCTTCTAATCTAAGGTTGAAATCTTGAATAAGTTTGGGGCTATGGTTTGTATATAAAAGGGAGTAATTTTAAAGAGCTCTTCTGGTCAAAAAGTTTGAGAAAAAGTGATTTGAAAAGCCAAGCCACGAATTTGTTGATATATAAAGGATTAAGAGTTTGATTAAGAAAAGAGTTCTAATCAGATACAAATACTAAAAATTTTATTCCGAACAATCGGACCGTTGGAATCGGATGAAATTTTAGTATGTTGTAGCGAATGGCGAGACAGGACTTCTGATAAAAATTCAGCTTGATCGGACGGTCGAATTTCTAAAAATATTATTTTTACTAGAGAGTTTTATGTTCCGAGGACTCTTAGAGAGTTTTATGTTTTGAGGACTCTTCTAAATAATAAAAATTCAATTAAAGCTCCATTTTAATTCCAATTTCGAAACTGTTTGAAATTCTCATCTTTAAAAATAAAATCCAACATATTTGAGCAATAAAAATAATTTTATCTCAAAATTTATTTTTCCTCTTAATTTCGAAAATACCCCAAAAATTACGCGGGTTGTTACATTACCCTCACGATTTCCGCCCAACGAATGCTTCACGAATGAGTACATATCTTGGATCGTCGCCTCCAAATGGGACAGCTTCGTGTCATGTGAATCCACCATTCGAGCCAACCTGGTGTCTCTCGTCTCCAATCCGATGATCCTAGATTTGGCCACCCGCGAGCTCACCCCCTTGTCCTCCCCTTGTGACCAGAGCCAAGAACTTGGCTGAGTGTGTCTGTGAATAAAGATGCCTTATCGGCACCAGACTGCAACTCATGCACTTCCTTAAGCTTTGCCTGAAACGACAAAAAGCACATGATTAGTAAAATAAGTAAATTAAAAAATTATAACGTTATTAACAAAAAGTAAATTGTCAGATTACTTACAATCGTGGCCGCGACGCTTGGGGACACCTCCTTGTCCTTACCATTCTTCGTTCGAAGAGACACATAAGTATCGAGCCTATGTGGACTACCCCCAGGACCACTCCCTGTCCCCTGAAATAAAATAAAGTAAAATTAGTATCGGCCCCGCAAAGTAAAATAATACAGAATAATATATTTTTTGTAGTGAGAGAAAAATTAGATCTTACCATCATCCTATGCTCCACCTCGGCGTAAGACGTCCGGCAGGAGTAGTGCACGTCCGTCTTTATTGCCCAATTTCCCTTTCCGATTGGCGAGATGCCAATTGTCGCTCCCCGATCTCATTGTCAATGAACCTTTGCCATTGTTCCAATGAGATCGGCTCCTTCGGCAGGACGGATTCACGCCATTGGATAATGGAATCTCGTGTCTTGCCAAAGTACCGGGTCCGCATATTTTTCTTCCACGTCTTATGTTGCTCCCTCAACTGCTCCAAGACGGAATCGCGTAGCTTAGGATCCAGGTTGAATTGTTCCTGTCCAACAAATACAATATTAGTTGCAAATAAATATAAATATAAATATAAATATAAAATGAAATTAAAATCGAAATCGAAAGTGAAATTGAAATATTCATATAAATATAATTATAAATATAAATATAAATATATTACATGTAGTGCTACCCAAACAGCTAACTTGAGCTTATACCCGAGCCGATGATCGTCTTTACCAGCTCGAGGGATCTCGCTAATAGCCCTGATTTGTTCTCGATGGGAATCCATAATTTGTCATATTTGAGGAGACTAGGGCTCGAGGAGCCCTCGTCGTCTCCTCTACCACCGAGCCCAGACGACATCATCATAACTAGCATCATCATCCTCGCCTTAATACCTGAAGGAGACATTTGCTGTAAAAAAATGTTATTAGTACATATCAAAATGAATTAAAAGAAGACATGCAAATATGTACAATTATTACAAATAAAAATGAATTGTTACTATTAAACCCCTCAATGGACAATAATCCAGTGGTCATACCACTTTTAAAGGCACGAAGCGTATATTAAAGGTATGAAGAGTATAAACAAAGTAATTTTCAAAACAAGTTGAAAAATCCCACCCCCATATGGACAATAATCCACTGGTCATGCCACTTTTAAAATTAACCAACCCAACATCGATCCATTATAATCCAACAACAATGTCAACAACAAATGTGTATCCCGTACTCCTTCTAATTCATCTACTCAATTAATTATTTTCATCAATTAAACTAACAATTAAAGTATACAATTATTATTTTACTAATTTATAATGGGGGGCAATACTACTTTCATAATTAATCATATATTAATTTACTAATTTACAATGAGGGACAATCAATCAATTCGTTTAGAAGGGATATTACGCACAAACACGAATACTACACACACATATATACACACGCGCACATACGCACACACACACACACACACACACACGCAGCCCCCCACCCCTACCCCACCACCCCCCACCCATCCCTGCCCCACCCCTACCCCCTACCCCCACCCTCCTCCACCCCCTCCCACCCCCACCCACCACACACGCACACACACATACACACACACACACACACACACATACACAATAACTACAAGTACCACAATAATTATACCAGCATAAGTAATTTGAAAAATTAACACTAAAATAGCCATATTTTCATAAATCCAAATGGGCTTTTTTTCTACTCTTGTAGGGGGAAAAAATTAATTATATCTTAACCAAAAACACAAATAACCATTATTATTATTATTATTATTATTATTATTATTATTATTATTATTATTATTATTATTATTATTATTATTATTATTATTACTATTATTATTATTATTACTATTATTATTATTATTATTATTATTATGAAAACATGCAAATTAAACCTTAAAGTTTGGGGTTAATTTCAATTTAGACTCGACATTTCAAAAGTTACAATGTTAAGACCAAATTTTTAACATGGTTTTTAACGAGCGGTTTCTTTCCGTTAAAAACTTAATGAAAATTAGTACAATTCTATGTGTATATCCGATGTGTAATGTATCAATTATTTTCGAAGTAGGTGCTATATTACCATTTAAAATTATATTACCATTTAAAATTGCAATAATATATATATAATTTATTGCATTAATAATAAATTAATTAAGATAAAATTCTTAAATTAATTAAGATAATTTTTCTCTCTCTCCCCCATGATCTCCATTAGTACACACTTGCCACCGCCCCCCCCCCCCTGCCCCCCCCCCCCCTCCCCACCCCCACCCCACCACCCACCACACACGCACACATACACACACACACACACACACACATGCACAGCCCCCCACCCTGCCCCACCCCTACCCCCACCCTTCCCCACCCCCCTCCCCACCCACCCACCACACACGTGCGTGCACACACACACACACACATATATATATATATATACACACACATATATATATAAATGGAAGAGAGAGAGAGAGAGAGAGTAACCTGAAAGTAGAGAGAGAGAGAAGCGTAGATAGAGAAAAAAAGGAGGGAAGAACGGCAGGGGGAAAATAAGGGGGAAGGATTTTTTTTTACTGCGACATTTGTCATGGTCATTGACCATGACAACATTAGAAGTATAGTCACGGTCATTGACCGAGACAAGTCCGTGACAAATATAATTGTCACGGACTTGTCACGGTCAATGACCACCATGACAATTCTTTGTCACGGTCTTGTCACGATCAATAACCGTGATACAAAATGAGTATTTTTTGTCACGGTCATTGACCGTGACATGGATAAGCGCTGGAAGGCTGACAATTTACCCATTTTGGTGTAGTATGAGACAGTCCTACAGGCCTCCTTATGCGAATCGATTCGGTCTAGACCCGAATCGATTCTCCTTGTTCGGAGGGAACTGTTTGGGAGATTTCATCTTCTCCAAAATCCCAAATAACAACCCAACTTCCATTTTATGGTTTCTAATCTCAACCAACAACACTATAATCATCCTAACACTGATTTATAACTAACACATCAATTATTTTGTGGTATTAAACCATTTCTCTTATATTAAAACCCTAAAACTATTAAAACCCTAGTTTATCATTTTCTCCCATTTCTACCCATTTATCTACACCATTACCGTGGGTTTAACACTAGAAATCATTAAGAGTTTACAATACATCAATTTGTAATCTCATGCTCAAATTTCCCAAATTTATTTTAAGGGTTCTAACCCAAAATTATGTAGTTTACCAACTATAATATGAGATACACACACTCAAATGAATAAAGCAAGTAAACACTTGCCTCGTGGATAAAATCCGACGACCTCGAGTCGAATCTCGCGGAGTTTGAGACGGAATCCCCTTTTTCTTTCCTCTTTTCCTTCTTCCTTTCTCTTTCTCTTATTTCTCTCTTTTCTTTCTTTCTCTTCTTTCTCTCTTTTCTTTCTTTCTCTTCTTCTCTCTCGTGACTTATAAGAGAGAAATAAGGGCTTGTCCCTTATAAAACCCAAAAATGTCTCGTTTACTCAATTCTGAGTCATTACTAGTCCAAAAATCCCCGAAACCTAAACACTACCCCCGTGTACTTTTTTCTGAAAATCTCAGCCATTTCGAAACCCACCATGCACTTGAAATCTCCTTCCGAGTCACTTAACTAAAATTCACTAGTCGGACCCGACACTTCTTTACATGCATTTTCTACAATGTAAACTATCACTCATCACTCAAACCAACTGCGACATGACATAAAAACATTTTGACTCATTTAATCAGTCCCCTAAGTAAATGTAACACACATCGGGGATAATTTAGTCACTCATTAATCCAAAATTTACTATTTAATGGAATTACTCAAATTACAAAACTACGTCCCGTAGGGAATTTAAATATATATAAAAGTACGGGGTATTACATTCTCTCCCCCTACAACGGAATTTCATCCCCAAAATTGATGCGATCGGTACTACCAGCCTAGGATCGCTAATCACACTTCATTCTGGTACCCACAAGTCAAAAGGTGTTAACCCAAATGGTACCCTGCCATATACTCATTAATGGTACCCATCTATCTCGAGGCCTATGCTCTAACGCACTAGCTTAACCATAATCTTGGCTACATCTCTACATGCTAAAATACTACCCTCGTCATAAGGTTAAATCTAATAACGATAAATTACACCTACTGATTTTATAATGGCATGTAAAGAGAACGAGCCTATAATCACAACTCTAACATATCAATCCTATCGTAAAGTCAACACCCTAAGCGTCCATTTTTTTACATCATAACTTAGAATTCCCTCAAAAAGGAAAACTACACTGACACTTGTTTACTCCCGTCAGCCTTATATCTTATCTCAGGTGTGCTAACTCTTGTCGCACCTATATAATTGGATTATTACATACCTCCTACGACGTTCCATCCAACACACTCTAATTTCGTTTATAACTACCCCAACGCACCTTCTTCAGCTTTATATACTTCGCTCCCCCTTTTATCTTGGACGCTAAATAAAATCAACACACTTCCTCGACCTGGTGCTAACATCTAGGTACTCCCAACTCGAATTACTCGAGATTCAATTCTTTTTATACCTGGAAATCTAATTCTTCTTAAAGTTAACCCACCAATATTCTCGTGGTTATCTAACTACAATCTTTCTAAAACAGCGCCACATGACCCAATGATTTACTTCCTAATAACCCTAAGATCGTTGTGTTTCCTACACACATAAAATGAGTACTATACTAACTATATCCCTAGCGTCCAAGACCTTTCCTAACTCCCGACATTAGTTCGGTTTCATGTGGTGTACGTCTTGCAAAGCAAAATTCAAATAAGGAACCCTCTCGTTACACTACTACCTCGCATCGTCGGTCATCAAGATATAATGACCTAAGGTACAAAATCAGGACTACCAAAAATCCTATCTCGTAACCATACTAACGTTCTTCTACCTCTATGTCCTTCCATTTTGACAAAATGGAAAGTCTAACTAATCGGGGCGCCTATACTCTGCACAAGTGTTATAATCATCACACATAAACATGTTGCCTCGAAATTTGCTTCCTAGCCACGATATGGACATAAGCCTCGAATCAATTTCCTTAACCTTACCTCACCCGCTTTCTTTCCCTGTGAGAAACATTAACGTGATTTTCCACAGCACTTTGTAATACCCCGTATTTTTATGCTGTATTAATTTGGGGATTTATTAAAGTTAATGTGAATGAATTATTTAATAAAAATCCGGAAATTAATTATGTTATAATTATTAACGTGACGAGAGTTAGTAATTATGGGAAATTTGTTGAATATTACTAATGAGCAAAGTAATATATTATATTGGTTATATTGAATGTCATGAGTGAGTTAAATGACAATTTCGGAAATTTAAGTCGGAACGTGCTCGTGTCGCGTCGGGACTAAATTTTGATAAATAAAAAGTGAATATTTTATAAGTTTCCCATATGGTCGTTTTGAGTGCGCCAACGTGTCCGGAAGGGTCGATATAGTCAAAAAAGTGTACTTGGGGGTGTAGTTTGGGTCTCGGGGCATTTTTAGGCCTAATTAGTAACCCGGGAGAGCATTTTGGTCATTTTACATTTTTGGGTAATTAAACCCACGAAAATAAGGAACATATATCAGCTATTTAGGTTAGTCAACTAGGATTAGAAAACTCAAACACAACTGACGGCCATAGGAGAGGGAAGAAGAAAGCTCCAAGGCAATCCAAGGTCCCCAAAGTCATCCGTTTGCACCACAACCACCACCAACGCGTAGATCGCACAACGGGCTACACAACCACACCAAAATCAGCCGTAAATTAGAATACCAAAAATCCCAGGCAAGTGTTTATCTTGCTATTTTCGTTGGTACAATTTCCATATTAGTTTAGGATTGATTAAGGATGAAATATATTTAAGAAAACCCAAATTTTGGTAGGAATTTGCATGTAGTAAAGATTTAAACCTTATTCTGGAAATCTTTTGTGATGTAGAAGAATAACCCACAAAATTTTGATGATGTATTAGAAGGAAATTCTGGTAAAAATAGATTAGAACCATGATTAAGAAAACTCTAGGGTTCTTGATGATTAGATAAGATTTTGGGTTGATTATCCATGTTTAATGATAGAAATACACATGCCTTATGTTGAAAACATTTGGTATAATGTTATAATGTTAGTAGTAGAATTTTTGGGACGTTTGGAGTTGAAAAATATGGATTTGGATGAAGATAGATGGTAGAACCCGTAACTGCAATTCTGCAGAAATCAAAATACCTGCTTGATCGATCGATCGAGTCCCAAACCTCGATCGATCGACCCCTCCTGGCAGACTCCTATTTCCCTTGTTTAATTAGTTAAATTAAATTTATCGTGAAATAATTCTTGGGTATTCTTAATAAAATATTTTGGGAGATAGGAAAGACCAGTAGGACATATGAATAAGTGTTGGGAACTTTATTATAAGACAAGAATTTTTCTTTTGGATAATTATATAATGAACTATGAAACTACATATTTCAAGTGAGAGATTACGGCGAATAGCTACGATAGTGAATAGAGGTATACCTACTGAATTTTCTACTTGGAAGGATAGAGTCCACGAGTGTCACGTAATAAGTGAGAAAACCCTTCGAGCTAAGGTTAGAGATGTAACCTTATACGTAATACTAATAATGTGAAATTAAGGATAAATGTTGTAATTATGGGTGACGAGAGGAACCTATATTGTGTGTACATATATTATATACATGTGAAAAATATACCGCGCTACTTGCTATCCTTGAGGTTACCGCGCTGGGACAGTCTTATCTCGATGGGACCTTTATGGGGGATATTGACTTGTACCCTAGAAGATAGATATCCTTGGTACAGGCTATCGAATTGATAGTTCAGACGGTCCTAAGAGATGCGAGTATGTGCCATCCTCTTAGAGACTTGGAATCTATGCTTCGCCTCGATATTGTTTGTGTATGTGTTAATACAGTTCGAGAGTGATTCCGAATTTGTATTCCCCTTGATATGAGTGGTATGGGGTTTGGATAGTAGAAGTATGCACGCACCATAGTTTTATTTGGGGTGCTGTTATTTTATATATATTATACGAGTAGTTAATATATATATGAGATTTGGAAATTTGAAACTGCCTACTGTGATTTAATAAGTAGGACATGGTTGATGACTAAAATAGTAAATACTTGTTTTGTGAAAGTATAACATGACACTGGGAAACTTTATAAATTAATAAAGCTAAAACGAGAGTTGTGCTGTTAATTGGAAGTATCCTTTTTAAACAATGATATTGTTCGGTTTTGAAATCTTATGAGTAAGTTAAGATAAGCTAAATTATTGGGAAGGTTAGTATGATAAAATGGTAAGATAAACCGTTGGGAAGGTTAGTACAATAGGCGTGCACATTAGAAGAGAGGTGAGAATTTCTCAAGAGAGTGTCGCTCTAATATGTTGTTGCATTGGCCTGTATCAATTTAAATACTTGCTAAACTAATTTTAAATCAAACACACTTTCGAGCTCTGACCCATTTCTCTCTCTCTCTCTCTCTCTCTCTCTCTCTCTCTCTCTCTCTCTCTCTTGTATATATATGTTTGTATTACAGGTGCCCAGCCACGGGGGCGTCTTGCTTAGGATCTCTTGGAAGGAACGCGCTGCAGCTTAGGTGGGAGTTGCAGGTCTCTTGATTAGACGACTTCGTTCATTCGGATCCACTCTTAGTACTTTCATTTAGTTGGGCATGTGTAGCTCTTTCCATTATTCCGTTGTTATTGGACATTTGTATTTCAGTTATTTCCAGTGTTGTTACTATGGAATTTATTCAGTTTGGATGTGTGACTTTAGATTTCGTATGTTGACATTCGATTTACGAATGTATTAAATTAATTGGACTATGTTGCAGAAATTTAATGTGGTGTGATTCTTACTTATTGAATGTTGTTAATAAAATAAATGATTTTCTTTAAATAAAAGTTGGAAAGTATGTATGAAAAATGGTTTTGACACTTAGCTTAATTATTTAGGGTGTTAAATTGGAAAATTTATTTTTATCGACAGTGATGCTGAGAATGAACCAACTGTTTACCTTGATTTAATTTAATAAAGGAGTGATCGCCCGGTATTTAATTAGGCGGGGTGTCACAGGTGGTATCAGAGCATCAGGTTCTAGTGTCCATAGGATCTATACGGCTTATTTTCGCTTTCAGGTTAACATTATTTCTATAGAGCCCTATTTTTAGGATTGTTGTACTCTTGTTTTAAGTTTAAGTCTTCAGCTATTTGTGATTTGATAATAACTGTAGACTAATAAACTTCTTCACGTTTCAGAGGCCTCCGAGACGTGCTCCGAAGGATAGGCATGCCCAGGCTGAACAGCCAGCAGTTCCGACACAAGGCACGATGAATGCAAATGAAGTAGCCGCCATTGTTGCTCAGCGGTGAATACCGCACTAGCGATGGTTCAGCAGGCTCCACCCCAGGTTCAGGCAGTGGCGCCAGTACCAGCACAGCTTCCATCTGCATGGGAGAGGGTTCGGGATGCTTTTCAAAAAGCGCATCCCCCTGAGTTCTCTGGTAGCTTCGATATTGTCACAGTTAGCCAATGGAAGAAAGACATCCAGCGGCACCTCCGTATGTATGAGTGCACTGATGTGCAAAAGTAGTTATTGGCTTCCTTTAAGCTGGTGGGAGCCGCTTTGCAGTGGTGGGAGTCCATTACCACATTGGAGGAGAGGGACACGATCCCTATTCAGTCATTTTGGGAGCGGTTTGACCACAAGTATTTTCCACCCTCCGTGCAGACTGAGATGAGGCGGAGATTACTGAATCTGAAGCCAGAGAGTCTTACCGTAGCAGAGTATGAGGAGGAGTTCACTAGACTTCTCACCATTGTGCCAGATGAGGCACCTACTGAGAGTAAGAGGATTATGTTGTTTGTCGACGGGTTAGTTTGGAGGATCCGTCAGTACCTTATTGGGAATTTATCTCTGAGTACTTTCACTGATGTACTCAATGCAGCGTTACTACATTGCCAGGATCACCGCTTCCATATTCAGGGAAGCAAGAGAGCAGGAGAGTCCAGCCAGCAGGGCAGGGCCGGGAGTAATAGTGCCAGTGGGGCACCATCTCATGGATAGACTCGTCAGCACGAGCAGAGTTCCCATCAGGGGGACCCTGTTAAGCGATTCCGTTCAGGTGATTCTAGGTAGGGATTCAGGGGTTTTAGGCAGGGCCAACCTAATCAGCAGGGCCAGCAGGACCAACACCGACAGCAGCAGGGCCAGCAGCGTGCTAATCAGGGCCAACAGGGCCAATGGCGGGGAGGTAAGGGCCAGCAGGGCCGTGGTCAGTAGGGACAGAGAGGAGGAAACTTCAAGGGCTGATGTTTTGGTTGTGGTAGACACAGCCATAGGCGCCAGGATTTTCCGGAGGGAGATAGGGCCCCACAGCAGCAGGGTGCCCGTAATGAGCCACAGAGACCACTTTTTCCACCTGCCCTCCCAGATCCAGCCCAGGTGCCAGCCCTACCAGCCGTTCCAGCAGCTCCAGTGCAGCAGGGGCAATTACAGTATGGACGTGTCTATAACGTCCACCAGGTAGCAGCTCCACAGGCACCACTCGCGATTGAGGGTATGTTTCCTATCCATGGTACTATGGTTCGGGTTTTTTTTTATACGGGGGCAACACATTATTTTATAGCTACGCATTTTGCGAAGGCCTTAGGGTTGTTAGCCACAGCAGAGAGCACAGTGACGTGTGTGGACTTACCACTGGGGAGTGGGTCACTTTTTTTCTTTATATTCCGGGGAGTGGGGGTAGAGATCGGTAGTTTGGTATTACCTGCGGACATGTTAGTCTTAGACATGCACGAGCATGATGTGATTATTGGTATGGATTGGCTCGCAGCTTATAGAGCCATGATTGATTGCTTCGGTGGGAGCATTGTTGTTGTCATTCCGGGGCAACAGATGTTTGTAGTGGCGATGCCTCACCC
Source organism: Sambucus nigra (assembly GCA_949130495.1). NCBI lineage: Eukaryota > Viridiplantae > Streptophyta > Magnoliopsida > Dipsacales > Adoxaceae > Sambucus > Sambucus nigra. The sequence goes on from OX422215.1 coordinate 334,454,549, forward strand.
AGAGGGAGGTTCGACCGCTCATTTGTATTACAAAGAGGAGGATACCTCTAAGGAGGTTGTGATTCCCTTAGATTCGATCCCAGTTGTCAGGGAGTATTCCGATGTGTTTCAGGAGATACCAGGCCTACCCCCCAGTAGAGAGATAGACTTTGTCATAGATTTATTGCCAGATACGAGACCTATAGCACGCGCACCGTACCGTATGGCTCCGGCAGAGATGCGAGAGCTACGAGATCAAATAGAGCAGCTGTTAGGTCAGGGCTTCATTCGCAGGAGTAACTCACCTTGGGGCGATCCAGTTTTTTTTATGAAGAAGAGAGATGGCTCACTGAGGTTATGTGTGGACTACCGGGAGCTGAACAAGGTCACGATACGGAATAAGTATCCGTTGCCTCGAATCGATGACCTGTTCGACCAATTGAGGGGAGCAACTTTCTTTTCGAAGATAGATCTGAGGTCGGGGTACCATCAGCTACGTATTAGGGAGCAGGATGTTTCGAAGACTGTTTTCTTGATGAGATATGGATCTTATGAGTTCCGGGTGATGCCGTTCGGACTCACAAATTCTCCAGCCGTTTTCATGGACTTGATGAACCGAGTATTCAGAGAGTTCTTGGATCAGTTTGTCATCGTTTTCATAGATGACATTTTCATATATTCACACTCTGAGGAGGAGCATGCCGAGCACTTGAGGCAGGTTCTTCAGACTCTAAGAGAGCATCAGTTGTATTCTAAGTACGAGAAGTGCGGATTCTGGTTGCGAGATGTACAGTTCTTGGGGCATGTTGTTTCTGAGCAGGGGATAGCAGTTGACCCGAGTAAAGTATCAGCGGTGAGGGAGTGGGGACAGCCCACGACACCGACTGAAGTGCGTAGTTTCTTGGGGTTAGCTGGTTACTACAGGAGATTCATTCGGGGATTCTCCAAAATAGCGGGTCCATTGATGAATCTGACTTGCAAGGGAGTACCATATGTTTGGGATGACGCTTGTCAGTTGGCTTTCGATGAGCTGAAAGACAAGCTTACTTCAGCGCCAGTCCTTGCGTTACTGAAGCCGGGTATGGAGTAGCTGGTTTACACCAATACATCCTTACGGGGACTTTGGGGAGTACTTCAGTAGGAAGAGAAGGCTATAGCTTTTGCCTCCCGCAAGCTTAAGACGCATAAGAAAAATTACCCCAACCATGACCTGGAGTTAGCAGTGGTCGTCTTTGCATTGAGGATATGGAGGCACTATTTGTTGGGAGAGAAATTTTGTTTGTTCACAGACCACAAGTCGTTGCAGTACCTGTTCACTCAGCGAGAGCTGAATATGCGTCAGCGCAGATGGATAGAGTTTATGAAGGACTACCAGTTCGACATACAGTATCATCCGGGAAAGGCCAACGTAGTTGCTGATGCGTTGAGTCGTAGACCGGTAGACGAAGTAGCACACGTCTGGAAAGTAAAGTGGAAGGAGTTAGGCCACCAGGATGCAGTAGCCCGTTCCTTCATATCTGTTATGACAATCACACTCGAGATTGTTATGAGGGTAATACAGGCCCAGACCATAGACCCATTTTGCTAGGAGCAGATTGTACGACTTTTAGCCGAGGGTGCTGAGTCTTATTCTGTTAGTTCTGATGGGGGTTTGAGGTTTAATGGGAGATTGGTGGTTCCCGAAGGAGTAAAATTACGTCATGCAGTGATGACCCAGTCTCACGGGTCCCGATTTGCAGTACATCCTGGAGGAGATAAGATGTACCAGGATATGAGGAGGCAATACTGGTGGAGTGGGATGAAGAAGGACACTGTTGAGTTCGTGTCCAAGTGTTCTACCTGCCCGCTGGTGAAGGTGGACCATCAGAAACCGTCAAGATTACTTCAGCCATTGGAAGTACCCACGTGGAAGTGGGAGAGTATTTCCATGGATTTTATTATAGGGTTGCCTACATCATAGCGGGGCCACGATTCTATCTGGGTGATTGTAGACCGTTTGACCAAGGTGGCTCATTTTCTACCGGTGCGGATAGATTACACCACGAGTCAGTATGCTTAGTTGTTCATCGCTGAGATTATCAGATTACACGGGGTGCCCCTGAATATTGTGTCAGATAGAGACAAGATTTTCGTGTCACGTTTTTGGGAAAGCTTACAGGAGGCTATGGGTACTGAGTTGAGGTTGAGTTCAGCTTACCACCTACAGACAAATGGACAGACAGAGCGTACTAATCAGATGTTAGAGGATATGCTACGCATGTGTGTTCTCGATTTTGGAGGAGGTTGGGAGCCACATCTTCCACTGGTAGAGTTTGCCTATAATAACTCTTATCAGTTCACGATTGGCTTGGCTCCATTTGAGGCTTTGTATGGCAGGCTTGTCGTTCCCCAGCTTGTTGGCTCGAAGTGGGGGATAACAAGTTGCTAGGACCAGAGGTGATTCAGGAGACCTCCCCGAGGATTGAGATGACCAGGAGTTGCATTCGGATAGACCAGGACATGCAGAAGAGCTACGCCGATGCGAAACGGTTCTTTCGGGAGTTTAGTGTGGGGGACCAAGTGTTATTGTGTGTATCTCCTATGAAGGGAGTAATGAGGTTCAGGAAGAAGGGGAAGTTGGCTCCGAGGTATATGGGACCATTTCCCATCATCGAGAGGATTGGGCCGGTAGCATACAGGTTGGGACTGCCAGAACATTTACATCGCATCCACGATGTATTCCACATCTCGTCATTGAGACGATATCTTCGGGATGATATGGCCCATACTCACATTGCGATAGATGAGATCGACTTACAGCCAGATAGCTCTTACGAGGAGAGACCGGTGGCTATCCTAGACTATAGTGAGAGGAGTTTGAGGTCGAAGATAGTTCCACTTGTGCGGGTCTAGTGGGAGCATCATAATGTGGAGGAATCCACTTGGGAGCACGAGGCAGATATACGCGAGAGATATCCAAAGTTATTTTTACCAGGTATGCCTTATTTTCTAAATTTCGGGACGAAATTCCGTTATTAGGGGGGAAGTATGTAATACCCCGTATTTTTATGCTATATTAATTTGGGGATTTATTAAAGTTAATGTGAATGAATTATTTAATAAAAATCCAGAAATTAATTATGTTATAATTATTAACGTGTCGAGAGTTAGTAATTATGGGAAATTTGTTGAATATTACTAATGAGCAAATTAATATATTATATTGGTTATATTGAATGTCATGAGTGAGTTAAATGACAATTTCGGAAATTAAAGTCGGAACGTGCTCGTGTCGCGTCGGGACTAAATTTTGATAACTAAAAAGTGAATATTTTATAAGTTGCCCGTATGGTCGTTTTGAGTGCACCAACGTGTCCGGAAGAGTCGATATAGTCAGAAAAGTGTACTCGGGGGTGTAGTTTGGGTCTCGGGGCATTTTTAGGCCTAATTAGTAACCCGAGAGGGCATTTTGGTCATTTTACATTTTTGGGTAATTAAACCAACGAAAATCAGAAACATTTATCAGCCATTTAGGTTAGTCAGCTAGGGTTAGAAAACTCAAACACAAGTGACGGCCATAGGAGAGGGAAGAAGAAAGCTCCAAGGCAATCCAAGGCCCAAAAAGTCATCCGTTTGCACCACAACCACCACCAACGCGTAGATCGCGCAACGGGCTACTCAACCACACCAAAATCAGCCGTAAATCAGAATGCCAAAAATCCCAGGCAAGTGTTTATCTTGCTATTTTCGTTGGTGCAATTTCCATATTAGTTTAGGATTGATTAGGGACGAAATATATGGAAGAAAACCCAAATTTTGGTAGGCATTTGCATGTAGTAAAGATTTAAACCTTATTCTGGAAATCTTTTGTGATGTAGAAGAATAACCCACGAAATTTTGATGATGTATTAGAAGGAAATTCTGGTAAAAATAGATTAGAACCATGATTAAGAAAACTCTAGGGTTCTTGATGATTAGATAAGATTTTGGGTTGATTATCCATGTTTAATGATAGAAATACACATGCCTTATGTTGAAAACATCTGGTATAATGTTATAATGTTAGTAGTAGAATCTTTGGGACGTTTGGAGTTGAAAAATATGGATTTGGATGAAGATAGATGGTAGAACCCGTAACTGCAATTCTGTAGAAATCAAAATACCTGCTTGATCGATCGAGCATAGAGCTTCGATCGATCGAAGGTTCGATCGATCGAGTCCCAGACCTCGATCGATCGACCCCTCCTGGCAGACTCCTATTTCCCTTGTTTAATTAGTTAAATTAAATTTATCGTGAAATAATTCTTGGGTATTCTTAATAAAATGTTTTGGCAGATAGGAAAGACCAGTAGGACATATGAATAAGTGTTGGGAACTTTATTATAAGATGAGAATTTTGCTTTTGGATAATTATATAATGAACGATGAAACTACATATTTCAAGTGAGAGATTACGGAGAATAGCTATGATAGTGAATAGAGGTATACCTACTGAATTTTCTACTTTGAAGGATAGAGTCCACGAGTGTCACGTAATAAGTGAGAAAACCCTTCGAGCTAAGGTTAGAGATGTAACCTTATACGTAATACTAATAATGTGAAATTGAGGATAAATATTGTAATTATGGGTGACGAGAGGAACCTATATTAATATGATAAAAGTGGTATATTTATATGATTGTGTGTACATATATTATATACATGTGAAAAACATACCGCGCTACTTACTATCCTTGAGGTTACCGCGCTGGGACAGTCTTATCTCGATGGGACCTTTATGGGGGATATTGACTTGTACCCTAGAAGATAGATATCCTTGGTACAGGCTATCGAATTGATAGTTCAGACGATCCTAAGAGACGCGAGTATGTGCCATCCTCTTAGAGACTTGGAATCTATGCTTCGCCTTGATATTGTTTGTGTATGTGTTAATATAGTTCGAGAGTGATTCCAAATTTATATTCCCCTTGATATGAGTGGTATGGGGTTTGGATAGTAGAAGTATGCACGCACCATAGTTTTATTTGGGGTGTTGTTATTTTATATATATTATACGAGTAGTTAATATATATATGAGATTTGGAAATTTGAAACTGTCTACTTTGATTTGATAAGTAGGACATGGTTGATGACTCAAATAGTAAATACTTGTTTTGTGAAAGTATAATATGACACTGGGAAACTTTATAAATTAATAAAGCTAAAACGAGAGTTGTGATATTAATTGAAAGTATCCTTTTTAAACAATGATATTGTTCGGTTTTGAAATCTTATGAGTAAGTTAAGATAAGCCAAATTATTGGGATGGTTAGTATGATAAAATGGTAAGATAAACCGTTGGGAAGGTTAGTACAATAGGCGTGCACATTAGAAGAGAGGTGAGAATTTCTCAAGTGAGTGTCGCTCTAATATGTTGTTGCATTGACCTGTATCAATTTAAATACTTGCTCAACGTATTTTAAATCAAACACACTTTCGGGCTCTGACCCGTTTCTCTCTCTCTCTCTCTCTCTCTCTTGTATATATATGTATGTATTACAGGTGCCCAGCCACAGGGGCGTCTTGCTTAGGATCTCTTGGAAGGAACGCGCTGCAGCTTCGGTGGGAGTTGCAGGTCTCTTGATTAGACGACTTCGTTCATTCGGATCCACTCTTAGTACTTTCATTTAGTTGGGCATGTGTAGCTCTTTCCATTATTCCATTGTTATTGGACATTTTTATTTCAGTTATTTACAGTGTTGTTACTATGGGATTTATTCAGTTTGGATGTGTGACTTTAGATTTCGTATGTTGACATTCGATTTACGAATGTATTAAATTAATTGGACTATGTTGCAGAAATTTAATGTGGTGTGATTCTTACTTATTGAATGTTGTTAATAAAATAAATGATTTTCTTTAAATAAAAGTTGGAAAGTATGTATGAAAAATGGTTTTGACACTTAGCTTAATTATTTAGGGTGTTAAATTGGAAAATTTATTTTTATCGATAGTGATGCTGAGAATGAACCAACTGTTTACCTTGATTTAATTTAATAAAGGAGTGATCACCTGGTATTTAATTAGGCGGGGTGTCACACACTTCCACTTCCATTAGCCTTTGATCATCACATGACTCTCAGCTAATTTATCATCAAAACTAACATCCTAGCATACAATAACATCTCTCCACTTCCAACGTCGTTAAGGTTCATGCGTGGAGTGTCTCGCAATGCGAAATCCAAGCAAGGAACCCCTCCGATACACTATTACTTAACTTTGTCGATCATGGAGGTATGTCAGCGTAAAACATATAAAATAATAAATCCTGCATACCTTAGATCATATCTATAAGTTCCACATGAACTAAAGTCATGCTAGTGAAACATCTACTCACCAAAGTTCCATTTAAACATATAGTAATGGCGAACTCAACTCGTATCCAGGTAAGATGTCGCAAAAACAACAAGTTCCACCCTAGAACTGTGGATACAATAGTCTTCCTATCATTAGCCTGCTATCGCTCCGATCATCCATAAATACATTACACTTACAATAGTACCACACTCGTATAACACACACAAAATGAGCAGTACAAACCAGATATAAATTCAAAATATCAACACCTACTTTCACAGTGAATGAAGGAAACAGAACCCCGCTATCGCGAAAAAACATATAGACATAAACTATATAATGTTACCGATACTACTAGTAAACTTGAATCACACACACGAATCTAGGGCTAATAAAATACTTTGACTCAATCTTGCCACAAAATATACCTCCTTCATCTGAGGTGGAACTCATAACAATAACTCTGACAATCACCCTAGATACTCCAAATGGTTCCCAAATACAGTACACTTGTCCTAAACGAACAAAAAACTACTTTAATCAATGCCCCATCTAGGCACCCTACTCTTGTCCTTTAACTCCTACAGGGAAAGATCAAAGCGTGTGGTTCTACGTTCAACATTACAATCATTCCCCATCTCTGGCCACCCTAACCATGTTAAGGTTATCAGTATCTCAGACTCTATAACCTCGATAATTTCAATCACCCTCGTAGTTCCCTTAGCTCCTCCGCCTAAAAGGAAACACACTACTGGCATCAATTGTCTTGTATCCATGAATCCCAGGGTAGATTTCCACCTGTGTGGTTCCACGAACACAAATTCTCCATAAGTGTTAGCAACATTTACTAGTGAGACTATTATTCCCCTGAAGTACTCTTTCTTCATTTTACCTACCTTAATTCAGTACAAAATTTACTTATCCATATAACTCTTTATTCACTGTCAGCCTCTGACCAATCTTATCTGAATAATTCAGAAACTACACTTTTTTCATTTTCGATAGACTAAGGGAACTAACGGTTAAAACCATCTGTAAGATTCCTCTATGATCAAAACATTTTTCTCCCCCAAGTATGGTGACCACTGTTCCCACCATTTCAATGTTGCTCCAACGAATGAAAAAAATTTCCTCAAATTTTCACATCTGGATATTTCCATACCCTGCTTTAAGCCAAAGCTTACGAGCCTTCGACTTCCACTGAATAATTCTACACTGGGTAATTCAAGTTTAGCACCACTCTCTATACTATATTGGTACGTAAATAAATATAACTACTATATTCTAGTAGTGGTTGCATTAATTCATAAAAATTCCACAAAGGGAGTGACCTCGACTGCGGCCCTCGTCCCCAACTTCAACTAACAGCTCCAACTAATCCACGGCTCCTTCCCTCAGAACGGACTTCCTTGGTCGCCCTTCCTCGATCATCACACGAATCTCGAATAAGGGCGCAAAAGATTTATTATAATCTTATGTAATGGTAGGAGAACAAAATCTCACTCTAGGAACCAACAATCTGAATCATAAGGCTCTATATCAAATAAAAAGCAACGCGGAAAGCGTAGTATGTCCCCACATATTCCTAAGGACACTAGAACCTGATGCTCTGATACCATCTGTGACACCCCGCCTAATAAAATATCGAGTGATCAATCATTTAACAGATTAAAATAGGAATCTCATTTGGTTCATTCTCAACATCACTGTCGAAAACAGATTCAATTACTAATAACTTATTAGGCTTGTGTCAAAATTTTATTAAACTAATCTTTTTAACCAAACCATTGAAATAAAATAATCACAACATTTTATATACTACAACTGAAATGAAATAAAATAACTGAAAACTCGGTTTAACATAATACAACCAAATCGAATGTCGCACTAAAAGGCAGTAAAAGAATAAATGAGTACAATTGGGCTACTAGCCCGAATGTTACTACAATGCTTCCTATCTATACCACAAGGATATAAGCGTATAAAAAACTGCTTGCATCCATAGCTGCGGAAGAAAATGTCTGACTCGAAAAGATCATCTAGGCATCCCTGTGTCTGGACACCTAATATATATACATATATAGCAAGAGAGAGGAAAAATAGAGAAACAGGTCAGATCCCGAGTTTTGAAAATATTTAGCAAGTGCTTAAAAGCCATAGTTTAAAATATGAAATCTCTCATATTTAAACTGGTATCGCACTCTCATGAGATACACTTCACCCCACTTCTAATAGTGCACACCTATCTCAAACATTTTAAGCAACCTAGTTAACCTACCACACCTAAATAATATCTTTCACCCATCTTCTGAATCCTCCTAACAATCACCTACCTTGCATGATATAATATAGGTTATACCGTAAGCTATTACATAAGCTTTTAATTGATATAATCATCAATGTGTTATATATATAGTTCTCGTTTCTATATATATAACTATACCGTTCATAATTCGTAACTTTCAGTAGTTTAAAATACCATTTTAACTTTTATTATATAAAGTGTCGTATGTATAATTCTCATTTTAATATACGATTTACATTGTATTAATTCGGATATAAGTCTCCCGGAAGAAGAATAAACTCTTATTCATTTTACACATTACTCAAGTCTCAATTATGTGATTTCGCATCTCCATATACAAGGAATATACTATATGCAGTAAGTATAAGTATACCTATTACAATCATAAGTATAATAACCATCTCACCGAGCTATAACTCGAAGATGCAGTCTCAAGTGCCTATCCGCATTCGGGTTTGCTCAATCAACCATGGTATCAAGCCATAATCTCTCATGAACATGGTAAAAATAGTAACAAGTGGAGGCGAACATGGACGATATGACCTGGGGACTATACTCTCCCTTCTACTCAACCCAGGGGATTCACTCACATCGCGCAACTTCCCTGGATAGAACTAGAGAGAAATATAATTTAGCTGTCTATCCCTATGCCCGTGGAACCAACCTCTAGGATACAAATATAAAAACCACATACAGATATATTTATGCTCCTATCATAACATATATATATAGTGTAACAACTCCCGTATATAACACATATCACTTCTCAATATAACATGGCTATAATTGCCAAACTCTTATAGTGATAGCCAAAACCCTGAATGTTCCCATTAGTAATAGTATTTAAGTATTTAGACACTTAAAATACTAAACCTACAAGTATTATCTTACTTAAGATTAATTCACACCTTAGTCACTTCTAAGGATTTATATATAATCCCGAATATACCAATTCATAATAATTTAAATAAGTCTACTAGCTACTTATCTTAATTCCATAAGAATCGCATCACCTATAATAATAGTCGTCAATAGACGTACCGGATAGCCGCTCAATCCTCATTAGCCCATATCCTAAATTCCATCCTAATTGTCCTAGGATTTACTCAAATGCAATCGGCCCATTTTTATTCTAACCACATAAATATATCTATACACACTTGCCGAAGACCTCTCTCGAATGTTGCTCAACCCGAACATTCACTAAGTGCATACCCTACATTGTACACCAAACTAATCCAAGGTTCTCTCTTCTAACCCGAGGTTTACTGACCCTTAATTCCATTATCTAGGAGTCCTAATATCACCTCCAGAATCCCCTACGCTAAACTCCAATTCATGATTTAACTCCCCTAAACTCAAAGAAGGAAAACTACCAAATTCAGCAAAAACTGAATCGATTCGCTCCAAATGAGAATCGATTCGGACCTAATCCCAATCGGTTCGAAAAAAGGGTCTGCGAAAAGGTCTTCAAAGTCGAATCGATTCGCTCTCAATCAAAATCTATTCTCTCTCAATCAAAATCGATTCGGCCTGAGACAGTCCTACAGGTCTCCTTATACAAATCGATTTACTCTAGACCTGAATCGACTCACCCTGTTCGAAGGGCACTGTTTGGGAGATTTCATCTTCTCCAAAATCCCAAATAACAACCCAACTTCCATTTTTATGGTTTCTAATCTCAACCTACTACGCTATAATCCTCGTAACACTGATTTATAACTTACACGTCAATTATTATGTGGTATTAAACCATTTCTCTTAGATTTAGACCCTAAAACTATTAAAACCCCAGTTTATCATTTTCTCCCATTTCTACCCATTTATATACACCATTAACGTGGGTTTAACACTAGAAATCATTAAGAGTTTACAATACATCAATTTTTAAACTCATGCTCAAATTTCTCAAATCTATTTACCTAATATAATATGAGATACACACACTCAAATGAAAAAAGCAAGTAAACACTTGCCTCGTGGATAAAATCTGACGACCTCGAGTCGAATTCCCCAGAGTTTGGGTCAAAATCCCCTTTTTTTTCCTCTTTTCTTTATTCCTTTCTCTTTCTCTTCTTGCTCTCTTTTCTTTCTTTCTCTTCTTCTCTCCCGTGACTTATAAGAGAGAAATAAGGGCTTGTCCCTTATAAAACCCAAAAATGATTCGTTTACTCAATTGCAAGTCCCTACTAGTCCAAAAATCCTCGGAACTTAAACACTACCCCCGGATAATATATTCTGAATATCACGGCCATTTCGAAAACAACCGTGCACTTAAAATCTCCATCCGAGTCACTTAACTAAAATTTACTAGTCGGACCCAACGCTTCTCTACACGCATTTTCTATAACGTAAACTATCACTTGTCACTCAACCCAACTGCGGCATGACATAAAAACATTCTGACTCATTTACTCAGTCCCCTATGTAAATGTAACACGCATCGGGAATAATTTATTCACTCATTAATCCATAATTTACTATTCACTAGAAGTCCTCAAATTACAAAATTACGTCACTTAGGTAATTTAAATATATATAAAAGTACGGGGTATTACATATGGGTAGTGTGTATACCTATTGTTTGATTTGTATGTGTAATCATACCTAGGCTACTTGCTATCACGGGAGGTTTTGCATCGTGTACAGTCTTATTTGGATGAGCCCATTTGGGGGGGGGGGTTATTGACTTGTACCTTAGGATATAGATCATAGGGATTAAGCATCACTTGTTAGAATGAGGGTGTGACCGGTGATTTGGGTGGGTTAGGTATGAGCGTATCCCAAAGGCTTAGAGCTATTTTCGCCTCCAATATTATGTGGTATGATTTATGGTTCGAGGGAGACTATCCGAGATAGTGTCCTTGTATAGTACGTGATGTATGAGGACTTGATAGCACAGCATGCCCACATCGCAGGTCTCCACCTAGGGGTGTTGTACAGTATATATTATGAGAGTGATGTATATATGTATGTGTGATTAATTCTTTTACAAGTATGTTAGTAGATAAAATAGATTGATATATATAAATTATTCAAGTGTATGAGAACTAAATCATTTAGTATAGATTCCTAATGAGTATAAAGAATTGAGAAAATGTATTATCGTATTGTATGGAAAATATAGGTGGGAACTATAATTCATTAGATGCGAATAAATGTAAGCCAGAATAGTTAGGCGGGTAGCGTAACTAGGTGGGTTAGAGTAGTACGTTAGTTGTACACATTTGTTGAGGGGTGAGGATCTCAAGTGAGGGCCCACGGTACTAACATGTATTTAATATCTTATCTTGTCGAATTTTAAACACTTGTTAAAAAAATTTCAAAATGTTTTACTTGGGATCTAACCCGTTTCAAATCCTTTTTGTAAAAATCATTTTAGGTGCCCAACGACAGGACGCCAAGCATAGGTATTCGCCATTTGACATGCTGTAACTTCTATGCAGGTTACAGGACATTTCTATTAGACGCCTCCACTTTTATTCAGTTCTTATCGTTCTTCATTTCTCTCAGTCGGGCATGTTTCCCAATCATAGTTGGATTATATTTTCAGAGACTATGTATTTTCATTTATTCCCAGCATTGATTTAGACATTACTCGGGGATGACTGTATTTAGATTTTCTCTGGAGAGTTATTCCGGACTCAGTTATTTACTTATGTCATTATCTTATTATGTATTAGTATGTGCATGGAAATGGAAATGGTGAATGATAAATTTATGCCGATTTATTTATTGCATGCTAATAATTAAGATTAAAATTTTGACACCAGGCTACTAGGATTATTAATTTGAAATTCGACAGTGACGCTAAGAATGACACCATTAATGATTCCTGTTTAATTTAATAATGGACTGATCTCCGAGGATCGGGGTGTCACAGAAAATAGTTTTAAAAAATGTGAACACTTTAAAATTATATTTCAATTTTTTTAAATTATCTTTTCAAATTGAAAAACTATAAATGGAAACAACAAACAAAATGTTAAACACTTTGAAATATTTCCCCAAATTTTTCAAATTTCCATTTTTAAATAGTACAATTATAAATGAAATAGATATTTAATAATAAAAAAATTCATAAAATTTTATAATTATTTTTATTAATAAAAAGTCTTAAAAAATATTTACTTTTTAATTTGGAAAAAAAATGCATTTTTATAGTAATGCTTTGAAGACAATTTTTTAAATTACTAAAAAAAAAGTTTTAGAAAACTTTTTTTTTATTAAAAAAATTATTTTAAGATTGTTTTTTATATTGCACTTTTCAAATAAAAAAACCGTAAGTAGAAAAACTATTTTTTCAACTATCTTTAAGTGTTTAGATTTAAAAAACAATAGTTTTTAAACTCCTAGAAAAATAAATTTAAAAAAAAAAATGTTTTTTTATTAAAAAAAACTTCTTCAAAACTATTTTTTTATATATTTTTCTTTTTAGTCATAAATTAATTTTTTCCTTTTGTTGTTTATAGGGGCAATTTTCGGTTTAAAATGTGTTGTTTAATGGCTAATGTAGTTGACTAAATGAATTTCGTCCAAAGTTGGGGCTAAATGTATAATATGAAAAATATTGAGTGTTAAATTATAAACTAAACAAATTAGTAAAAGCAAAAGGAGAAATGACCCTTAAGAAAATAAGAGTTTCACCAACATGCCCCGTTTACATAAAGATGTTTCCTAATTGCCTATCAAAAGAACATTTCCAAAATAGGCTGTATTACATGTTTTGCAAATGTTGTAAATATTGATTGCATTCCATAGTTACTATTTGTTTGCACATGTAGTAAATATTTATTATTTATTTTGTAAAAGTTGCACATGTTGTAAATATTTACTACGTGCTTTTAAGTATGATCTATTAAAGAAAAAATATTTTCTAATAAGATCAATAGGACATATTTATTAAATTCAATTTGATGGTAAAAATATATTAAAAAAATTGGTCAAACATTAGATAATTTTTAGGGATTAGTAGATGTTAGTTCGATTGGGAGATTGTTTTATTATTTAAGTCATATTGACATTTCAAGCATTAATTAAATCCTCTTTTTGAATTTACAATTTTGTCCCTTAGGAATATACCCCTCTTCATGCTTATGGTTTTCACTATGCTTGGTTAGTAGATTTAATTATGTGCGTGCAGGTAAGGTTTTGGTCTTGCTAATAAATATATCTTATCCTTGTGATAATATCAGACGATTGTGTCCCATTCGGTGCTTCAATTATGATGAATTATTCTTCTCTTAGAAAAAACTTTGATGAGAGTGCTAAATTACTATGATTAACTAGAACAAAAGAAGAAGATGTAAATTGCATAAACTAAAATAAAAATAAAGCTCTGAAATAAAATAAAGGTAAATGTTATAAATTAAATGATTACACTATGAAATGTAAAGCTAGAAAAAAAATCAAATGTAATGACAAGAAACTTTTAATAAACTGTAAAAGAAGTTACAACCTACTTTGAATGAAAAAAATAGTAAATAGACAAAAAGAAAAGAAAAGAAAGGAAATTGAAGGATAAAATGAGTAAATGTATTTTTTTTGTGAGGGAGTCCTTCTGCCTTTGGTCTTGACGTTTCTAATTTATAGAGTTTCTTTCCATGAAATTCAACCATTTGTAACTGCTAGGTGGTTGTTCATTTAAAAAAAAATTCGTGTTTAGGTGCACTAATACCCTTATACAGATCATTTCCTTTATTTTTACACTATGTCCAAAATTATGACAGGTGTCATGAATGGGAGTTATCAATCGCTTTGAGATAGTGTATTATAGTTCGTCTACTTTTACCAGTTTATAATCCCACGTGGAAGCACCTCATTGGACAGTAATAATATGGTGTAAACATAAACATAGCTCCCACACTAATTAATTTTTGGAAAAAAATAATTAGTTAATTATTAACCTTCTCACGCCTGGTCATCATTACTCTACAGCATAAGTATGTGTGTTTTGACGATGAGAACATTTTCATACCAATCAAGAAACACCCTGTACTTTCGCATGAGCAACTCGTCTCTTCTTCTTTTTTTTTCTTTTGGAAAAAAATGGCTTCTTATTAAAATAGCAATTTTGGCTCCAAATATCCTTGTGAATCCACTTCGAATCGATCCAGTAATGATGTGAATCCATGTGGAGTTATTGTCATTTCTCTGGAGAATTTTTATGATGATGAATTATTATCTATTGGCCCCCCATGATAGAACAAATTGTGAGTTTTATGAAATCCCTTATCTATGTTCCCTTGGTGGCTTAGATTTTGATCTCATTAAACCAGTTATTAAAATACATTGGCTTGAAGAAGAAGATCGTGAAGATGCTATGAACATTAATGATGATGGCAAGGTAGAGAAGTTTGTTCATAAACACAATTACAAACTTCAAAATTCATCTAATGGCTATAGTGAACGCCCACTATAGTCCATGATAACCCCTTATCAAACCCTCATGTGGGCCTTGTGGGAGAAAACTGTGTTACAATCCATGACACTCCAGGTTTTGACCATGAACCAACCCTTACTCGTCCACATTTCCTACTTAAATGTCATGTACAAGTGATTGTCCTAACTTACACCACTTATCATGTTAATCCTTATTCTTAGTGAAGTCCAACCCAACCTTATATTCCCTTCGACATTTGCAAGGGTCACCATGTGAACCTTTTAGATGCTTGGAACCATTCATCTCACAATGTTACAATATATAAATCCAAAGATGCACATCACCCCTACCATATTG
Source organism: Sambucus nigra (assembly GCA_949130495.1). Classification (NCBI taxonomy): domain Eukaryota; kingdom Viridiplantae; phylum Streptophyta; class Magnoliopsida; order Dipsacales; family Adoxaceae; genus Sambucus; species Sambucus nigra. The sequence goes on from OX422215.1 coordinate 334,469,887, forward strand.
TTGTGTATTGCATACCTCACCATATTTTCAACGAGATCTCTACCTCTTCCAACTTAGCTAGGGTTGGCTTTGAAATTCTCATCCTTGAAAAACAAGTGGTGGAGATCGATTTCTCCAATGTTATCTTATCTGCGATGGTAGTTTTTCCATACACATTATCTGGGCATCCTATAAGATATTTGGAGAGACTAGTCCAACATGGTCTGGACATTGGTTATAATATCATAACTCAAAATCCAACTACTAGTACTATTGGCAAAGACCTAGATCTCCTAAACATATTTTCTCATATATCCTTATGGGTTCACTTGAAAGATCACACCCTAAATAACCTACTTTGGGCATATTTGACCATTTGAAACTTCAAAGACACTCCTCCAATCACTAGGGATCAAATCTCCTTTTCCTTCAAGTCTTACCCTTAATTTAATAGGATATTAAGCCAACATGATACTAATTTTTAAGATTATGATGACCGGATGAATGTTCTAGATAATCTTTTTGCAAAATATAGTTGTGCCTCGGAGGATTTGAAGAATTTTTCCTCGATTTACATTCATGAGGAGTGTGATCCTACAAAATATAGTCTTAACACTCTTTGTTATGAAGAAATAGTCTTCAAATCTAGGAAATTCCACAAAAAAATGCAAAGACAGTTCGAAGTTTCCAAAGCAATGATCATTTTCTACTGAAAATAGCTCAAGATTTTGCCTACTTAGAGTCAGATCAAAACCAAATTTTTTCTCTGTGGAATACATTCCACTAGTATATTACATACGCATTCTCCCATTATTATTTAGTTTGGAGGAGGTGATGCTTTTAATTTTCCATGTTTTGTAATCTCTTATCTTAGGCAATTAATGGAAGAAGGTTATTTTATTTTGAATGACTCTGGATTGTGTGACACCTCGCCTATTTAAATAATGATTGGCCATCCTTCTACATAAATAAAATTGTAGTCTCAGTTTGTCTCATTCTTAGCATCACTGTCGAAAACTAAATTAATTGCTAATAAATTATTACGCCTGGTGCCAAATTTTAAAACTTAATAACTTGCCTTATTAAAGCATTTAACCATTTAACAAACTTTTCTAGCCATAAGTATATAATCACCATAAGAATAAAAAACAAATATTGATGACATGGAATTAATAAACTAACCTAATAGCTCTCAGTAACTCCAATTAAAGTTGTCAAACTAATAAAGGAGATAACATAATAAAGTCCAAAAAATAAAGAATGTCTAATAATGGGAGACATGCCCGTAGTAGATAACTAAAATGAAATCCTATGTAGATAGCAAGGATAGAAGCGTCTAGTAAAATTCTATGTATGGAAGGATAACTACTCGCGCGTCCTTGGGACTGAGCACCTAAAAGTTTTTAAAAAATAATTTTTGATATAGGTTTTCCAAAACCATTTGAAAATATTTTGCAAGTATTTAAAATGAAATTATTAATATGCAACAAAATTATTCATGTTTATCTGGTGTCGCACTCGCTTGAGATTTTCCTCACCCCTTATCTATAGTGCCACCTCACACATGTAATTTAAATTCCTAGTTATGCTACCCCTCCTAACTACTTTATTCACTTAATTTATCCTCACTGGCTAAACCTCTATCCTAGCCGTGCTACACGTATTTTACTATGCTTTGTTTCTCATTTAGCTGATCACGTAAGCTATATAATTATAATTCTCAATTATAATCTTATCATTAACAATTTACATAATTGTACACTAGTTATAATTCCAATGTTCACCCATTCATTTAATCACTCATATACATATAACACTCTTATATACGTATATGCATAGCATTCTCGAGCAGTCTCCTCGGATGTATTCCCTAGCATGCTATAAGACTTGAGGTACGTCACGTACCACACCTGGGCCACTGGCTCGGAATCTCACCATCGAATCTAAATCATAAACAAATAACTGGAGGCGGTCATAAACAGACATCTATGGGTCATAACCACACCACATTACCCCAAGAGACTCTAAACTCACAAATAGTTGTCATGCAATACCTGGGGAAACGACCCAACACCTGTTGGTCATGCTAGGGTCGCCCACCCCCTACCCACAACCTCTGACGATAGCATCCATAGATTAGCTATGTTCACTATATCAATCACGCACACACACACACACACACACACACACACACACACACACACACACACACACACATATATATATATATATATATATATATATATATATATATAGACAAATCGTGCATATATCACTCGTAATAATAGCCCACAAGTCTCGAGTCTACCCCGACTCCCAAATTCTCAAGAACTCACTTATTTTATTTCTTAACTTACATGCTTCTAGCCACAAGACTAATCTACTCCAGTGCGTAGCCTAACTCTTTCTAAAATCCCAAACCAATTTTATAAATTATAACTTGTGTGTTGTTCACCCTAAAGCACTTGTAAACTCATTCCCATACTTTATTCCTGTCTAACCCAAGGTAGATTATGATTTCTCTTATAGATTCCCAAAATCCCTAAGTCACCTATAGAGCTAAATAAGCCAATCGAACCCATAACGTACCATGAAAAAACACCAAACAACAAAGGAGGCAGCCATGCTGGGTGAAGAGGTTCGCAAGGCTTCCCAAACCGATTTGGTGGATGAATTGGTTCTCTTTTTACCGAGTGAACCGGTTCGGTTCACCTAGTCAGCAAACCAACTTCTTTGACGAATTTCATCATCATCCCTTCAACCATATAAATCCCAAGCATCATCCAAACCCAAAACATAAATTTTTTATCAATCTTAGGCGTGATTACAGATATTTCTACTTCTAAAACAACTCAAAAATATTTATATACATTGGATTAATAATTGTTCATCAAAAATTATTCATGATCTCAACCCTAATTCAAGATTTCATAAGCTCTCACTTTTAGTCATTTAAGATTGTATCTTTTCATCATCAAACATATCAAATTCAACTTGTAACTACATTCAAACTCATTCTCAATGACTCCATTTACAAAACTCCCATTTTACATGTTAATCCCAACTCGAAAATTTGTGTTCCTACACCAAATTATTATATGAATGATTGAAACTATGTAAAACATTAGAGAAAGATAAAACTTGACTTTTTAATCGTAGAGATTTTGAGTTCTTCTCGTTTGGTTCTTCTTTACGTAGGTATCTTATGCTTGAAATGACTTGATTCCGTCCTCGGATTGTTTCTCTATACTTTCTCTTAGCTTTTCCTTCTCTTTTCTCTCCTTTATCAAACCCTAAGTCTTTTGGATGGTGGAATGGTAGCCTACCACATCCACCTTCCCTATATATAACCCTAAATATTATTAATCCCAAAATTAAGCCTAGACCAATGTATAAAATTACCCGAATACCCTCATATGGGTCTTATTTAGCATAAAAAAATCCCAACACTCAATACAACCCCCAAGTACCTATTTTTTACTATCTCGACCCATTTCGGTCATTGGTTCAATCGAAATCACCATCCGATTTACCTAACATAAATTTTCCATATCATTTCCAACAAGCCCCTATCACGCGTCCCGAATGAGCTACCGTTAAACTCATCGAGTTTATTCACTTACGAGGTAAAGTAAATTAATGTATTTTCATTTACTTATCACATAAGTAAATATAATTTCACATAAAAATTAATCCTTATAATCGCTAATTAACATTTATTATTTCTCAAATTAATTAAATTACAAGCACACGTGTAATTTAGAATATTTTAAAAATACAGGGTGTTACATACTTGCCCTAATAATGGAATTTCATCCCCAAAATTTGAACATACCTAGCGTAAAGAGCTTCTGGTATTTTTCTTGTATATCCTCCTTCTTTTCCCATGTTGACTCATGACAAACTTGTGATGACTCCACTATATACATACCAACGTTACCATCTTAACCAAAGTCCTACTCACTACGACCCAAAATAGAGATAAGTCTCTTCTAATCATTATATGTCGATATACTACATCATTCCTCAGATACCTCATTGATGGCGACACACGAAACACAACGTGAACACGCTTCAAGTGCTCCTGTAAGTCAAGACTATACACAATCGAACCTACCCTTTCGATGATGAGAAACGGACCCACATACCTTGGTGCCAACCTCCCATCTCCACAAACCATATCAATACCTTCATGGGAGATATTCATGGTAACACCTGACCACTCACGTCAAACTCAAAAGTTTTCAGTTCGTAATGACGTAACTCTTCCGACGCTTGTGAGCTACCCAAAAATGACTCCTAATTAATTCAATCCTTGTCGATGTATCCTAAATCAAGTTCGGCTCAAGAAGATTGTTATCCTCTACCTCTAACCAAATAGAGGAAGGATGTAATGGTCTCTCGTACAAAGAATCAAAAGGAATCATTCCACTAGTAAACTAGTATAAGTTATTATTCATAATTCTTCGAACATTAATTATTGTTTCCAATTACCTCGTAAGTCTAGAATACACATTACTAGCATAACTTCTAACATCTTAATCACTCTCCTGACTCCCATCGGTCTATGGGTGATACGTCTTGCTCAACCGTAACTCTGTCCCCAATACCTCCTAACGAATCTCCCGAAGATGGGACACAATAATTTCATTTTGATCCATAAAAATGTTTGGTGGTTCCTCGTGCCGACTCATTCTCTTTCAACAATGAAATATTAGGCATAGTGCCCGATCATGTAATTAACCAATTTAGCAAAACTGCTCCACTTCAGTCAATCGATCCCAATTACCTAGAGGAAATCTTGACCCTTTCACAATGTTAGTAACCCAAAATGAACTTCATCGATATGCACACCCATTCCATCACTGGAATCACCAATTATTGCAAAACTATGGTTGATCTCCAAGGATAAACCTTTTTCCATTTAATGAGTGGGGAACTTGGAGACCAACTTCACCATGTCTCATTCCACATTGACCGGTGCGTCTTGTATTCCATACTATGTGGTACATCTTACTCCACTTCCTGCAGTCTTCCAAAACTACGATCCAAGCGTCTGCTTCAGAAACTGCACACCTCTTAGGTCCTTCTCGTCTTGTATAGTCAACTTCCTATTAATGCACAAGCCAGCCTCAGGATTTGACTGAGTAAAACTCCATTTCACTTCCGAAAATTATTCGAGCCTCCCTTAGCAGGATGGATTCCTTACTTGATGTATATGTTCAGATTTTCTTTTTCCTTTAATGAGGTTCTGTCCACCTCACCATTCAAAATCTACTTCTAGCTTCCCTATAGGCATATGGTTCAACTCATTTACCTCCATGCCACTTTATCTCGGATGATACTTAATATCAAACTAACAGGGTGCCCATACACTATATACCTTATGAATATATGCATATATAATATAGATGCAACTTACATACATCAAAATTGGCCCCGAATGCTATGCATAACTATATAGTAAGAGTAGACTCGATTACCCTACTAATCGTGACTCAATTATTTTTTAGATTTCCACAATTATCAACTAGTGGCGCAAACATTCTCCATTGCTTTTTACACACCACTACCCGGTTTGCTGACCTTAAATCGCATATTAGCTCGTTACTCAAAGTGTTATCTACACATGTGTAATGACCAACGCATTAAACCAATGCCCCAAAGCCCCAAAATGTCTCCTAACTCCCGACGCTTACTAATGTTCATGCGTGGGACATCTCTTAAGAGAAATCTAAATAAGGAACACTCCTGATATACTATTACTTAGCTTTTCAGTTATTCAGACCCATAGGCCCAAAGCACATTACCGGGACACTCAAAAATTGTCCCCAAAAGTCGCAAAATTAGGTTCCCAACTTCCACATCTCTAAAGGAGTCAAACAATACAGCGTTCCCACTATCACTAAGTCCTCAGTGTTAAGTTAATAACGAATTCAATCTGTCATCCTGATGGTAACCCCAGTATCCCCTGAATCACATTGGTAAAGTCCCCACTCACGAGGATTGAATATAATAAGAAAATTATACTCTATAAATCTCCTCCATAATATAGTTAAAACACGAGCACAACCCTCAGTCGGGACAATACCTCGCAAAAGAAACACATCATGTCCTGGAATAGCAAACATAATAGACTTACTGTAATAGTCCACCATTGCTCTAACCATCGCTAACCACTCCATACCCAGTAAAACATCATACCTCTCTAAAAAGAGTAGATCCACTATCCTCCCAGTGTCCACACCCTCTCCCTTGCAGACGTAACAAAAGAGAGCCTCTCTACCCAATGGTAATCATATAATAATAATAATAATAATAATAATAATAATAATAATAATAATAATAATAATAATAATAATAATAATAATAATAATAATAATAATAATAATAATAATAATAATAATAATAATAATAATAATGTTAGCTCCACTAAACCCGTATCACACTCGAATCTGGTTCTAAAAAATACCGTGATGCACTCATGTCACATAAAACTCGCTCCCATTTGTCTATGAATAGGAAATACATTCCAATGCACTAGTTGTTCAACTGGTCTACGAACTTAATAAGCACAACCAAATTTCTCGAAGAACTACTATACTTGTTACCCCTGTTGGGCTCCCTGTTCTTGTTCTCTAGCTTGTTTCATACAACCTCGACGCACATGGCCCTGCTCTCCACATATATAACACCGACCCGTGAAATAACCCTGTCTTTGGCCCTACTGTCCATGTCAGGGAGGCTCTAATCTCTAGACCTGGTGGCCTCGACCCTGATGGCCACTCCTATAGTTCCTTTTTAATGGAAGCGATGAAGCTGTCAGTGAAGAAGTGCAGCATTGAAGAACTCAGTATAAGTCCCCGTGTCGAATTACCTAGAAGATGCTACCAGATCCTCCATGTTAGTTCATCAATGAACTTCAGAATCTTTGTCTCTTCTATATCCACCTCGTCACGCACAAAATTCGTTAAACGAATGAATTCTTCCTCATACTCGACCAATATTCGACCCTCCTGTGATACATCAAGAAACTTCCTTTGAATCTTTGTCTCAATAGTATATGGAAATAACTGGCAATCGAATCCCACAAAAAACTCCCAAATAATCATGGTGTCTCTCTCCTCAGATGTGGTGATTGGCTCCCACCACTGTAGTGTCACTCCTACAATCTTAAAAGTCACCAATATTTTCTTCTGAGCATCACTGCACTCAATCATATATAAATGCCACCGGATATCCTTCCTCCATTAGATGGAAACATATGCACTCCCTTAAAACTCTGGTAGATGACCGTTAGGCCTAGGGAAACTGTTGTGCCATGGTGGTCATTACGACATTAACTGCCTATGAAATTATAGTGGCAACCTCAACAGCTGTCACTGTCCCCTATTCTACCTACGGCTCCGACTGAGTCTCTCCTTCGGTAGCCTTACCGGTGTCCGTAGCTGATCAACCTATCTTATTTTGCATCTGAAATCAAATTAAATTTGTATGAGTTTCACTTCAAGTATTCACAGTAGCAGAAGAATGTAAAACGTAATATGAATCGATAGTTTAAACCTTAGCACTCTATATCGAAGAAAATGTAACGCTGAAAATGTAACAAGTCTGCACATATCTTAAAGACAATATGCGATCTGTGACACCCCTCCTATTTAAATAATGAGTGGCCTTCCCTTTACTAAAATATAATAAGAATCTAAGCCTGGTTCATTCTTAGCATCACTATCGAAAACAAAACTAATTATTAATAACCTATTAACCTTGGTGCCAAATTTTAAAACTTAATAACTTGCCTTATTAAAAAATTTAACCATTTAATGAACCATTCAAACCATATATGTACATAATCACCACAAGAATAAAAACATGTGCTAATGACATGAGATAAATTAATTAATTAAATAAATATCAGTACCTACAAATGCATTCATCAAACTAATAAAGGAAATAACATAATAAAGTATAAATAGTAAGGAGTGTCTAACAATGGGCAACATGCCCAGTGTAAATAACTGAAATGAAATCCTATCTAGATATCAAGGATAGAAGCATCTAGTCAAAGCCCGCAGTCATCCACACTTGTTACAGCATCGTCTGACTGGAAGGATAGCTACACCTGACGTCCCTATATCCGAGCACATAAAAGGGTTTGAAAAAGTATTTTGAGACGGTCAGAGCCCAAAACCATTTGAAAATATTTTGCAAAGATTTAAAATTCAATAATGAATATACAGCGGAATAATTCATGTTCATTTGATGTCGCATTCACATGAGATTTTTCTCGCCCCTCTTTTATAGTGCGTACCTAATGCATGTATTTTAATTTCCTAGTTATACTAACCTATCTAGTTTATTCACTTAACTTATACCCACACGCAAAACCTCTAGCCCACCCATGTTACACATATTTTACTTTGCATTTTTTCTCATTTAGCTGATCACGTAAGCTATATCATTATAATTCTGAATTATATCTTATTGTTAGCAATTTACATAGATGTATATTAGTTATAATCTAATGTTCACATATTTATTTTATCACACATATACATATAACACTCTTATATACATATATAGATGCCATCTCGAGTTGTCCTCCCGAATGCATTCCCTAGCATGCTATCAGGTTCCAGGTATGCCACTTACAACTCTTGGGCCACTCCATCCCGTAGACACTCTTGGGCCACCAGGCCAACAGGTAGTTATAAACATACATCCATGGGTAATAACCATACCACATTACACCACCAGACTATAAACTCGCATACAGTGGTCATGTAAATATCATATAACCTGAGAAAATGACCTAACACCTGTTGGTCCTTCCAGGGTGGACCACCCAATACATGTAACCTCCAATGATAGCATCCATAGAGTATGTATGTTCACATATATCAATCACACACACACACACACATATAAATAACCAATTAATCGTGCATATATCACTCGTAGCACAAGTCTACAATTCTTGAGTCTACCTCAACTCCAAAATTCTAAAGTATTCACTCGCTTATTTTAATTCTTAACTTACATTTTTCTGGTCACAAGACTATTCTACTCCATCCCGTAGCCAAACTCTTTCCAAAATCCCAACTTGATTTCATAAATTATAACCCTAGTGTTGTTCACCCAAAAAAACCTATAAACTCGTACCCGAAATGTATTCCTATCTAACCCAAGGTAGATTATAATCTCTACTATAGATTCCCAGAATCCCTAACCACCTATCAAACTCCATAAGCCAAGCCGAATCCTCAACAGCCCACGAAAATCCACCAAACCAATGAGAAGGCGCCCATGCTAGGAGAATCGGTTCACATGGTTGCCCGAATCGGTTCGATGGGTAAACAGATTTGCTCCTTACCCAGCGAACCGGTTCGGTTCACCTGGGTAGTTGGCAACAGACCAACCTCTCTGACGAAGGTCATAATCATCCCTTCAACCATATCAATCCCAATAATCATTTAAACCCTCAACATAAATTTTCTACCAATCTTAGACGTGATTACACATATTTCTATATCTAAAACAACCTAAAGACATTTATATACATGGGATTATCAATTGTTCATTAAGAATTATTAATGATCTCATCCCTAATTAAATATTTCATAAACACTCACTTTTAATCATTCAAGATTGTATATTTTCATCATCAAACATATCATATTCAACGTGTAAACATTCAAATTCAGTCTCAATGAATCCATTTACAAAATTCCCATTTTACATGTTAGTTCCACCCTAAAAATTTGTGTTCCTACACCAAATGTAGATATGAATGATTGAAACTATGTAAACCATTAGAGTAAGATCAAAGTGGCTTTTTAATCGTAGAGATTTTGAGTTCTTCTCGTTTGGTTCTTCTTTACATAAGGATCTTATTCTCATAATAACTCGATTACCTTTCTGGATTGTTTCTCTCCACTTTCTCTTAGTTTTTCCTTTTCTTTTCTTTCCTTTCTCAAGACCTAAGTCTTTTGGATGGTGGAATAGCTTCCCACTCCATCCAATTTACCTAGATATAAACCTAAACATCATTAATTCCAAAATTAAGTTGGTCCAATGTATAAAATGACCCGAATACCCTTATACGGGTCTCGTTTAGCCTAAAAATCATCGACACTCAAATACAACCCTCGGGTACCTATTCCTGACTATCTCGACCTATTTTGGATCATTAGTGCACTCAAAATTAACATAAATTTTTTAATTCATTCCCAACACGCCCCTATTCGCACGTCCTGAATGAGATACCATTAAACCCGTCGATTTTACTCACATATGATGTAAGTAATTTAACGTATTTTCATTTACTTATCACACAAGTAAATGTAATTTCACATAACTATTAATCCTTATAATCGCCAATTAACAATTATATATTTCTCAAATTAATTAAATTTCGTGCACATGTGTAATTTAAAATATTCTAAAAATACGGGGTGTTATGGATGGCTTGTGATTGAACCAATTATGTTGTGAATGTTTATTTTTATTATTTGTTTTGTGTTTAATTTTCACATTAACCAATTTTTTATCCGTGTGTATAATTTAATTCAGCCATGTGGTAAATATTTTGTAGCATAATCAACTTTGGTACGTTGAAATGTACTTGTAATTGTTTTTGTACCTTTTAGTCCTAAAATGCTAAAATTGTATATCACTTTTGCATGCATGTATTTCTATTGTAAGTGGTCCTACTAAATCTCATAGTACGTGTGAAAGTGTCCAAATGATGACTTTTAGTTGTCTATTGAGATAATTAATTCAAATATAAACATCATTTTTTTTTGTAATTTTCCTTCTATAAACACATTTGGATGCCTATGAACTCTCACCGTTTGATTTCATTTTCATGAGTCATTATGATACCGTAAATCTAATCTTGAGTGTGTTTGGATTATTGTAGCCACCAGAAGTACATCTCCTCACCCCATTTCCACATAATTCCACTTTTTCTCGGGAATGTACTCAAATACACATGTCAGCCTTTGATTGGGATTTCTCAGCATTTCAAACGGTTTAGTTTGGCGATGATAAAAATTTCCCCCTCTATTTACAATTTTAACTTTTTTCTAACCCCAAAATCAGATATATTTAGTTTGGCCTAAAGGTACCCCTCTCCATATCTCTCTACACAATTTTAGTCCTTTCACCCCTATCCATTTCAGATTTCAAATTAATTTATGTGCTAATTGAGAGCTAACCACTTTATGCAACATTAGACTACCAGGATGGTTCTGTAAGTCTTTACTTTGAAAATCTCTAGTTAGAAATCTGAGATATAAATGTATGAGAAAGGGCCACACGCGGATATATACATGCATGTATTCTCTCTCTCTCTTTCTATCTCTCTCATATATATATATATATATATATATATATATATATATATATATATACAGGGGCTCCTATACGACCACCACTTGTGGACTCCCCGATACGAGATGTCTTTCTTTTTTAAATATGTTTTCTTTGGGTTCTAAATATTTCAGGGTGCCCCTAAAAAATATTCGATAATGATTTATTTTAGTATTTCAAAAAATGGTCAATATTTGACAGTTTAAGAAGTTGAGTTAAACAACTTAAAAGCTGTCAAATATTGATCCATTCTTTTAAAATGCCAATATAAATAATTTTGGGATGATTTTTTTAGGGGTACCCTAAAATGTGTAGAACCCAAAAAAAATCCCGCAAATTGGCCTTATTTAAGTCTCCCTTGTGAGAGCCTCTCTCTCTCTCTCTCTCTCTCTCTCTCTCTCTCTCTCTATATATATATATATATATATATATATATATATATATATATATATATATATATATACAGTTGTCTGTGTGTATAAATACATACACATTTGTTTCCAAACATGTTTTATCCAATCTCACCAGGTAAATCCCTTAGTCCAAATATAAGTATTGCCCTTGAAATCTAGAATCAATTAAATTACAATTAGTGAGAGTAAAGTTCATCACACCACCTCTGTCAATATCATTTACACAATTTTTTTTCATCAGCATGACGGACAATGTTGAAGTCCCCACCCACATGCCAAGGGAGATTATAATTATCTACCAAATTTCTTAACTCACTTCATTATCTCACTAGCTTTGCTATGCAGTTTGAAAAAACTCTATCAATACCTCACTCTATTATATCGCGGTTCTGATATGATTGTATTTTTTTCATTTTTATAATTCTAAATTGGTAAACTGACGCATAAAGTTTGAGTTTTAAGTAATGAATTGACATTTATTTTTACCCTCTTGACATGAATTTTACAACTTTTTTCTTCTTCTACTTTATCTTTTATGAATTACCATTAGAACAAAAGCTCAAATAAAATGAGAACTCAAGTCTCACACTCTTGGCTCCCCTCACGGTTTTTCAACCTTTCATTCATCGAATTCCTATTAGCCCCTCAGTCAAAAAAACATTTGTAGATTGTAGAAGATCATAGTTCGCAACCCATGTATGGTAATAGTCTAGTGTACATATTTTCTTGTATCATTTGGGGATTCATATGCTAGGATTTGGTTTTAATGACTTAACTTGAATGATGTGTACATTATTAGTGACACGTAAGGTAACTGCAAGCAGGTTTGTGGTCAGACCCTGTTTGGTCATAAAATAATAGCATTTTGTGGTGGCTTGTGCTTGAGTTTCTATTTAAGCCTAAATAGATATATAGAATCCTTGCACGGAAAGATATTATACAGTTCATGTCTGATGTTCTTTGAAGAGTTGTTGAATATTCATTTTAGTTCTTGCTCATAGTGTTGTGCATTAATGAAGTTAATGAAGAGTACATGAAATTTTACCCAAGCTTAAGTGAAGTTCTCTTAGTATGTAACCAAAACCATTAATATTATATTTCATAAAAATGGAATACGAATTTTATGCCTTATTCTTTTTTCTCTTTGGCTAAAAAGAACATAGCTTTGAAAATTAAATAGTTTAGGTAAGAGCGTGTGGCCTCATTTTATAATAACATTTAACTTGTGCATGTGCTTACTGACATCATTATCTATTTTCACATTTGATTATTAGGATGAAGTCATGTTAGATTTCTGAACTGTTCTTAAGAAATGCTTCCCTATTAGCGTGTTTTATTTAGAACTTTTCAAAATGAATTGAGCATTATAAATTATGATAGGACTATGTTGATATTTATGGAAGTCATTTCTACTTTATCTTTTAGAAATAATATCCATTGCATGATATATATCTCAGCTTCAATGCTTTTTTCATTAAGGACTCAAACATTGTTTCTAGATAATTAACATATTAATGGGAAAGCAAATTAAGTACTAACTGAAACTTTAAATTTAGAAGTTATGATTAATGCTAGTTGTTATTATTAGAATCAACGTTCAGTTGATTTCCTAGGTATTGAACTAATTGCTTGATAAAACATCTCATTTTGTCAAAATGTTAACGATTCTTTCCATCTTAATTTAAATACACGACTCATCAAATTCTATAACTATGGCCATATCATTAACTTTATTGCCCCTAGGATTGTCTTTGGCAGTGGTATGTGCCACAAGGGAGCTTGTTTTGAAGTTTGGAATTATATTATTTCTTTACTTGAAGAGGTTAGTGTTATTTGAGATATTTTTTGTCTTAATGCTGAAGTTTTTTTTTTTTTTGTAATAGTGAAGTTGATAAATTATTTTTCCTTAAAAATGCAAAAAATTATATACCCATAATATCAATTCTCCAAGAGCAAACATGTTCTCCACTGATCACTGATAGAGCTGCTCATTATAATCCACTGTGTAAAATGCAATTTCTTTTGTCTTATAAATTATATTTTTCTTACTTGGTGATAATGTTCTAGCTCATTCATAGCTTGAGAACTATATCCCTACCACCGGATGCTACTTTCTCACCATTAAAACTCCAATCAATTACAAATACCTCATCTGCGTGGACTGGAAGGTCTTGTTTTAACTTATGTGTCCAAATATCCCAAACCTTCATTGTTGAGTCCTTTTTATCACTCAAAATAAGTCTAAAATCATCGAACCATCTTATATGATAAACAGGCCCAACATGGTTCGAAAAGCAGTAATAAATTTTCTCGTGATGCCATTCCAAAACCTGACTGACTTGTCAAATAAGGCTCTTGTAATCCATTGCCCATTAGGCGAAAAGTAAACATAGTTCCAAGCTAATGACGACATGTCATGTGAGTTTTGGGTTGTTTACTTGCAGGAGGTTCCCAAAGGAACATGGTGAAATCATAAGACCTTGAAATAAATCTTTCATGAGCAGTTTTTTTCATTTTATTGTAACTTTCTAGAGCCACCTCTTTCATTTACTCAGAAGAAAAGTAATTTTTATGAATATGATCAAAAGCTCCGGTCTAAAGAATGTATTCAGTGCTCAATGCCAGGGAATTAACCCAATGCCCACGACTCTTCAATTAAAGAATTAGCTTTCCCTGTGAAGTTTCCCCAATTTAATTGTACAATCTTGAGATCCTGTATATATCACTTCATCTCCTCCCCACTTCACACAAGTTATTGCAAGTGCGTGGACACTATATAAATAACAAATTTTTTCAATTGAACGTCGGATATACGTGCATCACCATTTATACTAGAAGTGACGAAGCTATAACATGGAGCACTAAGTGTAAGGAAAGTATTAATTAATCTTTGGGTTACTTAATAGTTTTAATTCCTTCCCCGAAATATGGCCATTAGTATTTAGGTTTTTAATTAGAATTTGTTATTTCCTAACAAAATGGTTCATATTGCAAAAATAAAATGGATATTAAATGGAGTTAAAATTCCAATAAATTTCTACATTGATGGATGGTTGAGATTAATTGACGTATGGAATTTAGCCCCTCTCTTCACCTATAAATAGATGTCTTACTTCCATCTAAAAGGTATCTACGAAATACACATATAAAGGTTTATAGGCAAAGAGAGAGAAGCCAAAATTCCATCTATAGGTCCGACCACCTTAACAGTCCTTTAATGTCATCGACGACCTTGTTAACTAGGCCATAATGAAGAGTTTACATAATGGTCCCATAATGTCTTAAAGAAGATAATTTTCTGTTATAATTCATCCAATAATAATATGTATACTCAATGGAAAACAGAATAGAATAGATTTAGAAGTTTTATTAGGAACTCAAAAAATGTCAAATACAGGCATAATAAATTACATAAAGGAAATAATTAGGAACTATCTTCAAGACCCATGCTTTCAGTATGTCTCTGAAATGTCTTTGGACGCAGTCCTTTTGTAAAAATATCGGCAACCATGAGATTTATACTTGTGTGTTCAATGACAAATTTTCCTCTTCTAACATCTTTTTGCAGTGAGATATATTTAAGATACATGTGTTTGGATCCCTTATATATCCTGTTATGCTTGGAGAAAAAGATTGTGGCCTCATTATCACAGTAAATAATTAAGGTCTTCGAAATGAAACTTAAAACTCCAAACTCGGACAAAATTACACAACCATACTCCTTGATTTGTATCCTCATAACGTGCCATAAATTCCGCCTCCATAGTAGATGTGTAGATTAATTCAGACTTCTGGCTTTTCCATGATATTGTAAGTCCAACTAGGTGATACACATAGCCAAGAGTACAATGTCTAGTGTTAGGACATCCACAAAATCTGAACTTGAAAACCCAACCATCTGTAGATGAGCTGATTTCCTATATGTGAGCATGTAATTCATCGTTCCCTTTAAGTATCTCAGTACTTTCTTTACAGCTCTCCAATGAGTGATTCATGGGTTACTCTGAAATCTACCCAGTATGCCAATAGCATGGCTAATTTTAGGTCTGGTGCAAACCTATGCATACATAAAACTTCCCACAAGAGAAGCATAAGGATCATTTTCCATTTCTTTACGTTCCAAGTCATTCTGCGAAAATTGGCTAAGATTAATATTGTCTCCTTTATGAATTGGAACAACACTAGAAGAACATGTCATCATGCCAAATATCTCTAAAACTTTCTCAATATATGCTTTCTGTGACATTTTAATTCCTATCATATAGGAAGCCTGACCAATATCTTTTATTTCAAAATTCTTAGAGAGATGATTCTTAGTCTCATGTAATAGACCAAGATTGCTACTAGCTAGTAATATGTCATCAACATATAGTACTAAAAATATGAACTTACTCCCACTGATCTTGAGGTATATACATAGATCAACTAAGTTTTTTTTAATCAAAATTCGTAATGATTTCATCAAACATTAGATACCATTGCCTCAAAGCTTGTTTTGTGGATATATTTATTTCTTAAGATTACAGACCATGTCTTCCCGAACTTCGATTATGAAGCCTTCAAGTTGATTCATATATACTTCCTCGTGTAAGTTTCCATTAAGAAAGTTTGTTTTCACATCCATTTGATGTAACTCATGGTTAAAATGAGCTACTGATGCCATGATAATTCTAACAGAATCTTTTCCAGATACAGGAGAAAAAGTATCAGTATATTTGATACCTTCTTTATAATTAAAACATTTGATATCAAGTCGAGCTTTATGTCATTCAATATTGCCATTGCATTCGCACTTAGTCTTAAATACCCACTTACACACGATTGGTTTGCGTCCCGTTGGCAATTGAACAACGTCCCAAACTTGATTTTTAGCCATAGATTTTTTCTCATCCTTCATGGCATCAATCCATTTGATAGAATTAATATATTTAATGGCTTTTGAATATGAAATCGGATCTTTAGTTATCCTAACATCAGATTCTACTTGGTAAAGCAAGTAATCATCGAAAATAGTAGATCTCCTCTGACGATGATACCTCATTAATGATGGTTCCTTAGGTGCTTCATCCATAGGTTCATTGACGATAATCTCATCATGGAGTTATTGATCATTTATTGGGTGTTCCTCATTTCCTAAAGTTTCAACAATGGGGGGGATTCCCGACAACGTTTGGAATTGAGGGTAAAGAAATATTTACCATAATTTCCTGAATGATCACATCATTAATTTTATTATTGCCACTGATTTCGGCATTCTCATAGAATCCGGAATTATCCGTTTTAACAATTCTCGTACTATTGTTATGACAAAAAAACCTAATACGTTTGGACTTCTCAGGGTAACCTATAAAGTAACCACTACTTGTTTTTATGTCTAATTTCTCTTTATGTGGGTTTTAAATTCTAGCCTCAACTAGGCATCCCCAAATTTAGAGATGTTTTAAACTAGGTTTCCAACCTTACCATAGTTCAAATGGTGTCTTTGAAACTTCCATGCTAGGAACCCGGTTTATTATATAAACAATTGTGCGTAGAGCATCCATCCAAAGGATGTAGGTAAATTAGCATGACTCATTATAGACCTAACCATTTTCATATATGTACGATTTCGCCTTTCATCTACACCATTTTGCCATGGAGAATCAGGTATTGTGTATTGAGCGACAATTCAAAGATTTTGGGGAAGTTTTTCAAAAGGTTCGGGATGTTGTCATGTTTTGTCATACCTTCCATAAAACTCACCACCTCTATCTGACCTTATGATCTTCACTTTTCTTTATTTTTGTCTTTCGACTTCAGTGATGAACACTTGTACAACATCCACAGATTGAAATTTTCCATGCAACAAGTATAGATAACAATAACGTGAATAATCATCGATTAAAGTAATGAAATACTTCTCCTTTATAAAGGTTGGAACATCAAAAGGTCCACAAATATCTGTATGTATGATTTCAAAAAGTTGTTTACTTCTTGTGGCTCTTTTATTAGAGTATTTTGTTATTTTTACTTTAATACAATCCACATATACTTAATGATTGGTAAAATTAAGACTTGGAAGAATTTTACCAATCTCTTGATTCTATCAGTGGATATATGTCCCAGCCTTTTATGCCACAAGAAATAAGAGGCATTTTTAGATAACTTACGACATTAGAATGCAGTGTGAGATGAATTTTAGCAAATTGATTATCAAGATGAAATTTATAAATACCATCAATTAAAATCCATAACCAACATGATTTGAGTTCAAAAACAAATTAAAACAACCATCTCCATGATAAACCAAATAACCACCTTGAATAAGTTTACTAACTAAAACTGAATTAGTGGAAATAAAAGGAACATAAAGAGTTTTAAAGAAATCTAAATGATATACATTCTTCAAAATGAGACGATAAGAGCTAATGGCTTCAACTTAGACTTTGTCTCGATTTCCCATGAACATAAAATCTTCATTTGGGCTTATGGTTTGGGTCGTAAGAAAGCCCTGTATTAAAAGCTCCAGAATCTAGACACCAAGTGTTAGAAGAAACATAAGTAAGATTTGATTTAAAAATCTTATGAAACTCATAGGGTTACCTTTCTTTTCGAACCATTCTTTACATTTAGTGTAGTGTTTCTGAAGGTGTCCAAGTTTTTTGTAAATTTGCACCTGTTGTCATCCTTCTTTGCCTTCTTCACATTAGAATTATTAGCATCATTATTTTTAGGTGGTACTCTTTAATGGCTTGAATTCTGCCTCTTCCTAGCTTTAGATGATCCATCTCCTTGGATAAAATGTGCAACCTTAATACCTTATTGATTCATCCTAGCCTCCTTTTGAACCAATTTGTTATCCAACTCATTCACCGGACACTTATCCTTAATGGCATTATAATTGAGATGGAAAGGTCCATAAAAAGTAAGTAAAGAGTTCAAGATAAATTATACAAGAAATGAATCATCCATTATCATTCCCAAATTCGTTAGCTTGGCAATAAGGTTCGTCATCTCGATGATATGATCATGCATTGAGCGTGTGCCATCAAACTTCATGGTTGTAAGATTTGTAATTAGTTTCCCAGCAAGAGATTTATCTGCAGTCTTAAACCTTTCTTCTATTGCTTTCATGTAATTTTTAGCATTGTCAGGTTTAGTAAGTGATTTTTTATATTGCTTGCCATTGTCATTCATAGAAATATGATGCTCAATCTGTCAGAATTCTCCCAAGCTTTATGGAGAGTCTTTTCCTCATCAGTACTTGTGTTTGCAAGTACAAGTGGTTTTTCAATATAAAAATCCAGATCCAAGCCAAGTACCCCTAAGGTGAGATCAACTTGATCTTTCCATTCTGAGAAGTTGGTTCCCATGAGAATAGGGATAGATGATGCATATGAAGTCAATTGAGCAGGAAAAGGGACTGCAATTTGGAGATACAACAATTTTTAAGAAGGCTTTAAAACTTTAATTAACATATAGTAAGATTTGAATATTTTATGATATGAAAATAAGATGCTTCTATGGGTAGTCATCATAAATTTAACTTAATACCATTAATGGTCGTAATATTCAACATGCATAATTGATTGATGTGTCTATTTAATTTTAATAAGGTTTCTGTGGATATCCTTGGTTTACACATGTACAAACACTCATTAATTGATGATTTAACACATGATTATAGTATGCATGGGGGCAACTAATTTATATATGTTAAATAAATAGATTTAAACATTATAATGGTAATAAAGGGCTAATTTAGAATGGGCAATTATAAGGATCACTATGGTGATACTTAACCTTAATAATACAATTGCATTCATCAAACAACTTAATATGAAAACTGTTGTACATGTTATCATAGAATTCCAATTATTGAAGGATTTAACCTGTAAGGCGCGCCTTATGATTCTTAATTAAAAACATTAATGGATTCTCCTAACGACCAAGTGGGAGACTATAAGTAAAATATTAATTAACCTTTGGGTTACTTAATAGTTTTAGTTTCTTCCCCGAAATATGGTCATTAGTATTTAGGTTTTTAATTAGAATATTTTATTTCCTAACAAAATGGTTCATATTCCAAAATCGAAATGGATATTAAAAGGAGTTAAAATTCCAATTAAATATCTACCTTGATGGATGGTTGAGATTAATTGACCTTTGGAATTTAGGCCATCTCTCTGTAATAACCCTCACTTATGAGACCGTATTTTATAGTAATTACTTAGTATAGTAATTAGAGACCAGTGTTGGGTTATGATTTGAATGTTTATTCAATGTAGAAAAGTTGATATTTATTATGGGATTGCATACATATCATAATTATGGGAAAATATTGCTATGTCATGCTTATTAATATCATCTGAATATAAAATGATATTTGGCTTAATTATGAGACCGGAACCTAAATTTGAATTTAAAATGTCCATATGATAATTTGGAGGTTGCAGTTGATTCCGGAACGTGCGAAATAGTCAAATAATGTACCATATTGTATTTTGTAGTTTTGGGCATTTTTGACTGATTGTGCTTTAATTATGCTATCGCGTATTATTTTATCGCACTTTTGATTAATTAAGTGGAGCATTTACCTTAAGTCACGATTTATGCCCTAAGTCTTCTAATTTTCCCCAAAATCCCTTCCTAAACCTAAGAGAGAGTAAGAGAGAAGTGGAGAGAAAGCTTTGGTGATTGAGAGAGATTGCTACTACACCAAGAAATCTGCATAATTGCTGAATCAAGGCAAGTTTTTACTTGCTAAATTGTGTCTTGAGATAGATGACTTATTATGTTAATGGTGTATTGATTTTAGTTTAGAGAATTTAGGATTTTATTATGTGTTTTGGGTTTTGATTTACTCCCAAAATGATTCATGGGGTTTGAAGATGATCAATAGCATCTTTGATGTTTTAGAATGTTGGTATATGAGTTTGGTTTGGAGAAATTTGGGTTTGGGTAGAAAATGGAGTCCAAGACTCCATAGCCATTTCATGGCAAAATCGTAGGCCCGAATCGATTCGGACCCCTGGGCGAATCGATTCGGTTAAGTTCCAGTGCCCAGGTCTTGTTGACCGAACCGATTCGGAATTTATCCGAATCGATTCGGCAGTCATGCAGAAACCAAAATTTTCTGACCGAATCGATTCGGTCTCCCATCCGAATCGATTCGGTCTCCCATCCGAATCGATTCGGCTATTATGCAGAATCTCAAATTTTCTGGCCGAATCGATTCGGCCAAGGGGGCGAATCGATTCGGTGGCCCTGCATTTTCCAAATTTTTCTTTTTTCATTTTTTAACCCCTTTTCTTTAGGATTATTGATTAGGGACCTTCTTCAATGAAGTAAACATAGGGATTAGAGTTCTAGTTGAGTTGGGACGACATCCTAGACTCGAAAGGGTTCATCTAGGATTCATGCAAGGTGGGATTTAAGGTGATGTTTAGGCATCACTTTTGTCTTGTAGTTTTATATCGGTCTAGAATCTATTGAGGTCAATTTGGAGACTGTAGAATTCAATTCGAGTTAGATTTGACTTGATGATTTATAGTAAAGCCTAAAATAGGCCTTGGGGATAACTTTGGAGTCTAAATTCCTTTTGAGGATGATAGGTTGGTACGAATTACATATAGTCCCGATTTAACTTATACCCTTTTAAATTAAAATGGGGAATTGATAAGGTAAATGATAATTTACTAATCATGTAACGGAAATTAATAAAATGGATGTTACACACCTCTCTAAATACCATCTTAAGGGAAGTCCGCACGATAGGTGAAGCCCCCTGGCTAATGAATGCAGGGTGGATATAGTCCTAGGCCATGGGAGCGCTTGTGGTTACTTTTTCTGCGGGGGTAGGGAGATTCCGGGTGTGGTCTTGGCTACCACGCAGGCTCATGGCTGCTTCCCGACGCTTTCGATAGGATCCCAGGTTGTCTTATGTTAGGCCCTGGAAGATGATGGTTATTTAGGGACGCGCACCATGGGGAAACCCGGATGGGCGGTCTTAGAAGCGTTATATTTATATTTATGACTATTCTAATTATCGAGTTGGACTCGATGGAACATTAATGCCCTAGAGAGCAAACTATGCCGCAAAGAGCATGTTATTGAGATTAGTGCCATATAGAGCACATGATGTCAATTATATTCCTGATAAGGAATGGAAAATGTATACTTGAATTGAGATATGATTAAAGTTGATAAAGGCTCATAAGCACTTTTAATTCTGTTTTATTGTGAATCTCACTCTATGTAGTCCATTCACTAGTTTCAATTTCTTATATGCTGTTAACATGCTAGACTATCATCCATGCTTAGTTATGCATCATTATCATACTTGTCATTTATCTATTGATCACATATACCCGGCCCTGACCGGTTTTCCTTTCCTTGTTGTGTATGTATATCTATATTATCCGTTCAGGTGTTCCGCCGCACGGTCGCCCGTAATGACCTTTTCCTTCCACATGTTTTTGAGGAGCCGTGACATTGTGCGGGTTTCACGGGATTTTTGCGTAGACGCTTCTGTTTATGTTTCTAGTTATGTTCGGTTTATTCGGGCATGTTGCCCAAACTGTTGTAATTGTATAATGGATTTATTATGTAACACTTGATACTATATGTATGTTGTATGGATGGTTTTGACCGAAGCTTTATTCGGTCCTTTGTATCTTTCGGGATTTCTTATATGCGCTTGTGGGGGTTTCCACCTTCTATTTCTGTTATGGGTTGTTGAAAATGTTTTTCTTTCTATTTCAAATCAAAGTTTTTGATAACCCGTTTTCTGGAATATATAGTGGTTATTTCTTATACCTTGTATATTGTTGTGATGCTGAGGATGATATTATCCATGATTTCCTATCTTATCGGGGTATAGGGCTGGCCACCCTTTATTTCGGATAGCGGGTTGTCACAGATGGTATCAGAGCATCAGGTTCTAGAGTCTTTAGGATCTATGCGGACTTGTCATGTTCTACCGTAGCGTTCTTTGATATAGAACTTAATGTTAGGACTGCTTTGCTACCTATATATGCGATCTCCTGCTAAATAGATTGTCTTATGTTATGTTTTAACTCTCTCTCGTCTTTATCTCAGATGCCGCCGAAGAGAGGACGTCCCGCTAGACGTAATAGGGTTGTTGAGGATGAGTTTGGTCCTCCACCGTAGCAGGGGAATATCAGCGCCGCTGAAGTGGCAAATATTGTGGCCCAAGCTGTCAACGCCGCGATGACTGCAGTGGCCCAACAAATGCCACAAGCCCAAGTTAGGGGACAAGAAGCACAAGTTCCCACGGGACCTTCTCAGTGGGAACGGGTGAGGGAATCTTTCCTTAAGGGGCATCCCCCAGAATTTGAGGGAGGTTCGGATGTTATCAAGGCGAACCAGTGGAAGAGAGATATGCAGCGCCATCTTAGGATGGTGGAATGTAATGAGGAGAAGAAGCAGATTCTCGTTACTTTCAAGCTGGTAGGATCGGCCTTGCATTGGTGGAAGTCAATGACAACACCCGAGCAAAGGGATACTATGTCCATTACCAATTTTTGGGCTTTGTTTGATGGGAAGTATTTCCCTCCCGCAGTTCAGAGGGAAATGCAGAGGAAGCTGCAGGATTTGGTTCAAGGGGAGAGGTCAGTTGCTGAGTATGAGGAAGAGTTTACCCGGTTAGCTAGTTTTATACCGGATGAGGTTACTCCAGAATCGAAGAGGATCTCCAAGTTTGTGGGAGGTTTGAACTGGCGAATAAAACAACATTTGCTGGGAAATCCATCCCTAGTGACTTTTGGTGATGTGATGAATGCTGCTTTGCTTCATTGTCAGGAGAACAGATTGTTTTTGCTAAACAAGAAGAAGGTTGTTACTGTGGGTCAAATAGTGAGGCAGGGAGGAGTTGGGAGTGGAGGGGGAACATCCTCTTCTTCCCAAACCTCGGGGAACAAGCAGGTTGAGAGGGATCCTCAGCAGGGGGATTCGTCCAAGCGTCAACGTTTCGGTGGGTTTAATGCTGGCGGTAATAATAACAGGCAAGGTCAAGGTGGTCAGCAACCACAGGGAGGTAGAGGTGGAAATGGTGGTAGGGGACAACATGGACGAGGTGCGAGACAATTCCGGAATAACCAAGGTAGAAATCAGGATATTACGGCAATTAAATGTTTTCAGTGTGGGGAGCTGGGCCACTACAAAAGGGCGTGTCCTCAGTTGGTTGGAGGGCATCTTCCTAGGGCCCCACAGCAGCCGTATGTACAGTTTCCGCCCCAGGCGCCTAATCCGGTTGCTCCTCCTCAACAGGGGCAATTGCAGTACGGAAGGGTTTACCATCTTCAGGAAGCTTTGCTTCCTCCAGCTCCTCCGGCACCACCGGCGATCGAGGGTAAGTTTCTTATCCATGGGTACATGGGTCGAATTCTATTTGATACGGGTGCTACACACTCCTTTGTTTCTAGGAGTTTTGCTCAGACTACGGGTTTGATAAAATCTGCTGAAAGTACTTTCACTAGCGTCGAATCCTCTATGGGCGATGGCTCATTGATTTTCTTTGCATGTAAAAACGTAGGAATTAATCTTGGTGACTTGTGTTTTGAGCCCGATTTGCTCGTCCTTGATATGGTCGGGTACGATTTAATTTTGGGTATGGATTGGCTAGTGAAGTACCGTGCTATAGTGAATTGCTACGGGAAGAGTATAGTTTTTGCGGTTCCGGGACAAGAGATGTTCCTAGTAGTTATGCCTTGTATGGAAGGGAGCACGAGTGCTTATTTATATTGTATTGCGGAAGATGCATCTAGGGATGTCGTGGTTCCCCTCGATTCTCTTCCAATCGTTCGGGACTTGAGGATATTTTTCGGGAAATACCGGGATTACCTCCAAGTCGGGAAATAGAGTTTGTGATTGACCTAATGCCGGGAACTAGGCCGATCGCAAAAGCTCCTTATCGAATGGCTCCTGTGGAGATGAGGGAGCTGAGAGATCAGATTCAGAAGCTACTGGAGCAGGGTTTTATTAGGCGTAGTACCTCGCCGTGGGGCGCTCCGGTATTGTTTGTGAAGAAGAGAGACGGCTCTCTCCGATTATGCGTGGACTATAGAGAGTTGAATAAAGTCACCATCCGGAATAAATACCCTTTACCTCGCATCGATGACTTGTTTGATCAACTTAGGGGAGCTTCCTACTTCTCCAAGATCGACTTGCGGACAGGGTATCACCAATTGAGGATACGGGAGCAAGATGTGTCCAAGACGGCCTTTCTGACCTGTTATGGATCTTATGAGTTCTTGGTTATGCCCTTTGGGCTAACCAATGCCCCTGCAGTGTTTATGGACCTTATGAATAGGGTGTTTCGGAATTTCCTTAACCAGTTTGTCATTGTATTTATTGATGACATCCTAGTCTATTCTCAGACAGAGTCGGATCACGCTGCTCACTTGCGGTTGGTCTTGCAGAGATTGAGGGATCATCAATTGTATGCAAAGTTTGAGAAGTGTGGCTTCTGGTTGAACGAAGTTAAATTTTTGGGACATGTGGTGTCATCCCACGGTGTGTCTGTGGACCCGAGTAAGGTGGTCGCGGTGAAGGAGTGGGGTCAGCCCACGACGCCCACAGAAGTTCGTAGTTTTCTGGGCTTGGCGGGTTATTACCGTCGATTCATTAAGGGCTTTTCTAAGGTTGCTAGCCCATTGACGAATTTGACTCGGAAAGGAGTAAGATTTGTTTGGGACAGTTCATGTCAAGCTGCTTTCGATGAGCTCAAGGATAGACTGACTTCAGCTCCAGTCCTGGCATTGCCAAAGCCGGGGTTGGAATATCTCGTCTTTACCGATGCATCTCTTCTGGGGTTAGGAGGTGTTCTTCAACAAGAGAGGCAACCCATTGCATACGCTTCTCGTAAGTTGAAGCCTCACGAGAGGAACTATCCAGTGCATGATTTGGAGTTCGCCGCCGTTGTATTTGCCTTGAAGATATGGAGGCATTACCTCTTGGGGGAAAAGTTTAGTCTTTTCACCGACCACAAATCGCTGCAGTACTTATTCTCCCAAAAGGATTTGAACATGCGCCAGCGCCGTTGGTTGGAGTTTGTGAAAGACTACCAATTTGATATTCATTACCACCCCGGGAAGGCGAATGTGGTAGCAGATGCCTTGAGTAGAAAGCCTGATGGAGACTTAGCTAAGGTGTGGAAGGCTAAGTGGAAAGAACTCAGCCTGGAGGATGCCGGAGTGAGAGCATTCCTTTCGGTGATGACGATTACTCCCACGATTATAGTAAAGATTGTGGAAGCTCAGAAGAGAGATAAAGTTTGTCAAGATCATACAAGCCAGTTGTTATCGGAGGGAGCGGAGTCGTACTCAATTGGTTCTGAGGGTGGATTACGCTTCCATGGAAGACTTGTGGTTCCCGATGATGGGGATTTGAGACGTGCAGTTATGGCAGAATCCCACGGGTCGAAGTTCACGGTACATCCCGGCGGGGACAAGATGTACCAAGATATGCGTCGTTCGTATTGGTGGGCGGGTATGAAGAGGGATATCTCTGAGTTTGTGTCCCAGTGTACTACTTGTCAGTTGGTTAAGATTGACCACCAGCGGCCGACGGGTTTGTTACAACCGCTCGAGATTCCCGTGTGGAAATGGGAGAGCATTTCGATGGACTTTGTTACGGGCTTGCCTAGATCGCAGAAGGGTCATGACTCAATTTGGGTGATTGTCGACCGTTTGACTAAGTCGGCACACTTCTTACCTGTGCGCACCGATTATGATACCGCTCGTTATGCCCAGTTGTTCATTGAGGAAATCGTCAGACTCCACAGGGTACCCTTGAATATTGTCTCCGACCGAGATAAAATATTCGTGTCCCGCTTTTGGCAGAGTTTCCAGGGAGCTATGGGGACTGAATTGAAGTTGAGCTCTTCCTATCATCCTCAAACAGACGGTCAGACCGAGAGGCTAAACCAGATGTTGGAGGATATGCTTCGTATGTGCATACTCGACTTTAAAGGTAGTTGGGAACAATACCTTCCGTTGGTTGAGTTTGCTTACAACAACTCGTACCAATTTACCATTGGTATGGCACCTTATGAAGCCCTGTATGGCAGGCCTTGTAGGTCGCCCGCTTGTTGGTTGGAAGTGGGTGATAATAAGTTTCTTGGACCTGAGATGATCCAAGATACTTCTTCGAAGATTGAGCTTATTCGAAATCGCATACGGATAGCCCAAGATCGCCAAAAGAGTTATGCTGATGCGGGTAGGAGACATATGGAATTGGAGGTTGGAGATCAAGTGTTGGTGCGGGTGTCCCCGATGAAGGGCATTAAACGTTTTGGGAAGAAAGGAAAGCTTGCACCCCGCTTTGTCGGACCTTTCCCGGTGATTGCAAAGGTTGGTCCCGTAGCATACCAAATTGCCTTGCCGGAACCTTTACAACAAATCCATGATGTCTTTCACGTCTCTTCCTTGAAGAAGTACAGAAGGTGTGAAGGTGCCCTTTGGCACATTCCTTTCGAAGATATCGATTTGCAACCCGATGTTTCTTACGAAGAACAACCGGTTGCTATCCTTGAGTTTGGGGAGCGAAAGTTGAGATCTAGGGTGGTTCCTCTAGTGAGAGTCCATTGGAGTCATCATCATGCAAACGAATCAACTTGGGAACGCGAAGATGAGATGCGGGAGAAATATCCACATCTTTTCTCCTGAAGTACGCCTGAATTTTGGGGGCAAAATTCCCTCATAAGGGGGGGAGTATGTAATAACCCTCACTTATGAGACCGTATTTTATAGTAATTACTTAGTATAGTAATTAGAGACCAGTGTTGGGTTATGATTTGAATGTTAATTCAATGTAGAAAAGTTGATATTTATTATGAGATTGCATACATATCATAATTATGGGAAAATATTGCTATGTCATGCTTATTAATATCATCTGAATATAAAATGATATTTGGCTTAATTATGAGACCGGAACCTAAATTTGAATTTAAAATGTCCATATGATAATTTGGAGGTTGCAGTTGATTCCGGAACGTGCGAAATAGTCAAATAATGTACCATATTGTATTTTGTAGTTTTGGGCATTTTTGACTGATTGTGCTTTAATTATGCTATCGCGTATTATTTTATCGCACTTTTGATTAATTAAGTGGAGCATTTACCTTAAGTCACGATTTATGCCCTAAGTCTTCTAATTTTCCCCAAAATCCCTTCCTAAACCTAAGAGAGAGTAAGAGAGAAGTGGAGAGAAAGCTTTGGTGATTGAGAGAGATTGCTACTACACCAAGAAATCTGCATAATTGCTGAATCAAGGCAAGTTTTTACTTGCTAAATTGTGTCTTGAGATAGATGACTTATTATGTTAATGGTGTATTGATTTTAGTTTAGAGAATTTAGGGTTTTATTATGTGTTTTGGGTTTTGATTTACTCCCAAAATGATTCATGGGGTTTGAAGATGATCAATAGCATCTTTGATGTTTTAGAATGTTGGTATATGAGTTTGGTTTGGAGAAATTTGGGTTTGGGTAGAAAATGGAGTCCAAGACTCCATAGCCATTTCATGGCAAAATCGCAGGCCCGAATCGATTCGGACCCCTGTGCGAATCGATTCGGTTAAGTTCCAGTGCCCAGGTCTTATTGACCGAACCGATTCGGAATTTATCTGAATCGATTCGGCAGTCATGCAGAAACCAAAATTTTCTGACCGAATCGATTCGGTCTCCCATCCGAATCGATTCGGCTATTATGCAGAATCTCAAATTTTCTGGCCGAATCGATTCGGCCAAGGGGGCGAATCGATTCGGTGGCCCTGCATTTTCCAAATTTTTCTTTTTTCATTTTTTAACCCCTTTTCTTTAGGATTATTGATTAGGGACCTTCTTCAATGAAGTAAACATAGGGATTAGAGTTCTAGTTGAGTTGGGACGATATCCTAGACTCGAAAGGGTTCATCTAGGATTCATGCAAGGTGGGATTTAAGGTGATGTTTAGGCATCACTTTTGTCTTGTAGTTTTATATCGGTCTAGAATCTATTGAGGTTAATTTGGAGACTGTAGAATTCAATTCGAGTTAGATTTGACTTGATGATTTATAGTAAAGCCTAAAATTGTCCTTGGGGATAACTTTGGAGTCTAAATTCCTTTTGAGGATGATAGGTCGGTACGAATTACATATAGTCCCGATTTAACTTATACCCTTTTAAATTAAAATGGGGAATTGATAAGGTAAATGATAATTTACTATTCATGTAACGGAAATTAATAAAATGGATGTTACACACCTCTCTAAATACCATCTTAAGGGAAGTCCGCACGATAGGTGAAGCCCCCTGGCTAATGAATGCAGGGTGGATATAGTCCTAGGCCATGGGAGAGCTTGTGGTTACTTTTTCTACGGGGGTAGGGAGATTCCGGGTGTGGTCTTGGCTACCATGCAGGCTCATGGCCGCTTCCCGACGCTTTCGATAGGATCCCAGGTTGTCTTATGTTAGGCCCTGGAAGATGATGGTTATTTAGGGACGCGCACCATGGGGAAACCCGGATGGGCGGTCTTAGAAGCGTTATATTTATATTTATGACTATTCTAATTATCGAGTTGGACTCGATGGAACATTAATGCCCTAGAGAGCAAACTATGCCGCAAAGAGCATGTTATTGAGATTAGTGCCATATAGAGCACATGATGTCAATTATATTCCTGATAAGGAATGGAAAATGTATACTTGAATTGAGATATGATTAAAGTTGATAAAGGCTCATAAGCACTTTTAATTCTGTTTTATTGTGAATCTCACTCTATGTAGTCCATTCACTAGTGTCAATTTCTTATATGCTGTTAACATGCTAGACTATCATCCATGCTTAGTTATGCATCATTATCATACTTGTCATTTATCTATTGATCACATATACCCGGCCCTGACCGGTTTTCCTTTCCTTGTTGTGTATGTATATCTATATTATCCGTTCAGGTGTTCCGCCGCACGGTCGCCCGTAATGACCTTTTCCTTCCACATGTTTTTGAGGAGCCGTGACATTGTGCGGGTTTCACGGGATTTTTGCGTAGACGCTTCTGTTTATATTTCTAGTTATGTTCGGTTTATTCGGGCATGTTGCCCAAACTGTTGTAATTGTATAATGGATTTATTATGTAACACTTGATACTATATGTATGTTGTATGGATGGTTTTGACCGAAGCTTTATTCGGTCCTTTGTATCTTTCGGGATTTCTTATATGCGCTTGTGGGGGTTTCCACCTTCTATTTCTGTTATGGGTTGTTGAAAATGTTTTTCTTTCTATTTCAAATCAAAGTTTTTGATAACCCGTTTTCTGGAATATATAGTGGTTATTTCTTATACCTTGTATATTGTCGTGATGCTGAGGATGATATTATCCATGATTTCCTATCTTATCGGGGTATAGGGCTGGCCACCCTTTATTTCGGATAGCGGGTTGTCACACTCTCCACCTATAAATAGATGCCTTACTTTCATCTAAAAGGTATCCACGAAATACACATATAAAGAATTGTAGGCAAGGAGAGAGAAGCCAAAATTCTCCATTGAAGGATTGTTAAGGTGGTCGGACCGGCGGTAATCAGCGGCGATAAACAGCAACATCACATCCATGACGGCGAAATGAGATATTACATTATCCTTCCTTTCACATACCTATTAGGTGATTATCATGATGTTCACGATATTAGGGTACATATAAATAAAAAAATTTACACTAAGGTGCAATGGCTTTCAAAATGTACCACTAATTTATTTCTTGTGACTAGTAAATGAATTGATTGACGGCTTTCTAGTTTATGGATCCCAGCACTGAAATTCTCCAGCCTTACTTCCACTAATAATATGCTTACCATCTCGTGACCATGCAATACAAAACCCAATTCTTGTGCCCTTTATAAGTTAATAGAAATTTCTGAGTATTTAAGCCCCATAATCGAACAGTTGTGTCTAATATTGTCCATCAAGACTAAATGGAACTAAAAGTAAATCCTTTGTATGATTAACAATAGTTGAAGAACAATGATTAACTACATTGTGTTATATGTGGTTATTGGAGTGACAACACATACACTTAACTTTTTTTGTTTCATTTTCTAATAGTCATGTTACATGCACGGTGGTTGGTTTAACTGTGTTTGATACATGGTGATTGGAACATATATAAGAACCTTGATATTTTATAACTAATTTTGCGATTTAATATTTCATTATTTTACAAAGATGAATAGTTTTTTTCAAAACAATTCTCTGTTCATATATATATCTAATTTTTCTTGAGGTTGATGCCATTCAACACTTGAAAAAATCACGTCGCTTACTACATGGCACTTCAGCTTGCTGGCTGATACTAGCATGGCTTAATGACTCTTGAAAAGAATATGTCTTATCCCCTTTATATTTTTTTCTTCCATTATCAGATTGATAATTGCACTAGTTACAGTGAAGAGAATAGAATCATCCCATCAAAACATAGCCTTATAAATAACCAAAACGGTGTAATCTTATCATATTGGTAAAAACAAAATAGCATATATATATCTCCGCTTGAATGTTTTTTTTGTTAAGGACTCAAATATAGTTTCCAGTTAATTAGCATATTAATTAGAAAATGAAATTAAGTGTTGGCTTCATTAATTCCAGATACTAAAACTTCAGAATCATCCCCAACAGAGATTAGTTAGTTGTTTCATAATGCATATATACAATATAAGTATTGTTGTTTATACCTATTTCTGAATCATGCATCAAGTGCTTTATATTTTTTATTTTAGCATTCAAATGCCACTTTTGTGT
Source organism: Sambucus nigra (assembly GCA_949130495.1). Classification (NCBI taxonomy): domain Eukaryota; kingdom Viridiplantae; phylum Streptophyta; class Magnoliopsida; order Dipsacales; family Adoxaceae; genus Sambucus; species Sambucus nigra. The sequence goes on from OX422215.1 coordinate 334,501,429, forward strand.
TATTAAATACGCTAAAATATATGTTATTTTCTCTCTTTTCCATATGTATTATTTTTAGCTACTAATATGGTATTAATATTCAAGTTTCGTTATTATTACACTGTAGACTTGGACAAAATAGAGGAACGCAATATAGATAACTTGGAGCCTCCATAAGATAATTCCAAAACAACATTGGAAAATGTAGAGTTATCCTTCTCTATCACTGGATAACTAAAATGTAATGTCAACTGTGGGTTTTACATATTGAAGTTCATGAGAGATATAATATAGAATTTGTCTCAGTATACTAAATTAAAGGTAATAAATATTTATTTATAATATTATGTTTCATTGGTAATTACGTTTATAAGGAAAAAATTAAATACAACTTACGTTATTTGATTTTTTTTAGATGAAGGAGTTGGCTAAAAAAATAACCTATGAAAATCACGAGATAGAAGAAGTTCAACACGAGTTTATTGATTTCATTCGTGATTATTTTAAGTGAGCCATAGTTGTGGATAATTTTAGCTTATCTTTTTAGTTAACTTGTTTTTCTTCAATCTAATTAATCATTTTGTGTCGATGTTAAGATTGTTGAATATAGAGAATCGAAATAGTATATATGTAAATATAGTAGAAAACTGTAACTAATGTTAGCAAAAGACTATAAAAATGTGATGTCAAGAATATTTTTTTGTTAGTGAATGGTCGGGATGGAATTTATATTATTATTGTTGTTGATAATGCTGAATGCTCCAGATGGGATTTATATTATCGTTGATGGTGAATGTCCGAATTGGGCTTTGTATTGTTGTTGTTTGCTAAACATGTCATGTTTAATTTTTTATTATTAAAAAAATAAAGAAAACTCTGCCGAAATTTTTATAAAACCTTTCCCATTTATCTCTCCCCTGCCTTAATAAATAATGAAGTAAAAACTAACTTTAAGATTATGAAAATGTTTAATTGTGATGCCTGTGGTGGCCTACATATTGTTGCTGGTTGTGAACGTTAAGGGTGGTCCTTTTTTATTATTATTGATAATGAATGTGCAGGGTGGTATTTATATTATTATTAATGATAGTGAATGCCTGAGGTGCTATTTATATTATTGTTGTTGATGAGGTTTAATGCTCAGGTTGAGATTTATATTGTTGTGGATGGTGAATGCCCGATTTGGGCTTTATATCATTGTTGTTGGTAAAACATGTCATATTATTTTGGATTATTAAAAAAATAAAAGAAACTCTGCTAAAATTTTCATAGAACCTTTCCTATTTATCTCTCCCATGCCTTAATAAAGAATGAAGTAATTTCTTTTTCTTTTTTACATTACTATTTTTTTTTATTTTCTACTTTAATACAACTTTACTAGTTTATTAGAATTTAGTGCATTATTCTTCGCTAAATAATTTTTTTGTCGCTTAATATCACCAAAGATCAATTTCAGTGGTGAAATTTTTATATTTAACGATGAAAAATGGATTAAAGTCTAACAAACTGATAAAGTTGTATTAAAGTCTAAAATAAAAGATTAGTAATGTATTAAAGTAAAAAACTAAAAATTAACTTTGAAATTACCAAAGGCTTAATTTTTTATGCTTGATATTATATTAGGATATCATTATTGTTTGAGCTATATTCTTTGTATAGTTAATCTGTTTTAGTTGTTAGCTCCTATTTGCTTCCTCCTTTTATTCAGATATTAATCCCGTTGGTTCCAATTGCGTATCCAGCGTAGCTATTGCTATTATGCGTTTCCTTCCTACATGAGTGGAGTTAATGTTTACATCAGTGGATATAATATTACATTTATTTGCTGGTTTTTATGTTAATAACATAGGTAGTTTTAGATATCTTTTTATTTGTGAGTTACCCACAAGTCAGGCAGCCCATTGGTTTATACTTATTTTCTTTAATATCAAATATTAATGTCATTTTGTATACTTATTGTTCAAGTTATATTGGTACTTGGAATTTGATATTTGAGTATGAAACTTTTTTCTTTGACTTGACAAATCGTACTTTTATGCATAACATGTTTGGGATATTTGAATAGTATAATAGAAATCAATGCAAAAAATAAAGAAAAAAGAAAATTTTATAACGGTTTTCAGTACACAATCATTATAATGAAAAATTAACCGTCGTAGTAAGTAACTTTTTTTACTTTTTTATAAGTATAAATTTCCAAATAGTGTAAATTTGTATGTTTTGGCATTATTCGGGACAAAAACCACTTTGAGTTATAGGATAGTCTTTATGTGTCTTGATTCCCTTAAGCCTATGATGTTGTGTTGAAGACGAAAAGGCCAAGCTTCAAAGATAGATCATGTCATAATTTTGGTACACATTTGAATCTTCACATGATTTTCGAGATTCTCTCAGGTATGAATACATAATTGTTTATGGTTCTGGGAATTTTTATACGAATGTTATCTTTTATTTATAAATGATTTTTATAAATAGTTTCTGAGTTAAATAAAGTTTAGAGTCGCATGAACTAAGTCTTGCATTTATCCTAGTTCAAATGACTTTATACCTCGTCCAAATAAGATTATTCTCTCGTTCAATTGACATTATTTTCTCATTCTAACGAGATACAATTTTTGTTGAAATGACTTTTGTTTCTCCTTCGAATGATGCGACGCCTTGAAATTTGTGTTTTAGTATTTAAGGTATCTTTGACTCGAAAAATCGGGCATACAGAACAAAAAAGAAACATCTGTCTTTTCTATAATTTGTTTACAAAGTTTTTCAAAAGCTAAAATAAAAACATCCTTAATGTTTCAAAATTCGAGTTCATATAATCCTTATGTCGTAGAAATCTTGGTTTGCACCACTGGTTTGATTCTTCCATCATTAGAAGAACAATGTTCATGTGGTAGACTTTGTCCGTGCCAATTGCAGTGAAGAAATTGTGGATTTCGTATTTCTAATCGTAGATGGTTACTGAGGTTGTATCATTGGATATCGAGGCATACGTGGACTCATGTTTTGTGGACCTCATATAGATGGACACGTACGTTGCATTGTGGAGGAGTGGTTGAAGATAGAAGAGAATCAAGGCTTGTAAAGATCAAGTCATTGTGTAAATCTACTATCTATGCTTTGTAAAATCATATCATAGTGATTGTATGGCCTAGGTCATTCGAGGTTTTTTCCCTTAGTGTTTTCTTCATACATCGGCGTTATGGACTTGTTTTAATTTATCTTCTTAATCTAACTAGATGCATGTTTAGGATTAAGAAGATAAAATTGGAATAATTAAATTGGTTCACCAATTTGGTGCATAATAAAATTGAGAAAATTTTGAAAAAAATGTCTTTCCCTAAAGTACATAGTCGTAGGGGCCACCTCAAATGAGTATCAAAGTTAAAACACTAGGTTGTCGTATGAGTGATCATATGTGTCTTTAGGTATGAATTTCGAAGTGTTTAATGGCTTTAGAACAACTATATTTGATGGAACGAACTATTCTTACTAAAAAATGTGTATGAAGTGTGCACTTAAGGCTATATATGAACGTGTGTGGTTAACGATTGAAAATGGGTGGTCTCCATTAGTCACGAGAGAGAGAGAGAGAGAGAGAGAGAGAGAGAGAGAGAGAGAGAGAGGCCACTCATTTAAAGCCTCTTAAGCCATGGATTGATGTCGACCATAAATTGACGCTATATAATTCTAAACGTTTACATGCTCTATTTTTTTGCAGTCCCCTCGGAGGAATTTTTTTGTATTATGAGCGTGACACATTTAAAGTGTTTTGGGATATACTCTAACTCACCTTTGAAGGAACCAACACTATTAAGGCTTCCAAAATCCAAAACCTCAACACTCAGTTTGAGACGATTAAGATATTAAAGAGTGAGACGTTTGATGAGATCTACACTAGATTATCCGATATAGTTAACTGGTCATATAACTTGAGAGAAAAGATATCTGACAATCGAGTCATAAAGAAAATCTTAAGGTCATTTTCGAAAAGATTTGATCCAAAGGTGATCGTTTTAAACTCTTTGGGTATGCTTGTTTCAACGAAACTAGAAGAGCATGTAGGTGACCTACAAACTTATGAGATTGACATGTTTACCTCCAAGCAAATGCCGAAGAAAGAAAAGGGCATTGATTTTAAAGCCCGAAAGGTAATTCCAACACTGAATTCAAAGATGTGTCCCTGTTGGCAAAGAAGTTCAAGAAATTTCTCAAAATCCAAAAGAAATTGAAAGATGCAAAATGATTTGAGAAAAATAAAAACAACAAGGTCGATCAATTCCCTAAAAACTAGAGTGATAATGATAAGATGGATGAGTCGGATAGTTTTTATGGTTGTGACGATTATGTCCATAGGGTAGCGGAGTGCCCCACTAGACTTAAGAAGGAGGGGAAGAATCCAATTGCATTCAACACCACCCTTAGTGATAGTGATCCGGAAGAGGTAGAGAATTCCCCTATTGAGTGCAACTACATCGCGTTCATGGTTTATTATGTGAGCAATGATGATAAATCTTCTTATGAAGTTACTCATGTGAATGACACTTCCGTAACCATAGTTAGTGAACCCCAAGTGAGTGAGGATGAAGCAAGTGAGGATGAATAGATAGATGAGAGTGAGTTACAAGTTGCCTTCTGTGAATTGTATGCATAAACTTTTAAGGCGAAGAAGTCTAACTTGAAGTTACAAGCTAGATTAAAAGAACGTGTCGTAGAAAATAATGATGTCTTAATTGAGGATCTTAGGGCACGTAATAAGACTCTTCAGGAGAAACTAGAATATGTTTAGGGTGAGAGAGATAGACTTCGTGGTTTGATGGAGGCTATGAAGAAGGAGATTCTAGAGTTTGAGGAGTCTAGGCATTTACCCGAGTCTGGCATAGGAAAACTTGAGGATATATTGAGAGATTCGAGTAAGGTTAAATATGATTTGGAGACTAGGTTTGTCGACCCCTTATTTTTCAAATCAAACTTTGCTTTAAGGATGATGAAACACTTTTTCTTTTCTAAATATTCTTTTCTAAATTTTATGTGCACTAATTTTAACTTAACCAAATTTATCTTGATTAATCCTAAACATGCATCTAGTGATTAAAGAAGGTAAAGTAAGAAAAAGAATACTCACAATGCCAGATGTACGAGAAAACCACAACAGGAAAAAACCTCAGACAACCTAAGCCAGACAATCACTATGAATGTGGATTTATAAGGAAAAAACACAAGTCTTACTCAATGACTCGATCCCCACAAGACTTGATGCTCTTTTGATCTTCAGCCAATCCTCTCACAGTGTCCACACAGAAAGTACTTCTTCTATGATGCTCATCCCTAGCACACGTATACACGTATGTCTCGGTGTCTACCAATATGGCTTGTAACGTATACGATGTTGAACATGGCTCTTCCGCTTCTCCACCGCAAAACCCAGCAAAGTTCTATGTAGAACAAACTCTTCTTGGTGTAAAAAATATCACAATATCATATAGTAATGAAAACTAGGATCTTTGAAACTCTAAGGATGTTTTATACTTGGAAAAGCTTAGAAAACTTTTGTACAGAAACATATTGTTATGAAAACTGAATTCTAGACGACACACCCTTTTGAAACTCTGAGAAAACACACCTTAAATAATATTTTTTAAGTTGGCATGTTGCTCGAACGACATAGGCATGTCGCTCGAACAACTGCTATGGTTGTTTGAACGAAAGTGAGCGTGCATTTGATTTCTACACAACTCTAAACCATATTTATCTCATAATAAACGAAGTATAAATGTTTTCAAACTCTTTTAAAAACATTGTAAAAGCATTTTTTTAATAAAATAACATCCTTAAACATTTTAAAATAAATTTCGAGTCCCATTAAAATTACGCATTCATACTCGAGTGATCCCGGAATGTAATTTGATTGAAGAAGAAATATGCACCATAAACTGGCATGATAAATTCTTTGAAGCTTTATCGTAACGTCTTCAATAAACTTCAATATGTCATAGTTTGTGTGGGATCATGACAATAAAAATCTACCTATGACTCAAACGTGTTTTGTTTCGGGAACAAGTTAAATAAACATACAACGGACTCAATTAGAAATTTTGTTCTTACAAGGTTGGAAAAGTTAGATAGGATGTTAGCCATTATCTAGATCAAAGAAGATAGGTGTGGAATTGTCTTTGATGATTGTATTTCTCCCACTCCCAAATCCAACACTACACGTGTGAGAGAGCCAACTATGAACATTAGGAGTGGTCCACATTTAGGTAAGATTCCCCTGAGTATCTACACTTGCACTAATTGCGGTAGGAAGGATCGCCTTAGGTGTTTTTTTTACGACCTTAAGAATGCTCCTAGAAGTTTAAGAATAAATTCATTTCGATTGCCAAAACCCCCATGCGTCGTTACACACCTACTTGGGTTAGTAAATCGGGCTTAGAGGCATTTGGAATTAGACTTCATGACTCTCGTTTTCTTGCACGTGATTCTTCCCATGATATATCTTCTGATTGATCGTGTTAGCAAATTTTTGTCATACGCTAGTTTTGCTTCATGATATATATTTTATAGTGTTATGGAATGTGTATCTTTTGTATTTTATTTCTCTTTTATTGAGTCTTATTGAAAAAATAAAAAAAGAATTTTGGTTTCATATATTATTTTGAAATATACAAAAATATTTTTCTTTTGATATATCATTTGAAAATACAAAAAGATTTTTCTTTTGGGTCAAAAATATTTTTAAAAACACAAAAAAAAAAAATCTTTTTTTTTGTCTTGAGTTAACACTTATGATCTGGTATCTCGGTGTGCTTGAACCCCCTTCACTTCATTATTTCCATTTGGATAGGACATTTGATCATGATTTTAGATGCTTAGATTGATCTTAATCATGTTCTTAATAGAGTTGTTTTTAAACTTAATTTGCATTTATATTTAACTATACATATGCCATTGCACACACATGCACGAGCTTATTTTAATGTTTGACTTCTCATGCACATTTGAGTTTAGTGAGACATTATCCTCTCAATCTTGTCATCTATTCACATATAAGACTTAAGGGGAGTTGTGCATGTAAGAACCATTGCCCGTGAGGATATGTATTGTTAATTAAAAAATGATGAGTGTGCACAGTAAAGGGTTGTGAGAGGCATGTTAACTCGTCATGAAAGCCATCATTTAAAAGAGCCCAAAAAAAATTAAGCCATTAAAAAGAAAATATCTTTCCAAAAATGACTCTTAAAAGAGAAAGTAAAACTTCAAAAGAAGAATCAATTAGAAAATAATAATCATATGTATTTATATTTTGAGGGAGTTTAGTTGAAGATCAACGGGTTTTCACAATGAGTCATTGGTTGAAAAAGTCGTGTCATGACGCTAATGTTTGGTGGAATCATCTAAATTCTAGACTTGTGTGAACGATGTTTGTTTAGTTCAATATGTTCAATTTATAATTGTCACATATGTCTAAATAGTAGTTTGATGATATCAAGTAGTCAATTAGAGCTTCGTGAGCGTATCTATATGTTTGGATATTGATTCATTTATGTTAGTTACACCCATTCATTCCATCCCACATTTAGGCATATCGATACCGTGTTAACGTGTAACTCAGTTTTATTTTTGAGTCTGTATTTCTCTTATTTTCAAAGTATCTAGTGTTTAGTTCTCTGATTTATCTTTCTTGATTGATGTTAGACATTTTTCTAGGATGGAATCAATTTTTGTTGTTGTCGTTAGAATGAGATCTCAGTGTCGTTTAAAATACTTATTCATGACATTCGATGAATGGCTTCAGCAAGCTTCGCATGAGACGTGATCTACGTATAGTGATAGGTCATTAGAAGGTCGTTGGATAGGTCCCTTCAAATGAGATTCACACGAGGGTTAACTATTTCAGGTCATTAAAACCAAGATTTATGTGGTTTAAGCGAGACCCTTTTGTCGTTTGAATGACATTCATAATCATTTAAGCGACCTGCTTATTTTAAAAAAATTGTCGATCAGTTTCAGTACCTTATAATATATATTCTTTTGTCATTCTCATATGGTACTTTCAGATTGTTTGTGAACAGTTTATATGAAGTGGACATGGATTATTCATGTTTGATTCTTATATTTCATTGTTGGAGGATATTTTGTTTAGTCACATCATTTGCAATAATGATGATTTTTCATGTGGCTATTTACTAGCTATACTTTGTCATATCCTACTCTTTTATTAGTTGGTTACTCATGTTCTTGTAGTTATGATTCATATTCTCATGATAGATATGGTGTTTTCTCTATTTATACCACTAGTTATCTATTTAAGGAAAAAATTGGAGAGATAGATATGTAGTGTATGGGAGATTTGAGATTTTGAGATTTAATCATATTATTCATATATCATTTGCTCCTCCATACTTCATTTGGTATCTTTCTGTTTCATATGTGTAATGATTGTTCTGAGATTCATATTTTTTTGTTACATAACATTATGACAGCTCGTGCTTGTCGGTCTTACATATTGCAGTTTATTTCTTGTATTTATATTTTTGGGTTCTTGGGATAGGACATAGGTCATTAGGCTTGATGTCTCGACTTAACATTTCACTGGTTTTGGTTTTGTCTCGGAATAGCCAAAGGGGGGAGATTTGTAAGGACAAATTTCCAAATATTGTCAATTTGTAAGTTTTGTCATTATTCCGGATATAATCCACTTTGAGTCATACGATAATATTTATGTGTCACGATTCCCTTAAGCCTATGATGTTGTGTTGAAGACGTAGAGGCCAAGATTTAAAGATAGATCATGCAACATTTTTAGTGCAAGTTTCAGTCTTCACATGATTTTCGAGATTCTCTTAGGTATGAATGCATAATGGTTCTTGGAATTTTTATAAGGATGTTATTTTTTTAAAATGATTTTTATAAATCTTTTCTGAGTTAAATTGAGTTTAGAGTCGTTTGAACTAAGTATTGCATTTATCTTGGTTCAAATGACTTTATACCTCATTCAAAGAAGATTTTTCTCTCGTTCTAATGAGAACTAGTTTTCATTATAACGACTGTTGTTTCTCATTCGAAAGACACGACGCCTTGAAATTTGTGTTTTAGTATTTAAGAACTCTTTGACTCAGAAAATCGGGCGTACAATACAGAAAAGAAAGATATACATTCTCTGCAATTTGTTCACAATAGCTTTCAAAAGCTAAAACAAAAATACTCTTATTGTTTCAAGATCCGAGTTTGCATAATTCTTATGTCATAGAGATATTGATTTTCACCACTAATTTGATTCATCCATCATTAGAAGAACTATGTTCATGCATCGGACTTCTGCGTGCTGATTGCATTCCTAATCGCAGACGATTACTAAAGATGTATCAGTGGATACCGAGGCATATATGGACTCGTGTGTAATGGACCTAACATAGGTGGAATCCTACATTACACTGTGGAGGAGTGGTTGAAGATGGAAGAGCGTCAAGTCTTATGGGGATCGATTCCTTATGTAAATCTAGTTTCTATGCTTTGTAAAACCATATCATAGTGATTGTCTAGACTCGGCCATCTGAGGTTTTTTCCCTTAGTGGTTTCCTCGTACATTGGCATGGTTTTATATATTCACGCATTTACACCCATACATAATGAATATGATGATTGATTGTCTTCACCATGTGTGGAAGGACAGTTGGATGTTTCCTCTAGTGGTGATTTTTCACTAACTTTGTTGGTCTCCATTCTTCATGTTGGTCGGCATACCTGTCGAGCAACTATCTTTGGGGTTGATTAAGTGGCCGTTCACTAGAATTTCTTCCACTTAAAGTGACAAGTGACCATTTCTGATTAGTCCACGTAGGTGTATAATTTTTAGGATCAACAGAAGCACCCAATACTTCATTCTTGATGTTTTTATTGGAAGGATGGAGTATATTTTCTTCAAAGTTGCTCGTCTTATGCCGATGTGTGGGACTTGTGAAAATTTTCCATGCTTTGATTTTGTAGTGGCATTTTCGTAAATAATTTGAAAATTAGCGAACCGCTAAAGGGTATATTGGTATTTTTGCACTCTTAACGTCAATCGTCGATACAAGTAATCATTTCTTGCATAATTTTCTAGGTAAGCTATAAGAGGTGGGAATTTGTTGGCTTTTGTATCACTACATTTCCAAGCTTTCAAACACTTATTATTCTCTAAGTTCTCTATTCTTTGAGCTTTCCTTTGCCTCCTATCTTCATTCTATCCATCGTTTCCTCTGTAAGCTTTCTTTTTCTCTTTCTTTCTTTCTTTACAATAACCATGCTTTACATAGTTCACAAGGATTCTCTAAATGAATTTAGGTGGGAAAGGAACATCCCTAGTTGGGTAGAATTAGAAATAATTGTACCACTTGTTGAGGTGTTATAACTTTCCAGAAGGTCACTAGATTCCCTCTTTGTTCATTGTTGAATGTGGTTTCACATTTCCCCCAATCGTTTATGTCTAGAGTTTTGTTAATAATTTGATGTCATTCCAGCTAAAGTAGCCCCCAACACATGGAGAGTGGTAAATGGGATTCATAGGCTTAACCAAATGCACATTGCCCACATTGGAATAACTGAGTTGATGTTCTATTATAAATGGGGTACTAGTGATAACACTTACTGCATGAAAACTAGGTTTGCCAACAGAGCCCTAGTTATCAATTTTCCAGAGTCTAATAAAGATTATTTTATTTATGGGGTTATTGTGAAAAATTGCCAACATGCCCCTCTTCAAAGAGGAGAATCGTATGATGGTCCTGGATGCCCCTAAGTAGGACACGATATAGGTTGCTGAATTTAATTAATGTATTTTTTTTTTTTGCTAACAAACCGTTTGATGATATGTTGACCAGTATTTTCTTTTCCTATTTTTGATGATATGATGACCAGTATTTTCTTATCCTATTTTTCACAGTTGAGAGAAAGAAGAAATGTCCCAAAGAAGAGGACGTTAATATTCGTGAATATAAATTCTTATGGAACCTTCATTAGAGGATTGACGAGGAATGCCTAAGAGTTTCCTCGTATTTGTTGCAGTATAGAAGTTCAATTACCTCATTTGTTGCTAGGCCCGCACGTGCTGCAGCTTTATCCCACATAAATCTCTAAGAGGAGTCAATTCCTACTTCTTCGGCTAAGGAATATGTTAGTGACGAGAAGGAATTTGAGACTTCATCCTCTTTTGAGTTATTGGATATATCTATTATTCCCACTTCTCCACTTGTTAGTATGGGAAAGAGGAAAATCCCAGATTTGATGACTGGGGCTTTGTCTCCAACTGCTAAGAGAGATATCGAGAAAACTAACAAGGATGTTGATACCAAGAATCCAGAAAAAACCTCTAAAGTTGCTAAAAAAATTCACCAAGTCATCACTACTGGGGAGATTAATACTGTTGCACCTCAATTCAAAAGGTTAAGAAAAGGTCTGTTTGAGAAGTAGGTAGAGAAGAACTCTGCCGACCAAGAGTTGGTTGAGAGGATTCACGAGGATTTGGTTATTACAGGGTCATCCTCAGTTGTTATTCATCCTGGTGTGCCCAGGAAATTAATCGAGACTAGTACCCGCTCTGCAGATATAGAAACTCTTGCTCCTCTGCCATGATTAAAATTGGTAGAAAATGCTTGCCAAAGTTTGTCTATGGTAACCATTTCCCCTCTATTACTTGCCCTTAATGTTTTGTTTTTTACTCCTTATAATATGATGTTGTACTTTGTGTAGTTTTGGTGAATTTCAATCAAATCTTGGAGAAGGACGATCAAATTCATTCTTTGGGAGGGGATGTTAAGGAGGCCCGTGAGGGTTTAAGGAAATTTGTTGAGGCTTTAAGGTAGCTATTGGAGTCCAAATAGAAGACTTGGGATGTTGAGATGAAAATGGCTAATGAGAGAGCCACCATTGCTGAAAGAAGACTGGTAACTGCTAAAAATAAGGCCAAGATGACTGAAGATAAATTGGTGGAAAATCAAGCTCTCTTGAAGTCTTTCGAAGAGAAAGTTGTTGGCCTGTCCTCTGAGCTGGTTGCAGAGAAGGCCAAGAATGAGAAGATAAAAAAAGAATCTTTCAATAAAGGTTGGGATAAGTCATTTCTAGATGCCTTTTCTCAGATTGAGTTCGTTAAGAAGAAATATTTTAAAGATGGATAGTTGGAGGCCCTGAAGGAGGTTGGCACTTCAGAGGACTCTGAATTGTTATTGAGACATGATCCAGGCTCTCCTTCAAACTTGGAGGAAGATTTTAATGATGAGGAGGGATCTGAGGAATCCTCCATTCAAACTATTGGGTCTACTTTAAAGTCCTTTGGTGGAGCTATTCCCTTTGCCTACCAGCCCTCTAGGAGCAATGTTCAAGATAAGGAAAAGGTTTAACTCCTTTATTTTTCTTTTTATTCATCTACTCTGTAACAAGACCAGTAGTATGTAACACCTTTTTGTTTATCAATGAAAACATTTCTCTTTTTTGCTAAATGTGTTGCACTTATCATACTTATGCCTTTTTGCTTGGTTGAATGAAATCTTATACTTAGTGTTATATTTGCCCGGTAATCCCACTTGTGTACTTATATTTGCAATTTTTAGTTTGATGCTAGGAAAAAGGCTATAGTTTCTTCTCAATTTGACCTGGTCAGGTGGAGTAAAAATATTTTGAAATATGGCCATATCCCTTTAACTGAAGAAGACTTAATCGGCTAGCTTGGTCTAGATATGTCCGACCAAGCTAAGGAGTCATACATCCACATTTACTACTTACGAGATGATTGAGGATCTGCAAGAAGACCACAAATTTACTTTATCTTCATTCTATGTTGACTATGAGGCTAAATACAAAGCATTGAATGAAGGTTGGGGCTTTGAGAAGAAGTTGGAAGAATATGCCTCTATGCACAGAAATAAAGAGTTCCCATTGAACCGAGATGTGGATGAAGCCAAGGAGATAGCCAAACTTATTGAGGAAGAAAATAATAAGTTTAGAAATGATTTGGATAGCTTGAAGAAGTCATCTACTAGTGGTGCTGATGAAGGTGGGATGAGAATGCCAAACTAGCCAAACTAGTGGAAGAACTTAAAGCTCTGAAGAAAAATAAGCATGGGCAAACTTCCAAGAAGTAAAGAACTAGTTGACCAACTGTAGATCAGACTAGAATTAATAAAACACTAACCGATCAAGATACTCAGTTGAAGTCAAAGAGTTAGGCTATTGTTGATTTGTTTGTGAAGTTGCAAGCTAAGGATAAATTCATTGCCACCCAATCTGTTTCAGTCAAAGGTGAAGAGTGATGTTTTGAAGAAACTTCAACATTAAGTTAAAAGGTTAACCTTTTAATTTCACAAATAACTTAGAGAGATGTGTATGGAAGGATATAATGAGGTTATTAGCCATGTTAATGATCATCTTTCCTAAAGCCACCCTAAAGGATACAAGTGGGGATGGACCAAATGTTTAAGTTTGTTAAAATATGATCGAATAACGAGTTATGTTACTATAATAAGCCTGGTCTGCTAGATTGTAACAAGCCTCCATGAAAGTTAGACATATCACAGATTCCTCCGGATGTTATTCCCCAGTTCTTAATTACCAAATACTTAGGAGACTATTGTCTACATGATGTACACAAAATAGTTTGTCCTCCTCCACTGATCAATGCACCGAGTAGTAGTAATAGGAAAATGCTGAGGGATTTCAACTTCATCAACTCCCCTTATACTCTGGATGATCCTCCTATTGGTATGGAGAGAGTACAGCAAACTTCCAACACTCAAGTAAAACGTCCAGTTGAATAATTTTTCTATATTTTGTATTCTTTTGATCTTGAATGTAATACCATTAGAATTTGAATAAAAATTCATACGTTTGTGTTGTCAACTTATGATTATTTAATCACTTAGTCAACTGAGTTATCATTTAATAATGAATTACTAAACTGTGATTGTAAGGCCATAGATTATACTAATGTACTTAGATGAAACTATAAATAGTTTAATTGATCCAAGTTTACCATCAATTATTAGTGATGACCAAGTGTATGAGGAATATATGTGTGTATTCTAAGTGGTAGGAATTTTTACATGTCTTCCTGCATTTAACTTAGTTGGGTAAAACTTATTTGTAACTTGTTTTGAGTTGTATACGAAGTTTTACAGACTTCTTATTCTTGACTTGTCAAAGAAGAAGTCATACATGAAGCAAATTATTAGTTTCGACCAAGTGTGTTAGAAGTGTATTCCTGTATTTAACTTGGTCAGGTAATACTTCTTATTCGTGACTTGTTAATACGAAGTCATATATGAAGTAATAACTTATTATTAGTGAGTTGAATATACGAAGTCATACATGAAGTAACAAGTTGGGAAAGATATGATTGTGTATTAAAATGTTGCTACAGGTCGAATTTGATAAGTTCAACCTGATTAAGTATTTACTGGTGATCGGCAAGAGCTGAATACTAAGTGACGTTTTTTATTTGTTGTTTATGGGGGATGTATGTCGCCGTACCCCAAAAAAATTAAAGGAATTAAAATCAAGATATTCCTTGAACTTAACAAATATGTGTGCTGAACATAATGAAGTACAATATGTCAATGCCTTAAATTATAGATAATATTTTCGAATGTGCTCGGCATTCCAAGGTTTTTATTAATTCTTATCCTTCTAGTGTCTCAAGTTGATAGGTCCCTGGTCGGATGGCTGCTGATATGCGATATGGGCCATGCCAAATGGCATCAAGCTTTTTGACCTTCTGGATGACCTTCTTGAGGCAATAATCACCTTCTTTTAAGTTAGTCGACCTGAACCTTTTGTTATAAAAGCGAGCAGTCATGTGTTAGTACGCAGCATTTCTGAGAGCAACATCTTCTCAAACTTCCTCTAACATGTCTAAGTTCAATAGCCTCATCAAGTCACTTATAGGAAGATCAAAATTTAGCACCTTGTGAGTTATTAGGCCTATCTCGACTGGTACCATGGCGTCTGTCCCAAATGTAAGCATGTAAGGTGTTTATGCAGTTGTTGTCATTGGCGTTGTCATGTAAGCCTAGAGAACAAAATGTAATTCATTAATCAAATTTCACTTGGCATCATCAAGCCTCTTCTTCAGCCCATTGAGTAAAGTTTTATTTTTCACTTTCGTCTGACCATTGCTTTGTGGATGGCCTGGTGCCGAATGGAGTTTCTAAATCTTAGACTGCACACAATATGCTTTAAATTCATCATTATCAAACTTGGTTCCATTGTCCATAATGAAGGCATATCGCATGCCATACCTACATATGATGCTCTTCTAGATGAACCGATACACCTTTTCATAAGGAATTTTTATCAATGGTTATGCTTCCATCCATTTTATGAGATAAGCAATAGCAACTACCAAGTACTTGAACTTATCTTTGGTGGTGGCAGTGGGCCGACTTAGTCAATTCCCCAAACAGCGAATGGCCAACGAGAAGTGATTGGTACTAGAGCAGCGTTGGGTGTTTTGTGAATTGCAGAAACGCTGGCACTTATTACACTTTCTTATGAAGGCCTTACAATTTGATTGTATAGTCGGCCAGTAGTATCCCTATGTGTTGATTCTCTAGAGTAACAATAGACTGAATGAACTCCACAAGAACCTTCATGCACTTCCTTAATAAGATCTTCAACCTCCAACGAATGAACACAACTGAGTAAGGAGATAGTTAATCCCCTTCTGTATAAAACTCCTTTATCCAACACATATCTGGCTGCTTTGCACCGGAGTTTTTTTGCTTATTTAGGATCAGCGGTAGGGCTTCATCTTTAATGTAAGCCTTGATCGAATCCACCCAATAAGGTCATAAATCTACAGTAATGAAACTGACCACTAGATCCTCGTCTATGCTCCTGTTTGCCAAGATCTAAATTAGAATGCTTCTCCAAAGTTCAACTCTTATTACTGAAGCTAGTCGAGAAAGTGCATCAGCTCGGGCGTTAGCTATTCTTTGTATCCTATTCATTTTCACGCCTGGAAACTTGGAAATAACTTCCCTATCCTTGGCTAAGTATTTAATCATCAATTCTCCCTTGACTCCATATAGATTAAGTACTTGGTTGACAAATAACTGATCACTGTGCGCCACTACTTGCTCTATGCCTAATGAATGGTTTAATTCCAGTCCAACTATCAAAGCTTCATATTGTGATTCATTGTTTGATGCATTAAATTGAAACCTAAGGGACTATTGAACAATAATATCATCAGGAGTAATGAGTATGATACCTTCTCCACTTCTAGTTACACATGAAGATCCATCCACATATAAATTCCATAATAAGATATCACTGTTGAAGCTCTTTATAGACAGAACTCGATGGTGGAATATCTTATTACTCTTGTTTGCATATTTGTGAGCCATTTTTTGAGTTCTGGATGATTCAGGTTGGTCGGCTATGACTTTGTCTTGCTTTTGACCTAAGTTCTCTTCCGAAGAAGTCTGCTCGGAAGGAAAGTTTTATTGATCGGTAACCTCTGGATAGGGGAACTCTGTAATGAAATCCGCCAAATCTTGGCCTTTTAATAATGACCTTGGTTCGTAGACAATGTCATATTCTCCTAATTCTACTTTTCAGTACATCAATCTTCATGACTTCTCAAGTTTGTGGAGAACTTACTGAAAAGGTAAATCAGTATACACAATTATGGTGTGTATGCTTGTAAATAAGTCTCCATACGCCTAAAAGCTTCAATAAGTGCTACGGTTAGTTTTTCCAAGTGTGGGTACCTGATTTAGGCCCCCTGAATGCTTTGTTGGTGTAGTGAACTAGTTTATAGATTCCATTATCCAATTGAACTTGTGTCGAGCTAACTGTGGATTCAGAAACAGCTAAGTAAAAGTACATTTTTTTCCCCAAAGAAGGTCAGGACAATAAAGGTGGTGATCTTAGATACTTCTTCAATTCTTGGAATGCTTCTTCACATTCTGCATTCCACTCAAAGGTTTTTCTCAGTACATTGAAGAATCGCAAGCACCTATTTGTTGCACGGGAAATAAACCTGTTTAAATCTGCTACTCTATCAGTAAGCCTTTGTACATCCTTCTTACAAGTCAGTGACTGCATTTTTATCATAGCTTTTATTTTGGCTGGGTTGGCCTCAATTACTCATTGGTTTACTATGAAGCCTATGAACATTCCTTCATGTGCATCGAACACACACTTGGTCGAGTTTAGCTTCATCTGATGCTTTTTCAGTTGATCAATAGTCTGACGAATGTCCTTGATATGATATGAATCCTTTTTCCTTTTAGTCAACAAATCATCCACATAAACCTTAATATTCTTCCTAATATTATCTTCAAACAACTTATTGACCAACCTCTAGTAAATTGCTCCAGCGTTTTTTATCCCAAAGGGCATTACATTATAGCAAAAAGTATCTCGTCTGGTGATGAAAGAAGTTCTTTCCCTATCTTCTGGTTTCATTCGTATCTAGTTATACCCAGAATAAGCATCCATGACTCTTAACATCTCATTACCTGATGTAGCATTTATGAACTGATCAATTCTAGGCAGGGAAAATTTGTCCTTTGCATAGGCTTTATTAAGATTAGTAAAATATACACACATCCTCCACTTGTCATTTTTCTTTTTGACCATCACAATGTTGTCCAACTAGGATGGATATTTGATGACCTCACTAAATTGGGCCTTTTGTAGTTTCTCAACCTCTTCCTATATAGCTTGATTTTTCTCTAGACTTAACATCCTACACCTTTGCTTGATTGGCTTGGCATCCTTATTAATGTTGAGATCATGATAGAGGAAGTTGGGATCAATCCCAGACATGTCCTCGTGACTCCAAGTAAACACATTCCTTCGTTATCTCAAGAATGCAATCAAATCCTATTTAAGGAGTGGATCCAGTGTGGAGCCGATCTAGGTGGTTCTCTTCAGTTTGTCATCACCTAGGATTATTCTTTCGGTGATGGCTTAAATAATCTACCCTTTGACTAACTCCATTTCATCTCGGGGATCCAGAGTTTCAAAATCTGATTCATTGTTGGTCTCCGTAGTATCTACCTGGTAAGTGGTGGTCTTCTTCGCCAAACCAACCAAGTCTTCTTGCTCGGTTGAGGAGTAATATCACTCTCTGACCATCTTTTGATCACCTTTCACGATGCCAACCCCAAAGTGAGTTGGGAACTTTAAACACTGATGGACTGTGGATGGAACAACTTCAAACTTCTTTAGTCCCACCGTGCCGAGGATCACATTATACACAGATTGAACATTTTTGTCCATGATAAAGAAGCGTATCTTTTCAGTATGGCTTGCTGGTCAAGTGATGAACAACAATTTTAGCTTAACTGTTCCAAGGGGGTAGACTTATTTATGTAAAAAACCTATCAATGGTTGTGGTATGGTTCTAGTTGACTGAATTACAAATCTAAACTCCGAAAGTAGGGGTAGAAAATGATATCAGTAGAGATCCCATTATCAATCAAAACCTTAGTGATGATGGTATACTGGATTCTAAACGTGAAAACCAACAGATCATCATGGGGATACACTACCCCAGAAAGGTCATTCTTAGAAAATCTTATTATCGGTTTATCTATATTGACTTTCCTACGCCTATCATCTTCATTCATATTGATTCTCTGGATATAAGAACAGGCTTGTGCTTTATTCAGGTAGGCCTTTCTCTCTTTAGTGTGATCTCATCCTTCTACATTGCCACCTGTAATTACATGATAGTCCAAAGAGGCAAAACTTATCATAGCTACCTCACACTCTAGTTGCTTAGGCTTCTTTAGCAGGTTGGGATCATCTTCATAACCATATTCATGGTTTCTCTTCCTGTTATCTTTAGGTTTGCATGGAGAATTCGATCTTCCCCTTATTTCTCTGACTTCTCGTCGATCAATAAATTTGTTTGTCTTTCCTCGGTGAAAGAGGGATTCCACTTTGTTCCTCAAAGTAATACATGTATCGTTTGTGTGACCATGATCCTTATGGAACTCATAATATTTAGATTTGTCCCTCCTGTAAGAAGGTGCCCTCAACCTCTCAGGACATTGTAAATATTTATTGTGTTTGATTTACTCTAGGATATGGTGAATATTGATAGTAAATGGAGTGTATGTTCCATACTTTTTGATCTTCTCATCCTTATTAGGTTTTCGCTCCTTCTGATCCTTCTTCTCAAACTTAGTGGCTGAACTCTGCTTTGCCTCCATTTCTTCCTCGGCATTTATGATTTTTCCTTCCTTAGCCATGAGCTCAGTTATGGTTTTAGGAGGATCTTTGGCCAGATCGTAATATAGATTTTCTGGAAGTAATCCACTCATTAAAGGGGTGATGGGTATTTTCTCCTCATAGTCAACCACTTCTAATTTCTCGTTGTTAAACCGAGTAATGTATTCCCTGATAGTTTCCCCTACTCACTGCTTGACACTTAGGAGATGGGCTACTCTCTTCACTGGCTTGGCCCTAAAAGAAAATTATTAATGAACATATCGACAAGCTGGTTGAAGTAGTCAATTAGTACTCGGGGTAAGTTATTATACATGGTGCAGGAAAAAGCTTTACATCTCATCTCATTAGGAACAGAATAGATATCAGTTGCAGCTTGATACTGTTCTATGTATAAAACTGGGTCAGTTTTACCATCATATTTTTGGGTGACCACAGGGGATTTAAACTTGGATGGAGTTGAGAAATAAACAAAATCCTCAATGAAAGGAGACCCTTTGATGAAGTTCCTCTGCAATGGATTCTTTGCCTTTGCCATTTCTCCTAGTCGATCTTCTAATCACTAGATTGATCTCTTCCATGAAGGGTTGCCTGCATTATATTTGTGTGAAGTGTGACACCCCTCCTAATTAAATACCGGGTGATCAACCCTTTATTAAATTAAATCAGTGTCTGGTGGGTTCATTCTTAGCATCACTGTCGTAAAACAATTTTCTTTATTAATCACCTAATAAATAATTAAGCTTAGTGTAAAAACATTTAATTTTATTTATTAAACTCCATTGTTAAAATCCTATATGCATAAACCCATTTATGAATACTGCTAACGATAAAAATTAAACCATTCAAGTGAGATGAGACAACAAAATTAATCAATCCAAATAAGTATCCACATCTAAGGCCAACGTAATAGATGAAACAATACCAAGTAAAAACTGAATACTAAAACAATAAAAGAGCACAAAATCACTATCAAGTCTAAACATAATCGGGAAATGGACGACACATGCCCTAACTAAAAGGACTAAATAAAAATATTAGAAGTCAAAGGATGAAACGTCTACTGCAAGGACCTGCAACTCCCACATAAGCTGCAGCACGTCCACTAACCAATGAACTATACATGACGCCCATGTGGCTGGGCACCTGTAATATATATATATATATATATATATATATATATATATATATATATATATATATATATATATACAAGATGAAGAAAAGATGACAGAAAAGGGGTTAGAGACCAAGTGTAAAACAACTTTAAAATAGTTTAACATGTATTTAAAATGCTTACCAGATGATAATACATACATGTTAGTACCTCGACACTCACTTGAGAATTCTCACCTCTCAACTAGTGTGCACGCCTAACGTACTATCGAATTAACCTAGTTAAATCTAACCCAATTAATTAGTCCGGCCATATCTCCATTCACTAGGCCTAATCCAAGTAATCTCATAACCACAGATTATATTTGATGACCCTTTTATTAGGAATATTTTAAGCTAGTTATATTCATCTCAATACAGCTTAAGTTCTCAACTACTTATTTCATTTAATATTAATTATTCAATTTTATCTACATACAAGCATAGTAGATTAATCAAAGGTACATATATTTATCACTCATAATATATATACTAATAAGGCACCCCACATAAATATATGGTGCAATCATACTCTGCTATCAAGTCCCCGTATCTCTCGTAAAAAGGGAAATACTAGTTCGAAATCACTTTCGAACTGTATTAACACAAAACACACATATTGGAGGCGAAACATAGTTCAAGTCACTAAGATGTCCGAACATACCCTCATGTCTCTTAGGACCTTCTGACTATCACTCTCGAATAGCTTGGACCAAGGATGCTATGTTCTAGGGTACAAGTCAATATCCCTCATAAAGGTTCAATCGAGATAAGATTATCCCGGTGCGAAACCTCCGTGATAGCAAGTAGTGCGGGTATGATTACACACAAATATGCCATTGTATATATATATATATATATATATATATATATATATATATATATATATATATATATATATATATATATATATATATATATATATGCACCCATACATGTTCACGTCATTCATCTAGGTACACTCACGACCCATAATATGTTTTAGCTATGCATAGAATATAATGCTCGAGTTGTACATACAATTAAATTATTCTTTTCATTCTCTCAATTACTATAATTCCGTAAGTACTTCTCGACTCTCGAAGTGTACCCTCTTGATAAATATAAAATCAGTAGGATTACCCTCATTACCCTACTGGTCTAAGTCTTTCTAAATTCCCCCAAGACCTACTTTCACGTACGCACGATTTCTCACTCAATTTATAACCTCGAAACCTCACGATTAAATTTCACATAAACTCGTCTTACCCGGACTCTACTTGTACCGTAATCGTCCTTCTTATGTTCCATTGTGATATTTAAATTATGTCCAAAGGTCCTTACACATTTGGAATTGGATTAAGATAAAAAGGGGAAGAAGTTTAAGATTTCTGGAGGAGTCGATCGATCGATGAAAAGGGATTGATCGATCGATCCAGTCGATCGATCGACATTCTTGAGTCAGTCGATCGATCAAGAAGGTGTTAGCCCAGTTTCTGCAATTCTAACCTACAGGTTTCATCCAATATAAATCCTCAAACCTCCATTAACATGTCCCAAACTCCCAACCAAACATCATGAACATTATATAAACTAATATAGAAGATTTCTAACTTAAAACATTCACAAATTCAACAAGAATCGTCATCAAAGGGGATTAATTCAAGAATTTATCATTTAACCCAAGTTCATCTAATTTTTCTCATGAATTCATTTAATTTATAGATTTTTATCTCTACTGGGCATCAATTTCGTGGATAATATTCTACATATGACAGATATCTATCCTAACATGGTTTCTACTCCAAATTTGCAATAAATATCTCTCAAACAACATTTTATTTTCATGAAGACATAAGAGAATTAATTCCTACACTATCATGGATGTTTTATCAACTATAGAACAACAAGTTCCCAACGGATTTGAGTTGTATAAGAACATTTCCCTTCTCCTGATCTACGCGTTGGTGGTGGAATTGATGATAGTGGTGTAGGGTTGGTGGCTCTCCTCCTTGGAAGCCTTATCTCTTCTCTTTTCCTTAGCCTCTCTGCAACTCCAAGGTTTCTAACCCTCGATAACTCTAACTCTCATCAAATATAACACTCCAATTTTCCTCCATAATTAAGGCCTAAAATGGGTAATTATAAAAATGCCCTCCCAAGTTTTCGGTTAGGCCTAAAAACATCCTGAGACCCAAACTAAACCCTTGGGTACACTTTTCTGACTATCTCGACTCTTCCAGACACATTGGCGCACTCGAAATGACCATACGGGTGACATAAATAATTCACTTTTTACTCCATTAATTTAGTCCTGGCATGACACATTCGCGTCCCAACTTAATTTATGTAATTGTCGTATTATTCACTCGTGACAATTTTCATAAATTCAATCTCATATATTACTTTACTCATCTAGTAATATTTAACATTATTCTTACCAATAGTTACTAACTCTCGTCACACTAGTAAATATTTATTTTAAAAATCTGGATTAATATTAAATTAATTTATCCCAAATTAATTTAATTAATCTCATAATTAAATGCCATAAAAATACGAGGTATTATATACTTCCCCCTAATAATGGAATTTCATTCCAAAATTCAAAAAATAAGCCATACATGGTAAAAATAATTTCGAATACTTTTCGCGCATATCTTCCTCGCACTCCGAGGTGGACTCCTCTACATTATGATGCTCCCACTGAACCCGTACAAGTGGGACTACCTTCGACCTTAATTTCCTCTCGCTATGGTCTAGGATAGCCACTGGTCTCTCCTCATAAGAACTTTCGGGATGCAAATCAATATCATCTATCACAATATGAGTATGGTCCAAATCATCCCGAAGATGTCGCCTCAACATCGAAATGTGGAATACATCATAAATACGGTGCAAGTGCTCTGACAGCCCAAGTTTGAATGCCACTGGTCCAATCCTCTCGATAATGGGAAATGGACCTACGTACCTCGGAGCCAATTTCCCTTTCTTCCCGAACCTAATTACTCCCTTAATATGAGACACTCACAGTAGTATTTGTTCTCCCACGCCAAACTCCCAGAAAGACCGCTTTGCATCGGCATAGCTTTTCTTCCTTTCATAGGCTACCCGAATGCGACTCTTAGATAACTCAATCCTGGTTGACGTATCCTAGATCACCTCTGTCCCAAGTAGCTTGTTGTCCCCCACCTCTATCCAATAAGTGGGTGAACGACAAGGTATTCCCTACAACGCCTCGAAAGGGGCCATGCCAATCGTAAACTAGTACGGTTATTATAAGCGAACTCTACCAGAGAAAGGTACTGCTCCCAACCTCCTCCAAAATCAAGTACACACATGCGTAGCATATCCTCTAGCATCTGATTATATGCTCAGTTTGTCCATCTGTCTGGGGGTGATATTCCGTACTCAACCATAGCTCGGTACCCATGGCCTCCTGAAAGCTTTCTGATCAGGCATAAATATTGTATATTTATCCCCTTAATTTCGGTACTTTTATGAACCCGAGCGGTGCAATTGATGTGGATTTAACTCGAAATGATACTACTAACCTTCTTTGGCAATTATTTCATGTTTTGTGTTTCTCTTAATGTGTTTTACAGGTAAAATTATGCAAACGGTGCGAAAGAGAAATCGAAACAATGAAGGAAAGGCTAAAAAGGTTAGTAAGGCAAGTTCAAGGTAATTTTCATAATTCTACAACCTGACCCCGGAGGTGGAGACTACTGGAAAGTTAAATAGTTCAGAACAACGATAACACTGGAAGAAACGACACCTAAATATGAGCTACGGTGAAAGAGTTATGATCCCTCGAAGTTGAAGAAAAATTCTAGAAAGAAAAGAAGAAAGCTTGAAAATTTTATAAATGTGGAAATGAACAAAATAAGTCTCCAAACCAGCAAGATCTTCCTAACCACAGTGCGAACCGATTCGGGGGTAAACCGGTTCGGGGTACCTACAAACCGGTTCGAGGTGCCTGATGCACGAAATTCCACTTGAAAGTTGATTGGTCCAAAGAGTCCTATAATGTACAAACTCTTCTAAAACGTACATGTATCATTGTATTGTCTTAGAAAATATAGTTTTGAATATTTTTTTATAGAGAGACAAGTAGGAGAATATCCTAGGAACATAGTTTTGATTTGGTGTTGTTCTCTCTATTATTGTTTTGCATGTTATTCTTCTTGCATGATTCAGTTCGTTTCTAAGTTCATAATAATTCCTTTAATGTTTCAATACACTTCCATAATGATTTCTTCCACATGCAACATAGTTAATTCATGCATAGTTAGGTTTAATATGTCAATCTCTTTAGGGTCGGGATGCATGAACTCAACCCGATGTGATAGTTGCATGTGTATAAAATTAATCCTCTAAACTTAAGGATTTATTATGACCGTACTGCGTAGCGAACACAATCATTGTAAATCTTTGGATCTCGATTTCTCAAGGGTAATCGGTATGCTTTAGACTGCAAAGCGAGTGTAGATATTGTGTTACTTATTTACTCGTCCTCTGATTACGTATGGTGCGGGCTTGAACCTCATATACATAATGCTTGGGAGTACTAAAGTCTAGGTCTGATTAATCACTTAAATTTATGATTAGTTTTATACCAGCAATACACTAGGGCTGAGGGATTGTATTCCCACCTTGTTTGTCTCATCATATAGTTCAACTTTTAGTTCAATCATCATCAGTCTTTTAGGTAATATAGAGTAATTGCACTTCACTATTCATGATTTCATTAATTAATCATTTTCAAAATTGCATCTAGTTGTAGCTATTCCATAATCCAAATCACATTTTCCTTCTTTTTAGAGCCAAGTTAGGGTTAACAGTCTTACCTTTGTCGTCACGTTCACGCGTCCTAGTTCCCTGAGGATTCGATACCCAGATTAGCCACTATACTTCGCAAGAGTGTAGTTAAAGTTTAGGTTTTTGTATTACAATTGGAAGCCGATAACAATGACTAGCGTATTTACACGGACGCTTGGTTTCCACCTCAATCATATTCCCAGAAGCTTGACACAAAAATCTAGTCCCTGTCGGACACGATATCTAGCCTCACTATCTCATCAGTAAATAACTGAGCATACTGTCCAGTAGTGTAGTCTGTTTGTACTAAGAGAAAATGCGTTACTTTGGTCTAACGATCCTCCACTACCCAAATAGAATTGTGACCCCGTTGTGATGTAGGAAGCCCAGTGATGTAATTCATGGAAATTCTCTCCCATTTCCACGTAGGATCCATGGATGCTTGATCTTGACCTTACTGGGGCTTTACGATAATCGATTGGGTGTCGATTAGTTCTGGATATCTCTCTTAGAGGATTTCTATTTGCTCGGGGTCCCAAACGGTCAAAACGTGAAGCTCTACGCAATATTTCCAAAACGCTTGGTCTTTTAGGAGAGAGAGAATGGCCATTATAGAATTTTGTGTATCTGAGCGATGAACTCACTCCTGGATGGTAAGACCTCTCTCATGAAGATCTGGAATAGCTATATCGGTTGTGCCTAGGAGGTGGAGGTGGCATATCTCTCCTTGGTTAAGGAATTGTTTATTGCCTGGAAAGAGCTGGAGATCTGGCTTGTAATGATTAAGCTAATTGCCTCATTGTTTTCTGCGTGGCATCTTGACCCCTGGCAATACTGGCAAGAATTCCATTCAGGTCTGCAGTTTTAGGCAGAGAAGATGGGACAGTTGGGTTGCCTTTATTTTTGTCACTAGGCTCAGGATTATTCATCTTTCCTTGAACAAGGGTATACGAGAGAGAGAAGAAATTAGACACTCGTTCCCACAGACGATGCCAGTCTGTTGATGTCAAAAAGTGGACTAGATCTAATTTTCTAATCACAGATAAAATATAAGATTATAATAAAATAATTACACAATAGACAAAGATTTTTTAAAATGGTTCGACTGTGTAAGAAAGCCTACGTCCATTGTTATTGTATTGATTTGAGTGATTACAGAAAGGTAGGTACTCTTATTAAGAAGATTATCCTAGAATCCGTTTTATCATGCCTTTTGTAAAAGGAATACAATGTATTTATAGTGACTCGGAGATCAAGGGCTAGAATTCCTTTATATATTCAAGCATTTACACCTTTACATAACGAATATGATGGTTGATTGTATAAACCACGTGTAGAAGGACCCTTGGTTGTTTCCCTCTAGTGGTGACTGTTCACTTACTTTGTTGGTTTACATTCTTCATGTTGGTCGGCATGCCTGCCGAGCAACTATTTTCAGGGTTGATTAAGTGATTACTGACTAGGATTATTGTCAAGAAAGGAGACAAGTGTCCATTTCTGATTGGTCCACGTAGGTGGATAATTTTTTGTAACAACAACACCCATAAAACTTCTGGCAACAAATTCTACCAATCCCTTGGATTTTCATAAATCACTTTGCACGGGGGGTTCTTAATTACCTTATATATATCCTTTAACTGGTCATTTGGTTAATGTAATAGCCCATACTTTTATTAGTATTTTATTTTCACGTATGCATAACTATTAATTTAATTGGGGAATTTAAATTAGTTTTGGTAAATATTAATTAGTGAGTTAATGATTAATATTTATGATTATTATTATTTACTTGCACGTAATAAGTAAATAGATATGTGAACTGTTCTATGTCATTTTATGAGTTAAAAGTGACGAATTATTATGTTATGTCCATAGAGAGTTAAATCATCGGATTTAAATAGTTATGGGTGGCGTGTATTGTATGCATGTGTCGGGCCCGGTTGATGTTATGATGTTGTATTTTTAATTAGGTGACTTGGATGACCTTTTTGAGTTCACCAGTGATTCAGAATGGGTCGAAATAATCCAAAACAAGTACCCCGGGGTTATTGTTGGATTTGGGGGGCTTTTTAGACATAGTAAGGCCCGTGTGGGGATATGATTGTCTTTTTACCACCTAAAAACGGGATTAGGGTGTCATTAACAAGTATTTAAAGTTAAGGGAAGTGGATGACTATCTCATTCTTACCTCTAGAAATTCAAGGAGAGAACAAGGTTTGAAGAAGAGAGGGAGAAGATCTTCGGAATTCAGATTAACTCTACAAGTCGGGACTACAAATTTTTATCCAACAAGGCAAGTATTTACTTGATTTAGATTCGTAATTTATAGCAGCTAATTATGTTCATAATTAAGTAGTAATTAATCTAAGAATTAAAAGATGGGATATTTGGAAATTAAGTGGAAGGAATCTATTTGTGTTTAACTTATGATTACAATTTATATGAATAAATGAGAAATTCATGATTTTATCTAAGTTTATGATTATAAACATGAAAAACATTGATTGGGGGTTAGACTCAGTAAATTTCAAGGTTTGATGAATTCTAAGTTGAATGAATTTGATTAATGTTTAGGAATCCTTATGATTTGATAATGGATTCGGGTTTAATTTGGTGTTAGAATACTTCTAGGTTGATTATATATTAATGTGGGGTGTTTATTTGTTGTTTTGGGAGACTTAGGACATTCATTGAAGGGTTTAAGAGGTGAAACCCTGAAGTTGAAGATGAATGGCAACCCAATAAACCGAACTGATTCACTAGGGGAGAGAACCAATTCGATTGATCTAACTTGTTCGATCTACCAAGAGAACTGATTTGATTTATTGGCCCATCCAGATTTTTATTGTGCGTTGTTTTGACTCGTTATTTCTTGGTAAATTGGTGTATGGTTTTCCGAGGTAGATTGGGATTACTGGGGAACATTCTTAGGGGTTGGTACGTATTTTAGGCCAACGTTTAGATTGGTTCGAGTGAGAAAAATCGAAATTCAAGCGAGTGAACTCTTGAATGTTTAATTAAGAAGTGGGGGTCTAAACTTCAGGATTGGTAGACTAGTATGCTGTGGGATTTCCTCACATAGTCACTACTTTATATATATATATATATATATATATATATATATATATATATATATATATATATATATATATATATATATATATATATATATATATATATATATATACATATTATGGGTTACCTATATATATTTATATGTAATTTTTTATGAAATTATTTGAACATACCTACTCAATAGTGCTATCGTTAGGAGGTTGTGCGGAGTGGGTAGTCCACCCTGGTACTGACTAGCATGCGTTGGATTGATTCCCAAGGTCATAGTATTATTACATGGTCACTATCCATATGTGAGGATATGTGTTGGTTTGAAAACCGGTTGGGTGCGATGTGGTATGGTTATGGCCCCTAAACGTATGTTTATGATGGCCTCTGGGTTTGATGGTGAGATTTTGACCAGATAGTCTAGTAGTGCTGCATGGTATACCTGGAGCGCGATAGCACACGAGGGATGCATCCACGAGGTCCATGCTCTGGGGATGCAGTTTATACGTATATAGAGACTGATATACATATGTATGTGTATATGAGATATTTTGAATATCTATTTATATTATGTGTATAGCTACATAATTATTATGAAAATATACCTAGAGAAGGTAGTACATATTAGGTAATAGTGATTATTAGCGGGATGGGATATGATGGAAGTAATTGTCCTAGTTAGACTGGTAGCATGATTAGGGTAATAAAATGTATGTGTTAGGCGCACACTGTAGATAAGAGTTGATGAATGATCCCGTGTGAATGCGACTGGAAATTTAATTATGAATGTAATACACTTAATGTTTATATTTAAAGCATTTTTAAATACTGGCAAAGTATTGTCAAATGTTTTTCGGGCTTTGATCCGCTAGAAAATATATTTTGTTTTCAAAACCCCAGATGTGCATCAACATAGATAACAAGGTTAGATTATTTTGTGACGTTGTGAGAAGAAGCTATGGATGTTGCGAGATTGATAGTAGCCACCTCAGTTCATTTCTATTTGGCTAGGATTCAGTTCCAGTTTCAGTTTTCCTTTCCAGCGTGTTGCCCCTAGTTGGATAGGACTTTATTTATGTTCAAGATATTTATTTACTTAACAGTATTTACTAATGTTGGATTATTATTGATGGTAATGGATGGTTTATTTGGTTATCTAGTTATCCTCTCATTTCTTTTAGTATATGGTTTTATTGATTTTATATTTATACTACTTGCTGCGATGGTGATGCTAAGAATGAAATCATAATTGATTCTTATTTTATTTTAATAAATGCCTGATCAACTGGTATTAGAATATGCGAGGTATCAAAGTTGGTATCAGAGCATTAGGTTCTAGTGTTCTTAAGGATTAGTGCAAACTTGCTAAGTTGTCAGTGTTATGTTTCTTTTATATATAGCCCTTTTTTAATATTGCACATTGTCGTTATTCTGCTATGATTATATATTTAAGTGGAATTTCATACAATTTCTATTTGGTTTCAGATGCCAAAACACTAGGAGAGGGAGACTATTACATGAAGCGAGAAAGGCCGTAGAGAGGGAGGTTCAGTTGAAGTTGCAGGACGCCTAGGAGACGGTGACCGCAGTAGAGGTCAAAGCTATAGTAGCACAAGCAATTAACTCCACCATAATAGTCATGGATCAATAGTTTCCCATTGCATATACATAACCACCAGTGGTCGTACCACTACAGACTTACATGTTGTCTTTCATGTCGGAGCGAGTCAAAGGGCCTTTTTAGAAGGGGCATCCACTAAATTTTTAGGGAAGTGTGGATGTAGTAGCAGCGAGCTATCAGAAGAAGGATATCCAAAGGCATCTTCATATGGTTGAGTGAGATTAAACTCAAAAGTAGGTACTTGCTGCGTTTAAGCTAGTTGGGGTAGCTTTGAAGTGATGGGAGTCAGTCACCACACTAGAGGAGAGTGATGAGATGACTATTTAGGAGTTTTAGGGGCGATTTGACTACAAGTTCTTTCCATCAGTAGTGCAGAGATAGATAAGGAGGATATTTCTGGATCATAAGCAGGAGGGTTGAACAGTGTCCAAGAATGAGAAAGAGTTAGCTCCCCTGGCGAACTTTGTGCCAGATAAGGTGACCACTAATGAGAAAAGGATTTTGAAATTTATAGACGGGCTCATGTGGAGGATTCGTCACCATCTGTTGGGTAACCCGACTTTGATGACTTACACTGATGTCATTAATGTTACATTGCTACATTATCAAGATCATCACTCCCATTTGAGGGGATCAAAGAGGATAAGAGAGTTGAGACAACAGACCAAGACTAGGGGCAGCGATGTCAGCGAGTAACTACTGTAGCAGAGTAGGCAGTAAGAACGAGGTTCTCAGCATGAGGACTTGGCTAAGAGGTTTAGTCCGAGTGATGGTAGTTATAGGAACGTCCAATAATGTGCTCCTTAAGGCCAACATGGCTAGGGGAACCAAATTATAGGCCACTAAGGTTATGGATATCATGATCAGCAACAAAGGAAACCTCTCTAGGGCCAGCAAGGCCAAAGGCAGACAGACTTTGTGAGGAGATGTTTCGTATGTGAGGAGAAGCGACACATTAAGGGTTCTTTCCCAGATAGGGATAAAGGTCAGTAGTAGGACTCCCAACAAGGGTAACACCTACTGTATCTTCTTGCCCCACCAGCAGTTCTAGCATTATTGCCTCCATAAGGGAATTTACAGTTTGGGCATGTCTACCACATTCGTGGGCCAGTTTTGCCACCAGCACCGCTAGCAGTTGTTGGTATGTTTCCTATTTGTGGGCACATGTGAAAAGTATTATTTGACATGGGAGAGATATAAGTACGAACGTCACATTCGAGATCATTTTGAAGGTAGTGAAGGCAGAGGTAGGGGATCCTTCTTATTAGTAAAGGATAAAATAGTTATTAGTAAACAAAGTGGAGTCTTGCTTAGTTATTTCTGAGGGTGGCATGCGCTTTAATGGGAGGTTGTTTGTCCTAGACGACGAGGACTTATGACACGTAATTATTGAGGAGTCGCATGGGTCACGATTCTCCATGCATCCCAGAGGGGATAAGATGTATCAGGATATGAGGAGGCAATAAAGCGGGACATAACAGAGATCAGTAGTTGGTCTGAGAGGATGTTTAGCCACACTCGGATTATAGGTGCACCACTTTATAGATAGTGAGGGTTGGTCTTCTGAGAGCAGCCATTATTTATTTCGGTGTGTAAGTGGGAGAGTATATCTATGGATTTTATCACTGGGATAGCAACATCACTGAGGGGTTATGATAGCAATGAAGAAAGTAGGGTTAGCTTCTAAGATCTAGGTTTTGACTCGAGAAAGAAACAAAATGTGAATTTTGTATTTCGAGAAAATTCTATTTATCAATGCAAATTAAACTAAGCAAAAGCAATTTAAAATAATAAAACAAAGAATTTGAAAGATTTGATTTTTGAAAAAACTTTTTAAAAAATGGAGTTGGGATCAAATCCACCAAACCGTCGGATATCTTTGCTAAGTATAAAATTCTAGAAAACTATTTAATTAATTGATAGAAGAGCGTAAACTAATTCAAAGAACCAAACATGTGTGGGTATTAATCCGCACAATACTTGGTAAATAAATTAATTAATGCGAATGATAAAATTACTGACACTTATATTGTATCCTCAAACAGTCCAGTTGCTTTCAACAAACGGAATTAAGAGACCTACAATATTAGTCTTGATTAAATTATCAAACTCCAAGAATTAATTATCTAATTATTTTGAATTTTAGATTTAATATCAAAACCCCTATGTTGGGTTTATGTTCCCCAACCCACTATAAGTTTAGCTAGACATGAGTTTAATCTCTATAATATTATTTATCATTATGAAAGTATTCATAATTGAATAAAAAAAAAGAGAAAAGAGATAGAACTAATATACCAAAGTTAAAGAAATAAACTTGCAATGCAAAGAATCCACGCCAAAGTAAGAAAGCCTAAAAAAAGAGCAATTCTTGAATTAATTTGATGTATAAAAGTGCAATTTTTTCTTCAGTGAATAATGGTTCATAAGTTGAATAAAAATGTATAATAATTAGACTCCTAAAAGGATTAAACATGTGCTCAAATTTGTCCAAATAGGTTATCTTAGACCCAAACTATATTGGCTAGAATCTAGGAAAAGATAAAAAAAATCCTGTTAGAATTCAAAGCCTCAGACCAAACTGAACCCTTGTCAAAAGAGAAACGGTTCTCATACTGAACTGGTTTAGTCTGTCGGTTTCGTCTCTAGCCTTGCCCTTTCTCCTAAATTACAGTTTTTCCTCTGAAAATCCTCTCAACTTCAAATGGTCATAACTTCTTCACCGTAGCTCGGATTGAGGTGTCATTTCTTCCAGTGTTCTCGTGAACTTGAGATCTTCAATTTTTCTATTGGATCCTCCTCTGGGTTTTGGATGAAAATTTATTGATTTTCCTTTGACTTTCCTATCTTGCAAATCTTTCATTATTTTGATTTTTCTCTTTCATTCAATTAGCACAATTTACCTGTAAAATATATGAGAAATATACAAAATATGAAATACTTGCTAAAAAGGTTAATACCACAAATATGAGATAAATTCGGTATATATGCGATGTTCGATATCGTAAAAGTACCAAAATTAAAGGGATAAAAATGGAATATTTGGGCATAATCAAACCTCCATAACTTAAAACATTTCTAGTCTCGAGCAACGTAAAATAATGAGAAATAAGGTCTAATAAAAACCACTAATCAACTATGGGATAAAGTACCTTTTTCGCAGGCAAGCGATTGCATTTAGTATATGCAACAAGTCGTTAAACACCTAGGTTATCCTGGTAGGACGAGTGGTGTCTCGTGACGGTTTGCAATGAATTTACACATAAAATTCATTTTGTACCACATGGTACGACTCAAGGAAAGTATCAAAACAATTAAAAACTGTATAATTTAAACTCCATAAAAATAATCACAACAAATTTTTATTCGATAAATCTCAACTCATAGTGTGTGTGCGCGCAACCAAAAATTAACCGCTAACTTCCACTAATTGATCATGACGTTACTTTCTAAAAAAATTCTTTGATTCAATCTCTCGCGAGATGCACTCACAAATGAATCACCCGGATGGTGACTTTTTCTCGGTGTGCATGAAATTAAGAGTAAATATAATGGACACGAGTTCACATACACAAATTGAAAGACAAAAACTTTATAGTGAAAAGATCTCATGAACGGATTACGGTCATTGAAAATGGAAAAAATCATTCTTTTTTCAAACCGTTTTGTCTTTTTATTTTTTAGCTCTCCACGAGGTGATTGACTTCGTTATTTCAACTCGGTTACAACTTTTCCGCGTTAAGATGTTTTGGGTAATAATGGAAGTGCTTGGAAATTTTTTGGAGTTGAATTTTTTTTTAGTAATTGTTCGTTAGTAATTTTCTAGGGTTTTGTCCATTTTTTTTCTTTTTCTTTCGATTTTTCATATTTTCACATTTTTTATTTTTTCTCTATTTTTTTTAGCATTTTTCTATTTTTATGCCCCTTTCATGTACCATTTGGACTTAATTCTGAATTTTTTGATTTTCACAACTCCGGACCAATTTGGATTTTTGGGTTAACAAACGACATGGATATTATTTTAGGCTCAAATTGTCTTTCAAAGAGGATATTTTTCATGACTTTTTAAGGATAATATTTTTGGGTGAACAAACGATGGCCTAACTTCATATGTTTGAATTACTAATCAAATTATCATGTGCGTCTCGAGATTAATTTTTTATTTTTTTATTTATGAAACAAGTTTAGCACGTTTTCAAAACAACCTCTCCACTCATTTTCCGTAACCGGTCAAATAAAACTTCTAAGATCAATGACGGTATTTTATCACTGAAAGAACATTTGAGTTAATATTCAACTCGGATCAATTTAATTACTCGAAAACAAAGATAGGCACAAAATCTCACTGGGTTAAAATCTCCACATTTATTCGTATAAGTCATCAATTTTCGCTCAATTTTCGTTTTTGATAATTTCGTCTTAGTGCAATGGATTTTTACAAATCGAGACTTTATACAAAAATTTAGTGATATTTTTAAGCATTTTTAATTCCAAGTTTTTCTCTTTAAAGAAAATATTTTGATTCTTTTGGAAAAAAAATCAATTTATTTTGGAGTTTTTGACATTTTTCAATGTTTTGGGGCTTTTTAAAATTTGAAAAGTTTTCAAGAGACACTTGTACCCCCCTCCCCCCCCCCCCCCCCCCCCCCAAAAAAAAAAAAAAAACTTAGACTTTGAATTGTCCTGAATAAAAATGACTAAAATCTAAATAAGAAAAGAGTGAGTGAAATATTTAAAACAAGCAAAATTTAAAATGCAATGAGATAATATATAACACAACACAACTTTCATTCATGGCAAGAGTGGAGAATACATAGGTACTTTAAAATATAAAATAATTACACATAAAGAAAATGTATGTCCATAAAGAGCTCAACGGGAGGGACCGTATGTATTAGGATCCAATGCAAATGGATGGAGTTAAGGAAGAAGTAGGGAGAGTTTTAGTAAAAGAGAGAATTTAGAGGTGTGTAAATGAATGGTGGAGGGAGTGTTTTTGGGTTAATTTTTGTGGTTGAAGGGAGGGGTAATCTTTTTTTTTTTAGGGAGGGTTGGGGGAGGGGGGTGAGGGGAAGGTGAAAAGTTAGAGGAAAAAGAGGAGACAAACATCAAATTTGAAAAAGAGGAGACAAACATCAAATTTGAAAAAGAGGAGACAAACATCAAATTTTGTATCACACTCATAAAAGCGAACGGATTCGCTCTGGGAGCTGAACCAATTCGTTCGGCGAACCAGTTCACCCCTAGGATCGAACCGGTTCAGTTTGGAACTCTTCCAAGACCTAACGCTCATATATGAGGGTTTGGTTTTGGGACCAAACCCCTTCGTTGAGGGTTCAATTTTCTGAACAAAATTTTCTTATGTTTCCACTTTTTCCTCGAAAATTTCATGCTCCCTTGGGTACCGGGGTTTGATTTCCTAAAAGTCTCACTAGGTTCAATCGAAATTCATCATTTTTAACTGAAAATATCAATCTCACCGCCTGCTCATTTTTCACTCTCAAGACGGGTCTTAAAAAATCAAAAAAATTCCATTCTCACTAAAACTCTCACGACCTAAACACACGACACACTCACACGACTCAAATATACAAGAAAACTCACCCCATACGCATTGGGCGTGCGATGACCGCTCTCTTAAACCTACTCATCCCCGTACACGGGGTCCGACACTAGAATTGTCTATATGTCCCCCGAATCTTAAATCAAAAGTCTAAACAATTGGGAGTAATCCTAATAGATAATGTATACATATGGAGGCACATAGTGAATGTGATGAGTGAAATTATCTAGATGCACAGTCACATTATAGCATAAATGGTTAGAGTTTAAGAGACTATCACATTCAAATACTGAATGACACACTCATCCTAGATTTCCCTCAAACTCTAGAATGAATAAATCGAGATCTAAATTGGACGATACTCTAGTCATGTCCTCGATCTCATACAAAAACACAAATGGGTAGATATGGTGAAAAAGGTTAATGAAACTTGAAAAAACATGCATCATCGAGTGAAAACTCTCGAATGATTTTTTCCACCACCTCATCACTAATAGATAAAACCCCATGTTTCAGCAGATTCTAGAAAGGCTCGGGTTCACGTTCACGAAGAATGAATTGATTTATCTTATCATTCCACTCGTCGTCATCTAAGTGACAAAATGAGTCCAATAGTGATTGGACTTTAACAGTGAGATCCTCTTCAACTGGGCCGAATTCATTCTCAAAATTTTCAAGACTCATATCTATAGACAAATCAGGTATCCAAGCACATAGATCGATTGTGTCACTATCCCATGGGGTGGTGACATTGTTAACTTCTTAAATGTACTTGACTTCATTCTCACCTCGCATCTCTCTCATCATACTCAATTTGTGATTATACTCTGAATTCTTTCACCCCTTCTTAATAATTGTCACTAAACATTCCTCTAGTGGATCCTTAGAATTAAAACCCTCAAAGTTCTCTTTCACGACCTCCCCGATAAGATCCGCGTTATGTAGATTGTCCTCATCACCCATTTTCTTGTTGATGTTGAAGATATTCGTTTCAAGTGTTATATCCTTGAACGTGAATTGCATTTTCCTATTATGTGTATTAATCAACGCATTAGCCATCGTTACGAAAGGGCGACCAAGAATAACAGGAACATGATGACTCTTTGTCCCAAATGATAAAATCTATCGGGAAGTAGAAAGTATCAAGGTGGATGATCACGTCCTCAACTAATCCACGAGGCACCTTCACGAATCGATCTGCAAGTTTAAGAGTAATTTTGTTGGGCTTAAGATCTCCCAAATTGAGCTTTCTATAGATGGAATAGGGTAGAATGTTGACACTCGACCCTAAATCTAATAAAGCACTCTTTATTTTATTATATCCAATAATTCACGAAATGGTGGGGGCTCCCGGATTTTTATACTTCAATGGGAGGTCGATCAAAAGTACCAAACTCATATTTTGTGCAGGAAAGACCTTCTTCTTCACCTTTAATTTTCATTTCAACATGAGCAAGTCCTTTAAGAACTTAGCATACGCGGGAATTTTCTTTGTAGCCTAGAGAAAAGGCAGGCTTAACTTCACTGACTTAAACACCTCTAAAATGTCATTATGGGAGGACCCTTTAGGAGGAAGGACCAATCATTGAGGGTATGGTATGGTCATCGGGAGTTTTACTATCACTTCGGGCCTAACTGTATCTTATTTCTCACTCTCTTCCAAGGGGGCATCTTTGGCCTCTTGCGTGCCGGGCAAAACCTCCTTGTCTTTTTGTATGTCTTGTGAAGAAGTTGACAAGTCAACAAATCTTCCACTATGTATAGTGGTTACCACTTTACATTGCTCTTATTTTTATTAGGACTAAAGATTACACAATTTTAACCTTGGGGAGGTCGTTGGCCTTAGGTGGAAAACATTCCCCTCTCTTGGACACTCAAAGAAGATTGCAACTTAGATAGTGATTCCTTTAGGTAGGCAAAACTTTAATCATTTTGGGCATTGATCACTGACTGGGTTTGCATAAATTTAGAGAGAGTGTAATTGAAACTCTTCCCTTGTGGGATCATATACGGCGGGGGAGTAGGCTTTTTCATTCGTGGCACTTATTGGAAAGTTAGGAGTGGTGGTGGTTTTGGGGCAATGTGTTGATTTAGATTTAACAACGCATTCCATTTCCCATAATTAAAACCGAGATGGTTCCACTATGACGGATTAAAAGAGTTCCCGTGAGGGGCATTAAAATTCCCTTTATAAGATCCCACCGCTTCAACTTTCTCTTGAAGCATAATTTTATAGGTGGGGATAGTTTTAAATTCCTTATTTAAATATCCCGCCTCAAAAATTGCACACATCTCCTCCTTTAAAGCTCGATATAAGCCGGATGTATCTCTTCTCCTAGCTTCAACCACATTTTTAACCGCTTTTCTAATTGATTAATTTGAAGCTTCAACTCGACTTCCTTATCCAATTGGTAGAGTCCGGATGCAGAAGGAGTTGTTGATGTGATTTTAGTTTTGGGTTAAGTGTTCAAATTCGATGTGTCCTGGGATTGAGTAGTCTTGGTGATATACTTAAAGTAAGCCTCTGCGTCGTCCGCATCTAACACAAAGAACTCTCCCAAACACATTGTTTCTACAAGTTTCTTTGAGCTTAGTCTAAGCCCATGATAGAAATAGGAGATGAGTCTCCACTTCTCAAAATCGTGATGTGGGCACATGTTAACCAACTCGTTGAAACTCTCTTAACATCTATCAAATGGCTCATTATTATTTTTCTTAAAAGTTTGAATTTGAAGTTAATAGAGTTGGTCCTGTGAGCAGGAAAGAACTTTGGGAAAAATTTAGACTGCATGTCTCTCCATGTACTGATAAAGTTCGATGCCAAAGTCCAAAGCTAATTCTTGGCCTTATCCTTAAGTGATAAGGGTAAATTCTTGATACATATGATGTTGTGGGTGCAAGCTTGATCGTTAAATGTTTCGCACGCCTCCTTAAACTCTTGAATGTGGTGATAAGGCTTCTCCGACTCCATACCATGAAAAGTGGAAATAATTTGTATCATCCCGTTCCTAAAGTGGAATTACCCCACATTACACGGGAATATAATTCATCTCGGAATGACTGTTCGCTCTGAATATAAGAGTTCTCTTATAGGTCAGTATGGCATCCCACCTTCTTCCATTCTGAAACTAGCATTGTCTGACATCGCACTCATACTTAAGGAATCACTATCTTTACCACAATTTCTAAACGTTATACTTGTAGTGTGATTACAAGGTGTATGAGGTGGTTTCGAAAAATTTGTGATGTTATTTCTAGAAGGAGGGAGTTTTACTATTAGTTTGAGATTTGGAGTGGGTTGAGTATTTTGCATTTAAGGACTTGAGAGAAATATTTTTTTATTTTTATAATTGTTTTGGATATGTGGACCTTCTTTATTTTTTTGAAGTTATAGGATTTATAGTCAAATTAGGATCAATTTTACCTAACCTACAATCTATCTAGTCCCCGACAACGGCATCAAAAACTTATTGTGATGCAGAATATGTGTGTTACATGTGTACCTAAGACTCAAGTGCAAGCCGATCTCTCAAGTAATAATTCGGTAAATCGGGGTCTAATCCTCAGGAAATAAGTCATAAGACGATAACGAAAGTAGGGTTGGCTTCTAAGATGTAGGTTTCGAGTCGTGAAAGAAAGAAAATGTGATTTTTGTATTTTGAAAAAAATTCTATTTATCTAGGCAAATTAAACTAAGCAAAGGAAATTTAAACAAATAAAATCAAGAACTTGAAACTTTTGATTTGTGAAAACACTTTTGGAAAAATGGAGTTAGGATCCAATCCACCGAACCGTCGGATATCTCCGCTAAGTATAAAATTCTAGAAAACTATTTAATTAATTGAAACAAGAGCATAAAATAATTTGAAGCACCAAACATGTGTGGTTATTAATCTGCATAATACTTGGTCAACAAATTAATTAATGTGAATGATAAAATTGTCGACACGTATATTGTATCCTCAAATAATCTGGTTTCTTCCAACAAATAGATTTAAGAGACCTACAATATTAGTTTGTGTTAAATTACCAAACTCTAAGAATTAAGTATATAATTGTTTTGAATCTTATATTTAACATAGAAAACCTTAGGTTGCGTTCATGTTCCCCAAACCACTATAAATTTAGCTAGACATGAATTTAATCTCTACATTAGTTTTCATAATCATGAAAGTGTCATAATTGAATAGAAAGATAAAGGAGATGGAACTTTTAAACCAAATGTGAAGAAATAAACTTGTAGTGCAAGGAATCCACACAAAAGGAAGAAATCCGAAAAAAGAGAAATTCTTGAATTACTTTGATGTGAAAGGAAATCTTTTTTCTTTAATCAATAATGGTTCATAGGTCTTATAACAAATTGCAAAATAATGATAATTAGACTCCTAAAAGGTTTAAACATTTGCCAAAATTCGACCAAAGAGGTTAACTTCAACCCAAACTACATTAGCTAGAATCTAGGAAAAAGATAAGATATCTCGCTGGAAACCAAACCTTTACCCCAAACCGAACCCTCAGGACCGAACCCATAGCAAAAGAGAACCGTTTCACGTACTGAACCAGTTTGATCTATGGGTTTGGTCTTCATCTTTGCCTTTTCTCCTAAATTACCGTTTTGCCTCTCAATCTCTTATCAACTTCAAATGGTCATAACTTCTTCACCTTAGCTCGAATTGAGGTTCCATTTCTTCCAGTATTATCATGAACTTGGGATATTCAAATTTCTGTTGGATCCTCCTTTGAATTCTGGCTAAACATTTACCAATTTTCCCTTAACTTCCCTTTTCTACAAATTTTTCACTGTTCTGACTTTTTTCTTCCATCCAATTGCACGATTTACCAGTAGAATATATGTGAAATACACAAAACACGAAATACTTACCAAAAAGGTTAGTAACAAAAATACGAGATAGATGTGGAATAAATGCAATGTTCGGGACTGTAAAAATATCAAAATTCAGGGGTTAAATGTGGAATATTTGTGCTTAATCAATTAACCTATATAAATAATCCATGTAGACCTCTGGCTCAGTTTGGAAGAACTATGCATTGAACATGACTTCCATTTGTTTCTAAGTTTGGATATAGTTAGGTGGAAAACCTATGAACCATGAGAAGGATGCATTAGTGAGATATTCATTTATTCTAGCTTCAACACATTGACTAGTAAACCTAGCAATGTGTTTCATAGTGGATTGACTTCCATATCCTGAAAAAGGGCAAAGGTTAGAATTTGAAATCATTTGGAAGTTCCATTATGTTTGTCCACTCTGGATATGGCTTCCTATAAATTGAAGTCTGCACCCCAAGCCACCGGTCCACATATTTCATATATGAGGTCCACAACTCCATTTATCCCAACTCTCCCAGTTAATTGTCTGTTTTGTGGATTAATTGTCTAGTTTACTATTAGAGTTGGTTGCACTAATGGTGGAGGCACATTTTTCTATACTTGAAAAGGCATGGATTGAGATACTTGAGGAACATGGTTATTAAACCTCCTGCCATTTTCCAACCCCCAATTTTTTATTTGAATAAAGGATTATTCATGATCCCATGGATAGAATTACTTAGGAAGACTAAATTTGATTTATTTTGATATGGTCTAGTTCTTACTACCTCTGGAAGAGGTGTTCTCCCTATGGGGTTGATGTAATCCAATTATTGATAAGTCTTAGATGCACTTACACCCTCTAGTGGGTTGTTCACTAACGCGACTAAGAATGTGTCTCAAAAGTGCAAACTCTCTAGGCTCAAGTGCAAGCCTGTAGCGTTAGTAACAAACTCGGTAAGTCGGGATCATATCCATACGGAAATAGGACAATGGAATTGTAACAACGTTGGACAGATGAATGAATCCTAACTCTGACTCTAGAGAAAAAGGAAAAGATGATTGGTTTTGGAGATTGACTACAACTAAATGCAATTTTGAAAATAAGTGACTAATGAACTAAAGTATGAATGAAATGCAACTATTCTAAATTATCTAAATTACTGATAGTGATTGAACTGAGATTTGAACTATATGATGAAAAAAATAGGACGAGAATACAATCCCTCAACCCTAGTGTATTACTGGTATAAAACTAATCATAAATTTAAGTGATCAATTAGACCCAGAATTTAGTACTCCCAAGCATTAAGTATATGAGGTTCAAGCCCACGCCATACTTAATCAGAGGACGAGTAAATCGGTATTGTGATAGTTACACTCGAATTGCATTTTGAAGCATCCCGGTTACCCTAAAGTAAATGAGATATAAAGATCTACAATTATTGTGATGCTACGCAATACAATCGTAATCAAATCATTAAATTTAGAGGATTAAATTTATGCATATGCAACTACCACATCAGGTTGAGTTCATGTATCCCAACCTTAAAAGATCTAGCCTAACATGCTGAAATTAATGAAAACGATTGTTGAATTGAGGAAAATCATGATTAAACTAAGGGAGAATTGTAGAATGATGTCGAAAGAAGATTAGACAGAAGAAACTAAACAATAATATTACCAAAGCCCTCAAAGCATTAACTAAAATTACTTGCAATGACAGAAATCTGAATAAACTTCAATCTTGGAATGAAAATTGCAATCTATCTTCAAACTAGAGTTTTACTGAAAAGAATGGAAAATTAGATAAATTCTCCGTTGTTTAGAATGATAATAAATTGGATTTAAATACCCTACAAGACTCCAAGCATTTTAGCTTAACCAGGACTCTCCATTGGAGGAAGAGTAAAAAATCAAAATTCGACAGTCGGACTGGCCCATTCCTCCTTCAGTTCGGTCTGGCTGGAATCCAGATCGGTTCATTTATTTCTTGGCTGGATCGATCCGGTACGGATTGGTTCATTTATTTTCCTTTCAGCTTCAATCCTTCTTCGGCCCAGGGTTCTCTGGAAGTTTACATTTCTGATCGGTCCGATCCAGATCTGTCCGAATTTCCTTTAACTTTTTCTTCAAGCATTAACTGCTCATAACTTTCACACCGGGATTTTGATTAAGGTGTTGTTTCTTCCTATGTGCTCGTGAACTTGATATCTTCAACTTTTCTTTATATGCCTCATCCGAATTCTGGGTAAAAATTACAACTTTACCCTTTTGACTTTCCTTCTTTTCTTTATCGATTCTTTCGGTTTCTTTCTTTCTTTATTGACATCAAATACCTACAAACTTAGTACGAAATACCAGAAACTCAGTGTACTCATTAGAATAAGTCAGTAGCAAGATTATGAGATAAAATCAAATTGATTACGTTGTTCAAGGTGCTAAGAGTAACTAAATTAAAGGGATAAACTTGGAAGAATTTATGCCTAATCAAATCCCCCTAACTTAGAACTTTACGTGTCCCGAGTAATGTAAAATAATCCAAGCAAGTCTCAACTCTTGAAAATCATTTTATTGGGATAGAATACCTTTTTCGAGGGTAAGCGATTGAATTTAGCATATGCAACAAGCCTTTAAACCCCTAGGTTACCCTAGTAGGACGAGTTGCGTCTCGTAAGGGTTTGCAGAGAATATGCTCACAAAATTCAACTCAAAGAAATTTCAAAATACGCAAAAATTGTATAATTCAAACTTTCCCAGAAAATACTCATCATCAAGTCCTGTTCAAGAGTCTCAAATTATAGCGCGTGTGTGCGAAGCCGGAATATTTTACCGCTAATTTCCACCGATTGGCCATTGCGTTACTTATCCGAAAATTCATTTTGATTTCAAGATCTCACGGTATGCTCTCACAAATGAATCATTCGGAATGTGGCTATTCTCTCGGTGTGCGTGATTTATAAGAGTAAATGTAGTGGAACCAAGTTCACGCACATAAGTAGAAGGACGAAAATTTTATAGCGATTGGATCTCATCAACGGAATACGGTTTGAAAAACGAAAACATTGCCTCTTATACATATGTCTTATCTTTTTTATTATCTTTTTTATCTTAGCTCTCCATGCGGTAACCAATTTCACAATTTGGACTCGGTTAGGACTTTTTCGGGTTATATGGTGCATTGGGTAAAATTGGAAAAGGTTAAGAATTTGGAATTGGAAAATTTTGCTTATGATGTCCGTTAGTGCTTTTCCGGGCTTTTGCTCATTTTCTGCTTCTTTTTTCTATTTTTACGCTTTTCTTATTTTTCTTTTTCTTGCTATTTTTGTTGAGCATTTCTATTCTTTTTCTTAACCCTTTTTATGCACTTTCCGGACTTTATTTGATAAATATTCGATTTTCACAATTTTGGGCTTTTTGGGTTTTTCTGGTTGTCAAACGAAAAGGATAAATTTTATTTGGCTCAATGGGGTTATCAAAGGGATAATTTTTTGCTACTTTTTTTGGCCAATATTTTTGGGTGACAAACGAGGGCCT
Source organism: Sambucus nigra (assembly GCA_949130495.1). Lineage (NCBI taxonomy): Eukaryota > Viridiplantae > Streptophyta > Magnoliopsida > Dipsacales > Adoxaceae > Sambucus > Sambucus nigra. The sequence goes on from OX422215.1 coordinate 334,545,190, forward strand.
ACTTCATTGTCCAAAATACTAATTGCGATACCATATGCGTTTCGAGATGAATTAAGTTTAGAGATCAATTTTGGCATGTTTTTCAAAGCAATATCACACACATTTTTCATAACCGATCAAAATGAAAGGATTGAGATCCTTGACGACTTTTTAGACGCTGAAAAGAACTTTGAGTTAACAATTAACTCGAATTAATTTATAAATTTCACAAAGATGAAAGGCTCGAATCTCACCGGGGTTGTTAATCTCCACATTTATTCGTCAAGTCGCCAATTTTCGTACAATTTCCATCTTTGGTCAATTTCGGCTTTGTGCATTGGATTTTTACAATTTGAGACTTTAAACCGACTTTTAATGATATTTTTGAAAATTTTGAATTCCAATTTTCATTTATTTTGAAGAAAAATATTTTTGGATTTTTCAAAATTTTATGATTTTTTTTTTGAGATTTTTGGGCATTTTTGAAAATTTGTGAAGTTTTATAAATACGCACTTGTGACCCCCATAACTTAGACTTCTGCATTGTCCTCAAGCAAAAGGACTAAAATCTAAACAAGGAAAAATAAGAAGTGCGATAAATAAAACAAACAAATGGAGAAAATGCAGATTTTTATAAAACATGACTGTGGTACAATAATAGGAAAGAGCATACAACCATGTGAACAAGGGAAACAACTAAAAAGTACCACAAATAAACAAAGCTTCACTGGGGTGGTGGGTGGAAAGAACTGGGAACGTCAAGGCCATAAGGGTCATAAAAGTAGGATGGAAATGGCTCGTTGGGATCCGCTTGGCGTCGGTACAAGTCTTCTTGGAAATGAAACATCATGCTTGTATCGCGGTGATAGTCGGTCATAAAGTTGTTGAATCTCATCTCGAGGGCCGACATAGGATTAGTGAGGTCGCTACCCACCCATTCAAAATCAGGGTCGTCTTCATCTTCGACTGACTCTTTATCCACACCCACGTCTCCCATCTCCACATCATCACCTGCTTCTTCTTCTTCTTCCTCTTCTGTACTCGAGGCACCAACATCCTCGTCATCACTTTCACGCCTTGCTCGAATAATGGCCAGCTGTTTGGCGCTCCGAGTGCGGGTGCCCTTTCCAAAGGGACCGGGGAGTCGAGTACGATCTAGCGGAGCCTTAATGCCAGCATCTTTGAGAATGGAGATAATCAGGCATGCATATAGAAGTGGGGCTGCACCTTTCTCATCCATGGCTGCAACGAGAATGATAGCGTATAGGGTGCGAGCCAGGTTAATTGGAGTGTGGGTATCGAAGAGGTGGTATGTCAATGTTGCATGACGGGGACACATCGCAGAATCGTTGGAAGTTTGTAGAATGTTAGCACACACAATTTAGAATGTGAGGCGTGCTTTCTCGTTAAGTCGATCGACAGCGACAGTCTCCCCCCTCCATACAACGTCAGGGGAAATGCGCTCCATAATCAGGTCCTTGGCTACCGGGGCGACATTCCTTGGGTATGTGTAGTCTTGAACATCGATAACATCATACTCGCTCAACTTAGACGTGAGAAGGTCCAAAGAAAAAGGGATGACGGTACCATCGACATAGACTTGGGACTCGAATTGACCCGTGCGAACAAGGGATCCATAAAAAGATCGAACTTCGGCTGCCCAAATTGCTTTGTACGGTTCATTAAGGAAACGGCACCAACCCCTAGGCATGAAGAGCGCGGTGACAGAATTGGGCAGCCCTGTCCATTGGACTGTGTGCTCTATGTGGAGTTTGTGATCTGGACCAAAGAAACGAGTGCACCAACGCTCCTCTTGGCGAGAACGGAATTCACCATGGCCGAAGGGTAGGATTTCAGTTGAGTCGTATTTGACAGGGGGAGCTCTTTGGGCCATTGGGACAAGTGGAGGGTGCTAGAAAAAATAATTAGGGAAAAAGAAGAGAGAAGGGATGTGGTTGAAGGTGTGGGTGAAAGTGGAGGCTATGGGTGGATATTTATAGGTGAGAAGTGTGGGTAGGGTTTTGGAAATGGAGAGAAAGGGTTTGGAGGGAAAGAGGGGATGTATTTGGGAGGGAAATTGAAGGGTTGGGTATTGTTGGGCGAATTGGGAGGGAAGGGAAGGGATTGGGGAGAAGGGGGTGCACCTAAGGAAAGAGAAAAGACTGAAAAAACCAGATCGATTGCGCTATTCCAGGATCGGATCGGTCCGGTCCTTTTAATTTTTGAGTTTTTTAATCACCGAATCTATTCGGCTCTAAAATAAACGAACCGATCCGGCTCAAAAATAAAAGAATTGATCCGGTTCTTGCATTAAGCTAGAATTCTCACCCTAACTTAATTTTAATCGCTCTTCTCCAAAAAATTTTGACTCTCAGCATGCTCCCTATCAATTTGGACTCAAAACCCTCTCAATATCTATGGTCAATGAAACTTGACTAAATTTCCCGAAACATGTGAATGCTCTCACCTTATTGTACACTAATCCTAGGGACGCTCACTACTCACACGACTCTCATCTACTATACACAAGAATTCACCCCATATGCATCGGGGGTGCGACGACCTCACTATAGCAGCTCACTCAACCCCGTAAATGGGGTCCGATAACCAAACGATATCGACTTCTTCCATACATGCCTCCAGATATGACTTTGGGCATTGTCCATTTACTTTGAATGTATTTCCCCCTTTCAAATCATCTAACTCAACAGCTCCGTGAGGAAAAACATTCTTCACAACGAACGGGCCAGACCATCGTGATCGCAACCTTCCCTGAAAGAGATGAAGCCGAGAGTTATAGAGAAGCACTTTTTATCTGGGAAGAAACTCTTTGTGGAGAATGATGTTATCGTGAGCGAGTTTCATCCTTTCTTTGGAAATTTTCGCATTCTCGTACGCATCATTGTGTATCTCTTCTAACTCATTCAATTGAAGCTTGCGAGCTTCATCGACCTTATCCATGGCAAAGTTCAACTCCTTAATCTCCCAATATGCCTTGTGCTCTAATTCCACAGGAATATGGCAAGGTTTGCCATATATAAAGCAGAATGGGGACATGCCGAGCGGATTTTGTATGCGGTACGATAGGCCCATAGCGAATCATTTGAACTAAGTGACCAATCTTTCCGGGTAGGATTGACGATCCTTTCAAGAATGTTCTTGATTTCCCGATTTGCTAGTTTGGCCTGCCCATTCGTTTATGGGTGATAAGTCGTTCTAACCTTGTGAACGACACCATACTTTATCATGAGCTTCATGATTGGCCTATTACAAAAGTGCGTGCCATTATCACTAATTATCTCTTTCGAAGCACCGAAGCGAGAAAGTATGTGTTCCTGTAGGAACTTAATCACCACTTTTTTGTCATTTGTCTTGGTTGCTATGGCTTCCACCCATTTGGAAATGTAGTCGACCGCAACAAGGATGTATAGGAAACCAAAGAACAGGGGAAAAGGGCCCATGAAGTCAATACCCCAGCAGTCGAAGATCTTAATAATGAGTATCGGGGTTAATGGCATCATGTCTCATCGGGTAATAGCTCCCATCCTTTGGCGCCTATTGCAAAATTTACAAGCATTGCTCATATCCCGGAATATTATGGGCTAATAGAGGCCACATTGCAGAATTTTAACGGTCATCTTTTTCTCGAAAAGTGGCCTCCATAAGCTTCTGAATGACAAAATTAGATGACTTTCGGGATCTCATCATCGGGTACACAACATCGGATGATTTGGTCAGCGCAATATTTAAACAGAAAAGGATCATCATAGAAAAACATGCGCGACCAAGTAATAAACCTCAACTTATCTTGCGGTGTCCAATCGGGAGGGACGGCTCCTATGACAAGATATTTCACGATATCCGCAAACCAAGGCAAAGAAGAGGTAGCAAAGAGTTGCTCATCTAGAAAGTATTTGTCTATGGGTATTGGATCACTAGTCACGTCGAAAGAAAGCCGTCATAAGTGGTCGGTAACGACATTTTCTACTCCTTTCTTATCTTTAATGGAGAGATTAAACTCTTGTAGGAGTAAGATCCACCTTATGAGGCGCGGTTTTGCATCTTTCTTCACAAGTAGGTATTTCAACGCTGCGTGGTCGGTGAATCAAGTGATGGGAAAACCGATATGGTATGACCAAAATTTGTCAAGAGCAAAGTCTACCGCTAGCAACTCCTTCTCTGTAGTGGAGTAATTGAGCTGTGGCCCGATAAGAGTCCGACTAGCGTAGTAGATGACATGAGCCTTATTGTCTTTCCTTTGGCCCAAAATAACCCCTATCGCATAATTGCTAGCATCACACATAAGTTCGAATGGTAAGGACCAATCCGGAACTTGCATGATGGGAGTGGACACAAGCATGGTTTTCAATTTTTCAAAAGCGCTATGGCATGCCTCCGTCCACTCAAATGGGGTGTCCTTCATTATTAGGTTGCTTAAGGGCCTAGTGATGGCGCTAAAGTCCTTAATGAACCTTCGATAAAACCCCGTGTGGCCCAAGAAGGAGCACACGTCTTTGAGAGATTTTGGTGGGGATATATCGTCTATGACATCTATCTGAGCTCTATCAACTTCTATCCCCTTAGATGAAACTATGTGGCCAAGAACTATCCCCTCAGTGACCATGAAGTGGAATTTCTCCCAATTCAGCACTAAGTTCTTTTCCACACACCGGGAAACTACATATTCTAGCTTTGCCAGACAAAGATCGAAGGAGGTACCAAAAATGCTGAAATCGTCTATGAACACTTCAAGTCCTCTCTCAACCATGTTACTGAATAGACTCAGCATGCACCTTTGAAAGGTTACGGGTGCATTACACAAGTCGAATGGCATACATTTGTAGGCAAACGTACCAAAGGGGCAAGTGAAAGTTGTTTTCTCTTGGTCAAGTACATCTACCTCAATTTGGTTATATCTGAAATAACCATCAAGGAAGCAATAGTAAGGGTGGCCCGCTACTCTTTCAAGCATCTGATCAATAAATGGAAGGGGAAATGGTATTTCCTAGTCCCCGCATTGAGTTTCCGGTAATCAATGCAAACGTGCCACCCGGTGGTGGTATGTTGGGGGACTATCTCTCCCTTATCATTCTCCATCACTGTCATTCCCGACTTTTTTGGGACAACTTGAATAGGGCTCACCCATTTGCTATCCGAGATTGGATAGATAATCCCGGCATCCATTAGTTTTATAATCTCGTCCCTCACCACTTTTTTTATATTAGGGTTTACCCTTCTTTGCATTTCTCTAGAGGGCTTGACATCCTCTTCGAGATGGATATTGTGGGTGAAAATCAAAGGACTTATCCCTTTCAATTCAGTAATTCACCAACCAAAAGCACCTTGGTTCTTCCTCAGAATCTTTAGCAATTTACCCTCCTGCTCTTCGTCTAGGCTAGAGGAGACAATAACAGGAAATGTCTCATTGTCTCCTAGGTATGCATATTTAATATGGGAGGGGAGTTTCTTCAATTTGAGAGTTGGAAATTTTTCATTGGAGGGAACCATGCATATATCCCTCGGTGGTAACTCTTAGAATCTAGAAACCTAACTTACATCTCTCGCGTCCTCGTCCGACGCTCTCTCATCAAGTAACTCCCTCAACTCCTTAACCTCCCTCTCGAATGCAGTGTATGTCCCCTCACTCTCATGTCTCGACACTAAATAGGACCCTAGGTCGTCTACATAATAATTTTCCTCGAGATACTCCTCTACTATCTCGTCTATTAGGCTCACCGCGTGAAGATCATCTTCTTCCCTCGTCTGTTGGGCGATATGGAAGATATTAGTCTGTAAAGTCATGATCCCAAAAGTGAGTTTCATTTTCCCATTTCGAGTATTGATGATGGCATTAGCTGTAGCTAAGAATGGGCGCTCAAGAATGATGAGAACATGGTTGCTCTAGGTGAAGGAGGGCTTTGTGTCCCAAATGACAAAGTCTGTCGGTAAGTAAAAAGTGTCAACTTGGATGATCATGTCCTCAACTATGCCTCTTCGGATCTTCACGGTTCGATCCGCTAATTGGAGAGTGACCTTTGTGGGCTTGATTTCTCCCAAATCAAGTTTCCTATAGATGGCGTAAGGGAGGATATTGACACTTTATCCCAAATAAAGTAAGGCTTTCTCAATTTTATTTTCTCCAATGATGCAGGAAATAATGGGTGCACCGGGATCTTTGAACTTGGGCGAGAGATCATTGAGTAGGATGGAGCTCCCGTTCTATGCTAGAAAGACATTTTTCTTTACCTTCATTCTCCTTTTTACCGTCAACAAGTCTTTGATGACTTTTGCATAAGCTGGAATTTGCTTAATAGCATTGAGGAAAGGTAAATTTAGCTTCACTTGCTTTAGTACGTCTATCACTTCATCGTGGGGGTTTCCTTTGTGAGACGGAATCAACCTTTGAGGAAATGGTGCCGCGGTGGGTGGTTTCACTACTACATCGGTCTCACTAGTGTCCTCTTTATCACTCTCCTTCAAGGAGACATCTTCGGCCTCTTTCGTGCCCGGCGAAATCTCCTTATCTTTGGTTGCGTCGTGTGGGGGAGGTGATAAATCAATGACTCTCCCACTACGAAGAGTGGTTACATCTTGACATTGCTCCTGATGTTCTGTCGAGGTGGAGCTAACACTAGTTTGACCTTGGGGCGATCTTTGGCCCTGGGCAAGAAACTTGCCTTTCTCTTGGATACTCAACGATGATTGCAACTGTGAAATGTTCGCATTCATGTCATTGATCATGCACTCATGCCTAGAATTAGTTGCATTCTGGGTATTGATAAAGTGGTTAATCGTATCCTCGAGATTTCTTTGCTGTGGAGGGATATATGCTCCTGAGGTGGTGGTGCTTGCACATGTCCTTGCATGTGTGGAGCTTGTTGAAAGTGCGGTGGTAGAGGTGGGGTAACATGTGAATTAGGATTCATCGCAACATTTTGTTGCCCATAGTTAAAACTAGGGTGGTTTTTCCATGAAGGATTGTAATAATTCCCGTGCGGTGCACCAAAATTACCCTTGAATCCTCCTATACCACTTGTTCTTGAAGCATCACTTTGTAGGCGGGTATAGTCGGGCATTCCTCAGTTGAATGACCCACCTCACAAATTGCACACATCTTCTTGACGGGGTTTGGGATGGATCCAGTTGGTCCTCTTCCATATACCTCACGTAGGTCTCGCAGTCCTTTCTCAAGCATATCGAGTCAACTGTCCGTCATAGAATTATTTTCTACATGAAATAGGTCGGACGTCGATGGAGTGGTGGTCACTTGACGATTTTGATTTTGAGCATTAGGGTCAGATGTATCCCATGATTGGGCAGTCTCAGCGACATACCTCAGGTGAAACTCAGCATCGTGGGTGTCTAAGTCGACAAACGGATCACTACCCATGGTTTCAACGAGTTGCTTGGAATTAATTTGCAGCCCATTATGGATAAAGGAAATGATTTGCGTTTTATCAAAACCATGATGGGGACACGAAGTAATTAACTCATTGAAATGCTCGTAGCATCGATCGAATGACTCATTTTCTAATTGTTGGAAAGTTTGATTATGATCCTTGATGGAATTCATTCGATGTGTAGGAAATAACTTCTTGAGAAATTTGGATTGTAGCTCGTTCCATGATGAAATCGAATTTGGAGGTAAAGACCATAGCCATGTCTTAGACTTATCCTTTAGTGAGAATGGGAAGATTTTAAGGCGGAGCACATATTTTGTGCAAGTTTGATCATTGAGAGTCTCACACGCCTCCTCAAATTCCATGATGTGGGCATATGGATTTTCTGAATCCATTCCATGGTAAGTGGGAAGTATCTGGATCATCCCATTCCTAAAGCGAAATTGCCTAGCATTGTACGGGAGTAAAATGCATCTTGGAGTGACAGTGCGCTCGGGATATAAGACGTCTCTCAAAGGGCGATACGGGGCCTCTCCCTCGTCGGCGGCTGCACTACCGTGTTGTGACATATTTCCCTCACTCAAAGACTATGTGTCCTAACTTGGTATACTCGAAGCGCTCTCTGAAGTGTTTCCTATGAGGGAAAATGGCGTTTTATTTGGGATTGAGTGTGACAGTGTGGGAGGTGGAACCCAGAATTGTGGAGCGTTAGGAGTTTGAGGGCTATTAGGGTCGTATTCAACAATCAGGTTTTCGTGAATGCGGGTTGGAGTATTGTGGGGCGTTGGAGCGAGTTCAGAATTTTGCATTAACAGCTTATGAGAGATGATATTGAATCCTTTTTTTGTGCTTTTTTAAAAAAACATTATGTTTTTGGATTTTTGGAGATTTTTTTGTCAAAGTTTTAGATTGACTCGATCTAATCATAAGTCTACCTACTTCCCCGGCAACGGGGTCAAAAACTTGACGCGACTAAGAATGTGTCTCAGAAGTGCGTACTCTCTAGGCTCAAGTGCAAGCCTGTCGCATTAGTAATAAACCCGGTAAGTCGAGATCGTATCCACAGGGAAATAAAATAATGTAATTGTAATAACGTTGGACAGATGAATGAATCCTAACTCTGACTCTAGAGAAAAAGGAAAAGATGATTGGTTTTTGATATTGACTACAACTAGATGCAATTTTGAAAATAAGTGACTAATGAACTAAAGTATGAATGAAATGCAACTATTCTAAATTATCTAAATTACTGATAGTGATTGAACTAAGATTTGAACTATATGATGAAAGAAACGGGACGAGAATACAATCCCTCAACCCTAGTGTATTGTTGGTATAAAACTAATCGTAAATTTAAGTGATCAATTAGACCCAGAATTTAGTACTCCCATGCATTAAGTATATGAGGTTTAAGCCCGCACCATACTTAATCAGAGGACGAGTAAATCGGTATTGTGATAGTTACACTCGAATTTTATTTTGAAGCATCCCGATTACCCTGAAGTAAATGAGATCTAAAGATCTACAATTGTTGTGATGCTACGCAAGACGATCGTAATCAAATCATTAAATTTAGAGGATTAAATTTATGCACATGCAACTACCACATCAGGTTGAGTTCATGTATCCCGACCTTAGAAGATCTAGCCTAATATGCTGAAATTAATGAAAACGATTGTTGAATTGAGGGAAATCATGATTAAACTAAGGGAGAATTGTAGAATGATGTCGAAAGAGGAATTAGATAGAAGAAACTAATCAATAATATTACCAAAGCACTCAAAGCATTAACTAAAATTACTTGTAATCACAGAAATCTGAATAAACTTCAATCTTGGAATGAAAATTGCAATCTATCTTCAAACTAGGGTTTTACTGAAAAGAATGGAAAATTAGATAAATTCTCCGTTGTTTAGAATGATAATAAAACGGATTTAAATACCCTACAATACTCCAAGAGTTTTAGCTTAACCAGGACTCTCCATTGGAGGAAGAGTAAAAAATCAAAATTCGACAATCGGACCGATCCGGTCCTCCTTCGGTTCGGTCTGACTGGAATTCGAATCCGTTCGTTTATTTCTTGGCCGAATGAATTTGGTACGGATCGTTTCATTAATTTTCCTTCAGCTTCAATCCATCTTCGGTCCGGGGTTCTCTGGAAGTTTTCATTTCTGATCGGTTCGATCCGGATCTATCCGAATTTTCTTTGACTTTCTCTTCAAGCTTTGACTGCTCATAACTTTCACACCGGGATTTCGATTGAGGTGTCGTTTCTTCCTATGTACTTGTGAACTTGATATATTCCACTTTTCTTTAGATGCCTCATCCGAATTTCGGGTAAAAATTATAACTTTGCCCTTTTGACTTTCCTTCTTTTCTTTTTCGATTCTTTTGGTTTCTTTCTTTCTTTATTAGCATCAAATACCTGCAAACTTAGTAAGAAATACTCGAAACTCGGTGTACTCGTTAGAATAAGTCAGTAGCAAGAATATGAGATAAAATCAAATCGATTACGTTATTCGAGGTGCTAAAAGTAACTAAATTAAAGGCATAAATTTGGAAGAATTTATGCCTAATAATTCATACCTAGACTAGTGGTACTAGAGTAACTTCCTATCCTTAGGTATTTCCAAAGTTAGTTTCATATGTTTAGACATGTAATAAAAATTATGGTAAGTATGGGTTGAGTGGTGGGGTTTACACTAAATTGTGGTGCATATTTCTAACCATTAATGACTGCAACAATAGGTGTGAAAAACCTACTACATACTGTAGTGATCATAGTGCTAATGTTTTATATTATGTTTCCAAGATGATTAAGAATCGAGTTTAGTTGATATATTAGTTGTCCTTGGGAATTTTTGGATACACGAACAACTGGTGTAGTGTGCATATTGTCAGCTTTTGAAAATATTGGCACATATAAATCTTGACTATGAGCTTTGATCCTAACTCATGGGTAATTTCAACCATTATTTGCTTTGTAGTCGAAACATGCTAGCTTGTAGAGCTAATTTCACTATTATTTTCTCTAACAGTATCACTTCTACGTGTTCTAGGCATTATAAACAACACCTCAGCAGCGGTCAGACATGTCAAAAATATGTTTATGGTTTCACTTGGTTTGGTTAATAAATTTAATTGCGAGCGTTCCAGGTAAGGTTGTGGTCTTGATAACTAATATATCTTAGCCTTGTGGTAATATTAGACGATTGTGTCCTGTTCGATGCTTCAATTAAGAAGATTTATGCTTCCTTTAAGAAAGACTTTGACGTGAGTGCTAAATTAGTACGATTAACTAGATTATACGAAGAAGCTGTAAATTGCATAGAAAAAAAGTAAATATTTGAAATAAAAGAAAGATAAATTGTAATACCCCGTAATTTTGAGGGTTTTATTTATGAATATGGTATATAATTTTAATAATATTATTATTTTATTAATCGAGATTTTGATATTATATTTATTTTTATTTGAAATGAATCGAATATTTCAATTCAAATTTAATTGACTTTTGGACATTTTGTAATGATTTAAATATGTAAAGTTGATAATTTTGAATTAAAGGGCAATATAGTAATATGGGTTAGCTTAGGCTCCAAGCTAGGGTTTGAGAGAGGGTCTATATAAGGAATATTATGGGTCATTATAAGGAAATGGACATGAGAAAGAGAGGCCAAAAACGAAATTCGAAGAGGCAAAAAGCGAGTGGAATGGGAAGAGTCATTTTGGACTGTTTTATATATTCATTTTGAGTGCCTTCGAATGAGATTTGAGAAAAACTCAAAACACACACTTGACTCAATTTTTCGTGTAGAATCCAAATCTGAAGTTGGATTGGTGATTAGAAGAATTTTTGGATCTAATTTTTCTGATTTTTTAAAATAGGACTATTTTAGGGTTATCTTGTGTTGGAGCTAGAAAATGATTTGATTATTTTCGTGAGAGGGACGTGATGGTGCGATAAGATTTTGAGGCTGAATTTATGTGGCTATTCATGTAATGATTTTGAGGTATGGGGTTTTACACAATATGCTCTTAAATCTCGCGAGTGTCATTCTCTTTGAATTCTTGTTAATTAAACTCATATTTGAATTGTTAAATTCATTGAAATCTGGAAAATAATTGTTGAAATTATTTTTATTTAAGTGGTATCATTATATTGTTGATGAGCACATTGTCATGAGATTTTAATATGGCACGGATGTTGAGTACCCGCCAAAATACCTATTCCCGGGCTATGGCTTGATAAAGCATATGCGAATGGGGTGAGACCTGGTGACCCATTGATGTGTTGTTGAGAAATTATATTGATAAATGCTTTGAGATTTGCATTTCAATTTGAATATTCATACTCGTGTTGTTACGTTTTATTCATCGCTAACATATATTTGTTGAGCATCTTTCCTGTCATATTGTGTACCTCCCCATATTTTCTTTTAGTGGCAGGTTAGCGTGGATTTGGGCGCTATGGATTATTGGAGATTGATTTTATCTTGGATATTTTGGGAAGAATTTTTAATACATTTGAGAAGACTTGTATTTATTTATTTTGATGTATAGAGCATTGGGATTTATTTTATTTCGAGTTAGTTATTGTAATTTTAATTCGAGAGACTTGTTGTAATTGAAGAGATTGAGATTAGTGGATTTATATTATTGTGGGTTTATTTAGATGCTCTATACCTTGTCACTTATGGATTTGGATTTATTTTATCGCATTAGCGCTCCGTTCTCTCTACCTGGGTGGGCGGGGTGTTACAAATGGTATCAGAGCTTTGGTATACGATAACCATTGGATCTTGGGTATTGGGTCTAACATGCGTCTTAGATATGTTTCCTTTGGAGATAGAAAATTTTTGAGGATGTGTTCAGCGTCGTGGTGAGGATGTTTAGAATTAATTTGAGGATTTTAGTGTGTGATTTTTGGGAAATAGAATCAAGTAGCATTTTATTTTGAGCGTTAGGTTTCGTCGAATTTCGAGGACGAAATTCCTTTTCAAGGGGGGAAGTATGTAATACCCCATAATTTTGAGGGTTTTATTTATGAATATGGTATATAATTTTAATAATATTATTATTTTATTAATCGAGATTTTGATATTATATTTATTTTTATTTGAAATGAATCGAATATTTAAATTCAAATTTAATTGACTTTTGGACATTTTGTAATGATTTAAATATGTAAAGTTGATAATTTTGAATTAAAGGGCAATATAGTAATATGCGTTAGCTTAGGCTCCAAGCTAGGGTTTGAGAGAGGTCCTATATAAGGAATATTATGGGTGATTATAAGGAAAGGGAGATGAAAAAGAGAGGCCAAAAACGAAATTCGAAGAGGCAAAAAACGAGTGGAATGGGAAGAGTCATTTTGGAGTGTTTTATATATTCATTTTGAGTGCCTTCGAATGAGATTTGAGAAAAACTCAAAACACACACTTGACTCAATTTTTTGTGTAGAATCCAAATCTAAAGTCAGATTGGTGATTAGAAGAATTTTTGGATCTGATTTTTCTGAGTTTTTAAAATAGGACTATGTGGGGTTATCTTGTGTTGGAGCTAGAAAATGATTTGATTATTTTCGCGAGAGGGACGTGATGGTGCGATAAGATTTTGAGGATGAATTTATGTGACTATTCATGTAATGATTTTGAGGTATGGGGTTTTACACAATATGCTCTTAAATCTCGCGAGTGTCATTCTCTTTGAGTTCTTGTTAATTGAACTCATATTTGAATTGTTAAATTCATTGAAATCTGGAAAATAATTGTTGAAATTATTTTGATTCAAGTGGTATCATTATATTGTTGATGAGCACGTTGTCATGAGATTTTAATATGACATGGATGTTGAGTACCCGCCAAAATACCTATTCCCGGGCTATGGCTTGATAAAGCATATGCGAATGGGGTGAGGCCTGGTGACCCATTGATGTGTTGTTGAGAAATTATATTGATAAATGCTTTGAGATTTGCATTTCGATTTGAATATTCGTACTCGTGTTGTTACATTTTATTCATCGCTAACATATATTTTTGAGCATCTTTCCTGTCGTATTGTGTACTTCCCCATATTTTCTTTTAGTGGCAGGTTAGCGTGGATTTGGGCGCTATGGATTATTGGAGATTGATTTTATCTTGGATATTTTGGGAAGAATTTTTAATACATTTGAGAAGACTTGTATTTATTTATTTTGATGTATAGAGCATTGGGATTTATTTTATTTCGAGTTAGTTATTGTAATTTTAATTCGAGAGACTTGTTGTAATTGAAGAGATTGAGATTAGTGGATTTATATTATTGTGGGTCTATTTAGATGCTCTATACCTTGTCACTTGTGGATTTGAATTTATTTTATCGCATTAGCGCTCCGTTCGCTCTCCCCGGGTGGGCGGGGTGTTACATAAATGTGGTAAAGTAAATGATTACACCCCAAAATATAAAACAAGAAAGTAAAACAAACCAAATGTAAGTGCAATACACTTTTAATAAACTATTCAAGAAGTTAAAAATATACTTCGAATGAAAGACAAGCCAAAAATAAAAGAAAAGAAAAGAAAATGAAGGAAAAGAAAGGATAAAAATGAGTATATGTAGTTTTTTGGTAAGAGAGTCCTTTTTTCCTTTGTCTCCTAGTTACTTATTTAAAGAGTTTCTTGTCATATAACTCAACTGTTTGTAATTGTTGGGTGCTTATCCATCTAAATTTCTTCCCACTTAGGTGCACTAATGCACCTATATAGATTGTTTCCTTTATTTTCTACACTATATCTAAAATTATGACAGGTGTGATGCATGCGAGTTGCCAATCACTTTGACCTAGTATATTATAGTTCAACTATTATTACCAATTTATAATCACAGGTGACATCACCTCATTGGAGTGTTATAATCTGGTGTAAACCCTTCTTATATTCCCTCCAAATTTAAGTTGGTATTTATTTTTTTTCCTTATCAAACTTTAGAGAGCAATAACTTTCTATATACAAATCCAAAATTTACAAAATTAGTATTTGAAAGTTACTAATCGAGAGTTATAAAATAAGATCCATACTCAATATAAAATACTAAAAAAGAAAAAATGATGTGTTTACTTCGTTTTTATGCAAATAGTAAATATTAACTGTCTTTATAGTATTAAGACAGTAGCTGTTTAATGTCTGTGAAAACGTCCAGAATATAAAATCATTTTATTGTCTGGTGAACATAGTATATATATACTGTATTTTTTTCTTCAAACTTCTATAGTCATCAAGGATCTTTTTTTTTTAAGAGTGAGGTCTTAAGTCTCTTTACCCTTAACCCAAACACACAAAGAAAGAAACCCTCTCAAACTCAATCCCCAATGTTTGAACCCCAAACCTCTCGTTTCGCATTTTCAAATATATCAACTTTATGAAAAACTGATTTCTCAATAAAAAGTCATAACATTTCAAAGTTTGAGTAATGTAGAAAAAAAGTTCTAATTGGCTATAAAAAAAATTCTCATCAATTGCGATTGAGTTGGTACACAAAGAAAGAAAATGCCCCCTCCAATCTCAATTGATATGAGGGTAATCACCATGCATCTTGTTTGATAGATCTTGTTACACATATTTCAATATATTAATTTTGTAAAAAAATAAATTCTCAATCAAAAGTCATAAAATTTCGAAGTTTGAAAAAAAAAATTGTAACCGCTTATAAAAAAAAATTCTAACCAATTATAGTTGAGTTATTTATAAATGGTATTTAAGTCAAATAATAAAATATAATATTTATTTAAAAATTAAAAATTCAATATAATTTAAATGATAAAATTTATTGATAGTAGATTTATACCCAATAATCCATAGTTTCAATCTCTACTACCTAAAAAGAGGTTAAACTCCATTTTTATACCAAAAGACATTTATAGTCCTAACATTTAAAATATTACACCAAATGCCATTAACAAAATTCATCCGCTCCAGATGCACACTTTTCGTCTTCCGCTCCTCTTCCCCACCCCAAATTCAATGTCCATCTCCTCCCTCAAGCGGTGCCCATGCAAAACATATTTATCTTTCTTCTTCAATATCTCTCTTCACCTTCTAGTTACAAAAGGTCCAATCTTTCAAATTAAAACTATCTTTACATTCCTTCCAATTATGTTTTTTAAAAAACGACAACAACATACCATTTCTCACCTGTTGATTACAAGTCACTGGACATATCATTGCCCAATATTCTAGATCAATCATCCTTTACTCCAACTCAGACACAAAGATTTAAAACTAACCCACATCACATCTGATATCATATTTCTCTTTATCCACAGGCTTTCACTTTGTACTTACCTATAATTTTCTTGGTTCCTGTTATCATCTCAAACCATGACTCCATTGTCATACTGGTCAGTTTTCTTAAGCTTTTCCCTCCCTAAATGAGTGATTTCAATATCATGTAGGTAAGTTTGGTGTTCATGAGGGTATGTATTTTAGATTATTTATCCCCATTGTTAATCTTTAATTTAGTATTTGTTGAAATTTTAGGGAAAATTCATTGATCTCTACCACTAATATTGGATCGAATTTGGCAAGTTTTGAGTATCATAATCTGTCCACCCTTTGGGTAATTTGTATTGATTTTAATTTTCTGACATTGATCCTCATTTTCACAAACACACACTTACACACACAAAAGGCATTTTTTTGCGAAATTGGGCATGGTAGTGGTAATATCACTACCATTGATATTATTTTCAGTATTACAGGGATTTGGGTGTTACTTCCTTGGAAGGGCTAAGGGGAGACAAGACCTCTGCACTAATGATCATGTTATTGGGATCCTCACACCACCTCCTGGTAGTGGTACCACCTTTGTTAAACCTCCACCACCTACTCATTTCAAACCATATAACTCTGCCAACATTTTAACCCTTCCAATTGGGTAGACCTGTTATATGTTATGTTCTTATATAGACAGTACAAATGTTTGTTCAGAGATCCGTTGTTACTATATTTGTATAGCCCTTTAAGGTATGAATAGCTCATTTTTCCCCAATAAAATGTAAAAGCGCACTTGGGTATTTATTGTATGTTGAATTTAATAAGTTTGTATGAAACTTGGATGGATGAAAAAAAATTGTGACACCTTTTGCTTCAATTTAATTCCATTTTCTCTAATTTAATGGTATATTTTTCCTGTGTGTGTTATTTTCTTCTAGATACATCTACAATCTTTTGGTGGCCATAGTTTAATTTGTGGTTTATGGGTATTATGAAATAAATGTTCGAAGGAGGCCACTAATGGCATTAATCTTCATGTTGGATACATGTCCTATAATTAACATAGAAATTTTAGAATGATCATATGACCAAATACCCTACAATCTCTATTATCTAAAAAGAGGATAAACCATTTGGAATGGTCATATGACCAAATTATCCTCATATAACTTCCAACTCAATTTAATTCACCATTTTTTATCTCTCGCTGTAATCATTTACTCTCACCCAACATCTTGCTCTCTCTTACACTAATCCCCCTCTATCTCCCCCTAAAACTTAGGTCACTCACTAGTGACGGATCAAAAAAATTTATTGGGAGGGCCGAAGTTTTGAGTGGTACCGGAGGTTCTGGGGCGGGAGCTATCGAGGCAATTTTTTTTGTTAATTCAAGTCTTATACAAATTATAGTTTTAATTCGAGTCTTATACATACTTAGTACTTTTTTACCCTAAAATTTACCAAAAAAACACATTATTTACGCATCTAACATTGTTTGTTATCCAATGAATGTGTGTATGCTTTAGGGATAGAAAAAATGAGATAATATTGTGCTTTTTTTGTAGTTTTTCTGATTTTCTCAT
The DNA here is from genome assembly GCA_949130495.1 of Sambucus nigra. Classification (NCBI taxonomy): domain Eukaryota; kingdom Viridiplantae; phylum Streptophyta; class Magnoliopsida; order Dipsacales; family Adoxaceae; genus Sambucus; species Sambucus nigra. Next base: position 334,562,404 of record OX422215.1, read on the forward strand.
CGGTAGACATGGAACTAATTTCACAATTTCCAAAGATGGGTAAAATTTAAGTGTCTCAATGTGATTATTATACTACGAATCTTTGAATTATATTATTTATTCCATACTTAAACCTATTACTATTTTGACATTAATGAGTTGTAAACACTTTAATTGAAGATATATTTTACTCAAAATTCTTGAGTCGAGAGTTCAACCTAAAACTTGAATAAGTAAATGTGGGTACCCTTTTGTCGGCTAGGCCCATAAGAGTAGACAACCAAGACCAAATGAGAATAAATGGTGCCTGACCCAAATTATGAGTTTTAGATTACGGTTAGAATAAAAAGATTTGGCCAAGTCCAACCCTGAAATCTCGGATGAGATATTCAGGGGATATTGGGCTAACGTGTTGGTTACCAACACTATCTTTCTTTCAACTGAATATATATTGTACCCTTGGTCTAGGGGAAAAGGGCATGTGAAAAAAATATCTTGAGAGTTGCTTAATAAGAATAGTAGACCTCTCTGTGGACGTAGGCAATTTTTCGAACCACGTATATTCTTGTGTCGCGTGATTGTGATTGTGATTGTGATTGTGATTGTTGTTGTTTCTTTCATATTGGTGATTGTTTTCCTTCATAAATTGTTTGTGTTGAGATTTTTATCAACACAATTGGCGTTGTCTGTGGGAAATGATTATTTTTCCTGCGAAAAGCTTCACCAACCAAAACCAGTAATATCCCATCACAAAAGTAATGTTCCTTAAGCAGGTGATATTCTATAGCAGCCGAACCCTCCAAGGGTCAGGTCTGAAATACGCCATTCAAACCCAAGACTTTACCAGGAGAGGCAAGTCTTTGAAGAAAGTCAAGGGACACCCAAGTCCACACATGTTTCTAGGTTAATTAATGCCTATGAGTCCAGACTCCAAGAGCAAGAGGAGGCCACTCGCCAATAAGAAAAGGAGAATGCTCACCTCAAAAGGAAATTGGAAAGACTTGAGGGAGAACTCCGTCAAAATACAAGGCGATGCCACAGCAGGACTCCTAGCCCTTAGGCAAGAAAATATCGCAGTCGAGGAAGAAGCCTAAGATGTGGCTCAGAAAGAATAGACAGACATAGGTCAGGTGATAAACATTCTAAATAATTATAACCAGCTCGTCGGTACAGAAGTCTTGATCGGCAGAAAAATGATATACGAAGGCTATTCCGGAGGGAGATGGACCAGCACCCAGCTCACCGTGGTGCCAGATCAACAAGGGAGCTATCAAGAAGAGCTCTCAAAACTCAGATGAATTCCCTTTTTCAAGGGCGTTAAAAGAAGAAGAAGCCCCGAAATTTTTTGCTATTCTAATGTTTAAGATTTACGATGGGAAGACTGACCCCATCGACCATGTTAGGCAATACAGGTAAGACATGACTCTATGGAGACATAACGATGCACTCATGTGCCGAATCTTTCCCTCGAGCTTGCACGATGTGGTCCAAAAGTGGTTCGAGAAGCTACCTCACCTATCTGTCTAAAGTTTCAAGTCTCTGGATGAGCTATTTACAGCTTGCTTCATTATGATCAGTTCTCATCCGAAGAGAATGGATGCTTTTCTTACTATGAAGAAAAAGGCATAGGATAACCTCGGAGAGTATGCAAAGAGGTATTGGGAAATGTTCAATGACGTTGAGGATTTCTCATAGCAGGTCATCGTAGAATCCTTTAAAACAGTCTTGCCTAGCTCCTACCTCCTGCACCAGTCCTTAACAAAGAAGGAGGCCACAACCATCGATGACTTGATGGCCCGTAATGAGAAATACGCTAAAGTAGAGGATGTGACCCATCTTAATACAGGTGAAAATGGTCTTGCGAAGGCTATCAAAAGGCCCGAGAAGAATGAACCGCCGAAGAAAGGGAATAATAATGGGGGCAAGAATGCATCCAAGAATAAAAATAAGAACGATGACTCAAAGGCATTTCAGGCTGTAAACACAGTCTTCAAGGAGTTGATCTACAAGATTCTTGTAAAGATCAAGGATAAGCCATTTATCAAATGGCCGAAGAAAATGGGTGGAGATCCTTCTAAGCAGAATAACGCACTAAGGTGCGCATTCCACAAGGAGGGTGGACATAAAACTGAGCACTATAAATCCCTAAAGTCTCACCTCAAGGAGTTGACCCAAGTCAGGAATATTAATGAGTTTATAAAGAAAAAGACAGTTAAAGCAGCAGCAAATGGTGAGTAGAGGCTCGATAATGTCCTCGAGGAGGATATTGGCCATGAATTTATAATGATACATGGGGTGTCGAACCTCAAACAGATTCAAGGAAATGCAGATCAAATGGAAGTTAAGAAGCTTACCGGAGTCATGCAGGCATTTCAGATTGACTCAACCAAGTCTAAGGCAGGGAAATCGACTGCCAGAGGATGTCGATTACAATAATCATATTATTTTCACATATGAAGATTTGGTGGGAGTAAGAACCCCTCATCATGACGCACTAGTCATTACACTCAGGATAGCCAATTGGGACGTCGATAGGTTTCTCGTCGACCAAGGCATCTCGTCCGAAGTAATGTACCTTAAATTATTCAGGAAGCTGAAGTTAAGCATAGCCGATCTCAAGAAATCCACAGTTCCATTAGTCGAATTCGCCGAAAAGATCACGATCCCTCTGGGAAAGATCACCCTTCCATTCAAAGCAGGAAACATCTCAAAATTAATTGAGTTTCTTGTTGTTGATATTAAATTTCCATACCAAGCCATCCTCAGTCGGGGATATATCCATGCAATGAAGGTCGTCCCACCGACCTATCACCAGAAATTGAGGTGTGTAACTGATCAAGGAGTAGTTAAGATCCATGGAGACCAGGCTATGGCAATAAAGTGTTTTATCATGGCCATACTCCCCAAACAGGAGAAGAAGATGGAAGAATCAAAAGGTAAGGAGGAAGCCCAAGAGGGTTTAATGCTCTCCAAATAGAAGCTAAGGTATTGTCGACCAGGAGTGGAGGAGACCAGGCTCCGCCCCTCTGAGAGGGTCATTGATGACCTAGAAGAATTCGTAGTTGGGAGTAGCTCGACTAAGAAGAGGTTTCTGATTTGGACCTCTCTGATCGATCGCAAGAAGAAAAACCTAATCACCATCCTCCGGTATAATGTGGATGTTTAATTTATTGGAGCCCTGCGAGTTTCCTGGAATTGATCCCAACATCGATTGTCATCGATTACACATAGACCCGGCCTTTAGGCAAGTTACACAGAAGCCTCGCCGAATAGCCCCGGAGAAAGCTAAGGCAGTAGAGAAGGAGGTCGAGAAACTACAGGATGTAGGGTCCATACGAGAAGTTTAGTTACCTAAATGGTTATCTAACCCATTAGTAGTTACTAAGAGAAATGGAAAGTGGAGAGTTTGTATCGAATTTACCGATCTCAACAGAGCCTGTCCCAAAGACAGTTTTTCCTTTCCAAAGATTGATCAACTAGTCTATGCTACAGAAGCACATGAGAGGATGAGCTTCTTAGATTCGTATTCTGAATACCACCAAATCCCCCTTCATGTGCCAGATCAAGATAAGACCTCCTTTATAACCACTATTTATTTATATTACTATAAAGTTATGCCTTTCGGCCTTAAGAATGCAGGAGTGACTTATCAGTTGTTAGTCACAAAGATGTTCAAATATTAGATGGGGGATACCATGAAAGTTTACATCGATGACATGGTCGTTAAGAGAAAGCTCAAGGATGACCCTATCTCCGGCCTGGCAAGGACCTTTAAAATCCTCAGGAAGTACAGAATGAAACTTAATCTGAGAAAGTGTTCTTTCAGCATCCAGTGAGGAAAATTCCTTGGATACTTAGTCAGTAAGAGAGGAATCGAGGCAAATCCCGACCAGATTGATGATATCAATAAAGTTTAGCCCCCTCAAACAGTAAGAGATTACAGAAGCTCACAGGAATGATTACCGCGCTCAATCGATTCATTTCTAAGTCTTCGAGATGGTGTCAAATGTTCTTTTAATTGTTAAAAAGAAACAAAGGAGTAACTTAGGATGAAGACTGCCCAAGTGCTTTAGAAGAACTCAAGGACTACCTTAGTAGGCCCCCTTTTCTAGTGATCCCTAAGGTGAATGATCCGTTGTACCTCTACATAGCATTGTCAGACCATGTTGTAACCTCTTCCTTGGTATGTGAGAGAGAGGAAAGCCAGCATCCAGTCTATTATGCAAGTAAAACTCTTTTGAAAGCCGAGCAGCGGTACCTACCATTGGATAAGTTCGCCTACGCACTAGGGATAGACTCAAAGAAGCTAAAGCATTATTTTGAGGCTCACTCCATCGTCCTAGTTAAGGAAAGTGAATTTCTCTATCCGACTATCGAAGTGGTCAATCAAGCTTGAAAGGTTTGACATTCACTTTTAACCAAGAACAGTTCTCAAGGGGAAAGTCTTGGCCAATTTCATTACTGAGTTCACAAGAGAATAGCCTTGCGATCACCCCGGGAATAGTCGTTCAAGGGAAGGCTTAAGTGTTTGGACATTATACGTTAATGGAGCCTCCAACTCAAGGGGGCAGGAGTAGGTATCGTGCTAGTGACTCCTGAGAATAAAGTGCTCAAAAAGGGAATCAGACTTGGATTTTAAGCCTCCAACAACAAGGCAGAATACGAGGCACTGATCATCGAACTACACAAAGCACAGTTACTAGGGCGAGGCACCTTCAGGTCATCGGCGATTCATAACTAGTTTCCAACTAAATAAGCGATGACTTCAATGCAAAGGATGCAAGAATGAAAGCTTATCTCGCCATTATGAAGGGATTAATAGACAACTTCGATCAAGAAGATGTTCAACAGTTCCCCAGGGGATATAATATCCATGCAGATGCCCTAGCATCTCTAAGCTCAGCAATAGAGTCCAACTTGAGAAGGATAATCCAAATTGATTTCCTCGCGTAACCCAACATTCACCAGGCTACTAAATTACAGAACCCCAAGAAAATTCTCCATATTGAAAAAGATTTGAGATGTATGGATCCCGTTATATATTACTTGCGAAATGATAAATTTATAATTGATAAGAAGACAACTCATCAGATAAGATTTAAGGTCGCTCACTTTCACTTATCTCATGAGGGAAAGTTATATTAGAAATCCTTCACTGGCCCCTACGTCCAGTGTGTTCATCCATAGGACGTCGAGCAAGTTCTGCACAAGCTTCATGAAGGAATTTGTGAAAGTCATGCATGAGGAAGGTCGATAGCCTTTCGAGAAATAAAGGAAGGATACTGGTGGCCATACATGCATAAGGATGCTGGAGTCTATATTCAAAAATATGAAAAATGCCAAAAGCACTCGCCCATGGTCCACTAACCCGCCAACGACCTAAAGTCCCTAAATAGCCCCTGGCCTTCCTCCAGTGGGGTCTGGACATCATTGGTCCTCTGCCTACTGCAACGGGAAATGGAAAGTATCTGTTGGTCTCCATAGACTACTTAACAAAGTGGATAGAGGCATAACCACTGGAAAACATCAGGGACATATATATGATAAGGTTCATATGGAGAAATATCATCACATGCTTTAGCATACCCAGGATGATTATTATCGACAACAGGACCCAGTTCAAGAGTAGCCCCTTCCAAAGATCTTGCAATGATCATGGAATCAAGCACTACTTTAGCTCTGTGTCATATCCTCAAAGCAATGGTCAAGCTGAGGCTTCCAACAAGACAGTGATCGATGGATTGAAAAAGAGCCTAGAGCAAGCTAAAGGAGCATGGGCCAACGAATTACCCCATATCCTCTGGGCCTATCGCACCACCCCAAGGTGAGAAACTAGGGAGACACCCTTTGTACTCACGTATGGAATAGAAGTAATTATCCCACTAGAAGTTGGTATCCCTACCATAAAGTCTACGTTGGTCGACCAAGGCCACAATAATGAAGCGTTGCTCACTGAACTTAACTTAGCCGACGAGCGGCGAGAATTGGCTCTAGTGAAGATGACATCTTACCAGCAGCAGCTAGCCAGACAGTACAATTAAAAATTCAATCCATGGAAATTCCAGGTCGAAGACTATGTCCTAAAGAATGTTTTTGGTAGTGCTGTGAGACCATCAGATGGAAAGTTAGGACCTAACTGGGAAGGGCCATTCAAGGTGATAATGGACGACCTACAAGGAGCCTACCACTTAGAAATGCTGGAGGGCAGGAAGATACCAAGAGCTTGGAATACGACCAACCTAAAGAATTTCTACTTCTAGATTTCTTTATGCACCATTAGTTTAGGAAAATTTTTATTTAAAAATTAATGTTGCTCTCTGTTCCTGACTTTGATCAATAAAACTAGATCGGCCTTAGAATTCTATATATGTTGGTTGTCTCAAGTATATTTTATTATGTGCACCCTTTCCAAGTTACAGGCTTCACTCTTTTAACATACATTATGAAGAGCATGGATTGCACCACAGTGGTTGGGTTTATACCAACTCAACTTTTCTAAAGCATAGCTAGCTGGGTTGACATATAACAACCCTCATTAGGCCTTTGTTCATAACACAACTGGCCTCTTAGGTTGCTCCGACAATAAATGAAGACCTATTAGGGACCATTAGGCAGCATGGACAACCCAGGTTGGTCGTCAACATAGCTTGGCTCCAAAATCTTACTCGGGCGAATTGCCCATTGATCAGGTATATCCTCGGCATCGCCCTACTTAGGCCTAAGGCAGTGTGATGACATGACCTAAAAGGTAAAGTGAGGTGGAATGGTATGCCTATAGCATACTGGACTAGGGGAATACTCAATAAAAAATAAACTCTAAGTCATAATTAATCGGATGAGAAGCCCAAAATAACTAGAGATTGTAAATCAAAAACAGATAACATATGTTTAGTCGGTAACTACCCAAAACATAAAAAATTTATTGTTAAAGGTTACACAGTTACACGTACAACAGCGATAAAATAAATTAGATCCTAAGGGGGACCAGGTCGCTGAGTAAGGTAATCAACTACTCGCACCCTTCGACCATCATTTGGATAAGGGGCAAAGTCCTCCCCAACCTCTTCTGGGCTTGACTCCAGCAGCTGCCTTGGGATTGTATCTATTGGAATCCAGCGGTCATCCCTTCTAAATGGATTTGGCTCCAAGGACGAGGGAGTGATCTCATGCCTGTACCAGAGGAAAGAATTCTTGGGCACATTTAACTCCCTAAGGGAACTTAGCCACCCTCAGATAAAGGCCAGCTCCTCGACCTCCTTTAACTTTATGGGAGAGTTTGTCTAGCCTTGGTTGTATCCATCTGCCCAAACTTATAGAGGACCTTTTTTTAATAAATGGCTTATTTTGGTGACGTCCCTATGAATCCCATTAGCTATCACATTTACTCGATGCACATCACCCTTCAGTTCGATAATCTCCCTTAGGGAATGGCTATCGCCAATTCTAGCTCGCTGCCTTGTTGATGACGTAAAACACAGTATAACTTAAGGAAAAATGCTCGGTGCATTCTCCCTCCTTAAGGCATCATTTTCCTATTGTAAAACCTATCCAAACTGATTGATCTCGAAGGCTTCTAACATCTTATCCTTCAGATCATCCATCTCCTCTTGAATGGAGGCACCAACCTCCTCCATCTCTGCAAGTCTATCCTTCATCCAGGAAACTACCTCAGACTGATCTTTGTAATCTTGGTTCCTTGTCCTAAGGGATTTACAAATCTTAATAAATGCTCGACGAACTTGGTTACTTACGTTCAAACCAAGGATTTGGCCTAGACGAGAAGTGGCAGGAATGTAATCATCAAAATCAACAAACTACAAGACATGGAACGCAAGTGACAAGTATATCAGTGAATGCAAAAACAAAATTCCTTCACTTTATTAAAAAATGGAACTAGCCAGGTACAGATACATAGAATCACAAAAAGAGAAAATAAAAAATACAACTAAAGAAAATAAGCCTACAAGTCTATTGGTCGACCTCGACCTGCTCTGTGGGGACTAGCTCCTTCCCCTTATTAGCAGCAGCCTCACTCGTCTCTGCCCCAAGTGTAGGGGTATTAGAAGCAGGAGCAGCGGGGGCATCAACAGCAGGAGCAGTAGGTCGGTCGATAACAAGGGTTTCTTCATCAATGATAGGCTTGGGTCCAGTATTATGCTCGCCAAATAGAAGTGAGTCAGCAGCAACTCCAACAGTGACTAAGTCCCGATCCTAGTCTTTCTTGATGTTTTCCTGGCTAATGTAGTCGATCTGCTTCTCGGCATCTTTATAGGCTGCCTTTCATACCTCATTATAACCATTCTCTCTAACCGTGTCCTCCTCTGCCTCTAGGCTCTTCACCTTCTCAGCGAGCCTTGTATTCTCATTTATGATTGTAAGTTTTCTTACCACAACCAGTTCATAGGCCTCGCAGAGTTCCTTTAGCTCCTTGGTCACCCCAGCCCTCTCCTTGGAGAAAGAGGCCTCAACCTCTGTGAGAGCTTTCTCGAAGGACTTCTGGCCTTTATGTGCAGTCTTCAGGCTCCCCTCAGGCTCAGCGTTCCTCCTCACCAGCCCATCTCAATTATGGTAGAGGATGGTGTAGTCAGACAGAAACTGCAAGAAGAAATGAGTATGAGACAAAGAATATGAGGAAATAAAAGAAAAAATAGAGAATAAAGAAAATGGCCTCACCAAAGTAAGCCCCTGATCTGCATTCAAGGCTAATTGGTGTGGACCTATCTTCGAAGAACGTTCACGATCCGCCGTCAGTACTGCTCTCTCGAGCATCATCAAAGCCACAGAGGCCCCCTCAGCTAGGATAACCACATGCATAAGGGAAGCCTCTGCCTTCTTCGTTATTTCTTATCCTCTCCTCCTCTCCTCTTCTTTCTTCCTCTTCTTCTTCTTCTTCTTCTTCTTCTTCTTCTTCTTCTCCTATTCTATCTTCCTTTCTTATTCTCTCTCTCTCTCTATCTATATATATATATATATATATATATATATTCTCTTCTTCTTTATTCTTCCTCTTCAGCTCCTTCTCATGAACTGCGGTCTGAGAACCACTAGTAGTGTCCCAGACCTTATCTTCTAAATCTTCAACCTATTGGACAATAGGATGCCATCATCATCATTATCTCGAATCATATTTTTTATTTTGGGGGGAGTCGTGTCCTCATCACTGGAGCTCTTCGACCTAGAACATCCTAAGCTAGAACCCTCCTCGCTATACGTCTCTCCACCAGACTCTTCCTCGCTGGATCCCTCCTCACTGGATCCTACCTCAGCACTACCACCTCTGTCCCCTGCAGTAACACCAAACTCTGAGCTGGTCTCCTCTTAATCGTCTAGCTCGATGAGTGGGAGAGCACCTTCTTCCTCCTCTTCTTCTTCTGGGATGTCAAGATGAGGTATGGAAGCTACTGGACGAGCGATAAATCTATAGGTAGTATTCTTGTTCTCCAACAAAAATGCAATCGACCTGGGGTGTTCACCTTTTATAATTGAGTCCCTTATGTGCCAGGCTTTGATTAACTCAGCAGCGCAGATCTCATGGAGAGCAGGCTCTTGATTCTTGGACTTCGCTGGAAAAAAAAAAGTAAGCATTAGAGGAAGAACACATTAGAGTAACAATCAAAAGGCAGTAAGATTGAACAACAACCTATATTCCTCCCCATAAGTAGGAATTCGAGGTCCCCTGTACCTTGCACCCCCTACTTGGGAAGGGAATTTCCAGTTCCTAGCAATAAATCTCTCAGATCAGTAGTCTTTATGGGAATCAGGTAGATTCACAACCAACACCCTATTCGGAATCCTCGCTTTCAAGTAGAGAAGACCAGAGTTGGTACGAAAAAATATATAACAAAATAATATTTCAACTAAACCTAAATTAGTGCCATAGAGTTGGTTTATTCTATGGATGCCATTTACAATCTTCCAAATGTTTGGAGAACATAAGGCTGGGACTATATCAAAATACTGGAAGAAGTGTAAGAAAAGGCGATTTGGGGGAAAAGTTAAACCCCCTTAAGAAAATAAAAGAACGTGAATCTAGTGACCATCCTCAATGTCGCGAACATTACGAGGAACATAGGTACACTCAATATCCACCTAGTTAGGAATATTATAACATTTCCTAAATTCTACCAGAGATTTGTTGTCTATCCTAGCCATGAGCAAACCCTAACTACAGTAGAAAAGAAAAATGATAAAAGGAAATACAGAAAAAGAAGAGACTGAGAACTTACAAAGCAGGTTTCAAGCCAGGAATGATAAGAGGCCATAGGTGAATGAAGATGAAAAGTAGGAAATATCTTTGAAACGATGAAAAATAAGCTTGAAGGCAGGAAGAAGCTTGAGAGCAAAGGACAATTTGGAAGCAAGAGGAAATACAGAGTAAAAGTAGCGAAGTAGATCATCTAAACGCCTCGGTTTAAACCCCTCAATAATAGTGCACGATAATCAAAGAAGATTTGCTGCTCAAAATTATCACAGAATGGTGATTCACTCCCCTCTTAATTTAAAAAAATTACAGCAATGCCATCAGAAGCAGGCCAGGAATGCCATTTAAAATTTTTGAGCCCGATTGTGACCCTAAAATTTTAGGGGCAATTATGGGTACCCTTTTGTCGACTAGGCCCATATTATGAGTTCTAGATGACGGTTAGAATAAAAAGATATGGCAAAGTCCATCCTTGAAATCTCGGATGAGATATTCAGGGGATACTGGGCTAACGCGTTGGTTACCAGCACTCTCTTTCTTTCAACTGAATATATATTGTACCCCAGGTCTAGGGCAAAGAGCATGTGAAAAACTATCTCGAGAGTTACTTAATAAGAATAGTAGACCTCTCTGTGGACGTAGGCAATTTACCGAACCACGTATATTCTTGTGTCGTGTGATTGTGATTGTGATTTCTGTTGTTTCTTTCATATCGGTGATTGTTTTCCTTCATAAATTGCTTGTGTTGAGATTTTTGTCACCACGATAAATATACATTTATAGGTGTTAGATACCCCCCCCCATCCCCCCCCCCATTATATATATATATATATATATTAAATTCTGCGTTTGATTCATCTTCTACGTTCTTGGTTTTTTAAGATATACTTCGTGCTTATGTTTTGGACTTAAATCATGTTCAAATTGTATTTCTATTCAACTGCAACGAAATTTATTTTGATTAGTATAATTTTAACGTATTTACTAATAAAACATACCATTGGTATGGATTTCTTAGATGATAATGAATATTTGTACTTATAATGCTACGTTCCTTACTTTTAATGATTAAGTTGAATACGCGAATTCAATTTCACGTGCAATGCACATGCGCACACTTAGTATAACTTAAATGAAAAAGATTTGTTGAGAGTAGACTTATACCTACTTTTAGTTTTAATGGGCTTACATATGATATTTTTGGGGTAGCAGAATTCTTATCCCTACATGTAGGGATGGCAATGGGGCGGGTTCGTGACGGGTTTTCAAAAATCCTAACCCACCCCATTTAATAAATGGGGCGAGCGGTTTTTATTTATATTAACTCTTAACCCATCCCATTTAATAAACGGGGCGGGGCGGGGTTCCTACGGTTCGGTATAATTTGAACAATAGTAAATTAAAAAAATTACATTATAATTTTAGAGGTCTACAATGGTTCGTATTCCAATATGTAAAACAGTCTTCCAATTATCAATCCATATTTTCCACATAGATATTTTACAAAATCAACATACATATAAAGGATTTTTTTTTATGTGTGTGTATATATATCTATATAATAAGTTACAATGGTGTTTTTACTATTCATAAGATGGGGAGACACTTCACGGTTCAGATTGAAGCTAACAAGGCAACGATCCAACGGTTGAGATTAAAATACCACTCTTACCATTTTTTACCCTTACATATTTGAGTTCCCCCTCTTTTTTAACCCTTCATTTTCTTTCCTTCTCTTACCCAAAATGCAAATATATGGATAAAATAGGAAATTAACGCATTGCAACTTATCCGACACTAACCGATTACACTCAACCTCTCTCTCTATCAATTGTGGGAAGAACAACTCAACCTCTCTCTCCATTTGATCTTTAGCCGAGTACGCTCCTCTCGCTCTATCTATATCGATCGGAACAACTCTCCATTTCCTTTCTTTTGTTCGGCAGGTAATGGATTTATCAATGGTTTTAGGTTTGTGTTGTTTTATGGTTATCATAAAGGTTTATCAGCAGGTAATATGTGATTCACGTTTTGGTGGTTTTCTCAGTCTCTCATTTTATCTCTCTTTTATTTTTTACTTAATATTTTACTTTGTGGTGTGATTTGGTTTTTTTCTCTTTTTATCTAGGGTTTGGATATTTGATGATGTGGTTAAGAAGATTGAACCTTATTTTTTATGTTCACTCCTTATGTTCATATTGAAATTTAGGGCTTTGTAATTTAAGTTTTTTGTACAGATTTTGTTTATTTCTATGTTTATGTTTTGCGATCTAATTTTTTTTTTGTATTTTGTTGTTTATTTTTTCTTTTAAAGATAAAGGTCTGATTATACGTAATAACCCTAAACAGGTATACCCTAAATTATCATTCCCATGCTTCTTGACTTTATTAAAACATGAGTTTTGTTCTTGGTAAATGTTTGATAAGTAATAGATATAGTTTTGTTCTTGATAAATGTTTCTTTTATTTTTTTAGATACTAACTTGGTGGCCCTCTAATTTGTTATAGGTTTGTATTTCAAATTTTATGATTTTTGGATTCAATGACTTATTATTGTTTTAATTTTATGCTTATTTTACTTTTGTAGAATGCTTTGGTATATATCTGTTTATGCCCCTCTAAATATCTAGCTTTGTCTTTATTGAATCTGCAGGTCTATGTCTATTTGTGTTATGTAAATCTGGGGATTTATTGTTTTTGTCTCCAAGTTCAAATGTCTTCATCGAGAAGGTTAGAGATAGAATCGTCTACGGCAGATGAGGTTTTTTTGGTTCTGAGATAAGGATGGCAAGAAGCATCCAATCTGACGCATCCAAAATGCTTCATATCAGTATTGGGGCAAAAAAAAGGCCTAAGTACTTCAAGCAATTACCTATTATTGATAATAGGTTTCGATCAATGAGTATTGATTAATAATTAGGTAAGTCCATCTCCTTTATAATATGCAATGGTCATATTATGTCTAATTAGGTATTATTATGATATTCTAATCAAGGGTATCCATTGCTAGGTATTGAAAAGTTTTGATTAATCATAAAGTACTTCCAATTTTTTTATATTTTTTGTAACCACTTATGTAACTGCTTCATTCATTACTAATTCGGTTACCATATTGAACTTTCGTAACTAATTCATTTGAATGTACAACATTATCACATTAAACATTTGTAACTACATTTGAATATACAATATTCATTACTTGTTGTGTCGGTTTTGCAGGTAATCACATTTTGGGGAGATGAAAGTAGATGTTCGGATTTTATGATTCCTCCCCCCCCCCCCCCCCCCCCCCCCGCCCCAATACAGTTGGTGGTTTTGATAAATTGGTAATCAGATTTCAAGGAGAATGTGGATCAAAGGTCCCCACATTGCCATCCATCTAAGGCCAGAGAAGGATATGTGGATAAGAACAGGGTATCTCACCAGTTTAGGCCAAGAACATGACAGGATTATAACCCGTGATAGGGCGTCTCACCCTATTTTTGGGTTTCTTATCAAACATTTTTAATTGTCCCAAGTTCTTATAGTTTTTTCTATTTTTTTGTTCATTTATTTATTTTGTTGTTTTTTCATTTGAAGTAGTATATTTTGTTCGAATCATAGATCTTTTTGTCAAATGAAATGTCTGAGTCATGTTTTTCTCATGCTTGATAAAATGTTTGAGTGATGTTTCCTTATTTGAGATATGTTCTTTAGATGCTCTGTGAACATTTCATGTAATTGACAGTAACACTACAATTGCATTATATTCCTCTCCTTTATAATTTGTGGCTATATTCATTTGTGACTTCCTTTATGATTTACGACTTTATTCATTTATTTTTGTACACGCATTTCCTGCTCATTATATCATGTTCTATTTCTACTATAAGAGTGGATAATGGAGCTCATGGTATGTTCTCATGATCATGCTCTTTGTACAAACCTTTTGAATTGGAGAATTAAAGTGATGTCCTATAAGAGTGATGTCATGAATTATGAGATTTACTAATTCATACTTTGATTGACAAAGTTAATATACGATTTGAATTTGATATTTTATATGGATATAGACATTATTACAGGTACTTTAATTTGCAGTGGAATTTCATTTAGTGTTTGTTTTTTCTTATCAAGTTTTCTTCACTATTGGTAGCTGACAATGATGGTACGATAACTAACCTTGTATTCTATTTTTCTTGATTTTTATTTGGATGTTTTAGCTAAGTTGAGGGATTTTGAAAATTTGTAATTTCTTTATTGTCCTGTAGGTGTTTGACAATATATGCAAGTGAAAATTTCTAATGCACACATATATGACGTAGTGCTGAATATCACGTTGATTGCACAAGCTTTTAGAATCTGCATTTTTTGTTTAACTTTTCGTAATATGGTTCTTTTACATCTAGGATGCATAAGTGGAGATATCTTAGCGGTATTATGCCATTTTTTGTTTATTGATTGTGTGAATGTGGGATTTTTAATTGAGATTTTTTTAATGAGAATTGTTTAGGATGCCGGATGATTTTGATTCACATCAGTTTTCAACGGTCATAATTCAGCGGGATTCGTTGACGTGTCATTGAATACATAACATTGTGTGAATTTATTATTTCCATGAGATTTTCATTTATAAAAGTAATTCTATTAGTTCTCACAATAGTTTCAATTTGGTAGTGAAATCTAATTTTGAGATTTAAACATTTGTGATTGCCGAGTAAGTCCAACTTTCCTATCTAGATCAAGTTTACGGTTAGATTTTCATCTTAGTATAAGTAAGAGGAACATTTATAACTAAAGTGGAATTATGCAGGACCCAAATCCAATTGGAAGTGGGTTAGGAAATGAAGCTACATTGGAAGCTGCTCAGCAGAGTGTATTGCACCAGGACAGATTGCCCCAGTTAAATTACTTGGTTTGAGGGTGACTTTTTTCTCTTTCTGTTGGTTAAATAAATATTTCATTTAGCCCTTTCTAAAGAAAATATTGTTAAATAAGCTTATGAGTCCATCTCCAAATGGGGTACAGTTAATTATAGTCTTATTTATACCATAATCGATTTTTTCCTTTTCTTAGAATTAAAGCATATTTAATTGGGGTTGTAGAACTGTAGTAAGTTAAAGGGATTCTATTTTAATTTTACTTAGTCTCACTCGTCATCTTTGTCACTTTTAATTCATGTTAATATATTTTATTAATGGTTGTATATAGTTAAACTTAACTGAATTTAATTATTTCAATTTATATCAAGCGCTACTATAATTTATCGATACAACTCAAAGTATTTCCAACTAATAAAAGTTCATCCGTAGGTCATAGCAGCATGCAAACTTCCTGAATTTTCAAATTTCATTTTATACTTTTTGCATTTTACTGTATCTTAAGGTTTTCCAAGTTAAATAAAACAAGCCTACTATAAAATTAGCCTTAAGAGATCAGTGGTATGAGAATTTCACAATTGGTCATGTAAACCGAGCTAAATATCTTTTGATTAGGTATCTTTATAAGCATAAGTCCACATATGATTGGTAAAACGACATAAAGACAAAGAACACAGAAGTCAGATAAGTATTAGTTAAATGACTCCTTTTCCCCGAATAAGCATTAAAAAAACAAAATCAATTCATGTACGAGCCTTGGCAATGCTTCGATTATATTATGACAAGAAACAACTATCTTTGCACCATGATCCATACTTAAGCCTTCCCTTAGCAGTGGCTATAACAATCTTTTGTCAAACTAAATAACAAAATATGCAGGCATTATAACCTAGGTTCAATAATGCCTACATAAATTTGAATCAAATTTTATGAAATTGATGAATATCAGACATAGGTTCAAGCAGCTTATACATTTTTGGAAAGTTCTTCGTTCTTCTAACAGTGGGTTTATTGAAAACTCATCTAGCATGCCATATGAGAAAATTAATCATTGAGAGTTTTGCAGACATTTAATTAATAGAATCCAACTATGCTTTAGTATCTGCTTATAGTTCTAAACTGTATGTCGCTTTCATACTTTTTATTATTGTTATAGATTGTTCATGTTGCTGCTGGAAACATTCAAATGGTGCCCCCTCTACTTCAAACATATGTTCATAACTTTGTGATTGGTGGAGTTGACCAAAAGTCGGATCCCTTTATGAAATCACTGGTAAGGCGTGTGTATGTCTTTAACTTGAGTTTAATTAATGTATTGAAGCAGTTGTAAAAAAGGTATTACCATTTATGTCTTTAATTTGAGTTTAATTCTGGGGTGAGGGAACATTTGATTTCCATGATGATTTCTTGGGGTTCTTATTTTTCGTTTCAAAACATATGTATTGTACAGGTGATAAGGTGAGTAAGATTAAGTCATTGCTATTAGATAATCAACCTCATTGTCCTTAGCTTTACCTGTACTGTACAGGTGATAAGGTGATCCCATTTCAGTCAGTATAGTCATTTATTGAGGGCCAGAGAAAAATGGGGCAACAAGTATTTAGGTCCTGCTAAGAGCATTTCAGTCAGTAGAGTCATTCCCAAATATAGATTTTGATGTCTTCACGATAGAGCCACTGTTGCCAAGGTGATTTTCAGTTCTTCTAAATTCCAAGAGAATACACATAGGGATTCACTAATACAGCAATCAAAGAATGTAAAGATCCTTAATTCAAACACTATGAATAAGAGAAAAATAGAAAACGCTCTTATCTTTGATAGGTACAATATATATGTGTATTTAAAATCCGATATTGGCCAAATAGTTGGTGTTCACAAGAAGAATATTGAAATGTTTAAATACCTTATTTCCATGGGTTATGTGGTTTAGGAAGTAGTTTTTAGTATTTTAAAGATTTTACATACTCAAGAGTTTAATGTTTATTCTTTAATAATAGGAAAAGGGGCATATGCCTGCTAAAATAAACACATGTCCATGTTCATGTCAATTCTACTCACTTTGCAATTCTACAGCTGCTAAATTAATGGAAATTATTCTTAGTTTTTCCTCTGAACCTTCCCCATAAATATTCACGTTATAGGGTGTTCACGAACCTTCCTCAATGTAACATTGTATAGTTTGAAGTCATATTCGAAGCATTACTGAATTCCGAGCACAATTGTGAGTACTCGATACGCTTAATTCTTAAAAAATATGTGATTGACTCAAAATGTTTGCTATAGGGGATAGCAGTGGACAGATTTCTATATTTTGAAATTTTAAATAATTTAGTATTTGGATTCCACATCCACTTTAGTATATATATGACTTTTATTAGTTACAATGAAAAAATAGTCTAATCAATTAAGTGACTTTACTTTCTAACCAATATTTATGCTTATGTTTTGTAGATTGATTTGGTTGCGTAGTTGCAACAGCCAAACTGAACACGAGGTCAAAGAATCAGTGTGGGCAATACTGAAATTCTAATGTTTTATTATCTGTACATCAATAAATTGGCATTGGTCTTGAGTTCTAATGTTTTATTGTCCATTTTGTGTTTCCATTATGACAGCAAGAAAGTTATTTTTTGGCTTAGCCGCCAAGAATGGCGACAAGATCAGATAAAATTGGCACCGGACCCAAGCTTCCGTGAGTTAATATCGACAATGGATGATTATTTGTCCATTGGTAAGGCAAATGGAACAATTTCGATTTAGATAACAACAAAAAAATCATATGCGGTCAATAATTGTTAAGGTTTGGGATTATGGTCAAATATAAGGCTTTCTTTTAACCTCTGAGAATAAAGTCTCAATGTAAATGTGGGTGGGAGTTCTTTAAATAAATCAGTAGACATTGTGTGTTAATTTCTTAGTTAGTAATAAGAGTAAAAACTGTTTTTAAAGTATTCAGGATTTTTTGGGATGCTTTGAACTTGAACACAATATGTGGGTGTAAGAACTTTTCATTCAGTTCACATGATAAACATATGAAATAAAATCTTTTTTCTTGAAGAATGGTGGATAGACATCTTTGCATATCATTATTGTTATCTGTTTGAATCTGAGTGTTCTTTATTTGGTATTATTTGTTATATTTTTCTTAGTTTTCGTCATGTTAATTAACTTCTTCAACGGTTTTGGGTTAACTACTGCAGATGCCTTTTGGAGTAAAAGTAAATTACTGTTTGGTCATATACCACCCATTCCTCATGATCAATGAGTTGAAGAATAAATTTGGTCAAGTTGGTTTCATTATTCCTTTATTTTTATTGTGGCCATTATCAGTGAAGGATTAGTGAATGTTACTTTAATGTCGGTATAGATTACTTTACCTAGATGAATATTATTTAACCCCTAACTGACCTGTTTGACTACTTCAACCTAAGGGAGTGTGGAACCCTCACCTCACGATTAATACAAAGGGGAACTTTAAAGTCTGCAAATGTTCTTACAGAAGTTATTTTATCTCTTCTAACCACAAAAATTGAAATTACGCGGCTATGGAAGCATGGTTTAGCTTTCTTCTATGTTGCTTTCTTGCAATTAGTGGTTAACAGTTGGTATTGAATGACCAAGTCACAGTTGAATGAAGACCGGTATGACACTAGAGGTCGTTTCCAAAATATGCATCTCTGCTTATCTAACTTGATTGCATCTCTAATTAATATGTCAAGTGGCATGGAGACTTTGTGACACCCCGACTAATTAAATACCGAGTAATTACTCCTTTATTAAATTAATACAAAATGTCAAGTTGGTTCAGTTCATAGCATCACTGTCGAAAATGTTTTATTAATTACTAGCCACCTAATATTTAAAAAGTGAGTTGTCAATTTTAATTAAAACCGATAAACATGCAATAATTAAATTATATAATGCTAACATAACCACCACAACATAATGAAAATGGAATAACCATAAAATAGTAATGAGTTTGGAGGGATACTCCTCAAAATAATCCAAATACAGAAATAAACAAATACTAAGTCTGCATCACTAAATTAATTACAACCCAGAAATCTGAAATAAATAAAGTGTCTCTAAAAGGAAATAGGGAGACATTCCCAACAGATGAGGAAAGCTGATAATAAGGAGTCAAGATCGAAAGTGGAGGCGTCTACTGTCAAAGTCCTGTAACTTCCACGATAGCTACAGTCCGTCACCTGAATGGAACTCCTATGCATGGTGTCCTTGTGGCTGAGAACCTAAAAGGTTTTTACAAAAATATATTTGAAAGCAAACGGGTCAGAGCCCGATTGTAGAAAAAAGTTTAAAATATAGCAAGTGTTTTAATGATAATAAAACAATGAATGCAAAATACATGTTAGGACGTGCTCTCACATGAAATACTCACCTCTCGATTATTTGTGCACTCCTAACGTACCCGTACCCATTCTAGTAATTCTCATGTTTAACTAGTCCTAAATAAATTCCAACATTTCTATGCGATTCATGCTTTAATTCCAACATCATCAATTAAATAGAGAGCTTTACATTAATTCTCGGTTTCCCAATTATTAGCAATACTAATATACTGAAGATCATCCATTTTATCTTTACATAACGTTGCTATAATTATACTCACATTTAATCATAACAGTTCATTTCAATTAACAGTATATTATTCTCATCATAAATATACATTACTAGCACCCCGAGACTAAGCTTCGGTGCACATACTCTCCTATCCAATCCTGGTACATCACGTACATAAGGATCACGCATTCCGAATCTCTCAGGAATCGTTCTCAGATAACAACAATCACACAAAATGGAGGCGAACATAGTTCACATCACATGGGTCACGCACATACCTACGCTCCCATGATCAGAAGACTTATTAACTTCTCAATAAGTCCTTCTCTGACCTATGTCCTCGAGGTACCAATCTAAATCCCCCTGCAGGCACACAAATATTAGATGACCCTAATCGAACGCAGACCTCCCATGATAGCAAGTATGGTAGGTATGTTATACACATAAAACCACATATACTAAGCATTCGTGCATCTTAGATATCTCGTATTATTAATATAGGTATACATCTCATTCTTATACCGTCATTTAATGTTATACGATTACATGTCCCCGATTTGTATATTAATGTTATCAACCCTTCTCACGTCGTAATTAGGTACTCGTTTCCTACCCCACAAATGTCATCCGATTTTATTATAAGGTTCTAAGTTCTACTCCTCAACGTACCCCAATTCTCACAATTATACCCACTAATCAATGAGGGAAGGTTAATACTCCAATTAAATAAGTCTACGGGACATTAGAAATGAAATCAGGCCAAAAAGGCCATTTTGTCAACTCATTGGAAGTCTCGTTTGTTAGAAATCTCATTCAAACGATTTAGTTCGAATGAACTAACAACTCGTTAGAAGGGACACTGTCATCTCGTAAGAAGCTCGTTCGAACGAGGTCGTTCGAACGACCTGGGCAAGTCTTCTAACGAGATGGCAGTTTCAGCCCCGAAATTCTCTACTTCATTTTGCTCAATTTTTCTCTTCTCTAAACCCATCCTAAGGTCATCCCAAGAGTATTTTAACATTATTAAACTACTCTAAGTCCTCCTAAGTCACCCGTTAACATATATATGGGGTCAATACTTCCTAAATTAACATATAATCATCAAAATTCCCAAACCTAGTCCCAAACCCTATAATCATGAACCCAGAATTTAATGACTACAATTTCTCCTTATTAATCCATTTTCACATCATCAAAAGATATATTTTGTATATGACATTCATCCAATAACATTCTACACGCAATCCCTATATCATATTATGAATCCTACCTCCAATTTCATGGGTTTTCATCAAACTTCCAATATAAGACAATTATTCAATTCTAAGCATGGAAGAAACATTCGCTTGAAATTAATGTAATTAAACCACTTGCCTTAGATGTTCTGATTTGATGTGAAGGATTGAAGGTTGATTCTCCTCCCTCTCTCTACAAATTTCTTCCAAAGATGGTGATGGTGGCTAGGGCTTCCTTTTGGAACTTCTTAAGGCTTTCCTATAACTCCCGTAGCCCTCTAACTTCCCAAATGCAGATAATGGCTTAGTGGGTTCTTTTCTAATATAAAAATAACTTCTAAAATTCGTGGGTTTTAATTCCCCTATTTTTAAAATTACCAAACTACCCTTTTGGGTTGCCGGTGTGGCCTAAAAATGCCCCGGGATCCAAATTAAACTCCCTGGCTAGTGTTTTCTGACTATTTCGACCCTTTTGGACACGTTGGCGCACTCAGAATGACCATTCGGTTGATAAAAATAAAATTCACTTTTTACTCCAATTAATTACGTTCCTGACGCGACTAACACGCGCGTCCCAACTAAATTTCCCAAATTAATTTAAATATCATCAATACTCATGTATTACCATACATACTCGGAAATACTAAATTTTAACATCATAATCAAATACCAACTCACATATCATTAGTATTTATATCCGGATTAATTTCTAATTAATTCCCATTTAATTTAATTAATCCCTTAAATAAATATCGATAAAATTACAGGGTATTACATACTTCCCCCTAATAACAGAATTCCGTCCCGAAATTCGGAACTAAAAAAAATACCTGGTAAAAATAGCTCTGGATAGCGCTCGCGCATCTCATCCTCGCGCTCCCATGTGGACTCCTCGGTATTATGATGCCGCCACTGAACACGTACTAATGGTACTATCTTTGACCTCAATTTCCGCTCGCTTTGGTCCAAAATAACAATCGGTCCCTCCTCGTAGGAACTATCGGGTTGGAGATCGATGTCATCCAAAGCAATGTGAGTATGGGACAAATCATCCCTAAGATATTTCCTTAGTGAGGAAATATGGAACACATTATGAATCCTACGCAAGTGCTCCGGTAATCCAAGTCTATACGCAACTGGCCCAATACGCTTGATGATAGGAAATGGCCCCACATATCTTGGTGCCAATTTCCCCTTCTTCCCAAAATGCATAATCCCCTTCATAGGAGCTACTCTGAGTAACACCTGGTCCCCCACTTTGAATTCTCTGAAGAACCTCTTCGCATCAGCATAGCTCTTCTGCCGATCCTGAGCCACCCGAATGCGATTCCGTATCATCTTTATCCTTGCTGAAGTGCCCTGAATCACCTCCATCCCGAGGAGTTTGTTATCCCCCACCTCTAACCAACATGCTGGGGAATGATAAGGTCTATCGTACAACGCATCAAATGGATCCATGCCAATGGTGAACTGGTAGGAGTTGTTATAAGCAAACTCCACCAGTGGAAGGTACTTCTCCCATCCACCTCCAAAGTCTAGGATGCACATACGCAACATGTCCTCCAAAATCTGATTTCTCCTCTAAATTTTCCCATCAGTCTACGGGTGATACGCTGTACTCAATCGCAACTCCGTACCCATGGCCTCCTGGAAACTCTCCCAAAATCGTGAAATAAAGATCTTGTCTCGGTCAGACACGATATTTAGAGGTACGCCGTGAAGTCTCACTATTTCCGCAATGAAAAGCTGGGCATACTGTCCCATAGTGTAGTTGATCCTCACGGGCAGAAAATGAGCAACTTTGGTCAACCTATACACAATTACCCAAATGGAATCGTGACCCCTCTGTGACGTAGGTAACCCCGTGATAAAGTCCATGGATATGCTCTCCCATATCCACGTCGGAACCTCTAACGGCTGTAGAAGTCTTGCCAATTTTTGATGATCCACCTTTACTAGCTGACAAGTGGAGCATTTAGAAACAAACATGGCGATATCTCTCTTCATCCCGCTCCACCAATACTGTCGTCTCACGTCTTGGTATATCTTATCCCCACCAGGGTGTACCGCGAACCGTGAACCGTGTGACTCTGTCATCACCCCGTGTTGCAAGTCTTCCCCTTCCTGAACAACTAGTCTTCCATTGAAGCGTAATCCCTCATTTGAACTAACGGTATAGGACTCGGCTCCCTCTGCTAGTAATCGAACTATCTGCTCCTGACAGAATGAGTCATTTGCCTGGGCCTTTACCACTCTCGTAACAAAATGAGGTGTAATAGTCATCACAGATATGAACGACTGGGCCACCGTATCCTGGTGTCCCAACTCCTTCCACTTCGCTTTCCACACCTCGGCCACCTCATCTACTGGCCTACGTCTCAACGCGTCTGCTACCACGTTAGACTTCTCCGGGTGATATTGGATATCAAACTGATAATCCTTCACGAACTCAAGCCACCGTCGTTGACGCATATTCAGTTCCTTCTACGTGAAGAGGTATTGTAGAGACTTATGGTCTGTGAATAACCAAAATTTCTCCCCCAGGAGATAGTGTCTCCAAATACAAAGAGAAAATACGACTGCTACCAACTCCAAGTCGTGGGTGGGGTAATTCCTCTCATGAGGCTTAAGCTTACGGGAAGCATAAGCTATGGCCTGACTCTCCTGCTGCAGCACACCTCCGAGTCCTTGTAAGGAAGCATCGGTGTAAACTAAATACTCAACTCTTGGTCTGGGCATGCTAACACAGGTGCTGAGGTCAACTTGTCCTTCAACTCATCGAATGTCAACTGACAGGCATCGCTCCAGATGAATGGCACACCCTTGCGAGTCAGATGAGTCAAAGGACCCGCCATCTTTGAGAAACCCTAAATAAACCTCCTGTAGTATCCTGCTAGGCCCAAGAAACTACGAATCTCAGTCGGTGTCGTGGGCTGTCCCCACTCCCTGACCGCGGATACTTTCCCCGAATCAACAGATATCCCCCGGTCTGAAATGATATGCCCCAAAAACTGAACCTCCTTCAACCAGAACCCACACTTCTCATACTTTGCATAAAGCTCGTTTTGATGCAACGTCTGCAAAACCTGTCTCAAATGCTCGGCGTGCTCCTCTTCTATCTGGGAGTAAACCAGAATGTCATCAATAAAAACAATGACGAACTGGTCTAGGAACTCTCTGAACACCCTATTCATCATGTCCATAAACACGGCTGGAGCGTTGGTCAAGCCAAAAGGCATAACCTGAAACTCGTAGGAACCATATATCGTTAAGAAAGCAGTCTTCGAGGCGTCATGTTTCCTGATACGCAACTGATGGTATCCTGATCGTAAATCAATCTTCGAGAAGAAGGAATCTCCTCTCAACTGGTCGAATAAGTCATCGATTATGGACAACGGATACTTATTCCGTATTATGACTTTATTCAACTCCCGGTAAGCAACGCACAACCTCAACGATCCATCCCTCTTCTTTACGAACAACATAGGGGCACCCCACGGCGAAGTACTCCTGCGGATAAACCCCTGACCCAAAAACTGTTATATCTGATCCCGTATCTCTCTCATCTCTGCTGGAGCCATACGGTAAGGTGCGCGGGCAATTGGCCGAGTTTTTGTTTCCAAATCGATCACAAAGTCTATCTCTCTACTCGGAGGTAGTCCAGGTATATCCTGAAATACGTTAGCAAACTCCCTAACAACTGGAATCGAAGCGAGTGGTAGCACCACTTCGTTAGAGGTCTCCTCCTCTATATAGTACAAGTGAGTGGACGATCCTCCCTCAGGGGGAGGCATCGCCACTAAAAACATCTCCTGCCCGGGAATGGAAAAGATAATACTCCTACTGAAACAATCAATCATAGCTCGGTACGCAACTAACCAATCCATACCAAAAATCGTATCATACTCAGTCATATCTAATACTAACATATCAGCGGGTAAAGTAAACCTTCCGATTTCTATACCCACACCTCTACAAATAAGTGATATCACGGAAACCCTACTCAACGGTGAATCTACACAAGTAACCGTGCTTTCTGCGGTATCTAACAACCCAATAGTGCATGCAAATATCGTGGCAATGAAATAATGTGTGGCCCCCGTATCAAATAAAATACGTCCCATAGTCCCCTGAATAGAGCACATACCCTCAATAGCAGGTGGATCCTGTGGGACTGCGGCATGCTGGAGCTGGTATACTCTCCCATACTGAAGCTGTCCCTGGTGGACTGGGACCGCTACAATGGGTGGTAATGCTGCCATCTGTGGTGGTGCTAGGAGGGCGGCGGGAAACATCGTCCTCTGTGGCTCGTGTCGAGCACCCTGCTATTGTTGCTGTGGGGCCCAACCCCTATCAGGACAATCCTGGCGTTTGTGGCCAGTCTTGCCGCAAACGAAGAACTTCCCCGGGAAGTTTCCCCCTCACTGTCCCTGCTTCCCATGGCCCTGATGGTCGTTACCATTCCTAACCTGACCATGTTGGCCTTACTGAAACTGTTGCTGCTGAACATTCTGACCCTACTGGCCCTGATGTCCATTATGACCCTGATGGCCATGCCTGAAACCTCCCTGACCATTCCTGAAACCCCCGGATCTGAATCTCTTATGATCCCCCTGTTGGGAACCCTGATCACCCTGCCGGTGTTGTCCCTGAGTAGATTGTGCCCCGCCGGCACCATTTCCCCCGGTCCTGCCCTGATGGCTGGACTCTCCTGATCTCTTGCTCTCAGACATGTGGAAGCGATGATCCTGGCAGTGAAGTAATGCAGCATTAACCACATCAAAATAAGTGGCCAGAGAGAGATTCCCCAACAAGTGCTGACGGATCCTCCAAGTCAATCCATCCGTGAACTTCTGAATTTTCTTCTCCACGGTTGGAATTTCATCCGGAACAATGTTCAAGAGGTTGGTGAACTCAGCCTCATACTCGGCTACGGTCTTTCCCTCCTGCTTGAGGTTCATCAACTTCCTCCTCATCTCTGTGTGAATAGCTAACGGAAAATATTTGCGGTCGAACCGCACCCAGAACTTCTGTATAGTGAGGGTGTCCCTCTCCTCCGCGGTGGTAATGGACTCCCACCACTGCAATGTTGATCCTACTAGCTTAAACGTAGCCATTATATGCTTCTGAACATCCGTGCACTCGTACATCGTTAAGTGCCTCTGAATGTCCTTCCTCCACTGACTAGATACCACAACATCGGAGCTACCTGCGAACTCCGGAGGGTGTGCTTTCTGAAAAGCATCACGGGCGCGTTCCCAAGCGGTCGGGAATGCATGAGCCTGAACTGGCGTGACTGTCGGTGCCTGGGGTGGTGCCTGATGTACAACTGCAAGAGCGGCATTCACCGCTTGGGCTACAATGACTGCAACCTCTGCGGTATTCATGGTTCCCGAAACTGGTGTAGGCTGTGGCTCGGGCAGTGCATCCCTAGAAACTCGCTGTGCACGTCGTGGAGGCATCTGAAATGAGAGTAAAGTCTTATAAGTTCGTAGTTATTATCTCAAAATAGATGAAGAGCGAAACATACACAAAAGAATACAACAGTCCTAAAATATAGGGCTCAACATCAAAGAAAGCACAACGGAAACATAATAAGCCGTACAGATCCTAAGGACACTAGAACCTGATGCTCTGATACCACCTGTGACACCCCGACTAATTAAATATCGGGTAGCTACTCCTTTATTAAATTAATACAAAACGCCAAGTTGGTTCAGTTCATAGCATCAATGTCGAAAACGTTTTATTAATTACTATCCACCTAATATTTAAAAAGTGATTTGTCAATTTTAATTAAAACCGATTAACATGCAATAATTAAATTATATAATGCTGACATAACCACCACAACATAATGAAAATGGAATAACCATAAAATAGTAATGAGTTTGGAGGGATACTCCTCACTACAATCCAAATACAGAAATAAACAAATGCTAAGTTTGCATCACTAAATTAATTACAACCCGAAAATCTGAAATAAATGAATAAATAAAGTATCTCTAAAAGGAAATAGGGCGACATGCCCAACAGATGAGGAAAGCTGATAATAAGGAGTCAAGATCAAAAGTGGAGGCGTCTACTCTTAAAGTCCTGTAACTTCCACGACAGCTACAATCCGTCACCTGAATGGAACTCCTATGCATGGTGTCCTTGTGGCTGGGAACCTAAAAGGTTTTTACAAAAATATATTTGAAAGCAAATGGGTCAGAGCCCGATTGTGAAAAACAGTTTAAAATATAGCAAGTGTTTTAATGACAATAAAACAATGAATGAAAAATACATGTTAGGACGTGCTCTCATATGAAATACTAATCTCTCGACTATTTGTGCACTCCTAACGTACCCGTACCCATTCTAGTAATTCTCATGTTTAACTAGTCAAAAATAAATTCTAATATTTCTATACGATTCACGCTTTAATTCCAACATCATCAATTAAATAGAGAGATTTACATTATTTATTGGTTTCCCAATTATTAGCAATACTAATATACTGAAGATCATCCATTTTATCTTTACATAACGTTTCTATAATTATACTCACATTTAATCATAACAATTCATTTCAAATAACAGTATATTATTCTCATCATAAATATACATTACTAGCACCCCGAGACTAAGCTGCGGTGCACATACTCTGCTATCCAATCCCGGTACATCACGTACATAAGGACCACGCATTCCGAATCTCTCAGGAATCGTTCTCAGATAACAACAATCACACAAAATGGAGGCGAACATAGTTCATATCACATGGGTCACGCACATACCTACGCTCCCATGATCAGGAGACTTATTAACTTCTCAATAAGTCCTTCTCTGACCTATGTCCTCGAGGTACCAATCTAAATCCCCCCGTAGGCACACAAAGATTAGATGGCCCTAATCGAACGCAGACCTCCCATGATAGAAAGTATGGTAGGTATGTTATACACATAAAACCACATATATTAAGCATTCACACATCTTAGATATCTCGTATTATTAATATAGGTGTACATCTCGTTCTTATACCGTCATTTAATGTTATACGATTACAAATCCCCGATTTGTATATTAACGTTATCAACCCTTCTCACGTCGTAATTAGGTACTCATTTCCTACCCCACAAATGTCATCCAATTTTATTATAAGGTTCTAAGTTCTACTCCTCAACGTAACCCAATTCTCACAATTATACCCACTAATCAATGAGGGAAGGTTAATACTCCAATTAAATAAGTCTACGGGACATTAGAAATGAAATCAACTCGTTAGAAGTCTCGTTCGAACGAGTTAGTTCAAACGAAAGTCTTCGAACGAACTAACAACTCGTTAGAAGGGACACTGTTATCTCGTTAGAAGCTCGTTCGAAGGAGGTCGTTCGAACGACCTGGGCAGGTCTTCTAACGAGATGGCAGTTTCAGCCCAGAAATTCTCTACTTCGTTTTTCTCAATTTTTCTCTTCTCTAAACCCAACCTAAGGTCATCCCAAGAGTATTTTAACGTTATTAAACTACTCTAAGTCCTCCTAAGTCACTCTTTAACATATATATGGGGTCAATACTTCCTAAATTAACATATAATCATCAAAATTCCCAAACCTAGTCCCAAACCCTATAATCATGAACCCAATATTTAATGACTACAATTTCTCCTTATTAATCCATTTTCACATCATCAAAAGATATATTTTGTATATGACACTCATCCAATAACATTCTACATGCAATCCCTATATCATATTATGAATTCTACCTCTAATTTCATGGGTTTTCATCAAACTTCCAATATAAGACAATTATTCAATTCTAAGCATGGAAGAAACATTCGCTTGAAATTAATATAATTAAACCACTTGCCTTAGATGTTTTGATTTGATGTGAAGGATTGAAGGTTGATTCTCCTCCCTCTCTCTACAAATTTCTTCCAAAGATGGTGATGGTGGCTAGGGCTTCCTTTTGGAACTTCTTAAGGCTTTCCAATAACTCTCGTAGCCCTCTAACTTCCCAAATGCAGATAATGGCTTAGTGGGTTCTTTTCTAATATAAAAATAACTTCTAAAATTCGTGGGTTATAATTCCCCTATTTTTAAAATTACCAAATTACCCTTTTGGATTGCCGGTGTGGCTTAAAAATGCCCCGGGACCCAAACTAAACCCCCGGCTAGTGTTTTCTGACTATTTCGACCCTTTCGGAGACGTTGGCGCACTCAAAATGACCATTCGGTTGATAAAAATAAAATTCACTTTTTACTTCAATTAATTACGTTCCTGACGCGACTGACACGCGCGTCCTAACTAAATTTTCCAAATTAATTTAAATATCATCAATACTCATGTATTACCATACATACTCGGAAATAATAAATTTTAACATCATAATCAAATACCAACTCACATCTCGTTAGTAATTATATCCGGATTAATTTCCAATTAATTCCTATTTAATTTAATTAATCCCTTAAATAAATATCGATAAAATTACAGGGTATTACAGACTTCAATTTGAAGCAAAATATTACCTTGCAACAAGTGGCGTGTTATCCGCTCAATAATCATCTTCTCTGAAAATTTTGATGCCAATGTATCGGAAACAACGTCTTCAATATCTTTATGCTCTAAGGATTCAGTATCATTATGGTAATATGTTCCCCTGGTGTTCTTTTGTTGGTACGTTGTACCAAGATGAATTTGTGAAAGTGAAGGCTCTATGTCAATGAAGACTTCAGCTTTTCTGAGTTTATAGTCATATTTTCATTTGTTGCTGCGATCTTTTCAGTTGATGAAGTTTTCTTCGGATTTTGATGTACTAAATACGAGGATGGCATAGGGGAACGAATGCTCAGATCAAATTCTGGATAGGTGTAGCTTATCATCCCACCGAATGGGAGAAAATGCTCGGATCAAAACTAGGTGTAGCAGATCAGAGGTCCCAATAAAAAGACATCTTTTTTTTGAAAATTCGAAATGTATCTTTTATAAAGGGTCTATATAGGTTATATGAAATGTATCTTTTCTAGAGATATTGTACATAGTCAATGTTCATTAAAATAATTGGCATTTTGAAATTAGTTATATTCGTTTGTAAATTCGAACTTCATTAGATATTTTTTTTAGTTACATTTCCTAACCTAAATTGTTGGCATTTCTTTACTTACCTAACCTAAATTTAAAATTTTATGTCTTGTTTTTCTCCTGTTTACTACTGTTCAAGTGAGTTGTACCTTCCAGAAGGGATGCAGCGTCTAACCAAGCTACAAACCGTGATAATTAAATATTCTGAATACCTGAGTGCAAGATGCAACACATTTACTGGAGAGGACTGGGACAAGATAATTTATGTGCCCAACATTACTACTGATTTTCAGCGCAGGTTCTAATATCATGACTCATCCTTCTTCATATATCACTTTTAAATCCATACCGAGTGCTTGAAGTATTAGTAAAGTTTCGTCTTACACATTTATTAATGTATATAACAATTTATTTTTGTGTATCTGTAGCTTATTCCATATGACAGCAAATTAACGCAAAATTGACTTAAGCAGAAGCATTTAAGTTGGCTGAAATGAACAATTGGTAACTTTCTCTCTCTCTCTCTCTCTCACTCTCTCTCTCATGCACACATGCGCGTGGGCACACGAAGAGGAGAGATAATATAAAAAAGGATTTTCAATGCCATAATCGGATTGATTTAAGTTACGAGTTCTCTCTTACAAAGACAATTATGAATGAAGATTTGATTGGTTTAATGAAGCCTCTTCGTATGTTTTGACTTTAGGGACCACTAATATCGAAATATGGCGCATATGAAATTTCATATACATTTTGCGATTCAATTTTTATATGTATAAGCATTGTCAGAAATTCTATTCTTATGCTCTTGAAAAACATTGCTTAATTGCATCAACTTGCCGTACATTAATACGACACACCAATGTTAATCATTATTTATATATAATAACAATTGTATTAAAAAATGTCTGCCATGCGATGTAATGATGTAACAGTTAATAATAATTGTGTTAAAATAATGTTTGTCATGCGATGTAATCATATAATAGTTCGTAATATATGTTAACAGTTATATTAAGGACCACACAATTAAATGTATGGTGTAAAAGAGTTAACTTACATGTAATAGTTATGCATTTATATATATTGGGGAACGATAAATAGATGTTTTGTTGGGGAACGATATTTTTGCTAATTTGCGATTACATATTTTTGAAATTTTTGTTGTTTTACGAATACGTGCTCCGAAAATTTTCTCTGTGTTTACGGTTTATGATTATCATTTGTGCTATGATACAAACGTGTTTATGGTTATCTATGTGTTCATGTCAAATTGTCTAGAGAGGAGGTTAGTTTATAAAGAGACCGATAATTGTAACTGTATTCAAGGTATTCTCATTTTTGGTACATCTTCCTACACCGTTTTCTTATTTGTTAGTATAGTCTCCGTTTACTTAACACGTGTCACACTTTATTTTTTAGTTTTAATGTTTGTTTTCCAACACTTGGACAACAATTAGATTATTAAAAGAAACGGGATAACCATTGTTAGATTATTAAAAAAAAAATGGGATAACCATTGTGAGATTATTCTTATGTGTGTATTTATAGCGACTATAGTCACTGATAGCAAGTATAATCATCAATGCACCTCTCATTATGGTACCTCACTCTTTCTCTAATTTTCATTTGTGTTCTTAGTTCGCCATCATATGTACATAATTAGGTCCTTCTAAGACCATATTTTATTCATAGATAACGCATCATTAAATGTTTTAAAATATTATTATCTAAACAACGAACCGCCATTACATTGATAATAACCTTAAATAACAAACCTTTGTCCTAATATGTATATGTTTCTATGCAACTATTATTCTATGGCTATGTCATTGTTTTGTGTGTAGATGTATGGGTTACTTCCAATGTTGATCACTCAGATTTCATAAATCCTTAGTGGGTAAGGTCTCACATAACGAATGACCATAAACTATGTATTTTGTTACAAAGTCTCTCTTTCAGGAACTCTATAGCGTCATGTGAGTGAGACGATGTATTTGGCATATAATTAATAATTAGCATGGTTTATATAATATTTGACCATCTATTTCCAGTAACTAACTATGTTTTTTATTTTGTATCAGGTCGCATTTTGAAAACTACGGATAATCATTACAGCGAAACACGTGGGACAACCTCAATTAATATATGTGATTTTTTTTAAAGAAGTTTGTTTTGTTGAAATATTTGTTTGATGAATTTGAACTTTTTGAATACTGTACGATTGATTGTTACCCCTTAAGCAGGGTGGATAGTCCAATAACAAACTTTTTAATTTACACTTTGTTAATTTGAGACACAATGTGAATTCAATTGATGAATATTGTATATTTCATGTTATATGCGAGTCTATTTGATGAATTTATACTATTCGAATATTGTTGGACTATTTATTTTTTTGTTAAGCAGGGTGGATAGTTCTAAAAACAAAGTAGATTATGGCCAATTTTTTTAAAATTACCTTTTGTTTTGTTGGAGAATGAAATTTGTGCGTTTTGCAATTACGTATTTTAAAAATGTCGTTTAACGATTATCAGTGTGCTTTCAGGCACGGGCATACCGTAGTATATATATATATAGGTATATGCATAGGCGGAGCCAGGGGGTGGTTTGGGGGCGTCCCAGCCCGCCCCCCCCCCCCCCCCCCCCTCCAAAAAAAATAAAAAATAAAAAAAGTAGTGTTAATTTATATAAAAAAATAGTGTTAAAATATAAATTCAGCCCACCCAAAATATAAATTCAGCGCACTCTTAATAAGACTTTTGGTGATTTTTCTCAAAATAATTTAAATAACCTCAAAAAAATTCGGCACCGGGGCTCGATATCATCCTTAATACAATCCATCCTGACACAAATTTCTGACTCCGCCACGAAAGAGGGCGGGGCGGAAAAGTTTTATATAAACAAATTCCTAATTCGTCCCATTCAATAAATAATTTTTTTTAAAACTCATACTCGCTCTTATTTTATTAATCAAATTGGCCCATTCAGAACGTACGGAACGAAACTTCTACTGGACGGATTAAATCACCGTCCCTGCTAGGCCTGTCAACGGGTGGGATCCGGGTCGGGTTTAGGGAGATTCAGATCCGTGTCATCGGGTCTTCATCGGGTTTGGGTTCGGGTCCGGGTCTTCATCGGGTCTACAATATTAGATCCAGACCTGGATTCGTTTGGGTCTTCGGGTCTCGGGTTCGGGCCGGATCTCGCCAAATATATATATTTATTTTATATTATCCCCCTTCTTTATTTTTTAATCTTAAAATAAAATATTTTGTAATGTATTATAGAATATTATTAGTATAAATAAAACATATATTATTTATATTTATTATATACATAAATATATATTACTTACATGCTATATTGATGAGATATATTTATAAATATATATAAATCTATAGTATATGTATATATATATTTAAAAAATATTAATGTACAATTCGGGTCGGGGCTTCGGGTCCGGGGCTTGTATAAGATTCAGATCCTACCCGTTTAATAAACGGATCTTCGGATATTCGGGTCATCGGGTCTCGGGTGCAAAAAAATATGCTCAAATCCTATTATACGGAGCGGATTCGGATCAAATCCGGATCTAGACCCGACCCATTCAAAGCCTACTCCGTGCTTACATGTAAGGCGCTAAAGTACGAAGACGCCATCAAGATCAGGCCAGGTTTCCATTCTTGAAAAAGCACATCAACCCTTTTATAACCCCAAGAAATTACCCATTCGAAACACCTTTTGGTAATTTTCTCTCTCACTCCTTCCCTTTTCAACCCCACAACGTCCTTATAAGATGCCATGTATCCTTTGCACTCATAACATCTCCACCGCGTCTCTTTCTGAATTTAAAAAAAAAAAAAAAACATAAGGCCATACAAACCACGCATTAATGGCTTCACCTTTTCTTGGGAACAATACCCAGAACGAGGGTATGCAATTTTAAATTATTTTATTTTTATGGGTCATTTGTTTCAAAAGTTTGGGATGAGTTTTGGAAAATTTTGCATGCAGGGATATCTAGGGATGAAAATGTCCTACAAAAGCATGTTAGTTTCTTCGATCGGAACCAGGATGGAATCGTTTATCCTTGGGAGACTTTTCAAGGTTCTTTCTCTGTTTATTCGATTTTCAAAATTCATAATGGCTTTATTGGATTTGTGACTAATATTTTGCTCTTACATGAATCAGGTTTTCGTGCAATTGGATGTGGTATTTTCTTATCATCTCTCGCTGCCTTTTTTATTAACGCCGGTCTCAGTCGCAAAACTCGTCCTGTAACTCTCTCTCTCTCTCTCTCTCTCTCTATATATATATATATATATATATATATATATAGTCCTGCTCTTGTGCGGACTAGTCCGCATTTTAAGAATGCGAACCGGACGCAAGAAAAGAGAGAGAGAGTGACAATAATTTCTAAACGCACCGTTAAGTGACACATGTCTGGTTCGCATTCTTAAAATGCGGACTAGTCCGCACATGAGCATTATTATATATATATATATAAATATAATTGTCACGTACATCATACTGTATACATCATTCATACATTATATCTAGCTTTAGGTCCTAATTTTTTTTTTCCAAATTTTATATTTTTCGCTTGAAATTAAACTTTCAATCCACTCATGTTCAAAAAATTAGGCGAAAATACATTTTGTAGTTATTTTTAAACAATCGTGCTCTTGTGCGAACAAGTCCGTGCTTTTAAGAGTACGGACCGGACATGTGTCACCTGACGGTGGCGTGAACCCAAAAAAGAGAGAGATTATGCCGATAATTTAAGCGATGATTTCTAGGAGTGAACCCAAAAAAGAGAGAGAGTATGCCGATAATTTAAGCGATGATTTCTAGGAGTGAACCCAAAAAAGAGAGAGAGTATGCCGATAATTTAAGCGATGATTTCTAGACGCACAATTAAGTGACACGTGTCCGGCCCGCATTCTTAAAATGCGGACTAGTCCGCAGAAGGGCATTATATATATATATATATATATATATATATATATATATATATATATATATATATATATATATCAAGGTTCTAAAAAACGCGGGCGCGTGATCGAAGCGTGAACTATAAGTCTTAAGCCTTAGACACCTAGGGGTGTCTTAGGGGTAAAAAGACTTGAAAAGCCGTTTGGGGCTTTTTTTATATATTTTTAATATTTTTAACAATAACAAAGCTATTAAAAAATACTAAAATTGTACATACCATAAAAATATATCTGAATATATGCAAATTAAAATACTATTTGATTGTTTTAGACAAGATTTTGGTCCGATTTGTAAAAAAGTCTTTAAAATGCGATATCCTTTCACTAAATCATTTTTGTTTTAAAAAAAGTGGGTTAAAGGCTTTTACCAAGAATAAGGCGTAAAAGCTTAAGGCGGGGGTTTCTCTCAACCTCAAGACTAGGCATGTGTTTTAAAAAACTGATATATATAAAGGGCAAGATCAAGTGCGGACAAAAATAATTTTTTTTAAATAATAAAAAAAATTATTTTGAGTTGGTTTTTTTAAGGAGTACTTTGAATTGTTTAAACACCAAAATAAAAAATGAACTCAAAATTATTCTTTTTTGTATTTTAAAAAAATGGTCTGTAGTACGTACCAGTTCTTAAGTTGATCTGCATTTGATTGGCTTTCTTTACATATATATATATATATATATATATATATAGAGAGAGAGAGAGAGAGAGAGAGAGAGAGAGAGAGAGAGAGAGAGACGTGCGTGCGTGCGTGTGGATTTTATCCGAATCCGAATCCGAATCCGAATCCGATCCATTTAAGCGGATATGGATCGTGTCTAAAATTCGATTATCCGATTACCCAATTACCCATTTATTAAATGGAGCGGATTTGGATTCATATACTATAATTTGTTAATAATCCGATCCGATGAATATTTTTAATATATATATAAATTATATATAATATATTTTAATTAATATATATTGTATTTAATAATATTTTAAATATTTATTCTTTATTTCATTATCTGTTTTTTTGGAACATTAGCAAAGTAAATTTACGAAATAAGAGTTGAAAATAAAAATGTTGTAAATCAAATTTAACATAAACCGATAATTCGATAATCGGATCCGAATCCGTTTAATATAAACGGATATGAATTTGAATTTGCCTGATTCGATCCGTTTAACATAAACGCATATGGATTTGAATTTGTTTGATATGATCCGAATTCGATCCGTTTACATGCA
This sequence comes from Sambucus nigra, assembly GCA_949130495.1. NCBI lineage: Eukaryota > Viridiplantae > Streptophyta > Magnoliopsida > Dipsacales > Adoxaceae > Sambucus > Sambucus nigra. Next base: position 334,598,556 of record OX422215.1, read on the forward strand.
TATGTGTTTTCCTTATTTATTTGGATCGGAAGTTGGATAGCTACCAGAAAGTGAAGAACATGGGTTTCAAAAAAAAGAGAAAGGGAAGTACATGGGTAGGTTATATTGCGTTGTATATTAAACTAGTAATTATACAATCAAAGCAATAGTTCGCTATAAATTAAGGTAGAAATGTCGGCTTCCTTGGTTTATTGTATTTTAAAGGGAATATACCATTTTGTGGAGACAATGTCATCTATTCTATTTTCTATTTATTTTTTGGAAGGCACAGAGTTAAGTCTTGGGTTTCATCAAGTGGGCTTTCCGTTTCAAAAAATAAAGACATGGTCCCATCACAGCTTCACTTTGTAATGATCAATATGATCAAGAGGAAGATATGTGGAATTTAATATAACTTTGTGTTTATTGCTAATCCTGGAAATCGTCAAAGAATGGGAAAAATTGTGCTATTATTTACTGTGTTTTTGGTATTTTTTTTTATTTTCTTTGCATTTTCCTCTATACACGAGAGATCCAAACATTGTCTATGGTTACTTTGGTCTTTTTCTTTATATGAATCTGAATCCGAAGAGTATACTTGTTTTTAAACGAATGAACATTCACGTATTTATCAGCAGATTAAGTATCAGCATTCATTCACTAGATTAAGCATTCAGATTTAAATGTAATTTTAAAATTATAGCCGTTAGTCTCCAATTTTTTTTAAAAACAAACACCGTTTAGTACTTTTTAAGCCTGAATAGTTCAGATTTGACTTAGTATTCAAATTCAACTGTAATTTTACCTATTAATCATTCATAAAAAAATTATAACTGTTACCCTCGTAATTTTTTTAAAAAACAAATACCGTTTAGTACTTTTTAACTTCGAATGGTTAGATTCGATTTAAGAAGATGTAAAAACAAACAATCCTCTTTACTTCAATTGCAATAGCTCTCAGAAATGAAGTGTGTGTATGGGTATGTAAATATATATATAGTTTTCAAGATATTTTTTAATGATTTGAGCCATTCATTTATACCTGTCACAGCTTAGCTCTAAGCATGTGCTTGGCGCGCAGGGTCCTCGTTGTTGTGTTTGTTGTTATTTAAAAGTTTGGGGTCCAAATACTTTATATGATACACATAAGAGAACCTATTTTACTATTTTTGCACTAGGTCCGGTCGATTTTTATGAATTCAAGATCGTTCTTGACCCATCATAAAATGTTATTTTAGAAAAAAAGTAAAAACTGTCATTATAAATAATGAATATGCAATACAGTATACGATCAAGCATTGTGTAAGAAGCTGAAATATTGAAATATGTTAATACATTTGTCATTAATATTTGTGATGCCACCAGATGGCTTTGAAACATGGAACTTGCTTCTAAATTTTGCTCCTAAGGGATACATAAATGGTGAGTTGGCTTTTTAAGGGGGTGTTGCATATTTCACAGTAGTTTTGTGACTCACACTGCAGATCTGTGTTAAGCATATTTTTTTTACTAGTTTCAATTGAAAAGCATACCAAAAAATGTTTTTATTTTGGTGTAACCCATGAATTGGCTGAAAAAATTTGTTACCTACCTTTTCAAGTAAAATGATCTTGGTTGAAAGCACTGTTCTAAAAAACCCGCCTAGGCTTAAGGCTTGGGAGAAACGCCTCGCCTTACGCTTTTCACGCCTTATTCTTGGTAAAACCCTTAAGGCGCACTTTTTTCTAAAAACAACAATTTCTTAGTGAAACGATGTCGCCTTTTAAAGAATTTGTTTACAAACCGGACCATTATCTTATCCAAAATAATCAAATAGTATTTTAATTTGCATATATTTAGACATATTTTTATTATATGTGCAATTTTTGTATTTTAATAGCCTTGTTATGGTTAAAAAATATTAAAATATATTAAGAAGGCCTAAACGCCTTTTCACGCCTTTTTACGCCTAGGCCCGCCTAGGCTTCTAAGGCTTAAGGCTTGGCCTCCACGCCTCAATCACGCCCCGCGTTTTTTAGAACCTTGGTTGAAAGTCATGCTAAATAGATATTGCTCTCAATACACCGCTCCTCTCCACCTCTAACCCCCCCAACACACGCAAAAAAAAAAAAATATATATATTATTTCTCATGGCAAATATTTTTTATGATAAGGTTCAGACTTATGAAGCAAGAATATGCTATGCTGTTATTGTGGTGCAGGGAAAATTTCCTTCTCTACTCTTTCCAATTGAGGTTAAAAACATTCAAAAAGCCAAGCATGGGAGTGATTCTGGTGTCTACGATTCAGAGGGAAGGTATATTTCTTTCTCTCTCTTCCCCCCTCCCTCCACACTACCCCCACACCCACACGCACCAACACCTCTTCAAAGTATGTTATCAATTTAAATAATCAAATTGAATACAAGAAATCTGTGTTTGGGAACCCATTTCAATGTCATGCTGTTGGAATTTGGATGTTTTTAGTTAAAAAAATGTGAACTAAAATATTTCACCTCCCAAGCAAGAGTCCATTTGATTGGCGTTGATTTGTTTTTCATGGAAAATACTTATTTGAGTTCATTTTTTAAATTTTGTGATGTTTGATTTCAAATAAATTTTACGAAAACAATATGTACAAATATAAAAAGTGTTTCATAGTTTTATCATTTTTCATGAAAAACATTTCTGCTACCAAACCAAATGATCTCCCGTAATAAAACCAAATCACTCTCTAGTTTTTTCCACTCATTTTTCAACTTTCCATACAAATGAATTATTAACGTTGTAATCAGATACACCATAAGTTCAATGTAAGTGGAAATTCTTCTCCCCCCCCAAGTTCAATCTAATTATACTAGTCCTCTTCATAAATTTAATAAAAAAATTGATTTGATTTGTTTTTACAAATTATAAAGGTTTGTTCCTGCAAAATTTGAGGAGATTTTCAGAAAGCATGCTCGAACGAATTCACATGCCTTAACATCAGATGAATTGATGGGAATGCTTAAAGCGAATAGGGTCCCCAAGGATTATGCAGGATGGTTCGTTTATTTATTTATAATTATATAAGTTAAATTCTGCTTGATTTTACTTTATGTCCTGTTTTGTGTACAGTGTTTCCCAACTAGGGGAAAAGTAAATGGTGAAAAGAATTTTTAGTGCGAGTACTTTTTGTCATTTTCGTTTTGAATTAGATGAAAAATAGTTCAGTTTGAACCAAACAGGGCCTTATGAGGCAACGCACATTAAAAACTTGAAATGGCTTGCAGGCTGGCAAGTTACACAGAATGGAAGATCCTGTATGTGCTTTGCAAGGACAAGCACGGTTTATTGCATAGAGATACCATAAGAGCTGTTTATGATGGAAGCTTGTTCCAACAGATGGCAAAGGAGAAAGCTTTGCCTAGAAAACAAATGTAAATTTATTGAAACTAGCAATAATTGGACTCTCAATTTTCATATATTATATGTATACATCATACATGAGATGGATTGTGTGGCATAAACACAAAAAATTTATACTGTGTATTTCTTTCGCTGCAGCGTTGCTAGTTCTCAGTGAGAAAAAGGCTTATGGTTAGATTCGTCGCATGTGATTTGTAGCCATCTAATGTTTTTAGATCCGACTTTATGTGTGCTTGTGTAAATATATGTATGTTGGTTGTTTAGCACTTGGTGAATGCCTTGAAGGAAATGTAATTTAATTTATCATTCGGTTGTACATGATTTTATGCTATCCTTTTATGTATATTTAATAGTTAACATTAGACAGATTGTGCAATTAGGAAATTTCTATTAATAGACCTCAAAATTTGCTTGGCAGGAACACTTGAATATGTGGCCAAAATCAGAATATTATGAAATTGGAAGCTCAATAATTATATATATTAAATATGGGTAGTGTAGTTACGCCACCTTTCATGAAATATATTAAAATTTTGATCTTTTGAGGTTTAGGTGGGTCATTAAATGACTTGGGGAAATTTTGGACGAAGATAATGATTTCAAAGTTTTAGGATAAGTGTCTGACAGTGTAGGAGCCTGATTAGTGTGAGCTCTAGGCATTAAATCCATAGGACGGGGGTGTATACAATAGGTGTTGCACTTAAGGTATTATTAAGATAAAATCGACCATCCAACAACGTTTCAAAGCTAAGGTATATTTATTGGATCAATTATTAAAAGGTTCTTCAAATATTTTTTAATAGTTTAAATTTTTTTATTTTATTTTAAGAAGTCCTACAAACAACTATTTAATCAATATTCTCTTATTTTTAAAGGTTCGCGCTAGCAGAATTTTTGTCCCACCTCTCACCCCCCACTCCATTCCCCATTGCCGGAGCTCCGACGGCCGTCACCGAAACTTTTTTTTTTAGTATTTTTATGTGGTGATGAATTTTTTGAAATAAAATAAAAAGTTTTGGACTAAATGTATATGAAAAAATGTTCGAGAGACCATTTCGTATATGTTCCTTATTTATTTTATTGGCCATATTTGTATATTAGTGACTAGGTATGTTAATGGATTGGGTTTTGTCTGCTGCATTTGATATTAATCCCATATATTTATTCAGATATGTAATTTTCGATCACCAAATTAATCGTGTTTGGATTGATACTAACTCAATTATTTAAGAAATTATTTGGATTTGGCATATATTATTAATACGAAATTACGTATTATATATTCAATTCATTCACTCTTTTACCTTTTTTATAACAATCTCGCGATTACTAATAAACTTATAAATAAACATGACATTTAATGTTTTTATAACGTTAATTTCAAGGTTCTAAAAAACGTGGGGCGTGACCGAAGCGTGGAGGCCAAGCCTTAAGCCTTAGAAGCCTAGGCGGACCTTGGGCGTAAAAAGGCGTGAAAAGACGTTTAGGGCCTTTTTAATATATATTAATATTTTTTTTACTATGACAAGGCTATTAAAAATACTAAAATGGTACATACCTTAAAAATATGTCTAAATATTTGTAAATTAAAATACTAATTTTCTTAAAATACAAAAAAAAAAATTACATTTTTTCACGCCTTCTAAAAAAACTCGCGTTTTTTCACGCCTTACCCCCAAAAAACGTTCGTTTTTTCACGCCTTACCCCAAAAAACGTTGACCATCATTGACCACGCCTTGATCCATGCCTAGGGCCAAAACTTGACGTATCTAAAAAGCTTCGTGTCTAGGGGAGCCTTGGCGCAGCCTAGACGCGTTTTTTAGAACACTGGTTAATTTTATCGTAGTTATTAGTACATATATAACTGTAATATATATTTGATTTTTTATAGGGTTTATTATATATAGGTCTCATATGAACAAAGTTTCTCTAATTAAGTTTTATTGACTTTTCAACCATTAAATATGTCATATTTTTAACTTTTTGGAATTTTTTTTACATTTATACCCTTTTAAAACCAACCATTGAACTTTTTTTTTTCATTTTATTTTTAATTTTCAAATTATCATTCCTTTTGATTGACAATTCCGTTTTTCGCAAAATTACTATTTTTGAAATCTCCTCTCCAAAATCTATGAACCTATAAAATTTCAAAGAAAGAAAATACATAGTGTTACTATATGCACCAGAAAATGAAATACTTTTATATCTGCGATATTTTCATAAACATTGACATTTTTTGTGATAATATTACACAGACAGTAAAATTTACTGTGTTCCAAAGAAAATTTTACCCATATATTTATCAAACAAGATACACGGAGTACATAATATTTCAATGAAAAAATTACAAAAACGGTAATATTTACTGTGCACACCTTTAAAATTGAATTAATTAATGGTTGAATAGTCAACAGGACCTAGTTAAAAAAATCTCAAAATAGGAATTACATATAATAATACATATTAACTGGGTTGTCAGATTTGTTGTTATTATTAAACAATAGCAAAATACTTTGGGTCCCAAATAACTCCACCAAATCTCCCCCAAATCCTACGTGGACGCCACGTCATTTTTTCACTTGCCTGTCATCTATTGCCATGTAGTGCGGGTCCCGCCAGGGCACAAAGACCAAGTCATTTTGGGGGAGGTTTCGGGGAATTATTTAGGGTATGTAGCATTACTCTAAACAATAATACAAACAATTTGGCTATATAAATGGGTGAAATAATCTATAAACCCATATATATATATATATATATACAGAAAGGATCTCATGCATACCCTCTGTGCGGAGCATTTTTTTTTAAATAGTAAAAAAAATATTTTTGGGTTGATTTTTTTTTTTTATAGTTTTTAAACATTTTAGTAGGACCATAAAAAAAATCAACTCAAAATGAATTGTTTTGCTATTTTAAAAAATCGGTCAAACTTTGTGAGTTTTTAAATTGTTGAAAACTCACAAAGTTTGACCGATTTTTTAAAAATAGCAAAAAAAATCATTTTGAGTTGAGTTTTTTTTATGGTCCGACTGAAATGTTTAAAAACCATAAGAAAAAAATTAGCCCAAAAATATTTTTTTTCCTATTTTATTAAAAATGATTCGCGCCAGCGTTATGCAAACTGGGATATGCATGAGAGAGAGAAAAAGAGAGATTATTTGACCGATTTTTTAATCAATTTGTTTGTATTATTGTTTAATAATAACAATAAATGTGACGATCCAATTAATATGTATTATTATATGTAATTCATATGTTGAGATTTATTTTTAATTAAGTCCCGTTAACCATTCAACCATTCATTAATTATATTTTAAAGGTGTAGACAGTAAATATTATTATCTATGTAATTTTTTTAATGAAATATTATGTACTCCATAGAGCTTGTTTGATAAATATATGGATAAAATTTTCTTGAGAACACAATAAATCTTACCATCTGTGTAATATTAACACAGTAAATGTTACTGTTTTTTAAAATGTTACAGATATAAAACTATTTCATTTTCTGGTGCATACAGTAAAGTTTACTGTCCGTGTAATTTTTTTTCTTTGAAATTTTATAGGTTTCATGAATCTTATTTGATAGATCTCAGTAAGGAGATTTAAAAACTAATAATTTTGTGAAAAACGGATTTGTCAATCAAAAGTTATGATCATTTGAAAATTAAAAATATAATGAAAAAAAGTTCACCACTTACGTAACTTCCCCTAGGAAGTTACGGATGGTTGATTTTAAAAGGGTAAAATTGTGAAAAAACAAGTTCCAAAAATAGGAATATGACATATTTAAGGGTTGAAAAGTCAATAGGACTTAGTTACGGAAACTTTATTTATATGGAGCCTATATATAATAATCCATTTTTTATAAGGTCGGATTATTTACGATTTGATATGATTTCTTTAGATTTGTATTACATTTAATAAACTATTTAATGATACAAATCCATAACAATTAAATAATTTTCTTAATAGAGTGATTTGAATCAACCTTGATCTGATCCTATCTGTTGGCAAGCCTATTAATGGCAAATGCTAAAAATTAAGAAACTAGTCAATTCGAATTGGTTATTTTTATATTGGGGTTGCATATGAGGATAAAAGCTTATTAAAACATACTATTAGGTAACATTAAAATTTACTATTTTAATCAAATATTTTTTCTAACTTATACATACATACGCGCATATGTGCATATGTACAATCAAATACACACGAACACACAAACACACACAGACAGATATATATATATAATAATATTTTTGTGGGGACCGGAGATGTGTCACCTAATGGTGCGCCTAGAAATTATCACCTAAATTATAGGCACACTCTTTCTCTTTTCTGGCCTCACCGCCAGGTGACACATGTCCGGTCTGCATTCTTAATATATATATATATATATATATATATATATATATATATATATATATATATATATATATATATATATATATATATATATATATATATATATAATTTTACTATACTTTCTTAAAACTAATGCTCTCTCTATTTATCTTGTCTTGGATATAAGATATGACTGCTCAACAAGAAATGAAGTAATTTACTTATTTTTAATTTCGAACGAAGGTATATTCTTTTTACAGTAATTTCATATGAAGTATGGGTCTTTTCTAAAATTATTGAAATGTTTTTTATACATTTTTTTTGGTAAAAAACAAATATATAATTCAAAAGGACATAGATTTACAACTTTAAAAGAAAATTTTAAAATAAAGTCTTTTGAATTTGTTTTGGTGGCAAAGGTATTATTACCTTATTTTTATGATCCGAAGAAGTATTAAGATGATGTTTAGTATAATTTTTTGAATAACTAACATTCACATGTGGTGGTGGAGTTAAAGTTGTAGTGTTACGCCCCGTTCCAGCCTTGATTAGGCCTTGACATGCTCGAATCACCAAGGCTCGTAATTAGCACATTTGTTTGAGGGAAAACTTACACTAGGACACGGTCTTAACCATACTTCACCGCTTATCATATAAATTCATTCTCCACATTTTAATGTATGAAGAGACCATTAAATGCAATAAATTTCACAACATTAAAATATATGACAACTAGATTTTAGCTCCGCGCGATGCGCTGACGCTTTGTAGGGCTTGTTGTACACCCTCTATATAATTAGAGTAATCAAATTTGAGCGCTGTTATCATACTTATGACCAACTTGTTGGGTACGAAATGCCAAAAATGTCTTGGTTAGGACACGATGCATGAATCAACTTTTTGTAACTATTATATATGTCACATGATCATCAACTCTACCACACTCCGTGGGACATCGCACACGATTCTTCAGTGAAAGATAATTAAAGGCCAAAAACAGAACTAAAATGCAAATAAAACCCCAATGTTCATGACATAACATATGTCTCTATAATTCCACATGTAGGATTTAAATACCTGAAATGAAAGATCGTATTCTACAAAACATTACGAGAAATCAAATGAAGACGACACTAAAGCAATGCTAGAGAAGTACGACATGTACATGGTGGCAACATGGTGTTGAGGTTTACATGTTTAAAAGTACTAATAAAAGAAAAATAAAAAGGTAAAAATATAATGTACTTTTACACATAACATGTATATTTAATAAGATCACATTTGGTTAGAGCATAAAACTCCTTTCCAAAAATCCATCTACCAAGTCTGATGCAAGCTATAAGAAACAATCAAAAGAAAAGAATTAACGAAAGCTAAAATCTTACATTCCTTTATACATTAATCATGCGGAATTGGATCCTTAATATCTTATCAAGAACACATGCAAAATAAAAAATGAAAAAACTATAAAGCCTAGTTTTCTTTCTTAGTTGTTTGACCAAAATAAATATGCGACATAAAGTATGCTTGATAAATAGTATTTCCTCAAATTTATAAAGCTGAAAATTATTTGTACCGAGTGAAGTTTCATGATATATAAAATAGCCAACATAAAATTCTAGAAATAGATAGTTATGAAATTAAATCTCAAATCTTTTGGTCATGGTTGCATGCCCATTTGACAGTATTAACACTCGAATCTCCAAATCGACATAATCAATATCTTATTCTACTTTACAACTGGTTGAAAACATGATGCAAAAAGCTATAGAAAAATTTCACCAATTTGGCTTATTAAACTTCATTTTTTCTCTCATGCAAGTGATGTTTCTTCAGTACAAAAGATTTCACAGTTTTTGAGGGTTAATATCTATTTTATACCATACCTCTCTCTTACAAAGCTATTAATGCATTTTTTAATCATAAATACTTTATATAAAAATGTATGACAGAATTGTAATGTCATCATTTACAAAATATATATTTCATAACACAAATCCATCAAATCAATAACTAAAATTTTATTCATGACTAAAAGATCAATAATAAGAAAACAATAAGAAAATAACCAAAACAAATGAAAGTGTTAGGGAGAAAACAAGTACCTCAATAGTGGAACAATTAGGTTGTACAACTTTCTTGCTTGATATTATTTGGCATGTGTTTTCTAACACTTGCAAGGACTGATACATATAAATATGAGAACTTTATTTTTCTAGTATTGTGATAATGAATGATAAAGGATATTAAAGAATCTTTACAATTTAGAACAATTAGCGAAATGAAAAACCAAGATAGTATTTAGAATGTAATATGGATATTTACTCTGTATTTCATAAAATGTTTGTTGCCTATAACTTTTTTTATATATATAACATAGATGTAAAGATATATATATACTTTCAAAATGAGAGATGATGTAAAAAAGTTAATCAATCTGCAGAGTAGAGAAATAAAAAAGGATTAAAATCAAGAATTTAAGAGTTACCTCAAAAGTTGTGTAACTTTTGAGTCTATAATCACTATCCTACCAAATATCGAAAACCAAAAAAAAATGTAAAATCCTAAATCAAGATACCCATTTTATACAACCCTAAAATGGAGTTAGATGTTGCAGAAATTTATGACTGCTCGGGCGGAAGTTCGAGTGAGAGGAAGAGAGGGAGAAATTTATTATGAGAGATGCTACCTCTGATTCAAGAGAGAACTGTATAAAGTAGAGAAATGGGGATGTAATAAAAAAATCCTTCCCATATGTGACGATTTGCTTTCGACCCTAGAAATCGATTTCATGAAGAGTTATGAGAGAGAGTATGTGACGATTTGCTTTCAACCCTGAAAATCAATTTCATGAAGAATATTGAGAAAATATGAGTTAATAAATTAATAACATGTGAAAGAGTTATTAGATACACACTTAGAAATGACATGGCAAACCTAATATTAGAGACACCATTTTTAAATATATATTAGATATAACAACTTTCTCATATATCAATCTCTCCATAGTTATATATCAAGTGTAAATACATTAAGAGTCTGCGGCTTACAACATCTTGGAACTCAATTATAAAATAAACAAAATTAAGAAAAATTATCTAATTATTACAATAAGTCCTCGACCTCCAATTCTAAATGCTGTGAGGCCCCCACTATCTCTCTAGCCTCTAACTTGAGGAATCAAACAATATAAAATGATGATTTCTCAAATAGACCATCAAGGAATATTCTAAACTACTCATGTAAAACCTACTAAGATGTTAACATTTAAAACTAACTAATCTTAATGACAAACCTAATTGAGTAGGAGTTAGTATGTAGTAAACAATGAAAAATAAATAAAGATTCCCTCTAAAAACCAAGATAATATTATTCCCATTAGCTTAACTTAAAATCCACACTAATCACATAAAAAATCGATTCAAGGGTCATCTATTATCCCAGAAGATAGATCTTAAGTGAGACCTCAACCTTTTTTGAGTGCTTTTAACTTCAATCAACCAAACATCACTTGTCATTCACATCCTCTTAAGATGTTGGTGGAACCTCCATTCTCTATTACCAACTCTCATGACCACTTCAAAAAAGAGCCTTATGCATCTTCCCATTATCTCTCTAGTAATGTAATAGCCCATAATTTTGGAGAATAGTTTTCTTGGATTTAGTTGTGTTTAATTTAATTTATTTGGATGTTTTGGGTTATATTATATTTTAGGCTGAACTATTGAAATAAGAGAATTCTTAAACAGGAGAATTATTTTAGATTTTGGGCCTTAAGTGATATTATGATAACTATAATGGAGTTGGTCTTAGTTAAATTGAAGGGTTGGATTAAGGTTGAAATCCTAAGGGTGTTTACGTAATTTTAGCCTAACTTAGTTGGCAATCTAGGGTTATGACAATGACAAAGATGTGGTAATTAGTTGGATAGGAGTAGGCTGTAAAAAAATGGATTTAATGTTTTGAGTTCTTGTTCCAAGAAGGTCCCTCGTTCGAACAAGGACACTAAATTTCTAAAAAATCTATAAGTTGGCATAAGATCGTTTTGTGTTTTATTTTAGCTCTAAAATTGTTCTAATAGACATGGAACATCCAAAAATAGTTCATATGTAAGGACACAATTTTATAAATGTCCGGGGTAGAATCTACGAATTTTCTATTTGTCCTAGATCACAGTATGTATGTCTGATACCGCTACATTCGACATGTCAACACGATCATCCACGATGGCCTCAATCTGAATCCATACATCCACCATCTTCACATGTGCATCGTGATACATACGACGTGATGCTCAACTCATTACCACTACTTCACTTCACAATATTGGTAAAATGATTTATTGGAGTTGTTTATATTTGCATAAATATTTGAGAATTTTTTAGAAAATATTTTTTGAAGTCTGAATTGTTTTCTATCAAAAGCAGAATTTTTTCTAAGTGTAGAAGCGGACTGCCTCGATCGACGAGCTCGTTCAAACGAGATCACAATGTCATTCGAGTGACATACGTATGTCGCGCAATCTCGTTCGAGCGAAACGTGTCCTTCGTTCGAGCGACGTCGTCACCTCGATTTTTGTATAAATATCTGGGTACATTCTACACGATTTTCCAAGTCTCTTTCGCACAAGTTTGTGCGTTTGACAGCCCAAAAAATAGACGTCATGTTTTAAGGTCTTATACCTTTTTTATTCACATAACCACTCCCATATATGTATGTGAATCTTTAAACCTTCAAGAGTATCGTTTTTACTCATCTAGAGTAACTTGTGGAGAAGCCGTCTCTTCTCTATTGCTGCCCACCTAGAGTTCTAGCGGGAGATTCCAGCCAACAACATCGGAACCCACACCTGAGGGTATTTCGTGTGTCACTCTTATTTTCATTGTAATCTGTGTAAACCGTTACTTTACAAATTATAGTGAAAATAAAAGGTTTTGCCCATTTGGGGGATTTTTCCTCATTTGTGTGTTCTGTTTGTGATTGACTGTTCCTGCATGATTATATTGATTTCAATCACACCTAGATACATGTTTTAGGATTTAATTGAAAAACTGAGTTTAATTAAATAATTTCTTTCTTTGAACGCATGCGCACTCTCAAATTGGTATCAAAGCCAATTACACAATTATACCGTGTAATTTTTCGCACAATTTTTCTAAGATATCAATTTTCTGAAAAATTGATTTTTGAAAAAAGGGCGTGTTTATAATGGAGACATTATATAATAAAATGCCAGTTTTTGATGGGACAAATAATGTTTCCTGGAAAGCCAGCATGAAATCTGCTTCAAAAGCCACTGATAAAAGAGTTTGGATTTTGGTTGAAAGAGGGTGGACTCCTTCCTGCATCATTATTGATAACGTGACTAATTTAAAATCTGTGACTTTATGGACTGAAGAATAATTTAAATGGTCATCTTTTAACTCTAAGGGTCTTAGTGCTATTTCTGGATCCGTCACACCTGACGAGTTCCGACGGATAATGACGTGTACCACGTCAAAAGAGACATGGGATGTTTTACAACTTACCCATGAAGGAGCTAATGCTGTGAAAGAGTCTAAACTGTAAAATTTAATAACTCAATTTGAAACTATCACCATGCTTGAGTCTGAATGTTTTGATAAATTCTATGCTAGATTATCTGATATTGTTAACACTAGCTTTAATATTGGTCAACACATTCCTAATGCTAGAGTTGTTAAAAAGATTCTAAGATCATTGCCTAAGCGTTTTATCCCTAAAGTCGTTGTGCTAAATTCTATGGGTAATTTCAACACACTTAAATTAGAGGAATTGGTTGGAGACTTACAAACCTTTGAAATTGGCATGTTTCCTAAGTCTTTTAAACCAAAAAATAAGGGAATTGCACTTAATGCCCAGGAGAGGAAGAGTGAGGGGTCGGCAAGAAAGAGAGTAGAGTCATCTAGAAAAAGGGAGAAATAAACGTCAGATTCCGAGTTTGACCTTGATTTAGATGATTTGGCGTTATTTGCAAAAAACCTCAAGAAAATTCTCAATTTCAAAACAAATGGAAATTTCAAAGATAAAAAGAATTTTGAGAAAAATAGGTTTGAAAAGAAAAATGAAAAAGATTTTAAAGACCCTCCTAAGAAAGATTATGAGAGATGCTATGAGTGCGACGGTAAGGGTCATAGAGATTTTGCATGTGATACTAGGCTGAACAGACTTGCCAAAGAAAAGGGCAAAGCTGTCCTTAACGCTACCCTGAGTGACGATAGTGAGGTCGAGTCGATGGACTCTGAAGACGAGTCACCTCATGAGTGTAACTTCACCGCATTCATGGCTAGTCATGTGAGTAACTCTAGTGCTCGTCACGATGATGAGGATGCTGCTTCACAAGGACACCTCGACAATGAGAACGAAGTGAGTGAGGGGAAGGATGATGCAAATGAGAGCAAGAGTGATCTTCAACGCGCCTACGCTGAGTTGTATTCTGAGTAATTTAAAACCAAAAAGCGTAACAAAGCGTTAGGTCTTAGGATCACCGCTTTATAGAAAGATTTAGGAAAAGCGAGAGAGAGAGAGAGAGTCCTCCACCTGCACTACCTTGAGAGAGAGAGTGTGTGCCTGTGTTGAGAGAGAAAGTCAGTTTAGAGAAAGAGAGAAACTATTTGGAGAGAGAGTTGTTGTGAGACTGAAAAAGAGAGAAAAGAAAAACTTGAGAAGAAAATATGTTTTGAGAGCAAGGGGAAAGGGCACAAGTAATTTGAGTGTCCCACTAGACTTATGAGAGAGGGCAAGGAAGTTTCCATGCCCGCTACACTAAGCGATAGTGAGGATGAGAATGGAGATGAAAGTGTGATCCAAAAATCTTTTAGAAAGTTATTTATCGAGACCATGGAAACAAAAAGGTCAAATAGGATCCTAGGTCTTCAAATTTATGAGTTGAAGGAAGAGAATGATGAGCTAAAAAGGGAAAAATGTGATTTGACCAACACGGTGTCTAGTCTAACGACACGTATATCCCATCTCGAGGATGATCTTGAACAAGCACAGGAGGTCCAAGTCTCATTAGAGAATGCATCTGAGAAGGTTGATAAGATGGTTCCCTATCCCATTTTGAATGATGGTGAGTATGTCGGAAAAGGTCATGACAGTGCATTCACTATGTTTAATGCGTCCGAGCCTATCTCCACTTTGGTGAGTGAGTCTCATAAGTGTACGTCTAGGATATCTCATCCCAAAATTCTTGAAAAATTAATTCCTAGACCGGTTTATGTTTGCTCCCACTATAAGAAGCGAGGACATCTTAGGGAGCTTTGTTCAAAGTTGGGGTTTATGCCATATCATACCACTTCACATGTTCACGCACATGCACCCACTCATTATACTTTGCTTGCAAATAATGATAGAGAGTATGCTCTGTAATAGCCCGTATTTTTATGGCTTTTAAATTTAGGGATTTATTAAATTTAAATTGAGATATTAATTTAATATTAATCCGGAAATTTATTTAAATAGTTATTAGCGTGACGAGAGGTAGTAATTATTGGGAATTTGTTGAATATTACTAAAAGAGTAAAGTAATATATAAGACTGATTTTATAAAAATTGTCACAAGTGAATAAAATGGCTATTATGGAAATTTAAGTCGGGACGCGCCTGTATCGTGTCAGGACTAAATTATTATTATTAAAAGTGAATAAATTATAAGTCACCCGTATGGTCATTTAGAGTACACCAATGTGTCCGGAAGGGTCGAGATAGTCAAAATAATGTACCCGGGAGTTTAGTTTGGGTCTTGGGGCATTTTTAGGCCTAATTGGCATCCCGGGAGGGTATTATAGACATTTGACATTTTTGGATATTAAACACCCGAATTTCCTAAGGATAAATCAGCCTTTAGGAGTTGTCTTCTAGGGTTAACAAACACAAAATCAAAGAACGGCCATTAGAGAAGGAGTTGGAGAGCTTTCCAAGCAACTCAAGGCCAAAGACTCAACTGTTTACACTGCCACCACCACCAAAGCGTAGATCGCGCAACGAGGAACGCAACCATACCTCTTTCGTCCACAAATCAGAAACTCAAATTCCAGGCAAGTATCTATCTTTCTTCTCTTTTAGTTAAATGTCACACCATGTTAGATTAGGATGATCAAACCTATGTTTTATGGACTAACTCAAGGATTTAGAGAATCCAATCACACGTTGTAAAGAAAATAAATAGACTCTGGACATCCCAATCATATGTAGAGGATTACCCACGAAATTTGATTAATTTAAAAGTGAGAAATCTGGAAAAATAAATCAAATAATGGAAGTTTAGTGGAAAGTTAAGGTTCTTGATAATTAAAATAAATTGGCCCTTTAATTCAATTATGTTGTTGAATTTGTACATGTTTCACGTAGGAAATCTTGCATATATGTATATTGAACTTTTAGTAATGTTATTTGAGAGTTTGGGAGTTATTAATGACGTTTTGGAGAAAATTTAAAGATGAAACCCGCAGGTTTTAATGGCAGTTTCTGGGCAAGAACTTCTTGATCGATCGATCGATCGACCTCTTTTCCTCGATCGATCGACCACTCCTGAAAAACTGCATATTGTTCGTCCGTTGGTTTAATCTGATTAAAATGCATAGGAACCCTTAATTGTTATTGTTGGAGTATAATGGGATATAAAGAGGACCAGTAGGGCCTAGGTAGACCTCGTTGAGTGAAATTTAATGTAATATGAAATTATGGGTTAACGGGGAGTTATTCACACATACGAAATCATGCGTACGTCTAATAAAAAATCGAGACTCGTGAGTAAGTTAGACTAGAAGATAAGTAAGAGTGCCTATTGAAATTTTACTTAGGGAGATAGAATACTTTGAGAGATGAGAATTAAGTATGGAGTAACTTATATATGAGAATAAAAGTGACGTGTTCGTTATGCGAGATAATCGAGTAAAATGTGCTAATAGCGAATAATTATAATTATGGGTCGTGCGCGCGCCAAATTTATAAATCTGAATATTTATATATATATGTGATTGTGTGATCATGCATATACTATATATATGTGTAAAAATCATACCCGAGCTACTTGCTATCATAGGTTTTTTTTTCTTCGGGACAGTCTTATCTTGATTGGGCCTTTATGGGGGATATTGACTTGCACCCTAGAACATAGGATTCCTTGGTACATGCTATCTGATTGATAGTCAGACGGTCCTAAGAGACGCGAGGGTATGTGCTGACCTCTTAGTGACTTGGAACTATGATTCGCCTCCATTTGTATGTGTTTTATGTTAATACAGTTCGAGAGTGATTCCGAACTAGTATTTCCCTTAGTATGAGTGATACGGGGACTTAATAGCAGAGTATGCTAGCACCATAGATTTTATGTGGGGTGCTGATAGTATATATATTATATGAGTGACTAATATATATACTTAAGTATGGGAACTTTCTACTGTGCATAAAACTAGTTAAGTAATGAATAAATACTCCAACTTTATTACAAGTGTTTGGGAATTTTGTGACATCACTGGGTTCTTTTAAATAACATAAGATATATGAGCAAGCTTAGTTTTCATAAGTTAATTATCTTAGCCATAGTATTTATCGGAATAAAACTTTATGGGAAAGTTAAGTTAAAATAAACCTTGGAGATTTATAATACGGTAGGCTTGCACACTAGATGAGAGGTGAGAATTTCTCAAGAGAGTGTCGCATACTAACATGGATGTTTCATTAGCCGGTAAGCATTTTATATACTTGCTAAACTATTTTTAAACTGTTTTACACTCGGGCTCTGACCTGTTTATTATTATTTCTTTTCTCTTGTATATATATATATATATATATATATATATATATACATATATATATTACAGGTGCCCAGCCACAGGGGAATCCTGCTTAGATTCCTTGGAATGGATGCGCTACAGCTTACGTGGGAGTTGCAGTCCATTTCTTAGACGACCTCGTTGTTGGCTCTATTCTTATTTTAGTTCTGATTAGTTAGGGCATGTATCGCTCGTTTCCCTATTCAGTTGGATTTGTCAGAGATTTATGATCATTTATTTTCACTATTTGGTACTCTTTGGGATGTAATTTGTGTCAGGATGATTTTATTCGTAGCTTTTAAACTTGGTATTTATTTATCTGAATGGTTAAATTCTTGTGTGTTAATTTCCATCTTTAACATTTATACGATTCTTAACTGTTAATTATTGAAAATGTTTTCTTAATGGGATTAAATAAAAGAGAAATAAGGTTTAAAAAATTATTTTGGCACTTAGCTTCATTAATTAGGATGTTTAAATTGGAAACTTTATTTTACGACAGTGATGCTAAGAATGAACCAACCGTCTACCTTAAATTTAATTTAATAAAGGACTGATCACCCAGTATTTAATAGGCAGGGTGTCACAGGTGGTATCAGAGCATCAGGTTCTAGTGTCCTCCAGGATTTGTACGGCTTATCTCGTTTCCAACTTAGCGTCTTTGATTTAGAGCCCTAATATTAGGAATGTTGTATTCATCTTTAAGCGTTGGAAATTCATGCTTCTGCGATTTGTCGATGTGAATATTGAACTTATCCAGATTATTTTAAACTTTCAGATGGCCCGTCAAGACGAACAAGCTAATACCGTTGGGGAAGTTAATGAGCAAGAACAGCTCACACCTCAGGTGTCTCTGAAGAGTGTTTCAGTCGCCGAATTAGCAGGCATTGTGGCACAGGCAGTTACCACTGCAGTCTTACAGTACCATGATCGCCGTATGCAGCTTAGAGGAGGCAAAAAACCTAGAGAAATTTGTCAATTTGATATGACTAGAGTTGATAATTGTGCGAAGACACCAAAATCATAGCAACAAGCGCCTCAAGACCAAAAAGGCCACAAAAGTAATAAAATTTACGCTGAGAGCCAAAAGCGTCAGGGCCAACAAAGTTAGGGTCAGAATGAAGTCACAAAAAGGTGTTTCAAATGTGGAATGGATGACCATGAACGTCAATTTTGTCCGAATCAGACTAGAGAGAAACTCGAACCCGACCAATGAGAAATTTTAGGACTCTGCTATAAATGTGTGCAACCGGGTCACAAGTGGAGGGATTGTCCTCAACCTGACATCGTTTTTCCTCAAGTTGCTCAGCAAGGCCAACAAGGCTAAGGAAAAGGCGAAACTAGACAACATTGTAGTAAAATGAGCCAGTTTCAAGGTAGGTGCTTCAAATGTGGAAATAATGGCCATAGATGTCAGGATTGCCCACATGGGAATAGGTCTCCACGGCTGTAGGGTGCCCGTAATAAACTGCAAAGGCCAGCCCTCCCCGCCATCCCAGCAACCTCAGTTCAGCAGGAGCAAATACAATATGGACATGTCTATAACGTCCACCAGGCAGCAGTACCTCAGGCACCAACCGCGATAGAAGGTACGTTTCCTATACACGGTGCCATGTCGAGTTTTATTTGGTAATGGGGCATCACACTGTTTTATAGCTACTCATTTTGCACGAGCCTTAAGTTTATTAGACAAGGCACAGAGTACAGTGTCATGCGTAGAATCACCATTGGGTAATGAGTCTTTAATTTTATTTATTTGACGGGGTGTAGATATAGAGATTGGTAGCTTGATTTTACCTACGGACATGCTGGTGTTAGATATGAATGAGCACAATGTCATTATTAGCATGCTAGATTTTTTGGTAGGAGTATTGTCTTTGCCACTTCAGGACAGGAGATGTTTTTGGTGGCGATGCCTTACCCAGAGGGAGAATCTCCCACCCATTGGTATTACATGGAGGAGGATACCTCTAAGGAGATTCTGATTCTCCTGGATTCGATTCCAATCATTCGTAAGTTGCCAAAAGTATTTCAAGGGATAAGAAGGTTATGTCTTAAGGTATTTTGTGTAGAGTAAAACCACACGAGTTAAAAAATTTTGAGGAGAGAAAAAAAAAGGACAAAAGGAGGGCTGCTTGCAAGGGAAATGGTTAATGTATTCTCTGATTTGGTTCAGACAGACACGTTATGTCCGGAGGATCATTAAGTAGACAAGGCGATTGATAAATTAGAAGTATGAGTTTTATCCTCGGAGGATGAGGCGTGTTTTATGTGACACGAGCGAGTCACTACATTTTTTTTATTGCTAGGTTAGCATGTGAGACGAATTTAATGCGTAACTATAAACATTATTATTATGTAAATAGTTCCCTAGTGTAACAGGATTATCCTTAGTGCTATCCACGGAGGATTTATAGGTGTATTAATATCATTATATACTTTATTTAGGTTACTCATTTTAGTGATGTGATATACCTGTATGATATTTCCTTGGTTATAGTTTTATAGAAATGGTTAGTAAGATAGTAGGCAGTTATTTCAAGGCTATCGGAGTGGCTGCCTTAGTGCAACGTGATTTGTTCTGGAGAGACCTCACCCGTGAAAGGTTCGGACTCGCATTTATATTATATATTGTAGAGACTCCGAAGGGTATAGTTGTATCGAAAAGTTTAAATCTCGGGGTGTTTAGGGACCTTGTTGTCATGGTTCTGTGTGTATTGGGTTTATCATTGACCGGAAAGATTTGACTCATTATTATGTTTAGCGCTCAAGACTTGGTGATAGGAAGAGTGCATTGTGATATCCATCCTTTAGAAATGTGGGAGTTAAGAGTTAGACTCATATGATTGGGGTCAGGATTTTGAGGGTCCTGATTGTATGTGTATGAGGTTTGCGAATTGTGATTACCACGAATACTGAACGATAGTGGATTAACGAAATATTATTTATGTAAGTGTAATTAGGGGAGGAGATGTAATTGTTCTGTCAAGAGGCAGAATAAAGGGGTACATGTTATGGACGAAGGGCCTAACATATTTCGATAATCGAAAATGCTAGGTAGTAGTGTATTGGGGGGGGGGGGGGGGTTCCTTGTTTGGATTTCGCTTTGCGAGACATCCCACACATGAAACTTAGCGTAAGGTTGGAAGTAGGAAGATGTTTGGTCATTAGTCTATGAGTTTGGTACCTCGGTAGTAGTAGTAGGAGGTAATTATATCTGTAAATTGGAAGTTGAATTATGAATTTAGGGCTAGTGGAGCCGGTTATGTGGAAAGAAAGCATTGCAAGTCTTGTCTTATCACCACGAGTTGAGGGGTGGAACGATGATAAGGAAGATTTAAAATTTCAATTTCTAGGGTGATTAAGAGTACCCAAGTGTTATAATCACGTTGTGAGCACAAGGAAAAGAAAGAATTGGGTGTTATGTGTGAAGCGTATGTGATGCTTACGCTAGTATGCACGGTTTATAGGGTGTGTGGGCATCCTGGTTAGCTGATATTAGAATCATCCGAGTTGTAGTGATGTGGGAATAGACGCGTGGAATATATGTTTGTGGGACTAACATAACGAAGTGGAAGTGGCAGAATGGATTAATCGTCGCATGAAGAATGATAATCCATATATACGTGTGAGATTAGAGTAGCACACCTGAATTTGGTTGGAAGGCTATGGGAAGCCATTTAAAAATGGGCATTCCTTGAGAAGGGTAGAATGTAATTATTATGGAGAACACTCGGACGAAGTTGTAATTAGTCAAATGTTGAGAGCGACTAACGTGCACAAAGAGTGAAGATGTTAGTATGGTATAAAAAGGTCCGAAAGTGCACATCGTGGAGAAAAGTTCATGGGTTGGAACTTTCAGTAGACGCAAAGGAAATAAGGGGATTATTAAGTGTCACCTGATGTGAGACATTATAAGTAGAAGTCGATATCGAGCGGGACATAATGATTAGTCTCTGCGGGCACTACTCATAAATAGAAATCGGTTAGAACAAGAGGAGCAACCAGAGAATTTTTTGGCTATCGACAATTCCTATAATGGAAGAGGCCGGTAAAGTTGGTAAAGTTTCTTGGATGAGTTGAAAACCTCAAGGTAAGATAAATATTTTTTTCAAACGTGTGGAACAAGATGCCCAAGAAGGAAGTGATTGACATTCCTTGGGGTGATTTACAATATTAGCTAGTATGCCCCAGTCTCCCTTTGAAATGAAGGATCACGCCGGTACGTGGTCCTACATGGTATTTTTCTGAATTAGGTTGAGATTTTTGAATCCCACCTTCAATATGGGATTTTAGGAAGCAGCGGGGATATCATTTCGTTTTAAGCAGGTAGTATCACATAGTATTCGGGGAGTAAGCGAGCGGTGATTAACCATTAGTGGAGCAATGTGAAAATAATTTTGGATTCATTGTAATCGTTTCTATTCCACAACGGTTCTAGCTAACAAGTGGAGTATAATACGATAATTGGGGGTGGATATTACCTAATGGTAGGGTTCCGTGGCATCACTCATACCTATTTATTATGAACAAGATACTTATTGAGGCTTTGGTGTGGAAAAACCTTAACTTTTCTCACTATGAATATAAAGAGATGGGCGGATAATCAGAATTTTGGATTGGTTGAGTTAGAGTCTAATGACTATGGTGGAATTCCATGACTGTTTTAGGCGAAAAAGGGTGGTCAGATGTTCGTATGGTTTCTCTCAGAAGGGGAGTATTGTGTTTAGATAAATCCGAGTAGTTGTCATATAGTGAGGTGCGGCCTCCCAATTATATTAAAATAATGGGAATTAATAATGTATAGGCATGTCTTATGCGAATGTTGTCGGATAGGAGCACAATGTGAAGTGTCTTTAATGAGAGTGTTAAACAAGCTTGCTGTGAGGCGGGGGATATAGTGATTGAGCGCCTTACTATGTAGATAGTTTGCCTACTAATAAGGTATCCAGAATTGTTTTACCAGATAAGCCTTATTTTTTGAATTTCGGGACGAAATTCCGTTATTAGAGGGGAAGTATGCAATACCCCGTATTTTTATGGCTTTTAAATTTAGAGATTTATTAAATTTAAATTGAGATATTAATTTAATATTAATCCAGAAATTTATTTAAATAGTTACTAGCGTGATGAGAGGTAGTAAATATTGTGAATTTGTCAAATATTACTAAAAGAGTAAAGTAACATATAAGACTGATTTTATAAAAATTGTCACAAGAGAATAAAATGGCAATTATGGAAATTTAAGTCGGGAAGCGCCTGTGTCGTGTTAGGACTAAATTATTATTATTAAAAGTGAAAAAATTATAAGTCACCCGTATGATCATTTCGAGTGCGCCAATGTGTCCAGAAGGGTCGAGATAGTCAAAATAATGTATCGGGGGTTTAGTTTGGGTCTCGGGGCGTTCTCAGGCCTAATTGGCATCCCGGGAGGGTATTATAGACATTTGACATTTTTGGGTAATTAAATCCACGAATTTCCTAAGGATAAATCAGCCTTTAGGAGTTGCCTTCTAGGGTTAACAAACACAAAATCAAAGAACGGCCATTAGAGAAGGAGTTGGAGAGCTTTCCAAGCAACTCAAGGCCAAAGACTCAACCATTTACACCGCCACCACCACCAAAGCGTAGATCGCGCGACGAGGAACGCAACCATACCTCTTTCGTCCATAAATCAGAAACTCAAATTCCAGGCAAGTATATATCTTGCTTTTCTTTTAGTTAAATGTCACACCATGTTAGATTAGGATGATTGAACCTATGTTTAATGGAAGAACTCAAGGATTTAGAGAACCCAGTCACATGTTGTAGAGAAAATAAATAAACTCTGGACATCCCAATCATATGTAGAGGATTACCCGCGATATTTGATTAATTTTAAAGTGAGAAATCTGAAAAAAGAAATAGAATAATGGAAGTTTAGTGGAAAGTTAGTGTTCTTGATAATTAAAATAAATTGTCCCTTTAATTCAATTCCATTGTTGAATTTGTACATGTTTCATGTAGGAAATATTTCATATATGTATATAGAACTTGTAGTAATGTTATTTGAGAGTTTGGGAGTTGTTAATGACATTTTGGAGAAAATTGAAAGATGAAACCCGTAGGTTTTAATGGCAGTTTTTGGGCAAGAACTGCTTGATAGATCGATCGACCCAAGAACATCGATCGATTGATGATCGATCGATCGACCCCCTTTCCTCGATCGATCGACCCCTCTTGAAAAATTGCATATTGTTCGTCCGTTGGTTTAATCCAGTTAAAATGCATAGGAACCTTTGATCGTTATTGTTGGAGTATAATGGGATATAAATAGGACCAGTAGGGCCTAGGTAGACCCCGTCGAGTGAAATTTAATGTAGTATGAAATTATGGGTTAACGGGGAGTTATTCACACATACGAAATCATGCGTACGTCTAATAAAAGATCGAGACTCGTGAGTAAGTTAGACTAGAAGATAAGTGAGAGTGCCTATTGAAATTACACTTAGGGAAATAGAATACTTCGAGAGATGAGAAGTAAGTATGGAGTAACTTATATATGAGAATAAAAGTGACTGGTCCGTTATGCGAGATAATCGAGTAAAATGTGCTAATAATGGATAATTATAATTATGGATTGTGGGCGCGCCAAATTTAGAAATGTGAATATTTATATATATATGATTGTGTGATTATGCATATACTATATATCTATGTAAAAATCATACCCGAGCTACTTGTTATCACGGGGGTTTCTACATTGGGATAGTCTTATCTCGATTGGGCCTTTGTGGGGGATATTGACTTGTACCCTAGAACATAGGATTCCTTGGCACATGCTATCTGATTGATAGTCAGACGGTCCTAAGAGACGTGAGGGCGTGTGATGACCTCTTAGTGACTTGGAACTATGCTTCGCCTCCATTTGTATGTGTTTTATGTTAATACAGTTCGAGAGTGATTCTGAACCAGTATTTCTCTTAGTACGAGTGATACGGGGACTTGATAGCAGAGGATGCCAGCACCATAGATTTTATGTGGGGTGCTAATAGTATATATATTATATGAGTGACTAATATATATATATACTTAAGTATGGGAACTTTCTACTGTGCATAAAAGTAGTTAAGTAATGAATAAATACTCTAACTTTATTACAAGTGTTTGGGAATTTTGTGACATCACTGGGTTATTTTGAATAACATAAGATTTATGAGCGAGCTTAATTTTCAGAAGTTAATTATCTTTTCCATAGTATTTATCGGAATAAAACCTTATTGGAAAGTTAAGTTAAAATAAACTTTGGAGATTAATAGTACGGTAGGCATGCACACTAGATGAGAGGTGAGAATTTCTCAAGAGAGTGTCGCTTACTAACATGGATGTTTCATTAGCCGGTAAGAATTTTATATACTTGCTAAACTATTTTTAAACTGTTTTACACTCGGGCTCTGACCCGTTTCCTGTTATTTCTTTTCTCTTGTAAATATATATGTATATATTACTGGTGCCCAGCCACAAAGGCGTTATGCTTAGATTCCTTGGAACGGATGCGCTGCAGCTTACGTGGGAGTTGCAGTCCATTGCTTAGACGACCTCGTTGTTGACTCTATTCTTATTTTAGTTCTGATTAGTTGGGGCATGTATCACCCATTTCCCTATTCAGTTGAATTTGTCAGAGATTTATGATCATTTATTTTCAGTATTTGGTACTCTTTGGGATGTAATTTGTGTCAGAATAATTTTATTCATAGCTAATCGAGCGGTAAAAGTGTGTTCGTGTGAGGACACAATCGTTGTGTGTTTCGCCGCCGCGATGCAAAAAACCTAAACTACAACTACACTTGACAAACAAGCACAGCGGTAAGTCGGGTATCGTAAGAAATCCAAAGGGAGTGATTGAATTTTATATGTTAATTTCTTTAAAACTTCAGGAATAAAAGTGTAAAATAAATAAAAGAAAAGGAGATGGTTGGGAATGGTGACAAAAGAGAAAAAGGAAGAAGTTAACACTATACTAAAATTAATAAAACGAGAGTCAGGATCGCATCCCCACCATGGGCTAAACAACTAATAATTCGAATTTCGGTTCGAAAACATTTAATCGAGCATTTTTAATTAATCATAAACATCACACAATAAGGAATTTAACCCAAAGTTGCGATATTAAACATTTAATCAAAAATGGTCTCACGCGAATTAAATTCGAATTATCGCTATAAACACTAACGTTGCGTGACAAAGAAAGTTAAGCGCATAATAATCCGACTTTAATACCCGAGGTTTCAATTAAATGCAATTTTCTCCAAAACCTAATTTTCGGAGCTCAACGCCCATCAATGGCGGGCACACGACCGAAACTCTATGTAACTACTCAATACACATGATTAATCTAATTAAACAACTAATTAATAAACAAAACAAGAAATAAATAAACTAAACTAATTTATCTAGGCAAGAAAGTAAAGAAAACAAAGAAATTAAGCTAAAACAACTAAGTACAAAGCTTGAAGACAATGAATAGTAATATTAACTTACAAAGTGGGCAAAACACTCATGGAAATGGAGGAGAGGGAAGCTCCACAAAAATCCCCAAAAATCTGATTTTCTAACCTAACTAATGTCTAAAAATGATCCCCCAACTTAATACAATGTTTTTCTATATATACCCAACCAAAAACCAACTTAAAAATGAAGATTTTCGGACTTTTACTGTAGCCGAATCGATTCGGTAAAGGACCGAATCGATTTGGAAACAGGGGAAGCAAATAACTGGCATTCTGGTGCAAACCGAATCGATTCAGTTTTGGGCCGAATCGATTCGCAGGCAACAGGCCAGAATCTGCAGCTTTGTCCTGTTTTACGGAAAATGCCGTCATTTCCTCGTTATAGCTCGGAATGAGACACGGTCAGAGGCTACGCGAAGATAACTCAGAGGAATACAACATGCAAGAAGACATTAGGCTAAAAAACCAAAATATGAAATGACTAAAATGCCCTTGAATGTGACCTTGATTGTACTTTTACAGTAAAAACCATCCTAAAAATGCCATAACTCCATCGATACAACTCGGAATCATGCACCGTCGGCGTCCACGCGAAGAGAAATCAAAGGGCTTCAACTTCCGTGAAGAGCTCGGGATTCAAACCCGAATGCTGGAATTACTAAAATGCCCCCGAAGCTGCAAAAGTTGACGAAACATTTCCGGAAAGCGTCCGAACTTCATACTAAGCATCCAAATACCTACAAAAGATCAATTAACCCCTGCAAAACATGTTAACATAGAAATCCGAGGTTGTCTGGTTAACGAGCATAAGTATAGGGATTAAGATACCCAAGGGGGCTAATAAGGCGTAGGTTAACGGGTGAAATACGCAATATTTGCGTCGTATCACACCCCCTAACTTACACATTGCTAGTCCCTAGCAATGAAATAGGAAACAACAAGATCTACAAGAAAATCAAAAACAGGATACAAGTACAAAATGGGATGAAAAAGTAATAAAAAGATAAGGCCACTTTCGCGGGCGAACGATTGCATTTAGCATATGCAATAAGCCGTTAAACCCCTAGGTTACCCTAGTGGACGAGTGTCGTCTCGTGAGGGTTTTCAGGGATGATACCCACAAACATCACATGGTTTCCTCAAAATATGCCCAACCCAGCATGCGACAAACTCAACAACAACGAAAAAGATTTCAAACATGTTATTAGCATATTGAACAAATTCGAACAAAAGTCCATTGTTATTAATAGGTTGAATGCACCTCATAGAATTGAAACTTTAAGAGTGGGAGGGGGGAAAGCCCATGCATAGTGTGATTTGGTGAAAAACTTATATAAACCGGATACTAATCAAAGCAAGCATACATTCAATCCTCACGGGCATTACGCTCAACAAATGAATTCACTATGAAAAGGGAGGTAATACACGGGACATGCGGGCATAAAGAGTAAATGTAAATGGAAACTAGGCGCCGCACATGTCACAAATGAGGAACGCTATATAGGAAATGAAAAACTTGCAATCTCAATGAAAGGATACCGCACACTAAAAGAGGTGAAATGCATTTTCACAGATTATCAAAACTATTTAAACTTTTGAATTACATCAACCTATGATCACATAGGACTTGTAATAGGGTTGTAATGTAGGATAGGCTAGGGTGCGAAATGAAGGAATGTATGTACGGCTTCAAAGTGTTCGGGATGAAAACTCGGGATAATGGAAAAATGCGGGAAATATCAAAAATTGGAAAACAAGTTCCAAAACAAGCATTAGATATATCATCGGGGAGAGTAATCAAAGCTTATTGAACACTATACACAACATATACAACTTTCTCTTTCTTTTCTTTTCTTCTTTTTCTCACTTTTTCTTTTTTGTTTTCTTTTGCTTTTTCCTTTCTCCTTTTCTTCACTTTTTTCACATCACTTTTGTTTACTTTTCAAACTCTCATATGCTTAAATTGAAACCACACTACAATAACATCATTCACTCCTAAGTATCATTCCAAATAAAGGTATGGAAAGTGTATGTATGGGCTAAAACTCCAATGCGGAGTTGGTTATGGGAATGGGGTTATGAAACGAAAGGCTATATTTTGGCTGAAAGGGGTTGACTAGGGAAACATATAAGGTGAGGTCAAGTCTAATGTGGGTGATATAACAAAGAGGGCCTATGATCATTTCCAAAAGTTTACGCAATTCTCAAGTCAAAATAATATATGAAAATCATGCTCAAGTAAAACATTTCGAGTATGAACTCAATTCATGAACGGTCATATGAAAGAATAGAGAGATTACCGACGAATTCAACATTTTCAAAGAGAAAAGAATAGTGTATAACACTCACAAACAACGAAAGGTACGAAGCTTACTCGGTGTAAGTATATACAATGCAACAAAATATTACCGAGTTATAAAAATCTTAAACGAAATCAATATAACAAGGAAAGTGCATATGCTCATGGGATAAAGTTTAATTCATGAAGTTATTCACAATATCAATGATTTGAGGACTAAAGTCTAATAACTTCTAAAATCGAGAACATGCATCATTGAGTTGTCTATTGGATCGGGCAATTATTGAAATTTATCATCGAAAACAAGGCAAAATGCCCAACAAAGGAGAAAAAAGAAAGAAAATATTTTTGAAATTTTTTAAATTTTTCACAAAAAGGCATACTTAGTAACTAAATGTGAGAAAATCCATGGACTACACATGAAATGGATAGAATATCCTACACCCCCTAACTTAAATGTTGCATTGTCCTCAATGCGCATTAAGAACACAACACAAAGAGAGGAAATAACGATATTACCCAAAATTGGAGCGATCTCCATAAGCACGAGTCCAATGAAATCTACAAAACAAGTTAGTACCGAGCATAGCAAAAACAAATAACAAAAAGTTAACTAATTACACTAGACTAAATTAAAAAAAAGGGAAGCAAAATAGGAAAGAAAGAAAATTAAAAAGCTAATTATTTACAACCTACTATTTAGGCTTCACACTAACTATACACTAGAAGTCTAAATAGTTGAGGGTCCACCCAAAAAGGGATTTGACTTTGAAAGATCAACGGTGGACCCTCCAAAGCGAACATGCCTCCCGAAAAATAAGAATTCCGTTTGAACAACGGAAGGCATGTGGGTGGTGAAAAAAGTGAACCATCGCCAATTTGAAATTTTGGGCGGACGATGGGGGATTTGAATAATAAGGGGGAAAGGTACACTTGAGATCCAAGAAAAATTGACTCATCTCCCAAAGATTTTTCAAATGGAACGGGAGATGGTTCACACGTGGGGATAACATCCATCGAAAACAAATCCGGTAAAGAGTCATCATCGGCAAAAAGTGTAAAAATTTTAAAAGTTTCTACCGACTCATAGGAATCCACCGGTAATTCTAATGGCTCAATGACGGAAAACGAATATGGTGATGAAAAAAATTCAATCTCAATCGACTCATCGTCGGAAGGAGATTGAATTTCGGGGGAGAAAGATGCACACTCGATGAGAAATTCTTCGAAAAATTTAGGTGAAACACAAGTTTCCACCTCCTCGTTGTTTTGTGTATAAGAATTCATCTCATCGCAAAGTGCACCAAGTCTCATTCCAGCATCATTTAAGCTTTCCAAACCTTGGGAGTAAAGAAGAAAAGTTTCTTCCAAAGTAGGCTTCCTCGGCTCAAGAGACTCGAACTCCTCATTTGGTAAAATCTCATCTTCTAAATCATCGGAATAAAAATCATCATTGGTTTCAAAATATGAATCCAACTCAAACTACCAATAACGATTTTCATTGCGATAAATGTTTTCAAGTCTTTCATTTTCAAGAAAATCTTGAAAATGAAAAACTTGAAAACTATCCCCAAAGTATGAATCATTAGAATAACCGTAATAACTATAATAGTAGGACATGATTACCTCGTTGTTTGTAGATGGAGAATCCGAGCAAGAAAGTGAGCAACCGCGAATCAAAGTTTCTTAGCGCTCAAATATGCTATCCTGCAAAAAAGGTTAAAACAAAGAATACAAATACAAAAGGAAAAATACTACGAAATAATAAAATAATTACTATCTAAAACACACTCCCCGGCAACGGCGCCATTTTGATTGAGCGGTAAAAGTGTGTTCGTGTGAGGACACAATCGTTGTGTGTTTCGCCGCCGCGATGCAAAAAACCTAAACTACAACTACACTTGACAAGCAAGCACATCGGTAAGTCGGGTATCGTAAGAAATCCACAGGGAGTGATTGAATTTTAGTTGTTAATTTCTTTAAAACTTCAGGAATAAAAGTGTAAATAAATAAAAGAAAAGGATATGGTTGGGAATGGTGACAAAAGAGAAAAAGGAAGAAGTTAACACTATACTAAAATTAATAAAACGAGAGTCAGGATCGCATCCCCACCATGGGCTAAACAACTAATAATTTGAATTTCGGTTCGAAAACATTTAATCGAGCATTTTTAATTAATCATAAACATCACACAATAAGGAATTTAACCCAAAGTTGCGAGATTAAACATTTAATCAAAAATGGTCACACGCGAATTAAATTCGAATTATCGCTATAAACACTAACGTTGCGTGACAAAGAAAGTTAAGCGCATAATAATCCGACTTTAATACCCGAGGTTTCAATTAAATGCAATTTTCTCCAAAACCTAATTTTCGGAGCTCAACGCCCATCAATGGCGGGCACACGACCCAAAATCTATGTAACTACTCAATACACATGATTAATCTAATTAAACAACTAATTAATAAACAAAACAAGAAATAAATAAACTAAACTAATTTATCTAGGCAAGAAAGTAAAGAAAACAAAGAAATTAAGCTAAAACAACTAAGTACAAAGCTTGAAGACAATGAATAGTAATATTAACTTACAAAGTGGGCAAAATACTCATGGAAATGGAGGAGAGGGAAGCTCCACAAAAATCCCCAAAAATCTGATTTTCTAACCTAACTAATGTCTAAAAATGATCCCCCAACTTAATACAATGTTTTTCTATATATACCCAACCAAAAACCAACTTAAAAATGAAGATTTTCGGACTTTTACTGTAGCCGAATCGATTCGGTAAAGGACCGAATCGATTTGGAAACAAGGGAAGCAAATAACTGGCATTCTGGTGCGAACCGAATCGATTCGGTTTTGGGCCGAATCGATTCGCAGGCAACAGGCCAGAATCTGCAGCTTTGTCCTGTTTTACGGAAAATACCGCCATTTCTTCGTTATAGCTCGGAATGAGACACGGTCGGAGGCTACGCGAAGATAACTCAGAGGAATAAAACATCCAAGAAGACATTAGGCTAAAAACCAAAATATAAAATGACTAAAATGCCCTTGAATGTGACCTTGAGTGTACTTTTACAATAAAAGCCATCCTAAAAATGCCATAACTCCATCGATACAACTCGGAATCATGCACCGTCGGTGTCCACGCGAAGAGAAATCAAAGGGCATCAACTTCCGTGAAGAGCTCGGGATTCAAACCCGAATGATGGAATTACTAAAATGCCCCTGAAGCTGCAAAAGTCGACGAAACATTTCCGGAAAGCGTCCGAACTTCATACTAAGCATCCAAATACCTACAAAAGCTCAATTAACCCCTGCAAAACATGTTAACATAGAAATCCGAGGTTGTCTGGTTAACGAGCATAAGTATAGGGATTAAGATACCCAAGGGGGCTAATATGGCGTAGGTTAACGGGTGAAATATGCAATATTTGAGTCGTATCAATAGCTTTTAAACTTGGTATTTGTTTATCTGATGGTTAAATTCTTGTGTGTTAATTGCCATATTTAACATTTATACGATTATTAACTGTTAATTATTGAAAAGGTTTTCTTAATGGGATTAAATAAAATAGAAATAAGGTTTAAAAAATTATTTTGGCACCTAGTTTTGGCTTTAAGCTTAATTAATTAGGATGTCTAAATTGGAAATTTTATTTTACGACAGTGATGCTAAGAATGAACCAATCGTTCACCTTGATTTTGATTTAATAAATGACTGATCACACGGTATTTAATTAGGCAGTGTGTCACATGCTCATATTCGCGAACAAGTGAAGTTTTTTATCAAGACTACACATGATCTAATGGAGTTGGTTCAAAAGATGTCACCATCTTTGGAAAACTCCACCGCTCTTCCTGATTGAGGTCTTGACATGATTTCTAGCATAAGGTGATTTACATGATGTCTCTCTTTCCTATTGCTAGCATGTACCATTATTTATTTATTTTTTTTATATTTTTTTTTTCGAAAAATCCAAAAAGATTTTCTTTTTAAAATTGTTTTAAGAAAGTACAAAAAGATTTTTGTATTTTGTTTACACCTTTTTTGGATGAGCATTTAAGATATCCGAGTCACAACTTCCATTTCCATTATCCATGTGACTGTTTGATAGTGATTTGAGATGCTACATCTTGCATCCATGTGCTTTACATTGTTTCGAGTCTTTGAGATGTGTTTAGTGATATCTTTCTACATGTTTGGCTCCTTATCTCCTTTATTGAACACATGCACGACTTTATTTGATTATTGTACTTGTCTATCACATATTGACTTGAGTGTTTCCATCTCAATTCTGTCTATACAAGGAACCTTATGCGATAATAAACTTGACAAGTTTGGAATGCATGTAAATCCCAACTGGTGAGATTGTGTGGTATTTTATCAATG
Source organism: Sambucus nigra (assembly GCA_949130495.1). Taxonomy (NCBI): domain Eukaryota; kingdom Viridiplantae; phylum Streptophyta; class Magnoliopsida; order Dipsacales; family Adoxaceae; genus Sambucus; species Sambucus nigra. The sequence goes on from OX422215.1 coordinate 334,631,253, forward strand.
GTGAAGGGCTACGAAAGGTACTTATCTATCCTCTGTGATTAAGCCGCCATTTAAATTGGATTTAATTGAGGAATTTTATTATCCGGGGTCCAAAGAGGTTAAAAGAGCCCGAAAAAATTTAAAGGCAATAAAAAGCAGTACATGCCAAATATGGTCCATTAGGTTTGACCATCAATTATCCAATGTTTGAGAATTTAGATCATCTCTATTCAAAATATAAATCTGAGGGCATTTGGTTGGAGAATTTAAATGGGTTTGCACTTCCTTGAAAGTCCTGAAAAGCATGAAATAGTTTTGGACGTTATTGGTGTGGAAATCACTTTGAGCTTTGATTTGATGATTTGATTGAGTCAATTTTTTATAATTGCATCTTTTTACACCTAAGGAAGATGTTGAGTTAATTCGCTAGGAGTATCCGATATTCATCGTGCACATATGTTATGTTTGTATGCATTGATTTTCCTATCAAATTTGATCACACTTTACATTTTCGCTATCATCGACTTGGTTGTTATTCTGTTTGTTCATGGTGTGATTCTTTGTTGTATATTTTGTGTGATAAAATTCAAAAAATAGTTTGTTTATTACCTTGTGACATTCTCCATTTGCATTTATTTGTGCTTCACATATTTGTCTATTTAGGGACATCATAAAAAGGAGGAGAATGAATTATAGGGAAGAAGTGTTTGGTGTTTGGTTGATTTATCAATGATTTTCTTAAGCTTAATTGATCTTTGATTAATTCATATCGTTATATTTCAAACTGTTGATTGTCACGGGTATCCGCTTTATCTCATGCGTGTAGGTACAAAATGAATATTTATTGGATTGCACTCCCTGATGAGAAAAGCTTTGAGAGTTTCTGAAAAGTTGAAGCTTTGAAGATGTTGAAGTTTGATTGACGACATGTCAGCAAGTATTCTCAGTTTGAGGGTTTAATGGGGATATTATCTTGTATGTCAGTTGTTTTATTGAGATAGCATAATTTGGATTTTTTTATGTATGTACCGACATAGACATAGGGCGAGATTTGTAAGGACATAATTTTATAAATGTCCGGGGTAAAATCTAGGGATTTTCTATTTGTCCTAGATCACAGTATGTATGTCTAATACCGCTACATTCGGCACGTCAACACAATCATCCACGACGACCTTGATTCGAATCCATGCATCCACCATCTTCACACGTGCATCATGCTACATGCGACGTGCTGCTTAACTCATTCCCACTACTCCACTTCGTAATATTGGTAAAATGATTTATTGGAGATATTTATATTTGCATAAATATTTGGGAATTTTTAAAAAAATATTTTTTTAAGTCTGAATTATTTTTTATCAAAAGAATTTTTTTTCTAAGTGTAGAAGCGGACTGCCTCGGTCGACGAGCTCGTTCAAATGAGATCACACTGTCGTTCGAGCGACGTACGCATGTCGCGCGATATCGTTCGAGCGACGTCGTCGCCTCGATTTTCGTATAAATATCTGGGTACATTCTATATGATTTTCCAAGTCTTTTTTGCACAAGTTTCTGTGTTTCACATCCCAGAAATAGACTTCATATATTAAGGTTTTATACCTTGTTTATTCACATAACCACTCCCATATATGTATGTGAATCTTTAAACCTTCAAGAGGATCGTTTTTACTCATCTAGAGTAATTTGTGGAGAAGCTGTCTCTTCTCTATTGCTGCACACCTGGAGTTCTTACGGGAGATTCCAACCGACGACATCGAAACCGACACCTGAGGGTATTTCGTATGCCACTCTTGTTTTCATTGTAATCCGTGTAAATCGTTACTTTACAAATTATAGTGAAAATAAAAGGTTTTTCCCCTTTGGGGTATTTTTCCTCATTTATGTGTTCTATTTGTGATTGACTGTTCTTGAATGATCATATTGATTTCAATCACACCTAGATACATATTTTAGGATTTAATTGAAATACTGAGTTTAATTAAATAATTTCTTTATTTGAACGCACGCGCACTCTTATCATAAAACCATATTTCTCTTTCTAAGCCTCTATGGCCAATTTAAATTGAAGAAAAATTCAAGGGTAACTCAAGAACGAAGATTAAAGAGGAAACTGAAGCAATGAGAGAAAAGGAATCACAATAACAATCTTGAATTTTTGAATTTTAATTAGGGAAGTGAATTACCTACTCTTCTCATTTGATGTGTGACTATAAACGGAAAATAAAAACAGTAATTATTATCGTGTCAATAATTTAAGTCGAACTATAACTTTAGAGATTCAAATTTTATTATTTGAAATTTGTTTAATTCTGAGAATTCATGGTAACGGTGTTTTATTTTGAGAATTCAGGATAATTGAAAATCTATTTGGAAAATTTATATCACATGAGATTTAGTTGGAGTGTTTTTGTTAATGGGGTTTTTCTAGGAAGGAACTAATTATAATTGGGATTTTAGTTGGGAAAAATCATGATAAGTGAGAATTGATGACTAAATGAATATAGATTTGGGAACCATTGAATTGAGAATAATTTTTCTTGATTGAGACTCATATTTCACTATACCCAAAATAGCAATCTTGCACGATTTTGAACTGTGCCAGAATCAGGTGTTCTAAAATGACGATTTTTTTTAACGGTTTAAACGTGTGCCAAATTTGACTAAACAGGAACACTTCTGGCACACTTTTAAACCGTGCCAGAATATGATATTTCTAGCACACTTTTGGCACAGTTTAAAACTGTGCCAAATTTTTGGATCAAGGAAAAAATAATTATAAATAATATTAGCCCAAAAAAATTAGCAACATTTTCACTATTTTCGTACCTATTATAGCATAACAAAAATTAAATAATAATATAAAGCCCACACGATAAAAATAATACAACAATACAAATAGTCTACAACAACACTAATACAATTTCAGATAATAAACCCACTAAAAATTAATGGCTCAAATTCCATTAATAGAAGATTTTTGTCAATGCATATGAAATTCATCTCAATACACGGGGAAATTTGGAAAATCTAAGAATTGTTCATCTGAATACATGAGAAAATTTGGGAAATCTAAGAATCGTTAACATAAACATGGCAAATTCCACCCGAGAAGTAAAAATAATAGCTATAATACATAATCCAGCATATGCATTACATGCTTGACCTGATCCCTTTAAAAGTGAAATCTATCTAATCAGCATGACCCATAACTGGAATTCTTGTAAAAGATTTGATATTAGAAACAAGTTCATTACCTTCTCTTGGAATCACAAGATCAATCACATCATCAAGATGGAGAAGGATCTAGAGTTAATCACATCATCAAGTTGAGGAAGAAAAAGAGAGGCAATCTAGAAGAAGTAGCAGTAGGCCACATAATTATGTTACACCAAATCCTCTAGTTGAATATCCTGCACATAAACATAAAAATAAAAAGCAAAGTGTCAAAAATGAGGATTACGCATTCTGATTTCTAACATTAAATTACAAATATAAAAACAAAGGCCCATAAACCATGGACATAATATCATTATATTGAGCTAACTTAATAATTATAATAGTAGCCAAACACACTTGGTGTAATAAAAGGAATAACTCAATTACATAAAAATAAAAGAAAAAGAAAAAGAAGAGGAGGTGAGAAAGAGATGTATCATCATTCTTAACAATTGAGGAACTACTTGTGTCCTCGTTATAATATAGAGAAAAAGGGACGCTTTTCATATCAGTGGATTCTCTTGGAAATAAAACAAATACAAATAATTATAGTACTTGGAAATCTTAGTCCACATATCCTTTCCATACATATTATACTTAAAACTTACAAGCAATTTGCATTATGTCAATGACAAATCACGAAGAAAATAATGGGACTTGTGTCTGTAAATTTCAAAAGGTTCGATATTTGATCGCCAATCACAATTTGAGAAATGGTTTCCCCTGTTCGACAATGTAGCAATAAACAAGAAGACTAGGATAAAAAAACTAAAAAATATATATATAATTGCCGCAACTTCAATATGAATTTCTAAACAACAACTTCTTTAATATAGTTACATCAACACTTCCCTCTCTTTTCGGTAATATAATTGAATGAACACATATCTTGAATGCCTCGAAAACAAAACCCAAAACCACCAGCATGCAGAGCGATTACACTTCAGAAAATTTAGCTCTTTATTTCACCACATGATACCATATTCGCACATGCACCCTTAGGTTGTTCTTAATTGTCGTAGGTTGCTACAGTTTAAAATTTCCTCGATTGCTTAATGTTATAATTTTTCTTGATGTTATTTTCTCGTATTAACATTGATCTGACATCACGAACTCACTCACTCCCCGTCTATAACACTTGTTGATAGTTAGTGTTACTCTGGTCCACGTGTTGCGCATACATGACTTTATTGTGTGAGTCGATTCGAGCCTGAATTTGGTTGCCTGTGATGAAAGCTTCAAGTTCTTTCAGGATGCCCGAAATAGTGGTTTTAAAAGTATCGGTCATCGTGTTCAGATGAAGAAAACATAAACGGGTGAGTGTACTGAATGAGAGATTTGTTTGGAATTTGATCATAAAGTGTCTCCACATGGTCATGTAAATGAATGTCAAGCAACATGTTTTCTTTGACACTTCCAAAGTAATCCAAACATGAAGCATGACGGCTTGAATATAAATTGTGAATAAGTTCCCATGCTTCAGGAACAAACTCTAAGAAATTGTGAAAGTTAATATTGTCTATAACTTTGTTCTTTTGGCCAGTTCAGTCAAAACTTGCAAGTACACGAAGCACCATATGTGTCAACATCTTGGGGGTGCAATGACTTTCGTATAGTGGTTTCCCAATTCAAGATTTATTTCCAAGAACTTCGAGTAGCAAGCTTGTACTTCTTAGCCTCCAGGTGAGTCAATCCTACCGCATAACGTAATTTTGTAATCGTGATCGAGTCCAAGGCCTCTGAATTTTTCTCTGTTACAATTCTATCAATTAATGTTATAATGGGCACTTTGACAAATGGATAACGTATGCAACTTTGTCGTTTGATTTGGAAGGAATAAATGGTCCAGGCTTCATAGCACGAGGAATAACCTTTGAGAACGCAGCTGCACCACATGTGTATTAAGAGGATATTGATAACCATTGAATGTATCGATTATTCTAATATAGTATAAATTTAAAAAAAATATCAAGACATAAAACATCATATATCTTGCACTAGGTGTTATTGTATAATGATGAACCCATGCATAGCTATATCAAGTTAGCATCTATGGGATAATGCTATGCTAGAAGAGGTAGTTACTGAACAAGAGATTTTTTCGGCCATTAAATCCATGAATGTAGATTCATCTCCAGGACCTGATGGATTTAGGGAAATTTTTTATTCCACTTTCTAGAGTATAATCAAAGATGATCTCTTTTTAGAAAGTGATGGATTGCAAAAATGGAAAATTTTGGGCAATATATATAGCATTTCCCAACAGGTAACAAACATGTTTTTAAAATAAATTGGCCCATCTATTGAGCCATGTGGTGTGGTGGTTGAGCTATTTTTCAACACGACACCTGACGGGTTTAAGTGAACAAATAATTGTACAATAAATTTTCACATAACTAAAAAAATAGAACAAGTAACAGAACATAAAAGTACCTTATCAAACATTTAAGATCATTCTAAACGTATAAATTATCATAGCAATAACTTCAGTATACATCAATCTATGTTGTTGATATCAATTTGTATATATCTGTATATATCAATGTGCAGAAGCATGAAAGCAATACATTAAAATCAAAATCACGAAGGCGTGAAAATTCAGTGATATGTAAAAATTAGAAACTGCAGAAGCAATCACAAACTGCAGAATCAATCCGATGTTATACATCAATGGAAAAAACATAGAGTACATTTTTGTACATCAATCTATGCTCTCAGTGGAAAAAACATAGAGTGTTCATCAATTTAGTTTGGTATCATTCCAATTTTGGTGATGTCGAGTACTATGTTGAGTTACATTGAAATGTTTACAATACATTGAGCACAACCCCCCTGTATAATTCTATTAAACAATCACGAGCTACAATATCTGAGCCAATCATTCCAAGAAGACAATTACAATTCATTTGATTTCAAATTTATTAAAAAGAGTCTTATAATAGAACTCAACTATCCTAAAAACAAGACTAAGAGTTTCAATGTATTTCTTATTTTATCTCTTTAAGCTACATGTTCAAAGAAAATAGTGAGAGGGCCAGCACGAGGCCACTCTCTTGCAAAGAAGCGGAAGGACGGATAAATATTAGAAAATTTGATTGGAGATGATAAAATTATAGGGGGGAATGAAACTTAAATGATAACTAATGTAGGTATTGTTGTTAGGTAAACTACTCCGTTGAATGTTAGATTTTGGAGCCAGGTGATTGTTATTACATTCCGTGGATCGATGTTATGACTAGTTATTATGATGTTCTCAACACGTGTTAAATTTTTATTTAGTTAGTGTAAATAAGAGCTTATAATAGCTAGGTGTGGCTAATGTGGTGAGAAAAAGTATTACTGATGATTTAGTGTGAGAAAGTATTCAAAATGACTGAATGGTTTTATTCTTCCCTACATTCTTCTCTATTACTTTCAGTTGACCCCCAATGAACTGCGAAGGTGGTCTTGCCACGAGTTGTCGGAGATAGAAATATTGTCAAAAATAATATTTGGCCACGAATTGTGTATTGTTAGTGGAAAAAATATTCCGCTATGAATCAAGAATTTATTGTAGTGAAATCATATTAATGGCATAATGTCTTTCCAAATCAAGTGAATTAGATGATCAATTATAAACAAACATATCAATAATTATAACTAAAATTCACACAAACTAGTAAACAAATATTTTCGTAGATTAATCTAAGACAAATACTACGACAACGAATTGGCAATCCGAGTTTTCAACTGGCTCACCCTCAACATTAGCAAAGATTATGGGCTATTATCCAGATCAAAACAGAACCCCGAGCGATGAGTCTAGCCGAGATTATGTTTTTTTACTATGAATGGACACAAATCCACATGACCATCTCAATAACATGGATTCAATTCTTTAATTTTATTTATAAATTATCAATGAACTGAATAATATATAGAAATGATGACTCAGAGTATAGGTGATACAAACTTACTGAAAAGCAAATCAACTAAAACCAATAACTTTATTCCATTCTAGAAAGAGATTTCGTCAACGATTACTAAATGTCTAACAATAATGGTGATATTAGATAAACAATTATGTGAATCTAATACGCACCTTGTTCTATATCTTCCCCATTACATTTTTCCGTCCCTCTTCCTGGTATGACCCATCTATACTCAAAATAGAAGTGAGGGTGTCCTTCACACCTGATTCCTATAATGGTGAATTTTTTGTTTAAAATAAATAAAAAGAGATTAGTTGTATGAATTCAAAATGGGCTTCAACTTCGATGTCACAACACTTGTAGCTATTGATCGGTATGGTTGAGAGATGATTAAGTTACACTGTGAGCTAAACTATGTGAGGATGTTGCCATCAAAACAATCGTAACAACATGTCATAAACGTATGGAGTCAATACTCACACAATTGAATAGGGTTGTTCGATATGGGGTGAATCTATACAAAGGAAAGAAATAGCAGTACACCCTCAATTGAACACATGTCAGAATGTATGGTACAATAAAATAGCACTACACTCACCATTCATGCCACAGGTGCAATAGTTTTTTCATGAGAATCCAATGTATGGTACAATGCACATCAAGATTACGAAATGTCATTAACGTACGGAGTCAAACACCTGAATTTCAAAACTCGAAAAATAGAGTTACTATATTTATATCCAAAAGCAGCAAACAAATATGTACCATAAATGAAATCTATACAATAAAAAGCATAACAAATAAGTAGATTTACAAATTAAAGTCAAGAAATAACATTGACATCAATAACAACAATGAAAATATAAATAAAATGCTAGAACTCAACACATATGTTTAATTCTACCAATTTCAAACAGATAAAAACTTAATGATCTTGATTTACGGGTTAACAAACATAACGTTGCAGTCCTACACACGAGTACGACATTTGTAACAGAGATAAAGTACTCCGCGATGGAATCTGACAAAGACCAACCAAAACATGATCTCTTCAAGGTCATGTTCAATGTTGATTCCACATTTAACAATATCTTGGGGGGGGGGGGGGGGGGGGTAATAAGACACATATAATTTCAAATTCAATGGTATAACTCAAGCTTGACAATATTTTGAATTTAACCTAGCTTTAATCACATGTACTAACTTACACACCAAATTTTAATATTATTGAAAGGCACCCCCAAAAGTAATACAAAATTCGCAAAGTACACAAAATATCATCCTAAAGTGTCACTTGCATATATTGTCAAACACCTACGGGACAATAAGGAAAATATGAATTTTTAAAATCCCTCAACTTAGCTAAGACATCCAAATGAAAATCAAGAAATAGAATACCAAATGTCTAAATCAATACAAAATATCCAATTCAGGGCAGAAAATAGACATAAACACTCTCAGAGAGAGATTTAACGGTGAAGATTGAATGCAAAAATAAAAAAACATAGAGAAAATAATGGTAGTATAAAATTATGAAAATAGCATTTTAAACAACAAAATAAATCTTTGTAATTGAAGAGAAAATAATAGTAGTATAAAATTAATATAAGTTGTCATGCCTACTCATCTTTAGTTGAATATAAAAGAACAAATATAGCACATTAAATACACAAAAGAAGCATAAAAAATAACTTACCTCTCAATACATAAGAGAGAAACAAACCCCCAATTTCGATGTGGGAATGGAATACCCGATTTTTCAACCTACAATAAAAAAGCAAGATAAATTACCAAATGTACACATTAAACTTAAATAAGAGAACAAACCTAGTTTGAAACGAAAATCAATTTCTTTAATTCGTAGGTTACAAACCGAAACCCCAACATTTACATAAAACACAAAATACAAAACAAGAAATACATCAATCTATTATGGCCGGAGAGAGAGAGAGAGAGAGAGAGAGAGAGAGAGAGATGGGTCGAGAGAAATCGAAGAAGAGAGAGGATGAGAGGGTGAGAGGGAATGAGAGAGCGGGCCACAAAGTTAGTATACTCATTTTTTAGGGTATTTTATATTTTAGTTAAGTTTACTTAATTTTGGCACAGTTTAAAATGGTATCAAATTTTGGCACTATTTTAAAGTGTGCTAAATTGTCATTAAATCGTGCTAGAATTTGGCATAGTTTTAAGCTGTTCCAGATTTTTAATACTGGGTGTGCCAAATTACTGATTTTGGTGTAGTGTTTATGGAATATATATTAATTGGAAAATGAATATAAACTTTGGCTCTTAGGCTTAGTGAATGAAATTATTTATATCATGTATTGATATTATTCATTCATATTGATAAGGTAACGATTTGAGTAGTTGATAGTAATTGGAAAAAACATATAACGGGAAGCTATTATTAATTTAATTCCACAAGTGGATATTGGAAATTATTTGCTTAATACAATTAAATTAAGATAACAATAATTATTATAGTAATTTTCATAAGGATTCCAAATTTAGGCACAAAGAATAATGTTATCAGTCAGATAAGGATTGCAAGTTTTTTATCTCGAAATATGTGTTTACCCATGGAGGTTAAGCTATAAGTTAGAGGAGTGTCAAGAAAACTTCGATTGCTGACTCTACCTAGGAGGCCAAAAATTATTGTAACTTCAGAGACAACTAAAGAGGCTATATGGCTCGGTTACTTCCTAAGTAACTTATGTGAGGTTCATTCAAGTGGAATTAGATATTACGCTTTTAGTGTTCGTAGCGATATTATTGCAAGTTTGAGAGAACCTATAACCCATAAAAAGGGCTAAGCACATTAAGCCTAGGTTTCATCTATTTTGAGAGATCGAACGAGGTGGGTGATAAGCTTATGACCAAGGTTGTATCGGATAACACTCAGTTAATTCTCTACCGATACACAACAAACTGCCATGTAAATGGGTTAGGAGTTAGATACAAGTCTTTAAGAGTAAGTGGGAGATTGTTGGGGTTATATTCTTAAAATCATGTATGATGGTTACTTTTCTTTTAACCCATGTCAGTTGATTTTGAAATAATAACGTGGTTACGATAATTCCCTACATTTGGTTTAAATATATTTAAGACATGTCGCTCAATAAAGCTTGATAGGAATTCTAGTGAGTCTCCTTCGTGTTGATCATTAGAAGATCGAGATCACGATTCTAGCACTATTAAAATGTTGACAACCTAGATAGGGAGTTAACATCTTATTGCAACTGTTGCGATGCAATCCTAGTAGTTTATCTCAAACTATAGAAATTGATGTGATGGTTTGAGAACTTGTATGATAGTTAAATAGAGGGTTATGATTGGAACATCTTAGGAATGTAATGAACGGGGCCATTAGTGAGATTTGAGTCGGAGGGCTATCTAGACTAGACTAAGGAAATCTAACACCATTTGCAAAGTTTGCATAGATTCTTAATCCCGATAATTATGAGTATTGCAATTCTTATGTAGTTGGTGCTTTGGTTGACATGGGCTCGATTCAATGGTCGATTAAATCAAATGATCCCCTCATATTTGAAAACAATATATGAGTAGGACTGAGATCATAATTCGAAAGAATCCTTATCGAAGGGATATCGTGGATTGTGATACTCCCTTGATATAATTATATGTTTTATTTCCACAAAGTAAAACTAGATTGGTGGTGTATTTTATAATCCTAGTGGAGTAAAAAATACTCTGAGAATCAAGGAAATTGATTATATGTTGGTTGAAATCGATTAACAATAAATTGATTTGATCAAGTGGGTATAGGACATATAACATGGGAAATCATATTTTGTACTGATGAATGTTAAAATCTTAAGTGACTTTAAACCCATAAGTGTCACCTTTTGGACCTTAGATGGGCAAAGTAAAAGACAAAGGTTTGAAGTTGTTTGAACCTCAGATGATGAGGGTCCTATGCCCACTGCCAAAGGTGTTCCAAGATTTATTCGATTGCAATTGAAGAATTATAGTCTAGAAGACCTCTTGAGCACTGGATAAAAGGGTTTAAAGTCTTGAGGCCCATGCTATTGATATAGAGGCCCTTTGGAAGAAAATGAATAACTTCTCTAAGGGGGACACGGTACTGGTCTAGGGCTCTAAAATATGCACAAAGTGTATAAGTAACGAAACTAGTCCAAGTTATAAGTATAAGCTCACACTAGTGGGTTGTGAGTGTGGAACAAAGTGTAAACATTTGTGAAATTATAGAACTCTTATGAGCCTAATTATTTGAAGGCTTTAATATCTTCGAATGATCAAGAGAGATACACTTATACCTTCTATCAACCATATATATATAGGGGAACTTTTAGAGAGATAATGAGTGGACTGTCATATCATAGCTGGAGTGTCCCTAAGATTTGTCGATGTTATCAAGGTGGTGTATCATTAGGCAAAGTAATTATTGGTGATGTAAGCCGGTTATTGAGTGCATTTAATGCTAATGGGAGCATTCAATTCAAGTGGAGAAGGGTAATGGTGGTAGGATGAGTAGTGTTCTTCTTCTCACATACTCCGTCAGACTTCTTGCATGAGCTTTACCAAAGGTCCAAGGGGTCTATAAGAACTATGGAGTTGTATGAAACTAATATTTAAGTATCACGTAACACCCCACCCCATGACTATGGTTTAGAAGACCTTTAGAGGTCATTGATCTTCAAACTGAGGTCTGATCTAGTCATAAATCATGATGAAACCTTGATGTTGCGGCCTCTGGTCTTACATGAGTAGGTATGTTGGAATGATTTTCCTTATTATGAGGGGGATACACGAATGAGGTCGCTACAATACCATATCTTATCCTTAAGGTCAACAGAGGCTTTATAAGATATTTAGTGGTATGTATAAGGTTTGGGGATAACCTTGGTACCTTTTCCCTAACTTGGAAGAAATAGAATAATTGGGAGAGACTTTAAATACCAATTATGAAATAAGGTATTATTGATAACCCCTTGTTGCTTCTTGAAGATTTGCAAGGGGAACTAGGGGAACCAAACAACTCAGAGGGTCCAAGGGAGGGGATCAGCACAAGAGGCACATAGGTTACGATGATCATAAGTGAAAGGGACATAAAAACCAAGGTTTGTAATTCCAGTATAGCCAACAGGGCCAAGGACAATAGGTGAGGGGCCATTCGGGCCAATAAGAGTAGGGTCGTAGCCAATAGGGTCATCAACAGGATAGGCGCCCATTTTTGGCCCTTTGTTTCACATGTGGAGAGATGGTCCCCATGTCTAGGAGGTGCCTTCAGAGAAATATAGTGGAACAAAAGTAGGGAGGCTAGAGAGGGTACCAGTTGTATCGCGGACAACGTCGGCAGTTCCTATCCCACCATTTGTCGTAGTGCCATCTTTATCACCATTATCCCAGTCTTAGGGGTAACCGCAGTTATAGTATGGACTTGTATGACACGTCGCATCTAGGGAGGCGATGACACCAGTGCATGCTGTTGAGGCTATGTTTCCTATCTATAGGCATATGGGATGAATATTTTTTTTTAAGTGCATCACACTCATTTGTTAGTGCAAGTTTTGCTTAGAAATTTGGGATGGTAAACTTAGCATCCAATGTACTTCACATAGACTCACCCGTGAAGTGTGGGTCAACTATACGTTGTAATTAGTTATGATTGTCCAGTTAGATTCATGACATACTTAGTAGTCTTAGACATGATCGAGTACGATTGTCCACTTTTCGATCCTATATAGATTTTTATGGGAGGTCCATCATATTTTCCATTCTAGGATATGAGATTTAATTAGTTATGATTCCACTCCCAGTGGGAGGGTTAAGCACCCATTTGTATTATATTGAGGAGGAGACTTTTAAAGTGATCAATGTGTCACTTGACTCTATTCCGATTGTTCAAGATTTTTCAGATGTGTTTTCAGAGATTTTGGGATTGCCACGGGTAAGGAGATTGAGTTTATGATTGATTTATCTCTGGGTAGGAGACCTATTGATTATACACCATATCTAATAACATCTTTAAAGATAAGATATCTGAGGGATCAGATTCGACAACCTCTACCTCAAGGATTTATTCGGAGGAGTACTTCCCTTAGGGTGCTCCAGTTCTTTTTGTGAATAAGGGGGATGGATCGTTGAGACTATGTGTAGAATAAATATCTGTTGCCGTATATTAATGACTTGTTCGATCGTTTGAGGGTTTTTTCATAATTCTCAAAGATTAATTTGAGGATGGGGTAGCACCAGTTAAGGATCCGAGAGCAAGTGTAACACCCCGTATTTTTTAGTATTTATTTTTTAGCATTTTTAAATTACACGTATGCGTGTAACTTAAATAAAATGAGAAATAATGAGAATTAAATAAATACTATTTAGCGAGAAAAGTATTAATATTTATGTGAAAATATATTTACTAGTGTGATAAGTAAATAAAAATATGTCAAATGATATTACATCGTAAGTGAGTAAAATTGACATGTTTGATGGTATCTCATTTGAGACGCACGTGTGGGGTCGTGTTGGGATAATTATTTTAGGTGACTCAGATGGTTATTTAGAGTGCACCGATGATCCAAAATGGGTCAAGATAGTCAGAATTAGATACCCGATGTTGTAATCGGGTTTTAGATTTTTTTAGACTAATTACGACCCGTATAGGGGCATTTGGGTCATGTTACACTTAATATTTAGCCTAATTTTAGGATTGGGATATAACTAGGGAAGGGGATGGGGTGGGCATCAATTCCACCATCCCAAAAGACCTGGACTAGTGAGATAAGGAGAACCAAATAGGAGGTGTAGATAATCATTCAGGGAAGAGGTTAGATTAATTATGGGCATAAAACCCTTGTGTAAAGGATATTCGTAAAGGAAAAATTGGAATTTCAACAATTTAAAGGAAAGTGTTTATCTTTATTTGATGCTTAATTTTGTTTCAATAATTCATATATTAATTGGTGTAGAAATATGAATTTTGGGGTGGGATTCACAAAAAAAAATGGAATTTTTTGGGAATGAAACTATAAAAAGATAATCTGATTGTAATCCCGTAATAAATCTGTGATTGATTTATGTAAAAATATGTTATCTTGAATTGTTCTTATACGAATGAATGAATTTTGAAATTGAATTAAGAAAGTAAATAATTCTTGTTATTTATGTTGAATCCCATGAGTTAATATGTTATCAGATGAATTTAAACGTTAAAACGTGTATCATTACATTTAGAATTGATAGGAAGATGTTATTTTGGATTTGGATGAAGAATGGTGTTTGTAGACACCACATTCTAGAACTCCCCTAAGACTCTCCTTAGGTCCCTAGCACTTCCTCCTTCACTAGATAACCCTAGGTCATACTTCAAGTACTGATCTAGAGGCCACCGCGCGCCTCCGGGCCCCATTGGACTCCGGTCAACTTTCTTGTCTAAGAGAAAGCTCAAAGAATCTTCAAAGGACTCTTAATTCCTTTTCCCATGGTCTACCCCGTGCGCGAATTGGCCTTACAATTTGTAGGAGAAATCCATTTTACTATCGAAAACCAATCTAGAGGCCACCGGGCACTCCCAGGCCCCATTTTGACCCCAATGAACTTCCTCTCGTGAGTGAAATCTCAATGAATATTTGAAGGTATTTTAATCCCCTTTCCAATGGTCCACCCCATGCATAAATCGGCCTTACAGTTCGGACAAACAATCTATTTTCCCTCAAAAATTGAACCGGAGAGCATGAGGTGCTCCCGAACTCCGTTTTGACTCTCGCCAACTCTTCAAATTGAACAAGACTAAATGAATCCTTGAAGGGCACTAAATACCCATTCCAACGATCCAGTCCGTACATGAATCAGCCTTACGATACGAATGAACGACTCGTTTTACTCCTAAAGTCATTTGGCATTTCTGGGCGCCGTTTGACCAAGGTCAACTCTCTTAACCAAATGAGACTGAATGAATCTTCAAAGGTATCTGAATGCCCTTTATAATGGTCCATCAGGTGCATGAATCGTCCTTAATGTTAAAACGAACGACCCATTTTCCTCCGAGAATCTCTTGTTCAAAAGACTACCGGGTGCTTCCGAGTCCCATTTGACCACAGTCAACTCCCTAACCCGGGAGTGGCCCAATGGATTCTTAAAAGGTTTTGAATACCCTTTACAATGTTATGACTTGTGCGCAATTTGGACTTACGAATTGAGTTTTACTAATGTTTTTCCATACAATCTGCATGAGATTTCCGAATGGGAAGCCCATTTCCCTGCCTATTGACCGTGTGTCTGGGGATGCCTGTCGATAGGTAGGTGAAGTACAATATCGATCAACACCCCCTTGACCCTATATAAGGAGATCATGAGCTCAGTTAGAGAGTTACCTTAGAAACATCCCTCTTAGAGATCTCAACAACATTCTCTTAAAGTCAGCATGGTTTCCCTATTGAAATCTCTCCTCCACATTCCATTTCCATCCCTTTCACACCTAATTTAGAAAAATCCTTTCCCTCTCCTGCTACCACCTCCATCCACTTGCAAGGGCATCCATTCAACAATCAAGTTCAACCTTCAAGTCTCCAAAGAAGGTCCAAACACTCTTCTCTCTCTTTAAATTTTCTTATTTCGCATTAGTTATTTAATCCTTACTTTAACATTTCATCTTCATTATTCTACACATATTGATAATCCCACCTTTTATTAGAAGTACTGCACATAACATATTTTCTATAAAAAAAAGCCAAAATAAGAAAAAGTGGGTTTGCTCATAAATTCCAAACGGAATTCCTAACCACATTTTCTCAAATTAAAACATCATTTTTCTACACGCACACATCTAAATAAAATATCCTGTTGGATTTATGGGATAAACACCACCATCGTGTTGCATGCGAACTACGTTGACTTTGATGCCTTTTTAGGATATGTAGGCATCTCGAGTCAAAACTCGAGACTCGAGTCCTCTTTTACATTTTTATTCATGTATTATTTCTATACATTGTATTTGTGATTCATGCTCACGTTTCTTCCAATTTATATCTTCGTCTTCCTATAAATGATCGGTGACCCAACAAATGCACACATTGTATTTTTTATTCTTATTTATGGGAACATTCCCGTGGGTGACCTCACTCTGCCTTTCTCCAGTATGTGAGTTGAGAAACTACATTCTCCATTTATATATACACACGCACACACTTCACGGGGTTATTTAAGGAGAATAATAACATACGCCCATAAGAGATCAAAAGGGCAGGATGGGTGCCTAACACCTTCCCATTCCGTAACTTAACCCCAAAACATGTGAACTAATTGTTTTTGCAAGAATCAACATGTCTTTGATGCCATTCTCTATAGGCGAAAACGTTCCTTTTGCCTGTTTTGTGCAAAATAAGCTGGCGACTCTATCTCTTTACATCACCCCACACTGACGATGGTCGTGTGACACCCCACTCAATTAAATACAGGGTGATCAGTCCTTTAGTAACTTAAATCAAAATATCCAGTTGGTTCATTCTTAGCATCACCGTAAAAAATATTTACTTCGTTAATCACCTAATAAATTAATTAAGCTAGTGTCTAAAACTTTTAACCGTTTTATTATTATATGATAATTTCAATAATTAACAACATTCACCATTACAATAAATTAAACAATAAGAATAACTGAGAATCCATCAGGCTAAATAAATGAGACCGGAATAACATCCCAGTTTAAAGCCTCAATACAAATAACAAAGACTGAATCCAACCAAATCCATAATAAAACTGAAACCCTCCAAAATAAAGTAACTGAGTACAAGTCTCTCTGAAAAAAATGATAACGAAGAATGGTCTACATGCCCTAAATGAAATCACTAGCATCAACAACTGAAGGAATAATAGTGTAGGCGTCTAATCACAAGGACCTACAACTCCCATAATAACTGCAGTATGTCAAATCGTCTGAAAATCTACGCCCGGCGTCCCTGCGGATGGACATCTAAAATAGTTGTACAAGACAAAATAGATTTGCAAGAGACGGGTCAGAGCCCGAGTGTAAAATAGTTTAAAAATAGTTTAGCAAGTATTTAAAATGCGCTAAAGCAAGTATTATATACATGTTAGCTTCACGGCTCTCTCTTGAGATTGTCACCTCTCAACTATTATGCACGCCTAACATATCTCTAAACCGTTCTAATTTTCGTTATCACACCTAACTAGATTGTAGTCATAACCTTCTAAACCATCACCAGTAGTAATATCCCATATTTTTCACATAATATATATGTTATTAAATTTTCCAACATTTACTATCCTGACTAAGAGTTTTCACAATAACGTTAAGTGTGCACATACTTGATTTAATTCCATTAACATTCTCATATACATTTTCACACGGTAGATTGAATCAAAAATATTTATTTTTCATCATACTATTATAAATAAATACTAATAGGGCACCACTAGACTTAGCTGCGGTGCATGCATATTCTGCTATAAAGTCCCGGTACATCTTGTACTGAATAAGGACAATCGGTTCGGAATCACTCTCGAACCATGTAAGTACAAATCACACATATTGAAGGATAACATAGTTCCAAACCTATGGGCTACGCACATACCTACGCACCCATATGACCGTCATCACTATCATTATCACAAACAGCCCATAACTAGGTTCCATGTTCTGAGGTACCAAATCTAAAATCCCCCCAATGGGCTCATCAGGATAAGACTGTCCCCTTTAAATAATACCTCCCGCGATAGCAAGCAGCGTAGGTATGCCATACACATAATAAATACTACTATAGGTATTCACACAACCTATCAAGGTCATTAGGTATACACACAAACCAAATATTATAATTCATACGTAGTATTATTCTCGTTACTACTTACGATATATTTATAAAATTAAGAATATTCTCTCTCTTGTAATTTCCAAGGATAATTCCCCACTTGAAAATACTTTAAATCATTGCACCAAATTATTTCCAATATTTTTGTACTAGACTAAGGTCATTGTTTAACATTCTATTTCACTTGAATTAACTACGTCGTATAAATTGGAACAAATTAGAAATTTCCAGAATTCTGACACGTCGTTCGAACGAGACTGCACCTCTTTTGAATGAGAATGATAGGTTTCTCGAATGACAGCTTCACATGAGATGACATCTTGTTTGAAGTGTCTTTGCGCGACTTCAAACGACCTGGGCCTGTTTCGTCTCTAACCTCATGAACTTGCATTTTCACCATTTTTGAGTTCTTAGACCTCTACAGGTCATTCCCAAACTCCCAACAATTAATTCCAACCCCTATTCTAACATGGAAGGATGATTTCTAATACTCCAGAATATTTAAATCATTAATAACCATCGAATAAATTTGAAATCCCCAAATTTAATCATATGAACCTTAGTTCATCAGTTTTCAATTCAAGAACATAATTAAACCAGATTCGTTCATCAATATTAATCCAAATTTCACGGGTTCAAATTTACATACATGAAAGACGTAAACTCATATAGATTCAGTCCTAAGTTATGAATTCAATCGTCCAATTTCACCCAATTCATATGCAATTCATATGTATTTTCACCTACACTAACAAGGACATAATTATTGCTAAAAGTGAGAAATTTTAAATACTTGCCTCTAGAATTCAGGTCTTATCCATTGAAGAATATGGTATAGATGTGATCCCCTCTATCCGATCTATGCGGTGGTGGTGTTTGTGGTGTAAAAGGTGTAGCAATGGAGTATCTAGCGCTTGAAACATCTCCCCCTCCTTCTTCATTTGGCCTCTCTATGTGTAACAACTGAAAAATCTAACACCTACCACACACAAGATATTTTATCTTCTCATATATTCGTAGTGAATAATTCTCCAAAAATACAAATTACCAAAACACCCTCCCGAGATGACGGTTTGGCCTAAAACTGCACTGGGACCCAAACAAAACCCCTAGGTAGGCTTTTCTGACTATCTCGACCCTTCCGGACACATTAGCACACTGGAAATGACCATTTGGGTGACTAAAAATATATTTATCTTTTATTCTATTAAATTATTCCCGACACCACTGACACGTACGTCTCGACTTAATTACCGTAACTGTCGTATTTCTAACTCGTGACAATTTTCATAAATTCACAATCACATATTACTTTATTCGCTCAGTAATATTCAGTATAATTGTCATTAATAAATACTAATTCTTATCTCACTAGTTAATATTTATTTTAATCCGGATTAATTATCAATTAATTTCCCACATTTAAAAATCATTAAAAATATGGGGTGTTACAAGCCGATGCACCCCTAAATAAGGGTGAGAGACCTTCTTCTTCTATACCTCCAAACACACGCATGTGCGTCGAAACCCCTTAGAAAGGAGGAATGAAAGGAAATTGGGGATGGCCACAGTGGCGAATATGCTGGGGAACTTACTTGTCATAAGAGGGTTAGACTCTGTTTGTATGCATATTTTCATTTTCCGCATGTGTGCGTACCACCTACCTATATGTTCTTTTTCTTTATATTTATTTCTTGTATATATTTGTCTCATGCATACATTACCTATCACTCACTTTTCACTTTCACTCACTTGTAAATATCCTCCATGTACACCTCACACTACCTATACAAAGGATCACTTATACCCCCATGTTTCACACACCACTTAGAATATCCATGCTTAGGTTTCACTAGAACACACCTCCACTTATCACACTTGTATATATCCATGCTCACTTGCACATATCGTACGCCACTTATAGTTGATCCATGCTTACACATCACTAACTCACATGTATCCATTTCATGCTACTTGTACATTCTTACCT
This sequence comes from Sambucus nigra, assembly GCA_949130495.1. NCBI lineage: Eukaryota > Viridiplantae > Streptophyta > Magnoliopsida > Dipsacales > Adoxaceae > Sambucus > Sambucus nigra. Next base: position 334,651,166 of record OX422215.1, read on the forward strand.
ATTAGTATAGTACTTCTCGTGCCGAATAAACGACCTTCTCCATAATATCCTAATCAAGAATCATGTATTTTTCACACTACGTCACCAAGAGCATGGCTATTAACCAAAATTTTGTCCCATACCGGGGGGCCACTTTGTGATGGGCACTGGCCCGACAGGTCGTAGTTAGCCTAAGCAAATATGACTCTTACCTTCCATTGGACTAGTGCCTTTGACGTATATCAAACGGTTCTTCCCGTATCATACTGCTTGATTGAACTCATAATGGGAGCTATATAGCATGGAATTCGTTCACGTACATCGAGTATATCGAATTCTCTCTCACACGTACTGTCTCCACAATTTATATAGTGAGACAATTCACATATACTCAGGTATATCAAATGATTTGTCCACACATATAGATTTCCGTCAAAAGCAAGAAGTATATCGTGGCAATCATTCCAAAGGGCGAACCCTTCCCCTAACCCAACTACATAAATCTCGTATAGGCATCAAACCTAGGTCACTCATATTTAGTCTACCGATTACCACACGAAACTCTGTCGAAATGTTGGGTCGGCATGTCGCAAAATAATTTTGCACGATTTTGTCCTTTTTTTCAAAATAGGACCCTGTCCATGATCCTATAAACAAGTAAAACCTTATCTTACCTATTTTTGGAACCCAATTTTCCCAGGCATGGCTCCTGTTCGACATTTCTTTTGCATTTAGGTAAACCTAATACAAGTGAAAACATAAATATAGTAATAATCATGTTAGGACTTTTTCTCTCCTTTTTTCCTCTTCTTTCTCGAAAAACTAAAATACCAAAAACATTTTCCTCCTTTTCATAAAAAAAGGACCAAAAATATTTTTCCTCCTTTTCATAAAAAATATACCAAAAAAATTGTTCATTTTTTTAATCAAAAGTGTCAAAAACATTTTCCCTCTCTTTCAACAAAAAGAAATTATTTTTTCCCTGAAAAACTAAATTTGGATCATTTTCCTTCTCAGGTCTATCACATAACCATTCTTGGCCTGACTCTCTATTGTCTTCGGTCTTCCTTCAAATTACCCCAAAGCTCTGTCAGTTCCCCTGTAACTTCCTTTGAGTTCGAAATCTACCTTTACTAGTTGACACGACTCATAATGTGTCTCTAAAGTGTGTACTCTCTAGGCTCAAGTGCAAGCCTGTCGCTCAAGTAATAATCCGACAAGTCGGGTATCGATCCTTAGGGAAAAAGGACAACAGAGTTGTGACGATGGGATAAGACGGAGGAATCCTAACGATGACTCTAAAAAGAAAGGAAAAGATTTGGTTTTGGGAATGATTAGACTAAATGCAATTATGAAATTATGATGAAATATGCAACTAACTAAATTACCTGAATTATGAGTGAAAAATTGAATCAAAACTTTCTAAACTTAAACGATGAGAAAACAGGATGGGAATGCAATCCCCCAACCCTAGTGTAATGCAGTGACAACGTCAATCATAAATTTATCCGATAAATCAGACCCGGAATTTAGGACTCCCAAGCATTATGTATACGAGGTTCAAGCCCGCGTCATACCTAATCTGAGGATGAGTAAATCGATATCGCGGTAATTGCACTCAAATTGTACTCTAAATCATCACGAGTACCCAAAGGTAAATGAGATATAAAGATCCACAATTATTATGTAATTACGCAATACGATCAAAATTTATCGTTAAATTCATCGGATTAACGTTATACACATGCACTAACACATCAGGTTGGGTTCATGCATCCCAACCTTTTAAACCTAGCCGGACATGTTAAATGGACTAATGCATGAAATAATAACGTTGCATGTGTAAGAATTCATGATGAAACTAGATTAAAGCATGTAAATATGTATTATGAACGCAAAAATAAGTTGAATCAAATACGGAAACTAAGCATGCAAGAACAATGACAAGAATCTTGAATCTTGAATTAAAACTTGAAAAACAAACCCGTAACAATTGAATCTTGAAGCAATTAATTCTCTTGATGTTCCTAGATGTTCCTCCCTATTTCTCTCTATCAAAAACTGACTAAAACTATCCCTAATGGCTGTTCCTAAGTTGCTTCCCACGTTCCCTACTATTTTTTAGAGTTTTAACCTAAAAGGACTCTTGGGAACCAATCAGAATAAAGGAGCAAATTCGTGCATCAGGGACCCCGAACCGGTTCGGCCTGTACCCCGAACCGGTTCGCCCCTCAAACCGGTTCGGCCTGGAGTTCGCGAATGTATGCTGGCTTGGAGTGCTACACTTAGAATTTTTCTGGCTTTTCTTTTCTTCCTTTCTTGGATTTTTCTTCAACTTCGACTGGGCATAAATCATCAACCGTAGCTCGGATTTGGGTGCCGTTTCTTCCAGTGTTCTCGTTGTTCCGAGATTTTCAACTTTCCAGTTGACTTATCCTTCCGGATTGGGCTGAAAAATTACCAAATTGCTCTTGAACTTGCCTTTTTAGCTTTTCTTGCATCGTCTTGCTTCCTCTTTTGCATTGCTTGCATAATTAACCTGTAAAACCAATAAGAGAAGCACGAAACACGAAATACTCGCCAACGAAGGTTAGTAGCATAAATTTGAACCAAATCCATATATGTTACATCACTCGGGTTCACAAATGTACTGAAATTAGGGGAATAAATATACAATATTTATGCCCAATCAAACCCCCCTAACTTAGAACTTTGCGCGTCCCGAGCAATGTAAAAGAATGAGAGTATGAGTTAAGGATCCATCAAAGAATTTATTGAGATAGAGCACCTCTTTCGCGGGCAAGCAATTGCATTTAGCGCATGCAACAAGCCTTTAAACCTCTAGGTTACCCTAGTAGGACGAGTTGTGTCTCGTGAGGGTTTGCAGTGAATATACCCACAAAATTCGACTCAAAGAAAATTCAAAATATGCAAAAATTATGCAATTCAAACTTTTCCAGATTATAGTCATCATCAAGTCATATTTACGAGTCTCAAACCGTAGTGCGTGTGTGCGAAGCCGGAAATATAACCGCCAATTTTCACTGATTGATCATTACGTTACTTATCCGAAAATTCGTTTTGATTTCAATTTCTCACGGAACGCTCTCACAAACGAATCTCTCGGATTATGGAATTTCTCTCGGCATGCGTGATATAAAGAGTAAATGTAATGGAAACAAATTCACGCATGTAAGTAGAAAGACAGAAACTTTATGGCGAAAGGATCTCATCAACAGATTACGATTTTAAAAACGAGAACATTGCCTTTATTTCGCGCACTTAGCCTCTTATATTATCTTTTGGTGTCTTAGCTCTCCACGCGGTAATCAATTTTCGCAATTTGGACTCGGTTAGGACTTTTTCGGGTTGAAGGTTGCATTGGGTAAAATGAAGGAGGCATGGAAGGTTGGAATCGGAAACGTCATTAATGATGTTCAATTGTGCTTTTTCCGGGTTATTGCTCATTTTTTTCTTGTTTTTCTATTTTTTTTCTTGTTGTTATTGTTGAGCATATTATTTTGTTTCTTTCCCCTTTATATGCACTTTTTGGACTTGAAATCTGAATTTTTCATTTTTCACAATTCCAGCTATTTTGGGTTTTTCGGGTTGTCAAACGAAAGGGAAAATTATTCGGCTCAATTTGGGTTGCAAAGGGTGATTTTTTTTTGCTACTTTTTGTGGCCAATATTTTTGGGGTGACAAACGAGGGCCTACTTCATTGTCCAAAATGCCAATTGCGTTACCATATGCGTTTCGAGGTGAATTTAGGTTTAGAGACTAATTTGGCACGTTTTTCAAGGCAATATTGCACATATTTTTCAAAACCGATCAAAATGAAAGGATTGAGATCCTTGACAACTTATTAAGTGCTAAAAAGAACTTTGAGTTAACAATTAACTCGGATTGATTTAAAAACTCGCAAAACGTGATAGGCTCGAATTTCACCGGGTTTGTTAATCTCCACCTTTATTCGTTAAGTCATCAATGTTCGCTCAATTTCCATCTTTGGTCAATTTCGGCTTTGTGTATGTTGGATGTTTACAATTTGAGACTCCAATTCGACTTTTAATGATATTTTTGAAAAATTTGAATTCCAATTTTTATTTATTTTGAACAAAAATATTTTTGGGTTTTTCAAAATTTTATGATTTTTTTTTTTTGGAAATTTTTGGGCATTTTGAAAATTTGTGAAGTTTTAGAAATACGCACTTGTGACCCCCCCTAACTTAGACTTTTGCATTGTCCTCAAGCAAAAAGGACTAAATTCTAACTCAAAGCGAATAATAAGTGCGGAAAAATAAAACAAACAAATATGAAAAATGCAACAAGACACTATATGACACTCATGCATGACTAAAAAATACAACAACAATCACCCCATACGCGTCGGGGGTGCGATGAACTCTCATCTCTCCACAAACTCACCCGACCCCAATCACGGGGTTTGATGTTCTCCTTGTCTCTCCCGTCCTAGGATTATAAGCTAACAATCGAAACAAGTTGGGACCTCGCCCATAGATAAATGATAGACCCGGAGACTCGTCGTGACTAACTGGAAAGGGATCCTCGTGATGCTGGCTCAAAGTGTGATCTACGTGCATTGACTCGGAGGTAACACCTAGGTTTCGTTCAATTTTTAAGATGCATGGGTCGGGCTCTAAGTCAGATAAACCACGAATTTTCTCCCCACTTGCCTTCGGGGCCTCTAGTGTTGTGGGTGGATTGTCATAACGAAGGAATTCATCAATTTTTGCTTTTAATTCACTTTCGTCTAAGTGACTACATGAATCCAATAGGGATTGGCCTTCAATAGTAATACTTTCATCCACCTGCCCGAATTCTCTTTCAAAATCTCCCATGCTCATGTCTCCTATTTCTCTCTCTCGAGTAGTGCCTACGTCCTCTCTTACTTGCTTGATCTCCAACTCCACCAGTTTTCTCTCTTCTAACCCCTCTCTCTCTCTTTCAATTGCGGTCACTACACACCTCTCTCCCACTTTTCTCTCATTGTCACAACTACCACTATTACTTGATGAAATACGGCACACCCATAACGGCTCTCTCTTATGGGACCCCTCATTCTCATGGCTCGACACTAAGCAGGACCCTAGGGCATCTCTACAATCATTTTCCTCAAAGTACTCCCCTACGATCTCGTCTATGAAGCTCACAGCGTGAAGGTCATCTTCTTCCCCCATATGTTGGGCGACATGGAAGATGTTGGTCTCTAAGGTAATGTTCCCAAAGGTGAGTTGCATTTGCCCATTCCAAGTATTGATGATTGCATTAGCCGTAGCTCAGAAAGGGCGCCCAAGGATGATGGGAACATGGTTGCTCGAGTTAAAGGAGGGCTCCGTGTCCCAAATGACAAAGTCTATCGGGAAGTAGAAATTGTCAATTTGGACGATCACGTCCTCAACTATGCCTCTTGGGATCTTCACGGTTCGATCCGCTAATTGGAGAGTGACCTTTGTGGGCTTGAGGTCGCCCAAGTTAAGTTGCCTATAGATGGAGTAAGGGAGGATATTGACACTTGCTCCCAAATCAAGTAAGGCTTTTTCAATTTTGTTTTCTCCAATGATGCAGGAAATGGTGGCTGCACCGGGATCTTTGAATTTAGGCGGGAGATCATTAAGTAGAATGGAGCTCACATTCTGTGCTAGAAAGACATTTTTCTTTACCTTCATCTTGCTCTTTACCGTCAACAAGTCTTTAATGACTTTTCCATAAGCTGGAATTTTCTTAATGGCATCGAGGAAAGGTAAATTCAGCTTAACTTGTTTTAGCACGTTTAGCACGTCATCACGTGGGTTTCCTCTATGGGAAGGAATTAGCCTTTGAGGAAACGGTGCCGCGGAGGGTGGTTTCACTACTACCTCGGCCTCACTAGCATCTTCTTTGTCACTCTTATTCAAGGGGACATCTTCGGCCTCTTTCGTGCCGGGCAAAATCTCCTTGTCTTTAAGTACGTCTCGTGGGGGAGGTGACAAGTCAACTACTCTCCCACTACGTAGAGTGGTAATTGCGCTACATTGCTCAGGATGGTCATGGGGTGTCGAGCTAACACTAGTTTGACCTTGGAGAGGTCTTTGGCCCTGGGCAGGAAACTTGGCCTTCTCTTAGACACTCAACGAGGATTGTATCTTTGACAGATTTGCATTTATGTCACCGATCAGACGATCATATTTGGCATTGGTTGCAGTCTGGCTTGCAATGAATTGATTCATTATATCCTCAAGAGTTCTCCGCTGTGGCGGGATATAATTTCCGTGAGGTGGTGGTGCTTGCACATGTCCTTGCATGTGTGGAGCTTGTTGAAATTATTGTGGTGGAGGGGGGGCAACATGCGAAGGAGGGTTCACTGCGACATGTTGTTGCCCGTAGCTAAAACCGGGATGATTTTTCCACGAAGGGTTGTATGAATTCCCGTGCGGAGCACCGAAATTACCCTTAAAGCCTCCTATACCACTAACTTTCTCCTGCAACATTACTTTGTAGGCGGGTATCGTCGGGCATTCCTCAGTTGAATGTCTCGCCTCACAAATCGCACACACCTTCACGACAGGGTTCGGAATGGGTCCATCTGGTCCTTTTCCATATAACTCGCATAGGTCTCGTAATCCTTTCTCAATGGTGTCTAATCGACAATCCGTCATAGAATTCTTATCTACGTGGAATAGGCCGGATGCCGATGGAGCAGTGGTGGATTGTCTATTTTGATTTTGAGCGTTCGGGTCAGAGGTATCCCAGGATTGGGTAGTCTCGACGACATACCTCATGTGAAGATCAGCATCGTGGGCATCTAGATCGATAAACGGACCGCTTCCCATAGTTTCAACAAGTTGTTTGGAGTTAAGATTTAACCCATTATAGATAAAGGAGATGATTTGCGATGGATTAAATCCATGATGGGGGCATGAAGCCACTAACTCGTTTAAACGTTCATAACATCGATGGAATGGATCATTTTCATGTTGCCTGAATGCTTGAATTTGAGCCTTTATAGAGATTGTTCGATGTGGTGGGAAGAATTTCTTGAGAAATTTAGACTGTAGCTCATTCCAGGATGGAATCGAGCTTGGAGGTAAAGACCATAGCCAGGCTTTAGCTTTATCTTTAAGCGAGAAGGGGAAGAGTTTGAGGCGGATTACCTCTTGTGTGCAGGTTTGATCATTGAGAGTATCACACACGTCTCAAATTCCCTTATACGGAGGTATGGCTTTTCAGAATCCATACCGTGGTAATGTGGTAGCATCTGGATCATTCCATTTTTGAAATGGAACTGCCCGACATTATGCGGGAGTATAATGCATCCCGGAGTGACAGTGCGCTCAGGATATAAGAAGTCTCTCAACGGGCGGTACGGAAGCTCGTCCTCACCTGTAGGTGCATTACTATGTTGCGACATCTCTCTCTCACTTGACGACTCGGCGCTCTCACTGGGTGTGCTCGAAGTATATCCTACGAATGAGAATGGAGTGTTACTAGAGACTGAGTGCGACGGTGTGGGCGGTGGGATCCAAAACTGTGGGACGTTCGGAGTGTGGGGACTATCAGGATTATACTCAACAAGTGGATTTTCGTGAATGCTGGTTGGTGTATTATGGGGTGTGGGAGTGGTTTCAGAATTTTGCATTAAAGTTTAGAAGAGATGATGGTGATTTTTTTTTTTGAATTTTTTGTCAAAGCTTTGGATTGGCTCGATCTAATCCTAAGTCTACCTAGTTCCCCGGCAACGGCGCCAAAAACTTGACACGACTCAGAATGTGTCTCTAAAGTGTGTGTACTCTCTAGCCTCAAGTGCAAGCCTGTCGCTCAAGTAATAATTTGACAAGTCGTGTATCGATCCTCAGGGAAAAAGGACAACGGAGTTGTGACGATGGGATAAGACGGAGGAATCCTAACGATGACTCTAAAAAGAAAGGAAAAGATTTGGTTTTGGGAATGATTAGACTAAATGCAATTATGAAATTATGATGAAATATGCAACTAACTAAATTACCTAAATTATGAGTGAAAAATTGAATCAAAACTTTCTAAACTTAAACGATGAGAAAACAGGATGGGAATGCAATCCCCCAACCCTAGTGTAACGCAGTGACAACGTCAATCATAAATTTATCCGATAAATCAGACCCGGAATTTAGGACTCCCAAGCATTATGTATACGAGGTTCAAGCCCGCTTCATACCTAATCTGAGGATGAGTAAATCGGTATCGCGGTAATTGCACTCAAATTTTACTCTAAATCATCACGAGTACCCAAAGGTAAACGAGATATAAAGATCCACAATTATTATGTAATTACGCAATACGATCAAAATTTATCGGATTAACGTTATACACATGCACTAACACATCAGGTTGGGTTCATGCATCCCAACCTTTTAAACCTAGCCGGACATGTTAAATGGACTAATGCATGAAATAATAACGTTGCATGTGTAAGAATTCATGATGAAACTAGATTAAAGCATGTAAATATGTATTATGAATGCAACAATAAGTTGAATAGAATACGGAAACTAAGCATGCAAGAACAATGACAAGAATCTTGAATCTTGAATTAAAACTTGAAAATGAAACCCGTAACAATTGAATCTTAAAGAAATTAATTCTCTTGATGTTCCTAGATGTTCCTCCCTATTTCTCTCTATCAAAAACTGACTAAAACTATCCCTAATGGCTGTTCCTAAGTTGCTGCCCACGTTCCCTACTATTTTTGAGAGTTTTAACCTAAATGGACTCTTGGGAACCAATCAGAATAAAGGAGCAAATTCGCGCATCAGGGACCCCGAACCGATTCGGCCTGTACCCCAAACCGGTTCGCCCCTCAAACCGGTTCAGCCTAGAGTTCGCGAATGTATACTGGCTTGGAGTGCTACACTTAGAATTTTTCTGGCTTTTCTTTTCTTCCTTTCTTGGATTTTTCTTCAACTTCGACTAGGCATAAATCATCAACCGTAGCTCGGATTTGGGTGCCGTTTCTTCCAGTGTTCTCGTTGTTCCGAGCTCTTAAACTTTCCAGTTGACTTCTCCTTCCGGATCGGGCTGAAAAATTACCGAATTACCCTTGAACTTGCCTTCTTAGCTTTTCTTTCATCGTCTTGCTTCCTCTTTTGCATTGCTTGCATAATTAACTTGTAAAACCAATAAGAGAAGTAAGAAACATGAAATACTCGCCAACGAAGGTTAGTAGCATAAATGTGAATCAAATCCATATATGTTACATCACTCGGGTTCACAAATGTACTGAAATTAGGGGAATAAATATACAATATTTATGCCCAATCACTAGTCCATCATGGAAAATGCTGATCATGCACCGAATGTACAACCTGATCTGATGGCAGTCCTAATCCAACCCAGTGACAAGATTGACAACCTTTAAACAGAGGTTTATGAGATGCAGTAAAATTGAGTCTAAGTTCTCGAAGAACCCAAGATTCTCTTTCCTCGTGCCATGGATCCACCTGCTCTTGAGCCTATTTAGGTCCCGAAAGTATACCAGCACGCTCCACGTGCCTCGCTACCAATTGGCCACCACCAGCTCAGATCCTTATGGAAAATCTTTCCCATCCAGGAGCTAACTTTCCAGTACCCGTTGATCCTAAAGAGTAAGAACTAAACAAGATTAAGGAAGACCTCAAGTTATCGTCGAAGAAGTTTGACCAAGTTAATATATTTGAAAACTACATAGATTACACTCACATGTCTCCTACCCTAAAGCAAGATTTTCTTATAAATTTAAGATGTCAGCCATCGAGAAGTTCGAGGGCAACATGCCCCCATTCATTCACCATCGAAGCTTTCACCGAGCCATGAATCTCCTTGGTGACTCTGAAGAGATAATGGCCCAAATGTTCCAACAGACTTTGAAGGACAATGCTATCCGTTGGTTCATATCCCTCGAAGAATCCAAAATTCACAGTTAGGAGGATATTGCCCGAGAATTCATATCACAATACAATTACAACAAAGAACTAGAGGTTACATGTTGTGATTTAGAGCTTTTCAAGATGAACCCTAGAGACAATATTAGCAACCTCAAAACATGGTGGAGGGAAAAAACTTCCACCATGACCAACCAAACCTTCGAAGAAGAATAAGTAAGCATAGTGAAGAGGAATTTCCTACCCCATATCAGAGCAACTATGAGAGGTTAGTAGTACGCACACTTCCGAGCCCTCCGAGAAGTGGGTGTGGAAATAAAAGAAAATGTTACCAAGATAAAATCTAAGATAAAGAAAGTGCCCGGACAATTAACCCCAGAAAGTAAGAGAACCCTGCCAATGCCATAGTCTTAATCATGAATAATATCTCTCACCCCGCGACCTCTTGGTTGCCAAAAAGATGCCCTAACCCCAACAGAAAAGAATACATCGAGCTGCATGCTCCCCTCTCTAAAGTCTTATCAAAACTCTGGACCCTCGTCCATTGCCAAACCCACTTCCCAAAAACATCAAAACTGATACCCACTATTGTTTTCACCTGTCTGCCTGCCATACTAGTGATCAGTGCTTCCATCTTCAGAATGTAATCATGGGTTTAATTGACTGGGGTATCATCTCCCCACTAGCCAATACTAAACCCAACACCACTCACAACCCACTTCCAACCCATGTAAATGCCATCTTCCTAGAAATTGATCCAGAATTCAACCCATCTACCCGAATTGTGCCTAGTAAAGCACCCATCATACCCATATTTTCACCCAAACCATCAAAGTTTTCCCATATTTTCTCTTACACCCTACCTACTTCACCGTTTGAGCTCTATCACGCCTCATAAGGGCCTATATTATTATCCGTACCCAATCCGAAGGAAAAGATATGGAGTTGTCGACTATTAAGAATCACCTTCTAGAGTTTGTGTTGAAATTTCCCTTTGAAATGACCATCAAGTGTCAAAAGTTCAGCGTCCTATTCATGGAAACCCAGAAATGGGCTTACGAATCACATAATTGGGTGGTATCCATTGAGTAAATCCGTTTGGATGATGTAGTTAGATTATGTAAGATATGTTCCGAAAGATCGATGAAATTTATAGCATTTTCAATCTACTCACCACTTTGAAGCTTCAAGGGCGGTTGGTCCCTTCACTCTCGCACCTCCCCATTGAGTGGGAAGATTTATATGAAGATGCCATTGAGGTCGTGAAATGTATTGAATTATTTTGGCAAGAATACATCATCTCCATCAAATGGGGGGATGAATTTAACAGCTCTGATAATGAACTGAGTTAGGAAAAGGTCAATCCAGTGATCAACATGTGCAACATGATCTCTTTCGAGGACCTATTGGGAGAAATCAGTAAAGTAGCCACGCAACCTAAAATTGATGATGTAATGGGGATCTTGTTCTTACTCATCTTTGTAAACCATATGACTAGATCAGGAAGACACTACTAAGATCTGAATCCTCAATCATCAAGAATAGATGAGGGAAAGGGAGATGCCGAATAACTTCCCATGCTAGAAATGACCATCGAAGAGAGTTGGATCCTAGATTAACTCAAGAAGTCTCAAGCCAATATTACGATGTGGGGACTCTTCATGTCTTCCCAATTACACCAAAATGTTATGATAAAGTTTCTCACTTGTCCCACATTCCATCCTTCCACCACTCTAGAAGAAGCAGTGAATCTCGTTGGATCCTTGACCACCACTAGACTCCTTTCCTTATGTGAAGAAGAAATTCCAAAGTTCGGCGCACTACAACTATGCCCTCGATATATCCGTTGTAGTGATGGGAAATACATTCCCTTTCTCACTCACCGACAATCGATTAACCCTCAATGTTTGCCAATTAAGAATCTCCAATTGCTTGGGGTTGAAAGTAAGTGACCTAACTCCTACTTCTGCCACAGTGAGTGCCTAATATAATACTCCTCGAGAGGTGATGGGATCTATAAACCTCACAATAGTGGCTGGACCTATCAATCCCGTTACTAAATTTCAAGTTATTGACATCCCCACATCCTTTAATCTGCTTCCTAGTTGACTGTGGCTTCATAGTATTCGAGGGGTGTCCTCCTACCTCCATCAGAAGTTAAAATTCTTTGCTAGAGGGCAAGTAATTACCAGTTCGAGAAATGATGACAATACTTTAAATGCTAGTACCAAAAATTTGGTACCAAAAATACAATATAGGACGAATGACACGCTTCTCTCCGACATCAGGGTTGATTTTCTTCCCCTTTAGACAAGGGATAATTTCAAAGATCGAATTTTTCTAGAGCACAGCCCTCACGACAATGTCAACGTGATATAAATGTCTAAGAATATGCACTTTATACCTGGACTGGGGTTGTGGCGACGTCAATAAGGAATACTAAAGCCCATAGTCCTAAAAAGGCCTTTCCCCCATATGGCCTGGATTATTAACATTTAGTAGAAGAACTCAAAATGCTCCGCCAACCATGATTGAAGAAAAGCTTAGAAGATGCCAAAATTGTTTTGAGGGATTTTCTGAAAGGGAGATTCATCGGAGAGGGTGAAGTCTTCCTCTTCTGTGGCTTTGCTGAACCATGGTATGATCATGTTGATAAGAAGATGACACCAGGGATGGAAATCTTCTTTCAAGACAACTACTCCTGGGCCGATGACTGACAACATCAAGTTCAACCTCTCACTCAGAAAGCCGTAACCATTTTTGAGGTCTCTGCGAAAAATAATCCCGAAGACTCGTTCAATCTACAGACACTGGGGATAACACTCTGCATGATCCATTAAGGCACTACATCATTGGATCCGTCCACTCTGATCAAGCCCACTAATGTGCCTCTCCTCAACTGGAATGCTAAACCCATCCCATCTGTTGAGATAAAACCCAACCCATCTATTTACCCTATCTCTTCATCTATTGTTGTTCCTCCTTTCTCTGATAACAATATGATTGGAAACTCTTTTAACGAGGTTCTCAACACTATTTTTCCTGAAAGTGAAATAAATGAGGATTTTGATTATTTTGCTGTGACTTACGTTAATTGTCTTGATTTTAATCAAACTCTTATGATGATGATTTTGAAAATGAACAATTCTTAACTATTCTTAATAAGGTTAATAACAAATAACATAACCGTGTTCAATTTAATGAGGATGAAACTGTTGTTACTAATCTCGGTTCTAGTAGCAAACAACGCAAGATTAGTATATGGTCCACCCTTAAAGAGCATGAGCGCGCATAATTTGAAGAGTTGTTGAAGGAATTTATGGTCATCTTCACATGTTCCTATGACGACATGCCCAACATCAATCCCGAAATAGTTCGACATGATATCCCAACTCTCCCAGAATGCAAACCGGCCAAACAGAAGTTACGAAAGCTCTGCACTGAATGGCTACTCAAAGTTAAAGAAAAGTTAATCAAATAGTTGAACGTAGGATTGATTTGGGTGATCGAATAACCCATATGGATATCCAACATTGTACCCGTACCAAAATTAGGAGGAAACGTTCGCATGTACATCAACTATCGGGATTTGAAAAAATCATCTCCGAAGGACGATTACCCATTGTCCAATATCGATATGATTGTGGACAACACGACCAGTCATTAATCAATGGTTTCACCGGATACAATCATATCAAGAAGCACCGTGACCATCAAGAAAAAAATGCCTTCATCACCCTTGAGCAACCTTTTATTACACGATTATGCCATTTGAGCTCAAGAATGCAGGTGATACCTACTAAAGGGTTTCCATAACCATCTTGCATGATTTGATAAACAAGGAGGTCGAAGTCTATATAGGACTCGGGAAGGTCACATTCCTTCCCTTTGAAAGTTCTTTGAACGACTGTGGTGATACTAGATGCGGTTAAACCCACCGAAATGTGTTTTTGGTGTCACCAAAGGAAAGATTTTTGGATTCATGGTTAGAGAGTAGGGAATTGAAGCAAAGCCTACCAAACTGAAAGCCATACTCAAAATTCCACTACCTCGAATGGAGAAAGAAGTTCGAGGATTTTTGGGAAAATTACACTATATCATTCGGTTCATAAGCCAACTGACTTCCTTTTATGAACCCACCTTTAAAATCCTTCGAAAGTATTCTAACAAAATATGGAATGAGGCCTATCAGTAAGCCATCGAAAGAATCAAGCAATATCTTACTCGACCTTCGATACTCATATCGCCACAACCCGGTCTCCTTAATAGATATTGTAGTAGGGGATTTTATTGCCCAATACATTGAAGAAAACCATAAAAAAGATCCATTTACTATGCCAGTAAAAAATTGGCCATGTATGAAGTCAACTACAATGCCTTGGAAAAAGCATGTGTTGCCCTGGTCTAGGTAACTCAAAAGTTATGTCACTATATGCTCGCTTCCCCCATTTGACTTGTGTCCCAAATGGACCCCCTCAAATACTTGCTTGAGAAACCCTCCCTATCTAGCCGAATGGCCCGATGGTTAATGCTACTATTTGAGTTTGATATTGTGTATGTTATGCCAAAAACCATGAAAGGGAGAGCCATCTCCGATTACCTTGCTGACTACCCCATGAAAGAGGTTGTTGTTTGGGTCCGTGAATTCCCAGACGAAAATATTATTTACACCTCTCAGGAGGACCTCATATGGAAAATGTTCTTTGTTGGCACTGCTAACAAGAAAGGATACGACATTGGGATACTCCTGATCTCTCTAATGAATATCATACTCCCATTGCCATCAAGATGGATTTTCCATGCACTAATAATATGACCGAATACGGGGCATGCACTGTAGGCCTCAAAGTTTCCCTAAATAAAGGTATCAAACATTGGAATGTCTATGGGGACTCCTACCTCATCATCAATCAAGTCGTAAAAATATGGAAAGTGAAAAATAAGAAGATCTTACCCTTTCACACCTACCTAGAAGAGCTAGCCTCGCAGTTCTGAGCTATCACCTTCCACTACTTGCCCCGCGTAAAGAAAATCTTAGTAGTTTCCTTTGCTACCTTGGACTCCATGATTGACATGACCAAGGGTATAATGATGGCCCTTTTCATGTCCAAAAACAAGTTATGCCAGCTTACTCATACAACATTGATCTCGTCACAAAGGAAGATTCTAATATGGCGGAGTTCTTGTACTATGGCATTTAGAGCCTCCTCAATAACAATAGGTATCCTCAAGATGCCAATAAGAAAGAATGTGTGACCCTTCACAAACTGGCTTCCCAATATATTATCTGTGATAAAGCACTATTCAAAAAAAATTATGATGAAACCCATTTGCACTAGATGCTAATATTAAAGAAATAATGTAGAAGATCCAGAGCAAGGAATGAGGAACCCACATGAACGGTTATATTCTTGCTAAGAAAATCATCCATCAAGGGTATTATTGGACCAACAGTGTTCAGGATTGCACCACCTACATCCGAAGATGACTCGAATGCTAGCAATTTGCTAATCTCCAACACTTACCTCCTTAACAATTGTACAACATGATTTCTCCCTAGCCGTTCTCCACATAGGGAATTGACATCATAGGGAAAGTCACACCCAAAGACTCTAATGCGCATGAGTTCATCCTAGTTGCCATTGATTACTTCACCAAATGTGTCGAAGTTATCATACACAATACTTAGTGTCAAAAGGTGGCTTAGATTATCCAAAGAACATTAACTACCGATACGGGGTTCTCCATGAGCTAGTATATAATAATGGGTTACACTTTAAAGCCGAGGTCACATAATTTAATACCCCATATTTTTATGGCCTTTAAAATTGGGGATTTATTGAATTTAATTGAGGTATTAATTTAATATTAGTACGAAAATTTAATTTTTTATATTTACTAGTGTGATGTGAGTTAGTAATTACTAGAAATTTGTTGAGTATTACTGGATGAGTAAAGTAATATATGAGATTGATTTTATTAAAATTGTCACGAGTGGATAAAATGGTAATTATGGAAATTTAATTCGGGACGCACCTGTGTCGTGTTAGTACTAAATTATTATTATTAAATTGAATCAATAATATGTCACCCATATGGTCATTTAGAGTACGTCAATGTGTCCGGGAGGGTCGAGTTAGTCAGAAAAGTGTACTCGGGGGTTTAGTTTTTGGTCTCGGGGCGTATTTTGGCCTAATTGACACCCCAGGAGGGTATTTTAGACATTTGGTATTTTCAGGTAATTAAACCCACGAATTTTCTTAGTATTTATTAACCATTTAGAGTTGGCTCTTGGGGTTAACAAACACAAAGCCTAAGCCAGCCATTAGAGAAGAAGGTGAAGTGATTAGAGAAGAAAGTAAAGATATTTGAGAAGAAGGTGAAGAGTTTTCAAGTAATCCAAGGCCTAGAACTCACCCGATTTCATAGCCACCACCACCAAAACGTAGATCGCATGATGAGGAACGCATCTATATAATTTTCATCAACAAATCAGACCCTTTAATCCGAGGCAAGTATCTATCTTGCTAATTTCCAAGTTAATATACCTTCCATGTTAGTCTAGGAATGAAAATGATAAGTTTTAATTGAAGAATTATATGTTGTGGAAGGTAATTTATATGTGTTGTAGGGAGAACCCATGTAGTCTAAAATCTTGATCATATGTAGAGGATTACCCATGAATTTATTATGATATTTGGGAAGAAAATCTTGATTAAAATAGAGGGTGGTGATTATTCATGCAAAATTTGGTTTTATAAAGAGATTTGAGATTAAACCCCTTTTTGATTGATTCGTTGAGGATTTATTGATGTCATTACAATAGAACTTATTTATGTACATTGCTTATACACTTGGATTACTTTGATGGGATTTTGGGATGAACTTATAGAGGTTTGGAGGGGTTAAAATGGTTGAACTCGTAGGTTGAATATTGCAGAAAACTGGGCAATAACTGCTTGATCGATCGATCGACCCCCTTTCCTCGATCGATCGACCCCTCTTGGAAAACTGCATATTTTTCCCCTTTTTGTTTAGTCCGGTTAAAATGCGTAGGAACCCTTGATCATCATTGATAGAGTATAATGGGTTATGAAGAGGACCAATAGGGTCTAGGTAAACACCGTTGAGTGAGAAATTAACATAAGATGAAATTGAGGGTTAACGGGGAGTTATTCACACATAAGAAATCACGAGTACATTTAATAAAAGATCAAAATTGTAAGCGAATTAGACCAGAAGGTAATTGAGAGTGTGTCTACTGAAATTATAATTATAGAGAGAGAATACTTCGAGAGATGAGAAATAAGTATGGAGTAATTTATATATGGAAATAAAAGTGACGAGTTCGTTATGTGTGATACTCGAGTAAAGTGTGATAATTATAATTATGAGTCATGGGTGAACCTAATTTGGAAAATATGAATATATATATATATGACTGTGTGATTGTGCATATATTATATCTGTATAAAAATCATACTCGGGCTACTTGCTATCACGGGGGTTTCCGTGCTGGGATAGTCTTATCTCGATTGGACCTTTATGGGGGATATAGACTCATACCCTAGAACATAGGATTCCTTGGTACAGGCTATCTGATTCATAGTCAGACGGTCCTAAGAGACGTGAGGGTATGTGCTGACCTCTTAGTGACTTGGAACTATGCTTCGCCTCCATTTGTTTGTGTATTATGTTAATACAGTTCGAGAGTGATTCCGAACTAGTATTTCCCTTAGTTTGTGTGATACGGGGACTTGATAGCAGAGTATGCCAGCACTATAGATTTTATGTGGGGTGCCGATAGTATATATATTATATGAGTGACTAATATATATATACACTGATATGTATGGAAACTTTCTACTATGCATAAGTAGTTAAGTAATAAATAAATGTTTCAGCTTTATAACAAGTGTTCGTGAATTTGGTAACGGTACTAAATGATTCTAAGAAACGTAAGAAAATGGAAGATAATGATTTTCTAAAACTAAATATTATGGCCTTAGTATTTCTTGGGATAAAACTTTATGGGAAATAAGTTAGATAGACTTATCAGATTAATAGAATGATTGGAGTGCACACTAGATGAGAGGTGATGATTCTCAAGAGAGTGTCGCATACTAACATGGTTGTGATATTAGCCGGTAAGGATTTTAAATACTTGCTAAACTATTTTTAAAACTATTTTACACTCGGGCTCTGACCCGTTTTTTGTCATTTCTTTCTTTCTTGTACATATACGTATGTATTACAGGTGCCCAGCCACAAGGGAGTCATGCTTAGGTTCTTTGGATTAGACGTACTGCAGCTTATGTGGGAGTTTTAGGCCCTTGCTTTAGACGACTTCGTCATTGAATCAGTTCTTACTTTAGATCTTCATAGTTAGGGCATGTGTCTCCCGATTTCCTATTCCATTTAGATCTTGTTAAAGATTTATGTTCATTTATATTTTCGGTATTCAATGCTCCTTGGGAGTTAACTATTGTCAGGATGATTTCATTTATGGTTCTTATACTTGGTTTGAATTATATAGATAGTTTAATTCTTGTGTGTTAATTTCCATCCTTAGTATTTATGTGATTCTTAACTGTTGGGTATTAAAATGGTTTATATTGGTACTTAAGAAAGGAAAAATGAGACTTTAAATTGATTTGACACTTAGCTTAATTATTTAGGGTGTTTATATTGGTAATAATTACTTTACGACAGTGATGCTGAGAATGAACCAACCGTTCACCTTGATGTTAATTTAATAAAGGACTTATCACTCGGTATTTAATTAGGTGGGGTGTTACACATAATTAGTTAATGAATATGTAATTCATAGACACGGTTCTTATCCCTACTGACCCCAAACCAATAGTGCAGTTGAGTCTGCCAACAAAAACCTCAATGCCATCATTAGTAAAATGACCAAGATTTGTCGAGATTGGGCCGATTGGATACCTTATGCCCTATGGGGCTACTTCACTTCGGCCAGGACATTTACTTGGGATACCCCTTACTCTTTAGTATACGAAGTCCCCAAAGTAATCATATTTTTGGGCTATCAACTTGTTATTGACATCAATCACCTCATAGATACACGTCTACAGAAAGAACATGAGTTAGCAAAGAGGAAACTAAAAGAAAGTACAAGAAAAGAAAATGCTAGAATTACCTCCAAAAGGTACGTATCCCCCTACTCCAAGGTCAGGATCCCCCAATCATAAACCAAGATATCCAAAAAGATCCTCAAATATAGAAAGAACCAAAGATGGACGACGTCGCCACTCGTCACCACCAAGAAACCACCCAACATAAGCAAAATAAATAATCGGGAAATCTGCCTCACCTTTCGCCCGTCAACCTCATCAATCCTACTACTCAATAGAACCTTCCTAAGAGAGGAAATACAAATATAATCTCCAGAAACTATCCTACCCACATCTCCTAATGCTGCAAGAATCGCCTCTGATGTCAACCTCGCAATACGGTCCCCTTCTATCTACACACCCTCGCAATTTATCCCTAACAGCTGATGAACATTGATGGGAGTCAAAATCATCTCCTTAAAACCCAAGTGAACGGTGTGGGTAGTGTCCCACCACCACTTTCCCAACGTGAACAAAATCTCATTAGACTATGGCGTCTCATCCAAAGCATGTGTTAGGCGGCCAAAGCAAGCAGAAGTAATTATCCAACGCACCACCGTCTAAAGATTCTCCCACATATCCTTCAACCATGTCATCACCCTAGAATGCAAGGTTAAAGGAGTTATGTCAGTTTTTCAAAGCCAAAAAGAAAGAAAAAACCTTTTCATCAGCTAAAGAAAACAAAGAAAAAAGGAAAAAAGAAAAAAAGAATGCCAAATGTCACTATACTTACATAACCACTAGGGTTCCTCACCAAGGAAGAGATGTTGTGTGAGGGATCACATAGAAGAAAGCGATACTCAACTACTGGCTCAAATAAGTCAAAGACATTCTCATTGCCCAAAGCAAGGGGCACCCTAAATCACCACTCCAAGCCCGCTTAGTGATCAACACTCAACCACTCCAAGTTGTATTCCTTGCTGGAAGAACTCGCCATTTGATGTCTTAAAGATGGAAGGACTTAGAAACGGATTTTATAGAGAAGAAGCATAATATCCAGATGCATAAATATGCGAAAAATGAGGAGGGTTCACCCCTATTTATAGGAGTCTAAACGACATGCCGATCGGTAGACCCCTACTCATACTGATTATCACCTGCATGTTCCTCTGCCCAAAGAAGCCCAAGAGTCCCGAACATATGCCAAACGAAAACCTCTACAACATGTCGATCGGAATACCCCCTGAAATTTGGTACAAACCATGCCAAAAAATGTTAGAAAAAGCCAAAAATCATCTCGAAAAATCCTAAAAATGACAAACAAGTATTAGAACATTTCTTCACCAAGAAAACCATTTCAAGCTCCTAGAATCCCCATCCGAATTATTATTACACTTTTACCCCTCAGTAAAAACCCTAAATGCATGCTGCGAAATGGTTCATCCTAAAAGTCCACTATAATTCCCCAGCGGAACCCACATACTAACTTTCTCCCAAATCATCCACCAAAAGAATTTTAGTTTCCCCAGCCAAGATGTATCCCCTCAAAAGACATGATCCCCAATCAGATGTCTTTCCCTAGTAGAATCTCAAAACAACATAATCCTCAACAAAATCGAAAGTATAAAAGACTCCCTAGAGAGAAAACCTCCCCATGTTCTAATTTTAGGTCCTCAGATTTAACCTCAGCCCATAAAATCAGTCATCATCACTTTAGATCCTCAAAATTGGTCACCTTAACTTTAGGTCCTCATAATTGACCTCAACCCACAGAGCTGGTTGTCTCAACTATAGGTCCTCAGAATTGACCTCGTCTCGCAGAATCAATCGTCTCAACTATAGGTCCTCAGAATTGACCTCTACCCTCAGAAGCGGTCACCTCAACTATAGGGCCTTAGGATTGACCTCAACCCTCAGAATCAATGACCTCAACTTTAGGTCCTTATAATTGACATTGGTCCTCATAATCGGTCTCCTCAACTTTAGGTCCTTAGAATTGACCTCGGTCCATAGAATCGTTCATCTTAACTATAGGTCCTCAGAATTGACCTCAACCCTCAGTATAGTTCGCATCCACTTTAGTTCCTCAAAATTGACCTCGTCCCTTAGAATTGGTCATCCAACTTTAGGTCCTCAGAATTGACCTCGACCCGTAGAATCGGTCTTTATAACTTTAGGTCCTCAGAATTAACCTCGACCCACATAATCGGTCATCCCCAGCATTACCTTAGGTTCTTAAAATCTAACTTAACCCTCTAAATTGGTCCTCCTCATACCTTTAGTCCACACATTGACCTCTTCCCCAAACATCCATGTGATGTCTATTTGACGGATTTTGCTTGTCCGAAGCTCACCCATCGAGGGGATCTATATAAACCAGATTTAAGGACTCTTCTAAGACTCTCCTTAGGTTCCTATGACTTTCTCCTTCACCATAGAACCCTGGGTCATACTCCGAGTACCAATCTAAATGCCACTGGGCACTCCCGGGACTTGTTTGACTCCAGTGAACTTTCTCGTCTCAGTGAAAGCTCAAAGAATCTTTGAAGGTCTCTGAATACCCTTTCCAATAGTTACTCCGTGCATGAATCGACCTGACAATTCGAACAGACGATCCATTTTACTGTAGAAAACCAATCTAGAGGCCATCGGGCGCTCTCGAGCCCTATTTTGACCCCAATTAACTCCTCTCTTGAGTTAAAGATCAATGATTATTTGAAGGGCTATGAATCCCCTTTCCAATGGTCCACCCCATGTGCAAATTAGCAATACAGCTTGGACGAACGATCCATTTTTCCCAAAAATTAAATCGGAGACCACCGGGCGCTCGCGAGCTTCGTTTTGACCCTTGTTAACTCTTCATCTTGAACGATACTAAATGAATCCTCCAAGGTCATAAAATAAACTTTCCAACAATTTTCCCCATGTGCAGATCAGTCTTACGGTACGAACGAATGACCCGTTTTACTCTGAAGGGTCGTCTGGCACTTCTGGGCCCTATTTGATCAAGCTCAACTCTCTGAACCAAATGAAACTGATTGAATATTTGAAGGTCTCTGAATACTCTCTCCAACGATCCATCATGTGCCCAAATCAGCCTTACGGTCTGGACGAATGATCTGATTTCCTTCGAGAATCTCTTGTCTAAAATACCTTCAGGATCTTTCGAGCCCCGTTTGACCATAGTCAACTCGTAAACATAATAGCTTACCATGTATTCTTAAAGGGGTTTTACCAATTAGTCCCGTTTACTAAGTATGTAGTTCAGCAAGTCCTAAGATCTTTTTTTTGCTCCATCAGGTCCAATGAAATAAGATTTTTGTTCCAATAGGTCCTATTTATAAACAAACAGTGAATATTCACTGTATGTACAAATGGGACCTATTAAGAAAAAAATGTTGTAACAGGACCTAATAGAAAATATCCCCTTCAAACAGGACTTAATAGGAAGATCCCCATTCTTAAAGGGCTCTGAATATCCTTTCTAATAATATGTCCCCGCGCAATTTTCTTTTTATGATTATTTTTTTTTTTAAAAATTGCATGAGATTGTCGAATGGAAAACCTAGTTCCTTACCTATTGGTGGTGTGTTTGGGGATGCCTGTCGATAGGCAGGTCAAGTACAATATCTATTGTCACCCCTTTGACCCTATATAAGGAGACCATGAGCTCGCTTCAAGAGGCACCTAAAAAACATCCCTCTCAGTGATGTCAATAACATTCTCTCAAAGTCAACATGGTTCCCTATTGAAATATCTCCTCCACATTCCATTTCCCTCCTTTTCACACCCAATTTAATAAAATCCTTTCCCTCTCCTCCTACCACCTCCATCCACATGTAAGGGTAGCCCTTCAAAAGTCAAGATCAACCTTAAAGTCTCCAAAAAAGGTCCAAACACTCTTCTCTCTCTCTTTAAATTTCATTATTTTGTCATTAGTTATTTAATCATTACTTCAACATTTCATCTTCATTAGTCCACTAATACTAATAATCCCACTTTTTATTAGTAATATTGTAGAGAACATTTTTATTATAAAAAAACTCAAAAATAAGAAAATGAGGCTTTGCTCATAAATTCCAAATGGGATTACTCAACACATTTTCTTAAATGCAAGCATACTTTTTATACATGCACACATCTAAATAAAATCTCCGATTGGATTTATGGTATAAACCCCACCCTCGTGTTGCATGCGAACTACGTGGACTTTGATGCCTTTTTAGGCTACGTAGGTGTCTCGGGTCAAAACCCGAGATTCGATTACTCTTTTCATATTTTTATTCATGTATTATTTCTATACATTATATTTGTGATTCATGCTCGCATTTTGTCCAATTTATACTATCTTCTTCCTATAAATATTAGTGACTCGACAAACGCACACATTATATTTTTTATTCTTATTTTTGGGAACACTCCTACGGATGACCTCACTGCACCTTTCTCCGTGACGTGAGTCGAGAAATTCCATTCTCCATTTATATAAACATACGCACACACTTCAGGGGTTTATTTAAGGAGAATAATAACACATGCCCATAAGAGACTGAAAGGGTGGTATAGGTGCCTAACACGTTCCCATTCTGTAACTTAGCCCCCAAAATTGGTTTCACAAGCATCAGTATGTTTTTTATGTCGTTCTTTCGAGGTGGAAACATTCCTTTTGCCTATTTTGTGCAAAATAGGCTAGCGACTCTATCTCTGTACATCACCCCATATAGACGACGACCGAAGCTCCCCTAGAAAAGGGAGCGAGACCTTCTTCTTCTCTCCCTCCAAATGCATGCGCGAGCGTCGAAACCCCCTGGAAGGAGGAAGGAAAGGAAAATGGTGATGCCCATAGTGTTCATTTAGTGTATAAAAAATTATGTAATTCCATAAAAAAATGAACCAGGTTCGCCCATACCTAATTCGACAAGCGAACCGGTTCGGGTTAAGAGGGTGAATTAGTTTGATCTTGTTGTTTTGCCTACTTTGTTTGCTTGGGTTTTTTCATGGTCCGTTTCAGGTCCTAATTGATTTAAGGAGTTCGATAGCTAACTTAGGACTTTTGAAAAAATATGTGGGAGATTGTATTTATCGTGGGTTTGTCGGTAATCAAATTTGGGTACGAACTCACGATATTAGAGTGAATAACACTCGAGTTATTATTAATGAAATCAGTTTGGGATTTCATAATGAATTAGGCTGAGGGCTGGAGTAGGATAGCTTAGTGGCCAGAATAACTAAAATTATGAATTTATTATAAGTATGCGACTACTTGAATTTTCGGGAGTCATAGGAAGACTCGGGAATTATAAGCAAGTTTTATGAGTGACTTTTGCACGTTTAGCTGGTTAGATGTACATATACGCAAGGAGAGAGATAATGTATATATATATATATGTGTGTGTGTGTGTGTGTGTGTGTGTGATTGATATTTATGAACATACCTACTCTATAGATGCTATCGTTGGAGGTTGTTCCTAGTGGGCGGTCTACCCTGGTGTTTACCAGTAGGTTTTAGATTGATTCCCCAGGTAATAGGATTGTCATATGACCACTGTATGTGAGTTTAGAGTCTTCTGGGATATTGTGGTATGGTTATAACCCACAAATGTTTGTCTATGATTGAATCCATTTATTTGTTTACGATTCAGGTTCGGTGGTGAAATTCCGACCCGATGGCCCAGGAGTGGTATGTGATGTACTTGGAGCCTGATAGCATGCTAAAAAATGCATCTGCGAGGTTTAAGCTCTGGGGATGCGGTTATACATATATAGCATGTGATATATATATATATATATATATATGTGTGTGTGTGTGTGTGTGTACGAGATTTATATGTATTTATGTATATAAGCGTGTTAAGTATATATGTGTGAATTAAACGAACGTGTGAACATTGAAACTATAACTAGTCCAAAGTTATGATAATCGGTTAATGACAGGATTATATTTGAGAATTATAATGTTACAACTTATTTGATAGCTCATTGAGAATAAAATTAGTAAAATATGTATAGCATAATTTGGCTAGATGTTTACCATGCGGGGCTAAAGTAAGTGATGGTACAAGTTATGTGGGGTAGCATAATTAGGGTGTTAAAATATATCCGTTAGATGCGCACTATATATGAGGAGTGATGATTATCTCATGTGTCTGCGACACTAGTTTAAATATGAACGATTATACTATATTTGCATCCTTGAACTTTAAATACTTGCAAAATATTTTCAAATGGTTTTGGGCTCTGACGTCTATCAAAAATATTTTCCAAGACCTTTTACCTGCCCAGACACAAGGGTGCCAGGCGTGATTATCTTTTCGACCAGACGATGCTGTAGCAGCAGCACTGGACGATTGCAGGACTCGATTAGATAAATCTATCCTTTCTTTCTAGAGAGGAGTTCATTCCTTTATTCTGAGCATGTCGTCCATTATTGGGCAGTCTTTACTTTAAGAAAATTTACTTTATTTCAATTTCAGTTGGATTATTGTATTGAGTTTTATAGAGAGTTTTTCTCGTTAATTTATTTATTTTACCTCTAGGAATTTATTTCATTCGTGGGGTGAATGTGTATTTAAATTATCTAGAATGGTTTGTTGTACGATAGAATGTTTTATTAAAGTAAATTAATAATTTTTATTTTTATTATTATTTGACACCAGGCTCAATAAGTTATTAGCAATTAATTTGGTTTTCTACAGTGATGCTAAGAATGAACCAATCTGAAATTCCTATTTTATTTTAATTAAGGGATGGCCACCCATTATTTAAATTGGCGGGGTATCGCAGATGGTAGCAAAGCATCAGAGCATTAGGTTATAGTGTCTTTAGGATGTATGTGACTTACTACGTTTCTAGCATAGCGTTATTTGATATAAAGCCCTATTATTAGGACTGTTGCATTCATATTTATGCATTTATGCTCTTCTGATGTTATGATATATATTACTTATGATCTCATACAAATTCGGTCTGATTTCAGATGCCACCCAAGCGAGGACGACCAACTAGGGCTGCTAAGACGGCTAATGGAGGAGAGTCATAACAAGAGCCACATGTGACAGTGACGGTTGTTGAGGTGGTTAATGCTGCCATGACCGCCATGGTGCAACAGTCCCACAGACCCATTCGCAGTAGTCGGTGGCACCGGTCGTACATGCCCACTCAGGAACGTCGGTGTGGGAGAGAGTTTAGGAGTCCTTTCAGAAAGGGCATCCACCAAAGTTCCTGGGCAGTATAAATTTCATATCTTCCTGTTAGTGAAAGAAGGATATACACCGTTATCTCCACATGGTTGAGTGCAGTGACACTCAGAAGCATATCTTAGCTACGTTTAAGTTAATGGGAGCAACACTACAGTTATGGGAGTAAGTCATCACATTTGAGAAGTGCGACATGATTCGTATCAAATATTGCATATTTATACCGTCAAACCTACACATTTTTAGCCCCATTCGGGTGCTTTAATCTCTATATTTATTCCCACTAACAAGACAACCTCTGTTTTATATTGTTAACATGATATATGAGTTATAATTGGGATTTTGTACAAATCCACATGCGCAAGGGAATTTTAGTACTTTCATAGTTTGGGAAACTTGTCCAACATCTACACGGAAGTTATCTCCCTCTGAGCAAGCTTCTCGTGGTCGCCAATGGTGCGCGAATTAAAGCTATAACAAAGAAGTTACGGGAGTTTCTGCGAAAGAGAATTTTAAGAAGACCAAAACAAGGGACCTCAAGACCTGCTTAGTCGTTCGATCAACACCAGGGGTCGATCGATCGACCATGCCTATTTTTGGAAATTGTGGAAAACAGTAGGCCTTTTGCTGTTTAGTCGATCGATCGATCGACCCTGCCTGATTATTGGCACTTTTTCCTTTCCTTTTCTTTCTTCTTTTCTTTTCTCCCAACTTACTATATAAGGGTTTTTTTTTGTTGTAATAAGCTGGGAATTAGTTTTTGATAGATTTTTGTTGGTTTTCTCTTTAGGAGCTGGGGTTTGGAGAGTTTTGTGGGTGTGCCATTTTCTCCCTCCAAGGGTTTGCTCATATAGAGGGGTTTGCCCGTGGAGGTTGTGTAGAACAGTATTCATCATCTTCTCTATCAATCCAAACTTCCACTGGTTGTATTTCTTGCTTTATTTATGTGCTTTGTAGTGTAGATTTACTGCTTTCTTTAAATACACGCTTTTACCATGTTTTCTAGCTAATTTAGTCTTGGTTGTGTCGGATTGAACTCACCTAAGAGTTGATTGGTTGCTTTGCTTTGGTGTTGGAGTTTTATGGGTTTATTTCGATTGGGTTGTCCTAGTTATTATGCCCAGGAGATTTAACGGGGTATATCATGTATGCTCCGTATATACGACCTTATGTGCGTAATATTTGGGGTATTTGTTGACGCCAAAATCTTATTAGACTTTTATGCAAATTTAGGGGTGTGACAACTCTTGATTTAATTAATTGTCGAAACGAGACGCAATCTTGATAACTCGTGTGCCAATGTAACCATTTATACCAATTAACTCGTGGTGAGGGATATCCGCCACAACCTAAATTTTTTATTCCTTTGTTAATTTTAGCTAAAATACACTCATGTCTAGTTTATCTTTTCTTTCTTTGTAGTTAAAATATTACCTTTTACATTTTTATTCAGAAGTATTCAATCAGTTAAATTCTAGCACATTTCTCTGTGAATTCTAGGACTTGGCCGCTATACTCCCTTAAAAGAGTGTAGTCATTAGTCTAGGTTTTTGTATTGAGTACGTGAGCCGAATATAACAAACGACCGGCGTCGGGGACGCGACACTGTGACAAAACCCTATCGATCAAAGTTTTGATAGGCGCTACTTTTCGCCCTCAATCAAAATAGCTCCGTTGCCAGGGACTTGTTGTTTTAGAATTTATTTGATTTAGTATTTCGTAATATTTTCTTTCTATTTATATTTTTTCCTAACATTTTTGTAGGACTTCTACATTTGAGCGCCAAAAATCGCTTGAATTTTTTTACCGCGCTTCACTTTGTGTAGTTCACCACTTTGAGCCATCTTTGGGGTAAGCATGTCTTATTCCAATCCTTTTCGTAATCATTATGATAATTCTCAAAATCCTCGTAAACCTATTACTTTTGGTCAATACTTAGAGTCCCAAAAAATTACAAATTCAAAAATGTCTTTAGTTGAGTATAAGAAAAGTCGAGCTTTAGAGTGCGTGTATTTTGAGGATGATCATAACAATTTTGGTTCTCTAATTCCTTATAATAAGAATTTTGAAAGAAAATTCAATAGCTTTCAAAATTCTTATAGTAATGTTTTTTACTATAGTTCCGATTATAGTTTTCAAACTTCTCATTTGGAAGAATCTGCGCCTAGAGCTATGACTTTTGGTGAGGGGTTACGCATGCTTGAAGATGAAAAGTTTGAAAACCATTACCGGGAAGAAAATCGTTGTTGGGAGCAAGAGTTGGATTTATTATTCAAATCCGATGATGATTTCTCTTTCAAAACTTTTGAAGTCGAGGAATGTTTTGAACCAAATGAGGACTTTGTGCCTACTTTGGAACAAACCATTCTTAACATGGTCCATATTTTAATAGAGAATGAAAGTGAGGATGAAATGGACGTAGTATACATTTGCAATGAAATGATTTCTTCTTTGGCTCCCAATGAAGAATATTCCATTAAAAATGATCTTATTTCCTTCAAAACTTAATCTTCAAGCGATGATGACTCATCTCTTGAATTTGAATTTATTTCCTCCCGCTTTTCATTCTCCGTTATCACTCCATCACAAGTACCCGATGAATCAGTGCCAAACTTTAAAACTTTTAACCCTTTCACCGATGAGGAGTACTTGCTCGATTTTCTTTTCATGAAGGCATCTTTGCCTCCTTGTGCGCCCCCTCCCATTCCAATTGCAAAATACTTGGGAGAAAATTCAGTTTTTTTGGACCTCTAATGTTTTTGTCACTCGTTTTATCCAAATCCCCCATCGTCCCCAAAAAACTTTTAATTGGCGATGGTTCATTTTTTCCACCTTACACATGCCTTCCTTTGTTCAAACGGAATTCTTATTTTTTAGAAGTCATGTTTTCATGTGAGGGTACACCGGTTATCCTTCAAAGTCAAATTGTAGTCTGGATGGACCCTAAATTTTTTTAACTTCTAGTGTATAGTTAGTTAGAAGTTAAAATTGTAGGTTGTATATAGTTAGTTTATTTTTCTTCTAACTTATAGTTTAGTGTAATTAGTTAATGTTTTATTTCTTCTTTATGTTATGCTTTGGTACTAACATGTTTTGTAGAATCATTGGACTTATACTTTCACGAGATCACTCATTTTTGGGTAGTATCCCTCTTTTCCTCTCTTTAACTTGGTTTTTAATTCACATTGAGGACAATGTCAAGTTTTAAGTTAGGGGGTGTGGGATATTCTATCCATTCATTGGTAGTTTCTTTGATTTGATTATATGTTATTTCCAAACATGCTTTTCTTGTAAAAAAATTAAAAATTTCCAAAAGATTTTCTTTCTTGTTTAACTTTTTTGACATTTTTCCTTTGTTTTCGATGATAAATTTTAATAATTTCCCGATCCAATAGATAATTCAATGATGCATGTTCTTGATTTTAAAAGTTATTAGACTTTAGTACTCAAATCATTGATAATATGAACAATTTCATGAATTAAACTTTAATCCCATGAGCATAAGCACTTTTCTTGCTTTATTGATTTGGTTTAAGATTTCTATAACTCGGTAATCTTTTGTTGCATTGTATATACTTACACCGAGTGATCTTTGTGCTTTTCGTCATTTGTGAGTGTTATAAACTACTCTTTCCTCCTTGAAAATGTTGAATTCGTAGTTAATCTCTCTTTTCTCTCATTGATCGTTCATTAATTGAGTTTATATATTGATATGTGTTACTTGAGCATGATTTTCATATATTGTTTTGACTCGAGCATTGCGTAAAATTTATGAAACGATCATAGGCCATCTTTGTTATATTATCCATGTTAGCCTTAACCTCACCTTGTATGTTTTCCCTACTCAACCCCTTTGAGCCTTAATATAGCCTTTCGTTTCATAACCCAAAATCCCATAACCTACTCCACATTGGAGTTATAAACAATACATATTATTTTCCATACCGTTGTTTGGAATGTGACTTGGGATTGAATGATGTTGTGTAGTATGGTTTCAATTTGAGCATGAAAATAGTGAGAAAAGAAGAAAGTGTAGTGAAAAAGAAAAAAAAGAAAAGAAAGGAAAAAAAAACATGAGAAAAGAAGAAAAAAAAAGAAAAGAGAAAGTTTGTATATGTGTATATATAGTTCAATAATCTTTGATTTCTCTCAAATTGTTATATTTAATGCTTGTTTGGAACTTATTTTCCAGTTTTTGATATTGCCTCCAATTTCCCATTGTCCCAAGTTTTCATCCACGAACACTTTGAATCTTTACATACATTCCTTTCATTTCGTACCCTATCCTAGCCTACATTATAACCCTACTCAAGTCCTATGTGATCTTAGGTAGATGTAATTTGAAAGTTTAAATAGTTTGATAATCTGTGAAAATGCATTTCTCCTCTTTTATTGAGCGGTATCTTTCATTGAGATTACAGTTTTTAATTTTCTATATAGCGTTCTTAATTTGTGACATGTGCGTGGCCTAGTTTCCATTTACATTTAGTCATTATGCTCGCATGTCCCGTGTATTACTTACCTTTTCATAGTGAATTCATTTGATGAGAGTAATGCCCGTGAGGATTGGCATATATGGATGCTTTAACGCTTATCCGATTTATTTAAGTTTTTACCAAATCATACTTTGCATGTGCTCGCTCCCCTCCCACATTTTAAGGTTTCAATTCAATGAGGTGCATTCTATAATGTTTAATGAATTGGACTTTCATTTGAATTCGTTCATTATGCTAATAATGTGTAAGAAATCCTTTTCGATATTGTTGGTCTTGTCGCATGTTGGGTTGTTCATATTTTAAGGAAACTATTTGATGTTTGTGGGTTTCATCCCTGAAAACCGTCACGAAATGACACTTGTCCACTAGGTTAACCTAGGAGTTTAACAGCTTACTGCATATGCTAAATGCAATCGAATCGCCAGCGAAAGTGGATTTTATGTTTTTATCCCATTTTTGTACTTGTCTCCTGGTTTGATTTACATGTAGTTCTTATTGCTTCCTATTTCATTACTAGGGACTAGCAATGTATAAGTTAGGGTGTGTGATTTGTATCAAATATTGCATATTTATACGCTTAAACCTGCGCATTTTTAGCCCCCTCAGGTGCCTTAATCTCTATATTTATGCACGTTAACTAGACAACCTCTGTTTTATATTGTTAACATGCAACATAAGGTATAATTGGGCTTTTGTAGGTATTTATGTACGAAGTGTGAAGTTCGAACGCATTCCAGATAATTTTTGTACGAATCTGCACGCATAAGGGCATTTAATCATTTCATAGTTTGGGCAACTAGTCTAACATATACAAAAAAGTTGTAACCCTCTGAGAAAGCTTCGTGTCAACGTAAAAGGTACGCGAATCGGAGTTAAAACAAAGAAGTTACTGGAATTTTTGCTGAAGAGAATTTCAAGCGGACCAAAATGGGGGACCTCAAGACCTTCTTAGTCGATTTATCAACTCGAGGGGTCGATCGATCGACCATGCTTATTTTTGGAAATCGTGGAAGATAGTAGGCTTTTACCTATTTAGTCGATCGATCGATCGACCCTGCCTGGTTTTTGGCACTTTTTCCTTTCTTATCTTTCTTCTTTTTTTTTTCTCCCAACTTACTATATAAGATTTTTTTGTTGTAATAATCCAGGAATTAGTTTTAGATAGATTTTTGTCGGTTTTATCTTTGGGAGATAGGGTTTGGAGAGTTTTATGGGTGTGCGATTTTCTCCCTCTGAGGGTTTGCTTGTATAGAGGGGTTTGCCCGTCGAGGTTGTGTAGAACAATATTCATCGTCTTCTCTATCAATCCAAACTTCCACTGGTTGTATTTGTTGCTTTATTTGCATGATTTATTTACGCGCTTTGTAGAGTAGATTTACCGCTTTCTTTAAATACACGCTTTTACTATGCTTTCTAGCCAATTTAGTAAAGGTCGTGTTGGATTGAACTCACCCAAGGGTTGATTGGTTGCTTTGCTATGGTGATAAAGTTTTTACGGGTTTATTTCGATTGGGTTGTCCTAGTTATTATACCGAGGAGATTTAATGGGGTATATCATGTATGCTCCGTATTTACGACCTTGCGTGCGTAAGTTTCGAGGTATTTGTTGAAGCCAGAATCTTATTAGACTTTTATGAAAATTTACGGGTGTGAGTACTCTTGATTTAATTAACTGTCGAAACGAGATGCAATCTTAATAACTCGTGAGCCCATGTAACCATTTATACCAATTAACTCGAGGTGAGGGATATCCTATGCAACCTATAGTTTTTATTCTCTTTGTTAACTTAGTTTAATATTCCCACGCCTAGTTTAATCCTTTCCTTTTGTTATCTTTTCCTTTTTGTTAGCATTACCTCTTACACTTTTATTTTAGGAGTATTAAACCTAATAAATTCTAGCTCTAGTCTCTATGGATTTTTCGATACCCGGACTTTGCCGCTATGCTCCCTTTTTGAGTGTAGTCATAAGTTAAAAATTTTCTATTAAGGAGGTGAACAGAAAACAACGATCGACATTTTGACACGCACAACTTTTAGCCCTCAATCAGGACATTATGATGATAAGAGAGTTTTGGGTGCAGTTGGACAATAAGTTCTTCCCGTCTATGATTCAGACAGAGATGCGAAGGAGGTTTATTGATGTAGGACAGGAGGGTCAAACTATGGTCGAGTACGAGGTGGAGTTCACCTATCTAGAAAACTATATTCCCGACAAGGTGGGAACTGAAGAGAAAAAGATGTTAAAGTTTATAAATGGGCTCAACTGGAGGATCCGGCAACACTTGATGGGTAATCCGACATTGAAGAGTTACACCGAGGTCTTCAATGCTAGACTTGTGCACTCTCGGGATCATCTCTTCCATGTGAAGGGCATCAAAAAGTAAGAGAGCGACCCATAAGGGAAAAATGTTAGGTAATCATGCTAGTGGGGCACCGCAACAGCAGTCAGGTAGACAACATGAGTGGGATACCTAGTAGGGGGATCTAGCGAAGTGATTCCGATGAGGGGGATTCAGACCAGTGCAACCCCAACATGTCAAAAGTGAGCGGGATTGCACTGGCCAATGCTTTATTTGTGGGGAGCTGGGACATATGCGGAGAGCTTGCCTGAAGCAAGCCAAGGACACCAACAGGGGCCACAAGTGCAGTTAGCACTAGCAGCACCACTATATCCAACTTTCCCACCTCAATAAGGGAAACTACAGCATAGGCGTGTCTACAACATCCAAAACGTGATGATTCCACAAGCATCGTAAGTGCCACCAGTTGTATAGGGCATATTTCCTATCCATGGGCATATGAGTCGAGTTTTATTTGACATGGGGGCTTCGTACTCTTTCATTTCTACTGTATTTTCATGAGCGACCAATTTATTAGAGAGAGTTGGTAGTATTATTACGTCTATTGATTCACCTTTGTGTAGTTTCACCCTTACCCATTCCATTCGTAGAAGATTTGGGATAGATGTCAGGAGATTATGTTTAGCAGCTAAGTTACTAGTGCTAGATATGATGGGGTATAATGTCATTCTCGACATAGGCTAATTGATCGATTATAGGGCGATGGTGGACTATTTGAGTAGGACCATCGTGTTTTCCATTTTAGGGTATTGGGGGCGATGCCTCTTATCGAGGGCGGGTCAAGCACACACCTTTATTATATCGAGGAGGAGACCTCATTAGAGGGAGTTTGTAGATATTTTCCTGGAGATACTGAGCTTACCACCAAATTGAGAGATTGAGTTTGTCATTGATTTGGCATTGGGCACTAGACTGATAGCACGTGCTCCCTATTGCATGGCTCCCTTGAGAGATAAGATTCAGAAGCTCTTGGGGCCTGTCTTCATCCATTGGAGTACATCACTGTGGGGTGCCTCGGTATTGTTTGTGATGAAATGGTATGGATCACTGAGGTTGTTTGCTAACTACAAAGAGTTTAACAAGGTCATGATTCGAAATATATATCCCATATCACGCATCGATGACCTATTTAATTAATTCAGAGGATGAGCCTACTTCTCAAAGATTGACTTGAAGTAGGGTTATCACCACTTACGTATTAGGGAGCAGGATGCCCTTAAAAACGCATTACTGACAAGGTACGGGTCGTATGAGTTCAGGGTTATGACATTAGGGCTAACCAACGCACTAGTAGTATTTATGGATCTTATAGATATGATATTAAGATAATTCCTAGATCAGTTTATGATTGTTTTTATATATGACATTTTGGTCTATTCTCAGACTAAGTGAGGCCATGCAAAGAATTTGCGTATGGTTCTGTAAACGCTACAGGTCCATAATTTGTATGCTAAGTTTGAGAAACATGGGTTCTAGTTATGAGAGGTGTAGTTCTTGGGCCATATTATGTCTGACAGAGGCATTTCAGCAGACCTAAGTAATGTAGTCGGTGAGGGAGTGGAGTCAGCCCACAACACCAATAAAGATTCGTAGATTCTTGGGATTGGTCGGGTACTATCGTCTTTTTCTTAATGGATTTTCAAAGATTGCGGGTCCGTTGAGGAATCTAACCTCCAAAAGGGTAACATTTGTGTGGAGTGAGAACTGTCAGTTTGATTTCTATGATTTAAAGTACAAATTAACTTTGGCACCAATACTCTCACTACCTAGGGGAGGAGTAGAGTACTTTGTATTCACGTATGAATCCTTATAGGGAGTTGTGTGTGTGTTGCAACAGGAGGACTAGGCTATTTCTTATGCTTCTCGCAAGCTTAAGCCCCATGAGAGGAATTACACCACGCACAATCTGGATCTTATAGCGATATTTTTTTCCTTCAGGATATGGATCCACTATCTCCTAGGGGAAAAATTTATTCTATTCATGGATCATAAGTCACTACAGTATCTGTTCACATAGAAAGATCTCAATACGCGAAAGTGTAAATGGATCGAGTTCATGAAAGACTATCAGTTTGACATCCAGCATCACCCAAGGAAGGGTAACGTAGTGGTAGACATATTGAGTTGTCGACCTATGGGAGAGCTAGCAGCAGTCTGAAAGGACAAGTGGAGTGAGCTTCGAAAGGATGGCGTAGTTTCGAGGGTGTGTATGGTAGTGATGACTATTACTTTAGATATCATTGTGAGGGTTATGAAGGCATAGGTAGCGGATCAGTTCTATTAGTATATAGTGAGTCAGTTATTAGAAGAGGGGGTAGAGTCTTACTCGATCAGTTCAGAGGGAGACTTACACTTGAATGGAAGGCTTATATTTCTAAAGGATGGGGACTTAGGACATGGTGTTATGACCGAGTCACATGGGTCATGATTTTTGGTACATCTTGATGGGAATAATATTTACTAGGACATGAGGACACAATATTAGTGGGTTGGAATGAAGCGATACATTGCTAATTTTTTCTGCAAGTGTGCCACTTGTCAGTTAGTGAAGGTAAAGCAGTCGAGGATATTCGGGATGTTTCAACCATTGGAGATTCTGATTTGAAAATAGCAGAGTATATCGATGGACATCATTATAGGGCTACCTACATCACAGAGATGTCACGATTTTTTATGGTTCATTATGGATCGCCTGACCAAGGTGGCCAACTTCTTGCCAATTCAGACGAATTACACGAAGGGATAATACCCCCATCTTTTTATAACCAATATAGTGAGGTTACACGGGGTACCTATTAATATTATGTCCGATCGGGAGAATATCTTCGTGCCAATTTTTGGAAGAGTTTCTAGGAGGCTTTGGGGACCGAGTTTCATTTGAGTACGATGTACCACCCACAAACAAATGGGAAAACTGGGAGGGTTAATCAAATGCTGGAAGATATGATCAGGGGGTGTATATTAGATTTTATAGGAGGGTGGGAGAAGTAACTTCCACTAGTAGAGTTCGCTTAAAATAACTCCTACCCGTTAACTGTAGGCATGGAGCCTTTTAAGGAATTGTATGGTCGACTTTGTCATTCACCTTCTTGTTAGTTAGAGGTGGAAGACAACAATCTTCTTTGATCGGAGATGATCCAGGACACTTCTTCCAAGATCGATCTAAATTGAGGTCTTATACGAATAACTAAGGATTGGCAGAAAAGTTACGCTGATGCTGATAGGAGGGACATATAGCTAGAGGTGGCTGATTAAGTACTGTTGTGGGTGTTTCTTATCAAAAGAGATATGCGGTTTGGGAAAAGGGGGAGCAATGATAGAATTATGTGGATCCTTTCCCAATCATTGAGAGGATAAGGCCAGTTGCGTAAGGGCTCTCCCTTCCAAAGCATCTGCAGCGGATTCACGACGTGTTTCATGTGTCGTACTTGAAGAAGTACCAGAGGAGTAAGATTGATTATTTGATCATTACATTATAAGAGATTTATTTGCATCTCGACATCTTGTATGAAGTAGACCGATTTCCATCCTAGATCGTAGTAAGTGAAGGATGATATGCGAGAGAAGTATCTCAAGCTCTTTATTCCAGGTATGTCCGAATATTGGGGATGA
Source organism: Sambucus nigra (assembly GCA_949130495.1). Taxonomy (NCBI): domain Eukaryota; kingdom Viridiplantae; phylum Streptophyta; class Magnoliopsida; order Dipsacales; family Adoxaceae; genus Sambucus; species Sambucus nigra. The sequence continues at coordinate 334,687,784 of OX422215.1, forward strand.
AATTCCTGTGTAAGGGGGGAGTATGTATAACCCCATATTTTTTAGTATTTATTTTTGAGAAATTTCAAATTACACGTGTGCATGTAATTTAAATAAAATGAGAAATAGGGACATTTAAATAAATATTAATTAATGAGAAAAGGATTAATATTTATGTTAAAATATAATTACTAGTGTGATAAGTAAATGAAAATATATATCGTAAGTGAGTAAAATCGACTGGTTCGACGGTATCTCATTCGGGATGTGCATGTGGGGTCGTGTTATAATGAGATGGGATAATTAAGTTAAGTTATTCAAATAGTGATTTAGAGTACGATGATGATAAGAAAGGGGTCAATATAGTCAGAATTAGGTACCTCGGGGTTGTAATCAGGTTCCGAAGGATTGTAGACTAATTGCGTCCCGTATAGGGGCATTCAAGTTATTTTAATCTTAACACTTAGCCTAATTTTTGGATTAGGGATATAACTAGGTAAGGTGGATGGAGTGGGCATCATTTTCACCATCCCAAAAGACCTAGACTTGATAGAGAAGAGAAAAGAGAAGGGAGAACCAAACAAGAGGTGTAGAGAATCATTTCGGGAAGAGATTGGATCAATTTTGGGGCGTACAATCATTATGTGAAGGAGTTTCGTGACGGAAAAATCATAATTTCAAAAACTTAATGGCATGTGTTTATCTCGATTTGATGCTTAATGTTGTTTCAAGAATTCATACCATAGTTGGTCTATAAATATGAATTTTGAGGGGTGGGATTCAGATAAAAATTTGGATTTTGGGGAACAAAATTATAGAATTATAATCTAATTGTAATCCCATAATAAATATGAGATTGATTTATGTAAAAATATGTGATCTTGAATGATTCTTATGAGAATTTAAGGAATCTTGAAATTGAATTAAGAAAGTAAATGAATCTAGTTATTTATGTTGAATCCCATGAGTTAATATGTTAACGAATGAATTTAGATGTAAAAATGTGTATCACTACATTTAGAATTGATAGGAAGACGTTATTTTGGGCTTGGATGAAGAATAGTCTTCATTTGTTGTATAGTAAATTGTATTATTTCCTAAAAAATGAACTAGGTCCGCCCACACTAGTTTCGACAGGCGAACTGGTTCGGGTAAGGAGGGTGAATTGTTTCGGCCCTACTGTTTGACCTAGATTGTTTTTTTTTTCGTGGACCGTTTAGGTTACGAATTCATTTAAGGATATTTATGGATGACTTAGGACTTATGGAAAAAAATGGGGAGATTATATTTATCTTGGGTTAGTCGTGAATCAAATCTGAGTACGAACTCACGAGTGTTTTAGAGTGAATGTCACTCGGGTTATTATTAATGAAATCAGTTTGGGATTTCAGAATTCATGAGGCTACTAGATGGGGTAGGATAGCTTAATGTACATGATAATGATAATTATAAATTTATTATAAATAAGGGACTACTTGAATATTCGTGAGTCGGGGTTAGACTCGGGAATTATGGGCTAGTATTATGAGTGACTTATGCACGTTCAGCTGATTATATATATATATATATATATATATATATATATATATATATATGTGTGTGTGTGTGTGTGTGTGTGTGGATATATCTGTGTGATTGATATATGTGAACATATTAACTCTATGGATGCTATCGTTGGAGGTTTCGCGTAGGGCACGATCCACCCGGGCATTGACCAACAGGTGTAGGATCTATTCCCCAGGTCATAGGACTGTTGCATGACCAATGTATGTGAGTTTAAAGTCTAGTGGGGTAATGTGGTATGGTTATGACCCAAGATGTATGTTTATGACTGCCTCGAGTTTTGTGTTTACGATTTGGGTTCGATGGCGAGATTCCGACCTGGTGGCCTAGGAGTGGTACATGATGTATCCTAATAACATACTAGAAAATTCATCCACGAGGTTGAAACTTCGAGGATGCAATTATACGAATAAAGTGAGTGATGTATATGTATGTGTACAAGATTTATATTTATTTAAGTATATAAGTATGTTAAGTATATATGTTTAAATTAAACGAATGTGTGAACATTGAAACTATAACTAGTGTAAAGTTATTAGAATTTGTTAATGATAAGATTATAATTGAGAATTATAATGTTACAACTTATGTGATAGCTCATTGAGAATAAAAGTAGTAAAATACGTGTAACATAGTTTGGCTATAGGTTTAGCGTGCGGGGCTAAAGTAAGTGACGGCACTAGTTAGGCGGTGTAGCATAACTATGGTGTTAAAATATACACGTTAGGTGCATACTATAGATGAGGGTTAGGATTATCTCATGTGAGTGCGACACTAATTTAAATATGAATGATTATACTGCATTGCATCCTTGCATTTTAAATACTTGCAATATATTTTCAAATGGTTTTGGGATCTGACCCGTATTAAAAAAAAATTCAAAGCTCTGCCACATGGACGCCATGCATGATTATCTTTCCGGTCAGACGATGCATCAACAACTGTGAATAACTGCATGCCTCGATTAAATGCATCTCCCCTTGCTTTTAAGATAGGAGTTCATCTTGTTATTTATTCAGGGAATGTCGCCAATTATTGGTAAATTTTTACTTTTTGCAGGCTTTACTTTATTTCAGTTTCAGTTGGATTATGGTATTGAGTTTTACAAAAAGTATATGGGTTAATTTATTTATTTTACCTCTCAGCATTTATTTCGTTCGTATGGTGAATATGTATTTAAATTATCTGGAATGGTTTGTCGTTTGATGGAATGCCTTATTAAAGCAAGTTAATAAGTTTTTTTATTTGACACCAGGCATAATAGGTTATTAGTAATTAATTATCTTTTTGACAATGATGCTAAGAATGAGTGAGTATGAAATTCCTGTTTTATTTTAGTAGAGGGCTGGCCATTTAAATAGATAGGGTATCATAGCGGGATGTTCTGAAGACCATAATTCTGACAAGATATGGGTCTTACAAATTTTTAATTATGCCATTCGGGCTAGTGTTAAGGGATTTTATGCATCAGTTTGTCATCGTGTTCATAGATGACATATCAATTTATTCTCATACTACAAATGAGCACGCTCTGCATCTTTATGTTAATTTTGATAAGTACAGATTTTGGATATGTGAAGTTCAGTTCTTTGGTGACATTGTTACAGAGGTAGCGATATTCGTGCACCTGAGGAAAGTTTCATCCGTGATAGAGTGGGAATAACCCACAACCTCGATAGTGGTACGTAGTTTCCTTAGGTTAGAAGGGTACTAATGTCAGTTCATTTAACAGTGCCTTTGATGAATCTAATGAGGAAGGATGTACTGTTTGTATGGGATGACTTATGCCAACAAGATTTTGATGAGTTGAAGGCTAGGTTAACTGCAACTCTAATACTTACTTTTCCATTGGAAGGGAAGGAATATAATGTATTCACTAATGCATCCATGCATGGACCATGTGTGTTAATCCAAGAAGATAGGTTGATAGCTTATGATTATCGAAAGCTTAAGATCCATGAGGGTAATTACCCCTCCCATGACTTATAGTTAGAAGCAATTGGATTTTCCTTGAGGATTTGGAGGCATTATCTTTTGGTGGAGAAATTCCACTTCTTCACGGATCATAAGATCTTGCAATACGTGTTCACATAGAAAGGGTTGAATGTGAGACAGAGTAGATGTGTTGAGTTCATGAAGGAATATGAGTTTGATATTCGGTATCACATGGGAAAGGTGATCGTTCTTACATACACCTTGAGCAGTAGACTGACGGTGGAGCTGACAATCGTCTGGAAGACGAAATGGAGTTCGCTTCAGATAGATGATAAGTTATCACAAACTTATACGGAAGTTCTTACCATCACACCCGAGGTCATTATTTGGATTATGAAGGTGGGGAGGGATGATTCATCTTATCTGGATAAGATCAGGTCATTATAAGTAGAAGGAGCAGAGTTTTACTCGATTAGGTGCAAGGGAGGGTTACAGTTATATGGTAGAGTGGTAGTTCCTAATGATGAGGAGTTACGACGAGCTATTTTGATGGAGGCACATAGGTCGCATTTCTCATTAGTTATCGATGGGGATAATATGTACCAGGATATGAGGCATCATTATTGGTCGGCAGGAATGGAGAAGGACATCATTATTTTTATGTCCAAGTGTGCCACGTGCTAGATAATGAAGGTAGATCACTAGAGAACGTCATATGCTCTACATCCTCTCGAGATTCTAATGTGGAAATGCGAGAGCATTTCCATGGACTTCATCACAAGACTTCCAATGTCACAGCATGGACACGATTCCATCTGGGTGATTATAGAAAGTTGGACAAAGGTGGCTCACTTTTTTCGATTCAGACAGATTACACTACAAAGAAGTACGCTGGACTTTTCATTGTCAAAATTATAAAATTACATGATGTGCCACTTAATATTTTTTCAGATAGGGATAAGAAATTTTTGCCCCACTTCTGGAGGAGATTCCAATAAATATTAGGGAGATAATTGAGGTTGAGTACCTCGTATCACCTACAAACGGATGGTTAAATAAATTGTCAGAGTATATGCTATGGATGTGTACATTGGGCTTAAAGGTATTTGGTAGAAGTACTTACCATTAATAGAGTTTTCTTACAATAATAGTTAATAGTTCACTATTGGCGTGGAATCATTTGAGGCTTTTCATGGGAGGCATTGTCAATTGCCATCTTATTTGTTGGAGTTGGGGGACAACAAGAATCCCGGGCTATAGTTCTTTCTGGGACATCTAAAAAAAGGTGGACCTAGTTAGGTCAAGGATTCAGATTACCAAGGATTAATAGAAGAGTTATGAAGATGTATGGAATAAGCACCTGGAATTTTAAGTTGGGGATCAGGTGCTACTCAGGGTATCTCCCATAAAGGGGGTAATGCGATTTGGGAATAAAGGGAAATTAACTCCTCGGTATGTAGGACCGTTTCCTATTATAAAGATGATCATACCAGTAGCATAGCATCTATCCTTGTCAGATCACTTATAGAGGATTCACCACGTTTTTCATGTCTTGACACTGAATAGATTTCTTAGAGATCAGGTAGCGTATCGACATATAGATATTGATGAGATAAAGTTTCAACCCGATGTAAGTTAGAGGAGAAGCCAGTTGCAATTATAAAGAGTAGACTTCTTTCCAAAGTGATTATTTTTGTTCTCGTTCAGTAGGGACCCCACAATGAGGTTGAGTCAACTTGGGAGAGGTAGGATCACATGAGAGAAAACTATTTGGAACTCTTCTAGTCAGGTACGTGTTGAATTTTGAGGATAACATTCCTATATTAAGAGGAAGATGTAATACCCTGTACTTTTATGGTATTTTTTATTGATTATATTTAACATTCATCTTATTTGTTAATTATGAGAAGAAATTAATAAACTAGAATAACTAATTATTTGAGATAATTTGTAAATTGATTTGGCATATGTAGATTATAATTAAATGTGCATGGCTATGTGAATTGTTGCATGTTGCATGTTATATTAAATTATAAGTGCGTAGTTAATTCGGTATTAACATGTAAAATAATTAACTCATTTACTATGTTACGACGATAGGTCTTACCATAAGATTTGAGGATTGCCTAGTTTAAGTGGACTCCGGGTTGATATGGAGGCCCGTTTACATGTTTTAATCACTTTGAGTTGGGCTTGCGCTATAGGTATACAATTATGGTGAATTTTAGACTATTCCAGGATTTATTTCAAAGTTATTTGGGACTCAAAATTAAACCTAATAGGGATTTTCGAACTTAGCATTTTTACACTACCCAGAGACTCCAATTTAAATCAATATATACAACTCTCACAAACATCTAACCTCATTATTGCTTAAGAAAGAGGGTGAAGACAAGGGAGAATAAATCCAAGAGAAATCAAAGGAGTATTCAACAACATTCAATTTAAGCCAACCATTTCCTTGCTATATCACTAAATAATGTGAAATTGGTCTAGAATTATCCTTATTCTTGTTAGAATTATTGGGATTTAATTTAGAAATCTGAAAATTGTTGAGTTAATGTTTTGATTTCTTGTAGAACTCATGCGATGGGATTTGTATAAGTTTTCTTATTCCAATCCATGTTTGATTGTTCAAAAATTGAAAGAGATGATGAAATTTTGTGAGTTAGGTAAAAGATGATAATACTGATGATTAAACACTGGATTTGATGAATTAAATGGTTGATATTGGTTAGGAATCATTAAAAGAATGTCCCTAAATTAAGTTTTATGATCTAGTATGGTTTTGTGATGAATTGAATCTTTATAAATCTATAGGGGAGGTCCATACCCAAGGTTTATTAGTAGGCTAATCTTGCACAAACAAAGGACTAATAATCAAAGAAAGACTAAGGTCTCTCGTAGGATCTCAAGAAAGGAAGTTTATTCGGAGGAAGATCATCCAAGATGAAAATCAATTGAGAGACATAGAAAATACATCATATAATAGGAATTATGATGTACTTGTATTTATTTCCTTCTTTTGAAATATTTACACATGTTTCGAAATAATTCTTAGGATGTTTGGTACTTTTGAAGGACCATGTCTGGAAGAACATGGGAGAGCTCAGATGCTCTATCGAGCAATCTCATTCTGGGAACCTTGTCGGGATTTTGTTTGGATAATTGGGAACAAGGTAATGTTGGGTAAACAATACTAATCTCTTTAGCACACTTGGGAAAACCCTTTGTTCAAACAAGCAAAATAAATGAACGCTCGATATACCATCTTCTGAGGGACCTCTCTCAAAGGATCTCAGTTCTAATAGTTGTTTAAAGATATCCTTTTGATCTCTCACCATCGGTTCCAGTTTGATTGAGAAACCATCATAAAAAAAAACCACATTTGGTTGATTGGAAAAGTCATCCAACATATGTCACCATTTGCTAGCTTTAATTGCATCATGAATTCTGACATTTTAGAACCACTTAAGTGGGTTTATTCCTAGGACAACCATCTTATTTAAAGAAATTTTCCTGACAGCCATCATAGGATAAACCTTTGTGTCGATTTATCATATTCCAATTAATGTCAAAAGACTTTTGATGGCCTAAACAGTGTTCCAGCCCAAATATCATATCTCATACATTTAATATCATATCTTTGGCATTTATTCCATAATATTATTATAATAAAATTTAGTTAGAAGCATTTAATGCAAGCAAGGTCACTCGAGTGACCTTGCCCTCATATAAATACTTCCAGTTGTATCTTTCTGAAGCATCACAATTTTGATTATCCACAATTGCTGCCAGGTTTTCTCTAGAGAAGAGAGTTTCCCGTGACTTCATCATTGAGTCAGAATTAATTTGACGCCATTTATTCATAAACATTAGCATTTTTTGTTCATCTAGTTACTGCCTTACCTTTGTTGTGCTAGAGTGCTTGTTCTTTCTCCTTTCAATTAAGTTGATTATTGAATCCCTTCCACTTATTATATTCCAACAACATATATATTGTAACAACTCCATTTAATATATACTTTTGATATTGAATGCTATTAATTACATAATCATAATTATCGATTAGTTTGTTATTCTTGTTATATTAATCATCATCTTGATAAGGGGTTATGCCTCATTAAAAACAAATAGTATTTCAAGAACCCACCTCTTAGATTTGGCGACTCCGCTGGGGAGGTATTCTCTTTTGAGAGATTGAAAATGATAATGTGGTAAAGAACATTGACTTTGATACTCTACAATGTGAGGAGGAAGTTGACCCAATCATCCTCCAAGAAGAATGAAGAGCAGTTCAAATAGAGACCATTCCACCAACTCCTGGTATGGCAGTCAGTATGGGTCCGATGCATATAGAGGGGTTGATGAGCCTCTTTGTTGAGATTATAAAGATACCAAGTGCTCAGGAAGTGCTGGGGGTCACAAGGGGGACTAGTTCCTTCTTAATTCCACCGAAAATATTACCAACTCCGTTTGTCTCACTATTATCAACGTCGTTCCATCGAAGAAATCACCAAACGCTGCTCCCTTTTTTATTGGTATAGCGACTCAAGCCACCAATAGTGCCGCTGCTACACCGACCATGGTTGTAGTTAACTGTTAAAGAGGCGGCACACCAGTCATGCCACCAACAGTGCTTCCAATAGTAGAGACCCCTAAATAATGCAGTCCTCCTTGACTTAACATGGATGAAATGAAGATAGAACTCGTGAGGACGATGGAAGCTTCTAAAGCAAGAGGAGAATTTTATTCAATATAGGACGAATTCTATACTCCGTACCTAGAGGAGTACAATAATTAACCCTATTTAGTAGAGTACATCCCACATATATTTGAAAAGTACACATGTAAAGGGGGAATCCTAATGATCATATGAGGAGGTTTGTGGAAAACCTTGGGTCCCACTACAATGATAAAAAACTGAAGTTGAGATATATCTCAAAATCTCTAACCTATAATGCTTGTACGTGGTATTGCAACTTGGCGCCAGTCAGAGTTGCCACTTGGGGAGGATCTCCATGTACAATTTGGGTAGAATTTTTTTTTTGGCAAAAAGGAATTCACACTCATGGAGCAGGTACGAGGGAAATATAAGCCTGGCAAAGATGTAGTGGCATACATTTGAAGGTTTTGCAAACACTCTCTAGATGTGAGAGAGAAAACACGAGAGATTAAGCTCTCGAAAATCTGTGCTGAGGGTTTGTTGCCTGAGTATATATGCCATCTGGTCAACAAAACTAGAGAAGTGACATTTATAGCGTTCCTCAGGTCTGCGGGGAATATTTATTTGGTGGTAAAACCTCTACCACTACCAAACTTTTTGGGTTTGATGTTGTGGTCGTTAACTAGCTCGAAAAGGGGAATACCCCCGAGAGTGAATTATACTGTTGATGGAAATAAAAGATAAGGATGTGGAAATAATAGCCAAAAAGGAAGAGATAGAGGCAACAAGAATAAGTTTGACAACAAAGATGATTCGCCTGATCTACCTTGCATGGTGGAGAAATCTCTTGAGATTTATGATCACATGGTTCGTGACGAAATATGCTAACCCATTAATTCCAGCACAGAGCCTGCGACGCGAGAGGATATGAACAAACTAAAATTCTACCAGGCTCACAGTAAGTTGAGCTGCCT